>CM035411.1:139894144-140164144 GCA_020310875.1 Ceratopteris richardii
GAAGATGAAGTCCAAGCCAAAATGTTTGGCTTGAGGGGGAGGTGTTGGTGCAATTCACAAGCCTACACATTTTTTTTAAAGACCATACACATATGGAGAAGCATGGGAAACAGTGCTTGAAGATAATTACCCATTTACTCTTTGTAAAAGTCATATTTGACTTAGAATCTTTGTAAACACCTACCAAGAAGAACTCGTGGAAAAGTTAGGAGTTGATTGATGCAATATCTCCTATAATGGAGGATCACTTTTTAGAGAGAGCCAAAATTTGAATTCAAATTCAAATTGGAAGTGAACATCTATATAAACTTCCAAGAAAAAGTCGCAGGTGTACATGTCACTTTCCGAGCCTCTCATTATCATTTATGAGTTTGTGTGAGGCCTACACTCTAGCCCACACCTTTCTATACCATTAGGCAATGATCTTCATGCCTATGGCATTGTACAACATTGTTCATTAATACATATATCTACATTGTTCATTTTTGAGTTCTCTGTTATAGTCTCTATCAGTCAGTCAACTTGTGGAGCTCATATCGCACTCATTTCTCCATCAAATTCAAAGATCTATAGCTTGTTGGAACCAGCTCAAAGATGTCAAAATTTGAAGGATTTCTATTCAGTCATTTGAGAGAAAAGTTCGTCGAGGTGATCACTGGTCGAAGTCTGCAACAGTCCTAAAATATCGGGGATAAAGTTTACTTGCTAAATTGATTTCTCTTAGCATAGTTAATCTTTTTAAGTGATTTCACTTGAAATCATTAGCTTACTAAGCTAATTAGATACCCCTAAAAGGAGATTTTCCAATTCCTATTGTGCTGGTCATATTGAGCAAAAGATGCAGCAGTTGTATTGTAAAAAATAGAAGGTTTTCTTGAAGACTTGAAGTTCAAAGTTGTCTGTTTTGATTCAATCTTTTCATACATCATTTCCAAATTACATAGGCCATTTTATGGAGTCATTGGAAAGCTAAGAAGGTCTACTTATCAACTCTGAAGCATCAAAGGGCTGGTACAAAGCAGGATTTGGTAGTACCTAGTTATCTTCTTGAAGTGTCCATCCATCATTCCCAATAGTGGTATCAGAGCAAAGTCAAGGTAAAATGGGAGATGGTTTTCCTTCATTTATTGATAAATTGGATAGGAACAACTATCAGGCATGGTCTCTCAAGAGCAGATAGTAAGGCAAGTGATCAATGGGATTAAAGCTGATGACAAATGGGAAAGCTTTTCACCACTGCCATGGACCTATACATGGACATGCAAATTGGAGATCTTACTACTCTCTTGGGGCAATTGTTCACTCATGAAGCCAAGCCCAACAAGAATCGAGACTCATCCAAAGGTAATATCTCTTCTGCCCTATACATTGATAAAAGTAAGTCTAAAGATAAAGGCAAGAACAAGAAAGGAGAGGATGAAGGCACTACCTCGCAAGCCAACTATGCAAGGAGAGGTAGATCATCAAGAGGAAGGGGCAGAGGAGGTAAGCAAGGTAGGGGGAGATCCTATAACTCCTCACCATGCAACATTTGTGGTTTATCAAATCATACTACAGATGAGTGTTTCAAGAATTACAAGAATCACAGAGAAAGAGGATATCAAAGAGGTGGATACTCACAATCAAGAGGCAGATTCAACCATCATCAAGAGTAACTACAACAACAACTACAACAACAACTACAATGGCAACTACCAAGGAGGATACAAGTCCAGAAAGGATTACAACAACTACACAGAAGAACAACATGATTCTCTTCTGATCATGAACATGACTTCAAAACCAGGTACAAATGATGACCATCTCTTCTACATTGACTCAGGTTGCTCAAATCATGTGGCATGCAATGTAGCTCTACTCTCTGACCTTGAAGAACCAAAAAGCAAGCATCAAGTACAAATAGGTGATGACACCAAGCACTCAGTAGTTAAAATTGGAAATGTTAAGACTTCTGATGGGAATCAAAACTTTTTGAGTAGGGTACTATATGTACCAACCATTACCAAAAATTTGATAAGTTTTGGACAGATTGAGGAAAAAGTTTTGCAGGTTAGATTCAACCAATTTGGAGCATTTGTGGAGGATCCCAAGCATGGGTTCAAGAGAATAGCTAAAGGAGAAAAATCAGGTAGACTTTTCAATTTTGAGCTAGAAGATACAAAGAATATTGCACTCTACAATTATAAAGATCAAACACTTTCAGAGCTTGAGATTTGGCATAAGAGATTGGGGCATGTAGGAGAAAGAACCTTGAAACAAATATGCAAGGATCAATGTGTAATTGGAATACCTAATGTTTCCAAACAACATATGATTTATAAATGTGGTGCTTGTCAGTTTGGAAAGTCTCACAGGTTACCATTCTCAAGGAAAGGCTACATGCATGAGGACTACCTAGAGCTTGTCCATACAGATGTATGGGGACCAAGCAAAGACCCTTCAATCTCAAGATCAAGGTACTATGTATCTTTTAATGATGATTATAGCAGGTGGACTATATTGTACTTTATGAAGCACAAAGATGAAGTGTTCAATTGTTTTAAAAATTATCTTGCACTTGTTGAGAATCAGAAAGGAAGAAACCTAAAGAGGTTAAGGTCAGATGGAGGAGGTGAGTACTTCGCCAATGAGTTTGAAGCATTCTTGCAAGATAGAGGAATCAAGAGAGAAATCACCACAAGGTATACTCCTAAACAGAATGGGGTGTTAGTATATGATCAATGTCTACCCCTCATGATTGTATGCACATTTTGTAAGGCCCCCTTTATGAGGAGAAGCCAAGCGTGCATTACCCAATTGATGGGAATCCCAACTTTCATGTTGGATGAAGGTCATATTGGACCATGTAAGGTATTATAAGGAAAGGGAGTTACCAGGGTCCCCAATTGTGGGGTCCGGGGCAGCGGTGAGCAGCCCCGACTGGGGGGTCCGGGGGCAGCGCCCCCGGCGCGACAGTAAAGGGAATATTCCATGGAATATTCCCTATCAGAGTCAAAAATCATTTATATTTGTTAGGTCGGTTCAACCAGTCTAAGCCGTGTATGGAAATTACGCGGGCGGTGGCCGCCCACGCTCTACCGCCCATGTATAGCCGTCCATCGCAGGCCACCCATGATCCTATATATACATGACTTCTGCACTACCTAAGACACTGAGTTGAGCCAGCATACCTCTACCTTGTATCTCCCTATCTAGAGTTGTCTAGATCACCATTTAAGCTCTACCTTGAGACCGCACGGGTGGACAACGCCATCATCTTTGTACTTGCTACTAGTAGAAAATTGTTGAGATTCTCCTATATCTGTTATCTTCTCTGCTATTGCTCTTGTGTTATATTGCGTAACTATTGTCTTTCATGGGGTAGCTGAGAGAAGAAATAGATTGATTGTTGAAACAGCTAGGTCAATGTTGAATGAAAAGAAATTACCTAACTACTTATGGGCAGAGAGTGTATCTACTGCCACTTACCTCATAAATAGGTTTCCATCTAAATCTCTTGATGGGATTACTCCTTATGAAGCATGGCATGGTAAGAGACCCTCACTTGATCATTGCAGGATATTTGGATGTGTAGCATATGTACACATTCCTTGTCAGATAAGAGGTAAGCTAGACCCTAAGGCTGAGAAGTGTATCTTTATTGGATATGATCTAAATCAGAAGGGGTACAGGTTGTACAACCCTTCAATTAAGGGATTCATGGTTAGTAGAGATGTTGTCTTTGATGAAAATGATTCTTGGTATGAGAATGAACGTAGGAAGTTTAAACTACCCTATTGTTGATATATTTAGGTAGTGATGTGTGTGAACACTCTAGGACCGCCGGGGCACTTTTTTCCCTCTTTAGGAGGTTTTTTTCCCCCGGCTTGTATATATGCCTATTGCCCTAATGGGCTACTTATCTTTGTACATTCTCTAGTAATACATGCAGTATTGTGTGTTTGTGCTCCAAGCTTCTTCTTCTTCCTTGTGCTGTTCGCGTGCTTCCGCAGACGTCTATCTCCAATAATTGGTATCAGAGCAGGTCATCGCTTCTTCTAGGGCGCCGTCGAAACTCCTCCGTTTGCAGTCTCAGATTCGCACGAAATTTGGTGAGCATTCTCAGGGTGATTCCGAGATCAAAACTGCTTCGCTTTGTGGTGCCGAAATCGCGATCTGAGCTCGTTTCGGCCTCCGAACGCACTATCGTAGTGCTTGTGCAGGCTATTTCGTCCTTTTGTGCCAAAGATATATACCAGTTTCTGTTCGCCAGTTTAAGCGTCTCGAAGTCTGCTACAAGTCTA
This sequence comes from Ceratopteris richardii, assembly GCA_020310875.1. Lineage (NCBI taxonomy): Eukaryota > Viridiplantae > Streptophyta > Polypodiopsida > Polypodiales > Pteridaceae > Ceratopteris > Ceratopteris richardii. The sequence goes on from CM035411.1 coordinate 139,898,428, forward strand.
GCAGAACTCGTCTGGGCAGTTCCGTTCAACTTTTTGAGATACAGTCAATTTTCTGCATCAAGGTATTTTAGTCACCGGCCATGGCTGAAAGCAGTGATGTATTCCGTATGTTGGCTGTTGAGGATAAGTTGGATGGTACCAACTACCCATTATGGGCTTATATGATGCGACATGTACTGGTTGCAAAAGGATTGTGGAACATTGTGCAGGGTGTTGAAAGACGTCCTGTTACACCTGTAACGACAGGTACTGCAAATACACGTGTTGGAGCTCATGAAGATGGTGTCGAACATGATATTCCGCAGATTCCTGTTCGTGCTATTGTTTCTGTTGCACCTACTGCAGAGCAGATTCGTTGGGATGGTAGAGATGCCCAGGCACATGCATTGATAGCTTTGTCTGTCAAACGTGCCATTATTCCTCACATTCGCTCTTGCAGAACAGCAAAGGATGCTTGGGATACACTTACCACTTTGTACCAGGCTAGGAATGAGGCACGTGTTGCTTACCTCCGAAAACAGTTGGAGAGTGAGCACATGAATGAAGGTGATTCTATGGATAGTTTTCTTACAAAGATCAAAGACCTGAAGGAACAATTGATTTCTGCTGATGAGGTTATACCAGATAGCTCACTTGTGCAGACCGTTCTGAATGGTCTTCCTGATTCATATCAGAGTTTTGCCTCTACTCTTCGGTTGATGATGAAAGGCAATCCGAATGCCTTGTCATTTGAGGAATTAGTCTCTGTTCTGTTGTAGGAAGATCAGTCCAGGCAGAACAGGTCCATTATGCGTATTGCAGATCAAGCTTTCCTGGCTAGTCAGAAGGGCAAAGGAAAATGGAGCTCTTCTAATAGTAAGCAGAAATCTGCAAATGCTGCACAATCGAAGAACCAGGATAAAGATGAGAAGAAATCAGAAAAGCAGAAATTGTTCTGCAAGTACTGTAAAGGAAATGATCATATTATAAAGAACTATCCAAAACTGGTTGCTAAAGAGGCAAAGAAGAAAGAGGCTGGAATGGTTGTTGCAGAGGCCTCTACACCAAAAACAGAGTCTGCAAATCTTGTGCAAGAAGAAGAATGGGCGTTTACTACTGTCTACAGTTTTGACCCATCTTCTCATGATCAGTGCATGTCTGCAGTAGACTCAGATGTTTGGTACTTTGACAGTGGGGCGACCAAACATATTACCTCGCAGCGCAGTTTCTTCTCTTCACTCGAGCCTGCCCCTACAGGGAATACTATCATATGCGCCAATAACTCCTCTTATCCTGTTATGGGAGTTGGTAAGATCATTCTGACTACTGTTGATGGTAGTTCTTTCACTTTGTCAGATGCTTGATTTGTGCTAGGGATAAAAAAGAACCTGTTATCAGTTTCTGCATTAGCCAAGATTGGCTTGGTTGTGAAATTCGTTGATGACAGGTGTACAGTCCATGATCTCTCAAATGGCGATGTGATTATTGCTTCTGGCATTTTATGTCGTGGGCTGTATAAGCTCATAGACTATGAAAGATCTGTGAATGATTCGGAATGTGCAGTTCATGATTCTCAGGCTATGTCAGATGCAAAGCTTTGGCATGCACACTTTGGTCATCTGAATTTTGCTAGTTTGTTACGCGTGCAGAAATCTGAAATGGTGTCCTCTTTGCCCAAACTTGAGGCACCTGGAAAACATGTTTGTGAAGGCTGTATTTTGGGCAAAATGCAGTGTTCTTCCTTTCCAAAAGATGGTTCAGTTCGGGCTACGCAGAAATTGCAGCTTGTACATAGTGATGTTTGTGGTCCTATGCAGACACCCTCTTTTGGAAATTACCTTTACTTCGTGATTTTCATTGATGATTTTTCCAGGCATGCATGGGTATATTCACTCAAAGCAAAGTCCGAAGTGTTCATGTGCTTCAAACAGTTTTTGGTTTTGGCTGAAAATCTATCAGCATGTAAAATGGGCACCCTCCGTTCTGATCGAGGGGGGGAATATATGTCTTCAGATTTTAATGCATTTCTGGCTAAACGTGGGATAAAACACCAGTGTACAGTGTCGTATACACCTCAACAGAATGGAGTTGTTGAACGAAAGAACAGGTCACTCATGGAGATGGCGAGGTGCATGGTCAAAAGTCAGGCTTTACCACATAGTTTCCGGCTTGAGGCTGTCATGTGTGCAGCATATGTACTGAATAGGTGTCCCACTAAAGCGTTGCAGTCTATCACTCCATATGAGGCTTGGCATGACCGCAAGCCATCTGTTGCTCATCTACGTGTTTTTGGTTGTTTGGCATATGCATTAGTGCCTGAACAACATCGCAGATAATTGGATGATAAGGCAGTAAAATGTACTTTTGTTGGGTACAGTTCTGAAAGTAAAGGCTATCGTCTGTATCATCCACAGACTAAACGCATTTTGGTTAGTCGTGATGTTGTCTTTGTGGAAGATGCTATTCATCCATTGCTTTCATGTACTAAGGAGACATCTGTTAGCTCCAAAGACATGTATGATACTTTGATGCCTCTTTTTACAGGTGGAGAGGCTAGTGCTGGTCCTAATGAGGCAACTTCTCAGCCTTTGCAGGTTTCATATGATGATGCAGATCATTCCATTTCTGATGTAGATTTACATGATGCACTTGTTGATGAGAGAGCTGATATTGAGCAGGCAAAAACTATGCCAAAATGGCTGGTGCAGACTTTGCGTGACAACAAATTAGATGCACCTTTGTCATATCGTACTCGTTCAGGCTCTCATAGTGCCTCCTTTGCATCAGATTGCTATGCTATGGCTGCATCTAGTCTCTGTGATGAGAATGAGCCTGTTTCTTTTGATGAAGCACAAAATTCAGAAAATTGGATGGCTGCTATGCAATCTGAATATGATGCTATAATGAAGAATGGTACATGGTCTTTATGTGACTTGCCTCCTGGCAAGAAGGCCATTGGCACTAAGTGGGTATACAAGCTGAAGCGTAAACCTGATGGTACAGTTGACAGGTATAAGGCTAGGCTTGTTGCAAAGGGTTATGCACAAGAAAGAGGCATTGATTTTGATGAGACCTTTGCACCTACATGCCGTATGACTATTGTTCGAAGCATTTGTGCACTTGCAGCCCATCATGGTTGGAATGTACATCTGGACATTAAAACAACATTTGTGAATGGTGACTTGCATGAAGAAGTGTATGTTTTTCAGCCCCGTGGCTTTGTGCAGAAAGGGCATGAAAACCAGGTTTGCAGGTTAAAGAAGGCATTATATGGTTTAAAGCAAACACCACGTGCTTGGTATGAGAAGATACATGCCTATCTGATTGCACATGGTTTTGAGAACAGTCCAACTGAAAGCACCTTATATGTTAAATGTGCTAATGATGTGCTTCTGATCATTGTTGTCTATGTTGATGACATGCTGCTCACTAGTCCTATTGAGACACATATTGCTGATTTTAAGGCTGATTTGCATGCCTCATTTGAGATGTCTGATTTGGGGCATTTGCATCACTATTTGGGCATTCAGTTTATGCACGTTGATGGTGGAATGGCTTTGTGTCAAACGAAATATATTGACACATTATTGCAGCGTTTTGGCCTTGAAGACTGTAAGCCTATTGCCACTCCTATGGAGACAGGTTTACGATTGAGTCTTCATGATGCTGGAGATGCATTTGATGCTGTTCTCTATTAGCAGGCTGTTGGATGCTTGATTTACTTATGCATTACTCGGCCAGATATTCAGTTTGCTGTCTCACAGATGAGCAGGTTTATGCATTGCCCAGGAGTCACGCATTGGAAAGCGGTTAAGCACATCTTTTGCTACTTGAGTGGTACTCGGCTTCTTGGGTTGTTTTATCCCAAGGGGGGATCACTACCGCCAGATTTGCATGCTTTTTCTGACTCAGATTGGGCTGGTTGCTATGACACTCGTGTGTCCACTAGTGGTTTTTGCTTCATGCTTGGTAGCTCATGTATATCTTGGTTGAGCAAGAAGCAGCCTACTGTGGCCACTTCCAATTGTGAGGCTGAGTATAGGGCAGCTTTCACAACGACTGTTGAGTGTGTGTGGCTCAGACGCCTTATGGCTGATTTGGGTGTTGGCCAGTCTTCTGCCACCACCATCTTCACTGACAGTCAGAGCACATTGGCAGTTGCGAGGAACCCTGTGTTCCATGCTCGCACTAAGCACATTGAGGTGCATTATCACTATGTCAGGGAGAGGTTTTCTGCTGGGGAGATTAGCTTGGCATATGTGCCCACGCAGGAGAACATTGCACACCTTTTCACGAAGGCTCTGCCTAGGGAGAAGTTTGAAGCTTTCCGCAAAGCTTTGGGCTTACTTCCTTTTGTGGAGTGATTTCCACATAGCTTGGCACTTCCTTATAGATGAGTGCCAGCTCCTTGTTCACCGCATCACTCCCAGGGGGGATTTGTTGATATATTTAGGTAGTGATGTGTGTGAACACTCTAGGACCGCCGGGGCACTTTTTTCCCTCTTTAGGAGGTTTTTTTCCCCCGGCTTGTATATACGCCTATTGCCCTAATGGGCTACTTATCTTTGTACATTCTCTAGTAATACATGCAGTATTGTGTGTTTGTGCTCCAAGCTTCTTCTTCTTCCTTGTGATGTTCGCGTGCTTCCGCAGACGTCTATCTCCAACACCTATGACTTGGAGGAGGGGTTTCCAAGTCTTGCTAAGGAGGAACCTACTCAGAATGAAGACACCAATTCAGATGATGAAGACACTATCAATCTTGAAGAATTCAAGGCATGGAAGTCCAAAGGCAAACTCAAGATGAAGAAACTTGAAGACATACCTGAATCTTCAAACCAATCAATCAGAAATCACAAAGGGAGAGCAAAAAACCTATCAGATATGGGTATGACACCTCTCTTGTTACTAAACATTCTATTTATCTTGCCAAAGACTTGTCAATTGAATTACCAGGATCATATGAAGAAGCAAAAACTAAGACAGAATCGAAGGAAGCTATGGATGAGGAGATTGAAGCACTCAAGGAAAGTGACACATGGGAACTAGTACCGAAGAAAGAGTCCATGAAGGTAATTGGATCCAGATGGATCTATAAACTTAAAAGAAATTATGATGGGTCAATAAACAGGTACAAAGCCAGATTGGTGGCCAAGGGTTTTGCACAAACCCAAGGCATTGACTATGAAGAAACATTCTCACCTGTGGCCAAGATGCCAACCATCAGGGTATTGGTAAGTGTGGATGCATCTAAGAATTGGAACATGTATCAGCTAGACGTAAAAAATGCTTTTTTGAATGGATGGATTTCAGAGGAGGTATACATGTCACAACCTCCTAGTTATGAGGATCCTAATAAGGTAACACATGTATGCAAGTTAAAAAAGGCTCTTTATGGATTGAAGCAGGCACCTAGGGCATGGAACCACAGGTTGACCACATATCTTCAAGACCAAGGTTTTGTCATGAGCAAGGCAGACACTTCTCTATTCATTAAGAGAAGTAATTCAGAGGTAATATACCTACATGTTTATGTTGATGATATCATACTTACAGGTAATGATGTCAATGGAATAAGAAAAATCAAGAACCAGATGATGAAGGAGTTCAAGATCGGTGATCTTGGTTTACTAAAGTACTTTCTTGGACTTGAGTTAGTTTATCTAACTCTTGAATCTATATTACTCAGAGAAAGTACATACAGGATATGTTGAAGAGGTTTCATTTGCAAGATGCCAAAGTTGCAAGTATTCCAATGGAGGTAAACCTAAAACTAAGTGCTCATGAAGGAGATGTACTTGATGACATTACAGGTTATCAAAGCATAGTAGGTAGCTTGAATTATGCTACCTTGACAAGGATAGATATTGCTTATGGAGTTAGTGGGCTAAGTCAATTTATGCACAAACCTAGGGCACCTCACTTGGAGGCTGCCAAAAGGATATTAAAATACCTCAAGGGTAATCAACATCATGGTTTGTATTTCCCTTACACTTCAGACTTGGATATCAAGATTTATTCAGATGCAGATTGGGTAGGATGTAAGGATGATATGAGGAGCGCTTTTGGATACATTTCATTTGCAGGTGATAAACCAATATCATGGTCTTCAAAGAAGTAACCTAATGTTGCTTTATCTTCTACAAAAGCAGAGTATAGAGGATTGGCTAATGCCACCCAAGAAGCTATATGGATCAAGTTATTGTATAGAGAATTGGGTTTGTATACTAGCTCACCATTGATATTTGGAGATGATACAAGCTCACTGCACCTTGGAGCTAATCCTATTTATCATGCTAGGACCAAGCATATAGAGGTTCATTACCATTATGTGAGGGAGAAACTATTAAGCAAGGACATTCAACTTACATATGTATCAACCAACATACAATGTGCAGATTTGTTAACTAAAGCATTGGATGGAACCAAACTTTGCAGGTTCAAATCAACGATTGGATTGCAGGATATACATGAAGACTGAAGATGAAGACCAAGACAAAATGTTTGGCTTGAGGGGGAGCTGTTGGTGCAATTCACAAGCCTACACATTTGGCTTAAAGACCATACACATATGGAGAAGCATGGGAACCAATGCTTAAAGATAATTACCCATTTGCTCTTTGTAAAAGTCATATTTGACTTAGAATCTTTGTAAACCCCTACCAAGAAGAACTCGTGGAAAAGTTAGGAGTTGATTGATGAAATATCTCCTATAATGGAGGATCACTTTTTAGAGAGAGCCAAAATTTGAATTCAAATTCAAATTGGAAGTGAACATCTATATAAACTTCCAAGAAAAGTCGCGGGTGTACAAGTCACTTTTCGAGCCTCTCATTATCATTTCTGAGTGTGTGTGAGGCCTACACTCTAGCCCACACCTTTGTATACCATTAGGCAATGATCTTCATGCCTATGGCATTGCTAACTTTCTCAAGTGTCTTAATATTTTTTGTCTTGCTAGTGGCTCAGTTGTTAATCACAGTAAAATTGGTTTCTATGCTACTAATAATGTGGTTCTTGACTGTATTAAGGATGCAGGTTGTGATTTAATAAGAAAAGGCACTCTCTTCAGACTTTTGGGTATTCCTATGGGCTTTGAAATCACCAATGATCAAAGATGGAGCTGGGTTTTAGAGAAGTTCAGAGTTAAAATATTTAAGTGGATGGACATGCAGTCTAACATCTCCCAAAGATCCTTTGTGCTAAAACATTATATTAACAGATTATAAAGGACAAGAAGCTCAAGCTGCTGGCTCTCACTGATAACAATCTATGGAGGAAGACTATCACTATTTATGATGTGGCTCAAGATATGTATACTAGATACAAAAGCTCTCGAAGCAGCATCAGAGATATTATTGGTAGACTGAACCAAAAATGGAATCTTTCTTGGTTTGCTCATCAATGGAGTTATAGATTCCAGTGCACTTGGTCCTTCCCTATAGACAATAAGCATTCCTGCTTGTTGTGGCTGATTCTGCATAAAGGAATTTGGACTGGCAGTAAAGCTAGACAATATAAAATTGATGGAGGTATTTGCCCCCATTGTGGCTTGGAAGAGAACTTAAATCATCTCTTTTTCAAATGCAGCGTCTCCTCAAGATTTTGGATGATCATTTTCTTGTTCTGCAAATCTTTTGGTTTGAACTTAGCAGGTTTTAGAGAATTACTCATTGGTGAATCCAACAAGATGGATATTGTGTTGTGGCAGATGATAAGAGCTCAAATCAATATGGAAAAATAGGAACAACAAAATTTATGACAAAAAAAAATTATGACAAAAATTGTAAAGATTACTTCTTCTCTTGTCTGTGGGGATTAAAAGACTGCTCACCCATTGCTTGAAGTCTGCAAAAAGTGACCTTGTTGCTGAGTACTGCCCTTTTGTAATCTTCAAAAAGTACCCTTGTAATATGTGGAGAGATAAATTGCTTCAGCTCCAATCGATTCACAGAGACAATATGTCCTTTTTTATTAAACTGTATATTGAGAGTATTATGATGTAACTATTATTAACTAGTCTGGGAGAGTCCTTTTTTCTCCCTAAACCCGAGGTAGCTTCTCCTTCCCACCTGAAAGGTATTTTGTAATTCTTCTTGGATTTGCATAAATTTTATATTTTCTGCTTTGTCTAAAAAAAAAAGATCTTCACGGAAGGGCCTGACTCGTGAGTCCTCTCCTCACTCTGACAGGTACTGGAAGAGAAGTTTAGGGTCATTTCACACAGCGCGGCAGCAGCGCTCTCCAACGTCCATAAGCAAATTAAAATTAGCCATGTGGCATCACCCTTTCAGATAGAGCGGCGGCACTCTTCACGTAGCTCATTGCATAGTGCTGAGTAAGCGGTACATTCTGAGCTAGTTTGTTCCGACCCCTCTCCCCCCGCCCCACGAATGTTTTGCCTATGTGGCAATCTCCTAACGTTCTTGCGTCATGATCAAACACTCATTAGAGTCTCTTTCACAGCATTTCATTGGACCAGGTAAGCTTCAGAGAATCACAGAGACTTTTTTTGTTCCACCCTTGTGTGAATACAGGACTGGAGGACTCTTGGATACACTACGTTCTTCCGCCTGGAACCACTTTTTTTCTCTGTTAGTTCCACCGCCTCAGTCTGAAACGCACCTTAGAAGCTCCTCTCGAGTCTCGAGAGTGGACACTCACCGTTCCGACGGCGCTTCAAGGCATTGAATGCTTTGAATCTCCGTGAGGGGTGTCTGCAGTTGGAGAGGCTAACGTACGTACGTACTGACTAAGGACCCGCGAATCAGGTGATCCACTTTCTGAACTCGCACGCGATTCGCCAAAGGACACGACGTTAGTTAGGCCTTGGGCCAGGGCGGCAGTTGACGGCATGTGAATGGCATTAATGCTCGTCATGGCTGCCGTTCCGGCAAAGGAGCGCGTGCGATTCACAGGAGTCCTGCGACTCGCGAGGCGTGCAGGTGAGCGTCCGTGGGCTCCATCCTACACACAGCTGGAACGCACACGCCCTTGAATATCATATATTATTTTATTCGCCGCCCATTTTCTCAGCCGTTCCTACGACCTGACGCAAATGAATGGCCTAAATGGGCGGCTGTGCTGCCTGCGCTTCCACCCGCCCACTAAATACACCGCTTGCTGCTCTTGGACGCGATTATACAGCTGTTTTGATAAGCTATCGCAATGAACGGAAAGGTACAGTAAATGCGTCTTTATAGTTCTCATAGGCGGGTATGTTCTTCCAAGCTTCCAGCTATAGCTCTTGAAAAAAGATCCCATCATCCATGATCCGACTCTCCGAGGCTCCGGGCCTCGCGCCGTCGAGCATCGAGGTGGTCAAAGTCGAGCAGTAGGCGTTGGGCAAGTCGGAGGAAGTTGGAAGTTGGAACCCGTTACGCAGGAGGGTAGTTGGCGAAGGTTGGTGGCGGGCAACGATGTTTGGAGGGGAAATTGGAATGGGACCTCAGTGTCATGTCACTCGAAAAGTTGATTGTTGGAGATGTTCATGGTTGATATAAGATCTGGTGCAACTCGACATCAGGTGAAACTCAGTGTTCAAACGAGTGTGCTAGAGCGGTAAACCTTGAACATCCTAGGACAGTGTCTCGGTTCAAGTCCTACTCAATGGACCTTCCAGACTAAAAATTATTAGACCTTCAAAGAATAAGACCCACGGGTGTCTCTACCTTACAAGGTCAGGTGTGTGCCGTTCATTCATTGCTCTCTTAAAAAAAAGGGAAGTAGCCATGGTGAAACTTAGAGATTAGACTCATCAGAGCACTGTTCAGAAAACCTCTTTAGGGATATGAAATGCTTTCTTTTTCTTCTACATATGTATACTTACATATACCAAAGAGCTTCAAGAAGGATTTTTGTTTGATCTCAGAGTTCTTTTACTGAGAAAACAACAGAAGATGAAATTGAATATTAATACAAGGAAGGCCCCTATTACAAAAGCATCCCTAAAATAAGGAGTAATACGTGGGAAATCTCACATCAGTCTATATTGAGATACATTTCTCTCTCCATTTGTTGGACCTTTTTTTTTTTAAGCAGAAAAGATAAATTAATAGAGGAAATTACAAATTGTGCTCAGGGCAGGAGCCACCACATATCGAGCAAATTACAAGGCCAATGCCATAGATATCCTTTTACAAGAATAATGGGCAGATATTAAATCCCTCCACCTAGAGTACTTGTTTTGAGACATTAACTCAAATACATCATACCCTTGTAGAAAGGCTTGAGTAATTTTTTGGATACAAAGTACAGAAGCTCTTTTGATCCTGGCAAGAAGGGAAACGAGGAAATTCTTTTTTCCATTGTTAAGGGTGGCATCATTTCTACTAAGCCAGATGTACCAGCGAATGTATCCTCTCCAAATGTTCCAGAGAAGGATATCCAAATTCCTACAACAACCCAGCAAGACCTCCATTTTACTTAACTGTGGAAAGCCATTGGACTGAAGGTACTGGTTCACACATCTCCAGAATTTCTTGGCATGAGAACAATCATAAAACATGTGGGAAACATCCTCCGTTGAGCCACAGAAGTGCAATTTTTCCATTAATATGAACTTTCCTGACTTTTGGGCCAATCCACAGACCATTATGAATAATCAACCACTGAAGGAAAGAGTGTTTACAACAATCAAGAAAGGCCCACAAAGATTTGAATATGTACATCCATTGTTGAGCATTCCAATTGATTTGCCATCTAGAGCTAAGCTTGGGAAGAATTTGCTGCACAAATCCCTTCTCTCTCTTGAACTTCTTAAAAATAGCCTCAACAACTTCCAAGAGTGATATATTCTTTCTTTGACAGTTCTCGATTTTAGCTTCCAATAATGCTTTCTATCTGTCCAGAACTTGCATACATGACCTAGATAAGTTAGTGTTCAGATTCATTTAGTTAGCAGACCTTACCATATCATTGAGCATAAGATCATTCCAAGTAGTGACTCCAGCTTTGTGACACTTGTGCTCTTTAATAGAAACTCTACAGTTGTTAATGTAAGCTAACCAGCCAATCCAAGGAGATTCCTGCATATAAAAATTAGTAGAATTCAACATATCCAGAGATGGGTAAAAGGCTTGTTTGGCCTTAAACCAGGCATTCCACATTCTGCACATCAAGGTACTCCCAATTGGAGTTATATTCTGAGGAGAAACCAAGACATCCCACAGTTGAATATTATTCCAAGCCTTGTAATCGTCAAAAAAATTTAGAATAGTTCCTTTTGAGGAGGCAGGCCCAAATATCATTACTACTTATACTTCTGACAATCCATTTAGTAGCAAGATTTTCTGCCCCTTAGGACAAATGATACCCAGATCTCCTTGAGTCTTAGGAAGACAACAAGTTTTCCAGGCAACTTTAGGTATTTTTTGCTGAGATGGCTTGCTTCCCCAAAGAAAGTTCCTGGCTAGAGAAATAACCTGCTCAAGTTGCTTATTAGTAGGAGACCAACAAGCAAGATAATAAACCAACTTAGGGAGACTGTAATGATTGAGAACACAAGTTATATGGGGTAGGGAGCTATTAACATCAAACGATAAAAATAGGTGCTTTTTAAATTTATCAATAACCACCTTTTAGATTTGGAGACTTGGAAGCCCACAGGAATGCCCAATAATCTGAATATCTCACCGTCTTTGATAACTTTGCACCCAAGTTTATCAACACAGTCAGGAAGAATATTATTAGAGGCTCTAAAACCAGTTTTGGTGTGATTGACTTGAGAACCACTAGCAAGGCAAAAGGTCTTCAAACAATCCAAGAAATTACAAATAGATTGATCATCTGCATTCAAAAAAACACTAGTATCATCAACAAACATTTGAAGCCCAAGGGGGGAGGGGGAATTAGAAATGTTAATACCTTTAATTAATCCATGACTCATAGCATCATTCACAAGCCAACCCAAAGCATCAATAGCTATGGCAAACACCACAGGGGCTAAAGGGCAACCTTGTCTAATAGATCTATTAATTCTAAAAGGTTCAAAAATGTGACCATTGATGGCTACTCTAGAGCAAGCATTTCCATACAAAAAACTGATGCACTTAATAAGTCTTTTCCCAGCTCCCATGTCTTGCAGGGATTGAAGCACAAAATCCCATTCAATTCTCTCATAAGCCTTATCAAAGTCTATTTTGAAGAAATAGTAATTCTGACCAATTTCCTCAGCAAAATCCAAGAGACAACTTTATTTTTTTTTCCTACCAGGGACCAACCTACTTCATTTTTGCTTGTGTGATCAGGATTCAAGGGTTCTCCTCTCACATTCCTGTTGGTACTTGCAACCACAGAATTAGGTTTTAAGTTTTCTTTCAAATGAATGGAGTCTTGCTTACCTGAATGACCATCCAGATCTTCAAAAGGATTATGAACTTCCTCTAGCAGGATGTCATAAAAGTTATTGGATCTTGAGCTTTTTTTTTTCCTTTTAAGAAGAGGTTTTTTAAGATGAGGGGAAGGGGAGGCAATATTAGACTGAGCACCTTTGAAAGAATCTTTATTACCTTCCATATCATCCTGTTGCTTTTGGGCCTGAAGTAAGGGGCAATCCTTGATAATATGCCCCTGCTTATAACAATTGAAACAAGCATTGTGAATATTTCAACAAAACCTTTTGGGTGAGCAATTTCTTGCCAATTGAATCTCGGATTGTAATGTGAGTTTTAATTTCTCTAACAATGTCTACTTCAATTAAGACTTGAGGATCCCATTTGGGGTTTATCAAATTGGTCCTAGCTTTTTGCCCGAACACTTTTCCAACCATATTACCTAAGCTTTCAACTCAGGGGTAAAAATCAATGGGCAATTTAGGAAACTCAACCCAGACAGGAATCTTGGTGGACTTAGGGCCTTTAGGGTTGAATCCTATGTACCATTTAAAAAAGGAGACATGGATATTAAGAATAATCCATTGACCTTCGCTTATGACTTGCAAGGCATTATCAGCTTCTTCAAAGAAAAATAAAAAATAATTATTAGGGCAGTATTGGATGTGCTTGACTAAGAGCCCTCTAGATTCCCAGTGCATTTTAATCCAAGCTTTTAAAACATCCTGAGCTGGACGTGGCCCATGGCATAGCCCAATGACAACTGTGTCACTTAGGTGTCAATACCAGTTTTCTAAAGAACATCTATCGATTACCAAAGCTTCCCCTTCATCATCACTAATATCAGTTTCCAAAACGAGTTCATGGGATTTTCTGTCACTTTTTCCTTCCCCTTGTCTGGAGAATGGGATGAATAGGAGTTATCTGCATATTGCTTGATGTCATAGTACCCTTCAGGTTGTTTACCATTGGCCCTTGTCGAATCTGCATATGTTTTCTTGGGGGATGAATGTTGCCTTGGATCCTGAAACAGAATAGCAGAGCCTCCTCCAAAAGCCACATCATCCATCGCTTGCTGCTGAGTAATCTCCGAGACAAACTTGGGGGGAGGCGAGAGACCCTTGGGGTCCTGCATGTTAGTAAGAGGCATTCGCATGTATCCATTTGGAGCTCCATGTCCATCCTCCATCACAGACAACCCGTTTTGTAGGGCTTCAAAAAGCGACATTGCAAACCCGCACGGGGGGTCCTAGTGAAGAGAATGCAGGGCGCGATCGCGACTCCCCGGATTCCCCCCTACCCAGGGGGAGGAGGAAGAATAGAGAGGAAAGAACAGGAAACCCTAGCCGGGACTCATAACCCTCTTTCACTCAGTTGGATCTATTTTTACATATGTCCTTGACTTTAAAGTTCTCTGAAGGAGCATCAAAGATAGAGTTAATATGCATTTCTCCTATCTTTTCAACTCACATATACAAGAAAATGTAAAGTGTTTCTTGATAGTATTGAAAGTACAATGATTTTTTTTTGAGAGCAACAAAAACAAGAGATGGACAGGTTTTTTTTCAATGTCTCTGATGGCATGCACACCATTCTTTGAAAGTCTGATCAATTCTCTTTTGCATAACATCACATAATTTTTATGACCACTCTTAAAGATTTTATGATTTTAGCTATTCTAAATGTACCAAATAATAGTGAAATCTCCAAACTTGCCACAAGGCAAGATCCATTGTTGGACAAACACCAATCAAGGTCTCTTTATAGACAAATTCAAAGATCCCAACAATGTTGTGCATATTGTCAACAATTTTTCAAAATTGTTGAGCATGCTTGCAGTTAAGAAAGAGGTGGGCAAGATCCTCCTCCTCATCAAAAGTAACACTTTCCATTGCTAACATTACATCTCTTAGCTTTGAGCCGAGTCCAAACACCATTATGGAGAATGAGTTGCGGGAGGAAAGAATGTTTGATAGCATAGGGAAAAGTCCATAAAGCTCGGGATCTATATCTCCATTGAGAAGAAGACCAACTCAAGTGCCGCCTAGTATTAAGTTCAAGGAAAAAGATTGTGAACAAATTTTTTGTGCACTAGCTGTGCACCCTTCTTCTCAACCACTTTCTGCACCACCTATGCACCACTTTGCACTTTTGCACCACCTATGCATCATTTGCAAAGTCACCACTTTGACTAGATCAACACTCATCTTCTCCATTTACTAGTTCTCAAAGTCCTTTATCCATTAGGAAATTCTTCATCCTATAAGACCATATGTGATAATTATTTTTGTTAAGCTTGTCCCCCACTATTTGTACAATACTATTAATCATTCTTGTGACTAAGCACTTCTTTATACTAGGGAAATTTTATGGTGAAATCTAAAAAGGAAAGCGATAGCGTTTTGGCTATTTTTCTTGATATAAGCACCAATAAATTGAAAATTTTCAAGTATTTCTCAGTGTTCTCTTCTTCGATGCGCTCTGTGCATCTCCTATGCACTAGTATGCTCATTCACTTATGATATCTCCCAAAAATTTCAGTAGAGCCTTCTTTATCCAATGTGAACATGAGCCAAATAAACCAGAACAAGTCCTCTCTGAAAACTAGAAACTGGGTGAAAGCATAAAAATCAATACGTAACATATGCAAAATCTCTCTAATGGGAGACCATAATTTCATACATTCATCCCATGATTGATACATGAGGCCTTTGTGTGAAGAGAGATGGTGGATGCAATCCAAAGATGAGTAGGTGCCGCTACAATCAGCTTCACACCAGCCAACTGAGACTTCAGAGTTGATTAGTAGACCCTTTGAGCTTCCTAAATCCACCAAAATATCAGCCAAGTACTTTGGAACATGTATCCCAAAAGTTTAAGTCAAGACAGACTAGTTGCGAAATGACTAGCTCCCAAAACTTGCTATTTTTGGACATACACCTGCTGGAAAAAATGAACAGTGCTCTCAACCTGGTAGGAATTAGACAAATTCCTTTTGGGCATATCAAATAGATTTAACAAGCTTGCTATTCCAAGTTAAAACACTTCAAATGATGGACTGAGCACTGAGAACAAGTTTCATCAATTTCTGGAACCTCCCCACAATTCTCGGGGCTCTGCAGAGATAGACCAGTAAGCAGTAAAATGCAGATATCTCCAAAACTATAAATCCAATGACCTTGAAAATTTATATGCACAAATTAGACAATAAGAGCTATCCAACGCACTTTAGAACACTGAAAAATATTCAGTAAAACTCGAGATATGACCTTCTGAAGGTACTGCTCTGAGTGAGTATAACAGAGAACAAAACAGAGAAGTAAATGGTGATAGATGTATAGATTCACATATGATTACAACCACATTGGCAATGAATCTTTGCACAATGGGAGTAGAATGATAGAGCTATGGAGTAATCTCTTCAATCTCTACAAAATGACATGAAGTGGTCACGTACAAAGCTTGCTAATCGCCTCTTCCTTCTTGCTCTTTTTATAGCTATTCTTGGAGGGAGTTTTGAATTCGAATTCGAATGGCTCCACCTAAAAGTGATCCCCAAAGTTAGGAGAGATTCCCTCAGCTCTAAATTTCGTGGTTTTAGGTAGTTAGAACCACGAATTTGCTTTTACATCATGGATTAGGTAAGCCATCCTTTTCCTTTTTTCTTTTTCCATTTACAAGATATAAAATGTACTCTTTTACAAGAGGTGTTCACATGACTACTCATGTGACTTACAAATGAGGATAATGTCAAGCATATCAAGCATGTAGGCTTAGGCAAAATGCACCAACAGCTCCCCCTCAAGCCTAACATGCTTGGCCTTCAAATAAGTCTTCAATTGTCCTTGATTTCCTGCAAGCCAATCATCAACTTGAATCTACTTAATTTTGTACCATCAAGAGCTTTAGTCAACATGTCGGCACATTGCATATCTGTAGAGACATAGGATAGTTGAATATCCTTGCTCATTAGCTTCTCCCTTACGTAATGGTAGTGGACTTCAATATGCTTGGTTCTAGCATGGTATACCGGATTAGCTGCTAGATGTAGTGAGCTTGTGTTGTCACCAAAAATGTGAGGTGTTGAAGAATGAAGTCCAAGATCTGTGTACAAAGACTTTAACCACATGATTTCTTGAGTTGCATTAGCCAAACCTCTATATTCGGCTTCGGTAGACGATAATGCCACGGTTGGTTGCTTCTTCGATGACCAAGAAATGATTTTTGAACCTGCAAATGATATATACCCTGATGTGCTTCTTCTATCATCTTTAGATCCGGCCCAATCTGCATCTGAGTAGACCTTTAGCTCAATATCTGAAGTAAATGAATAAAACAAACCTTCATTCATGGTCCCCTTTAGGTACTTGAGGACTCTCTTGGCCGCTTCCATATGTGGTCTTCTCGGCTTATGCATAAACTGAATCAATATGCTAACACTATAGCATATATCCACCCTTGTGAGTGTTGCATAGTTCAAACTTCCAACCAAGCTTTGATAGCTTGTGATGTCTTCAATTGGCTCTCCTTCATAAGCACTAAGCTTATGATTTTGCTCCATAGGTGTACCTGCACACTTTGTATTTTCCATCTTGAACTTGACGAGCATGTCATGGACATACTTCCTTTGTGTGATGTATATACCTGAATCTGTGTAGATCAACTCCAATCCAAGAAAATAAGTGAGTGGTCCGAGGTCACTTATTTTGAACTCCTCCTTCATTTGAGCCTTTACTTGTTTGATTCCTTCAAGATCATTGCCTGTGATAATAATATCATCAACATACACACATAAATAGATCACTTCAGATCCATTCCTCTTTATGAACAAAGAGGTATCCGCCTTGCTAGCTTTGAATCCTTGGTCCTGCAAATAAGTCACCAATCTGAAATTCCAAGCTCTTGGAGCTTGCTTCAATCCATACAAAGCTTTCTTTAGTTTGCATACATAGTTAGGATGATGTGCATCCTCATATCCAAGAGGTTGTGCCATATACACTTCCTCAGAAATCCATCCATTCAAGAAAGCATTCTTTACATCAAGTTGATAAAGATTCCAATTTCTAGATGCAGCAAGACTAATGAGAACCCTAATTGTAGGCATTTTTGCAACAGGAGAGAAAGTCTCCTCATAATCAATACCATGGGTTTGAGAAAACCCTTTAGCAACTAACCTTGCTTTGTGTCTATTTATACTTCCATCTGGATTCCTCTTGATTTTGTATATCCATCGAGATCCGATTATCTTCATAGATGGCTTGTTAGGTACAAGCTCCCAAGTGTCATTCTCCTTCAAGGCTTCCATTTCTTCATCCATTGCATCTCTCCAAGCTTTCTTGCTTTGTGCTTCTTCAAATGTGGTAGGTTCTTCATTGGTTGAATCCTTTGCAATGTAGATTGAGTGCTTGGTGACCAAAGAAGTATCATAACCAAACCTCTCTGGTTTCTTCTTCTCCCTTGAAGAACTTCTAAGTGGTTGATATGAGCTCTCGGGTCCATATGTAGCATCCTACATCTTTGCTTTACCTTTGTTCTTCCATAGCTTTAGTCTTTCCAAGTCTTCTAGGTCAATCTCCGAATCACTTTCTTCAATCTGCTTTGGCTCCTTTGGTTGAAGTGATGGAAAATCTTCATCCAAGTCATATGGCAGCTTCACTTTCCTGTCATCATCAAACCATGATTTGTTTTCATCAAAAATTACATCTCTACTCACAGAAAATCCTTTATTGGTTAGATTGTACAATCTATATCCTTTTTGGTTTTGATCATAACCAATAAATACGCACTTCTCTGCCTTGGGATCCAATTTCCCTCTTACTTGAGAAGGAATGTGAGCATAGGCTAAGCATCCAAAGATTTTACAATGCTCTAGACTAGGTCTTCTTCCATTCCACACTTCATATGGAGTGGTTCCATCTAGTGACTTAGATGGAAGTCTATTTATGAGATATGTGGCTGTAGACACAGCCTCTGCCCATAGGTAGTTTGGCAATCCCTTTTCGTTGAGCATGGACCTTGCAGCTTCGACAATAGCTCTGTTCCTCCTCTCTGCTACACCATTGAGTTCGGGTGTATACCTTGTAGTGACTTCCCTTTTAATGCCTCTTTCATGCAAGAAGGCATCAAATTCAGAAGAGAAGTCCTCCACCATCTGATCTGAGTCTTTTCAAAGTCCTACCTGTTTGATTTTCAACAAGAGCAATATACTTCTTAAAGCAATTAAACACTTCATCCTTGTGCTTCATGAAAAACAGAATGGTCCACCTGCTACAATCATCTATGAAAGACACATAATATCTTGAGCCTGATATAGATGGCTCCTTACTTGGACCCCACACATCCGTGTGCACTAGATCCAAAGGATTTTGATACATATATCCTTTCTTATTGAAAGGTTGTCTATGAGCCTTGCCGAGTTGACAAGCTTCACACTTATAAATCATGTGTTGCCTTGTGATATTCGGCAAACCAAGTACACTTTGGTCCCTGCAAATTTGTTTGAGTGTCCTTTCACCAATGTGAGCAAGACTTTTGTGCCATATCTCCAACTCTGTAAGAGTTTGAGATCCATAGCTAAACAAAGCTATGTTCTTTGTATCTTCCACTTCAAAAGTGAAATGCCTTCCTGTCTTTTCTCCTTTGGCAATCCTTCAAAAGCCTTGCCTTGGGTCTTCAACATATGCTCCAAATCGATTGAATCTAACCTGTAATCCTTTTTCAACAATCTGTCCAACACTTATTAAATTTTTGGTAATTGTAGGGACATACAAGACTTTGCTTAAGAGGTTCATATTCCCATCTGATGTCTTCACATTACCTATCTTCTCCACTGAGTGTTTTGTGTCATCTCCTGTCTGCACTTCATGCTTGTTATGAGGATCTTCCAAATCAGAAAGTAAAGCCACATTTCGTGCTACATGGTTCGAGCATCCCGAATCAATGTAAAATATGTGATCATCATCCTTACCCTTCTTCGCTGATAGATTCATAATCAATAATGAATCTTCTTGAGTTTGGTCCTCTGCATAGTTATTGTAATCTCTTCTTCCTCTATGGCCACTTTGATAGTTGTTGTTGTTGTAATTGTTGTTGTAGTAGTTGTTGTTGTTGTAGCCTCCATTCTATCTACCTCTATTTGATCCATAGCCACGTCTATTGAGTCCTCTTCCTCTTGATTTCCTCGGGTTCCTGAAACATTCTTCAGTAGTATGGTTAGATAAGCCACATATGTTGCAAGGTTGAGATGATTGGAATCTCCCCTTGCCTTTGAAGAAGTTGCTTGCACCATGTTAAATAAAAAGAACATGCCATATACATTTTGGGTCGAAGCTTGCCATACGGCTGTACATGTCATGAATAGATCTCCAGTAGGAATGGTTCATTATTTAAATCCTTATGAGAGACTATGGAAGCATATACCAAATGTGAGCTATCTATGAGTGTTTGAGTGTATTTTTTATGCACACATGCCTAGTCAATTGAGACATAAGTTTGATCCTAAATAAAAAATATGCATATTTGTTGGATACTCAAGGGAGAAGAAAGGAAATAGATGATATAATCTTGTAACAAAAGAATTTATCGTGATTAGAGATGTTCTATTTGATGAGAATGCATCATGGCATGCATCCAAAGACATGGATATGATTCATATGAGTTGTTTTCCTTAAAAGAGATCCTTTCGTTAGTTAATAGAAATGCCCAAAGGGCTACAATCCCAGTCAAGCACCATGAACCAAATATAAGGGGGATAACTCACCCCATAGATCCGTCCAAAAATCTACTATAAGTATACCTCCTTAAAGAGGAAATGTGGTGGGGAGGGGGGGAGGAGATCCAAGCACGTGGTCTGTGGCTCCATCTAGATCATATCACATTGAACATTAAAGTAAGATCCCTTCTTTAAGGGTTGGATAAAGGAAACCCGCTATCGATATTGGAGTCACCTGAGAAATAGTCTAGCTGCCCCCACAATTTGTGAATTAGCTCTAGTTAAAAGTCTCAAATCATCTCGATTGGAGGAAAGGTGCATTGCTCAAAGATGTTCTAGCATCAAGCTCTCCAAATGAACCACATGGTAAGGTTGTTGATCACCTCCCAATAGAGGTCATCTACACCACTCCATGGAGGAATGTGGAGGTCCAAAGTTTCCTATGCTTGAAATGTGATGAAGTGAAAATATGAAAGACTATATCTACAAGAGTGAGGCATCTTGTGGATAGATTGAATCTACACAATAAGTCTATGAAGACTCATCATGTGTACATGAAAAAGAGAATCAAGCATGATGAACCAAATAACTTTTATGATGCATCAAAAAATGAAGATTGATGCAAAGCAATGGATGATGAGATGAATGCATTGAAGAAGAATGATGAATGGGAATTAGCAAAATTGCCACAAAATAAAAAATCTATCAGATGCAAATGGGTTTACAAAGTGAAGTGCAAAAGTGATGTTTTGATGGAGAGATATAAAACACGTTTAGTTGCGAAACGATACGCACAAGCATATGGATTTTATTATGATGAAACATTTAGTACAATGGTGAAAATGACAACGGTGAGAAGCATGATTGCAACAATTGGAAAATTTTTCAAATGGATGTTAAGAATGCATTCTTGAATGGAAAATTGCATGAGAAAGTTTATGTGCATCTAAAGTATCCTGATTATGTATGCAAGTTAAACAAAGTGCTATATGGAGTGAAACAAAAACAAAGAGGATGGTGTAAAAAATTCACTATAAAATCTAATTGATCTTGAATTTATGAATTCAAAGGCTGATTATTCATTATTTGTATGGAATCAAGGAAGAGAAATGATTCTATTAGTGATTTTATCGATGGCGGTGCACCACGGTGCACTCTCCTTCTCGAGAGCTCCATGACTATATCCTCGGAGTAGAAAACTAAGCTCCTAAGGCCGCACACACTACTCCGCATAGAGACTGTAGAATACACAGAAAAACACAGTACAAAGGGAGCACGAAGACAGACTTCTTAGGTCTTACAAATGTGGTTGAACATTGCAGTCTGTGATTGACCACACCACTATATGTTTTATTAAAGAACATATACAAAGAAGTGTCCGGTGGCCATTTGGCCTTTCACATGGACACTAACGATAACAATCTCCCACTAAAGGCCAGTATGGCCAAAGTAACTATGGGAGAAAAAAATAAAGAATGATAAAGAATACCTGAGCATAAGTATACAAAGAAGTCTTACAAATGCAGTCGAACTTATAGTCTGTGACTGACCACACCACTATATGTTTTATTAAAGAGCATATAGAAAGAAGTGTCCGGTGACCATTTGGCCTTTCACATGGACACTAACGATAACAATCTCCCACTAAAGGCCAATATGGCCAAAGTAACTATGGGAGAAAAAATAAAGAATGATAAAGAATACCTGAGCATGAGTATACAAACTATACCTCCCACCTGATGGGCATGTTACACAGTATATAAGTGACTGTGTAAGATCATGAATCAAGTAACCCCCATCAAGTGACAGCAGTGTTGAAATCTATCCTGTGGTAGAGTTTTAGTCAAAGCATCTGCAACATTTTCTCGAGTATGAAACTTCTCAATAATATTGAACCTATGAAGTACTCTGGATATATACTCACTTTGAGACAAGTATATGCATCGTTTACTCCTATCACGAGTAATGCACATGCCAAGAATATGTTTGGCATTCCCCAAACCCTTCATATCAAATGTCTGACTCAACTTCCTTTTGAGAATTGACAAGTCATAAGAGGACTTCCCAGAAATCAACATATCATCGACATAAAGTATCAAGCATATCAAGCTACCATTTGTGCATCTCTTTGTGTAGAGACAATGATCCTCATTGCTTTGAGAATAGCCTTGGGACTTCATAAAAGCATCAAACTTTTGGTACCATTGTCTAGGGGACTGTTTAAGTCCATACAAGCTCTTCTTGAGCTTACAAACTAGACTTTCCTTGCCAAGAACTACATAACCCTCTGGTTGTTCCATATAGATCTCATCTGTAAGAATTCCATGCAAGAAAGCAGTTTTCACATCCATTTGGACTAGCTCTAAGTCCTTCATTGCAACGAATCCAAGCAACATGTGCAAGGTAGTGATCTTGAGCACTCGAGGTAAGATTTCCTCAAAATCAATACCATGATGTTGCTTAAAACCCTTTGCAACAAGTCATGCTTTATACTTTGGAGAAACACTATCTGATGTGAATTTCAGCTTATATACCCATTTACATGGTAAAGCTTTCCTGCCCTTTGGCAAAGGTACTAAATCCCAAGTACCATTCTTGTGAATGGAATCCAGCTCACTCTTCATGGCACATTCCCACTTGACATGATCCTCTGTCTGCGTAGCCTATTTGTAGCAAGAAGACTCATCGACATCTGCTAGCATAACAAAATCTAAACCTGGAACATATCTATCAGGTGGATATGAGACACATGTAGAGCGTCTCAATGGTTGCTGAATAGGAACATGTGTAGACTCATCTGATCAGACATTCTCTTGAATGTCCCTATGTGCATCATTTTTATGCATGCTAATTGGAGGATTAGTATCCTCAAACACCACTCTTCTCACTTCAACCTCCTTAATGGGCTGTTTATGCATCTTAGAATCATTGAAAATGACATCACTACTTCTAATCACTGACCGTGTTTCACGATCCCATAAGCGATATCCAAATTGTCCTTCTCGACCATATCCAAGAAAAATGCATTTCTTTGACTTATGATCGAACTTTTATCTAAGACTCTTGGGTATATGAACATATGCCTCACACCCAAAAACTCAAAGATGATCATAATATGGTGGCTTCCCTGTCCATAACTCTTGTGCCACTTTCAGACCTTTGGCAGTACTAGGTGAAGGGTTAATCACATGAACTGCCATCAATACTGCTTCTGCCCAAAAGCCTTGTGAGAGGTTTGCATGATGCAACATAGAAAGTACTCTATCTTGAATAGTTCTATTCATCCTCTCAACTACACCATTCTGTACTCGGGTATAAGGAGCTGTAAACTCTCTACAAATCCCTCTAGATTGATAGAAAAAGCTGAATTCATGTGAAGTATACTCACCCCCATTATCTGAACGTAAATCCTTAAGCTTAGTTCCTTTTTCAGTCTCAACTGAAGCAAGCCATTTTTTGAAAGTCGGGAATACCTCATCCTTTGATTTGATAGGATATACCCAAACTTTTCTAGTAGCATCATCTATGAAAGTGATAAAGTAAAGAGAACCACCTAAGGACCTAGTGGGCATAGGACCACACACATCTATATGAACAAGATCTAAAGGCTGAATTGAAGAGTCAATGTGCATTTTATGCACATTTGTGGTTTGCTTTCCATATTAACAATGCTCACAAAATGAAAAATGAGAGAAAGATAACACAGGCAAGTAGCCAGCACGAGAAAGATTTTCCATTCCACTACGAGATATATGGCCCAAAAGACCATGCCAAATACAAGCCATAGGCTGTTCAATAACAGCTAACAAGTGTTCTTTCTATGATACAAATAAAGGATAAAGTGAGCCAACTTTGTGTCCTTTTGCAATAACCATATTGCCCTTTGATGTACGAAAGGACTGAGCATAGAAGAACACCTTGTAACCAAGGTCATCAAGTTGACCAACTGACATCAAACTGTGTGATAAGTGAGGTACATGGCGTACATTATGCATAGTAAATTTTGAACCATCAATAAACTGCACAACCACATCTCCAATCCCCACAACGTCACACTGGTAAGAGTCACCAAGTCTCACGTTACCAAGAGACTTTGCTGCATAATTAGAGAACCATTCTCTCTATGGTGTCACATGGAAAAAAGTACTAGAATCTAAAAGCCACATGTGGGAAAGAGAATCAACCATAAGAGCCTCAGTTGGCACAGTACTATCAAGTGTCAACACATCAGCGTCATCAAAAACAACATTAATGTCCTCAATCTTTACAGTCGAAGTAGATGGTGCAGGTAATTGTTTAACATGCTCATCAACATTCTGTCCTTTACCTTTAGCATTCCTTAATGCATAACAATATTTCTTCATATGTCCTTTCTTATGACAATAATGGCATTCTATATCCCTCTTCCTTGATTACTTCTACTCTTATTCCATTGACCATTCTTTTCCTTGTTCTTGCTCCTGCCACTTTGCTGATGCTTTCCTTGGTAAGAATCAACAACATTATATCCACCTCCACTCTGAGTGACAACCATAGATTTTCTATGAATCTCCTCACTCAAGAGTGCTCCTAATTGGGAGAATATAGCATCAAAATCATTTAGATCAGCAACAACACTATCTGCATCCTTCATGCGAAGGTCATATAATTTTCTCATCATATACACTTTATTTGATGACCTCTCTTTTCATATGTATTGCATAACTTCTTCCAAAGCTCCTTTGCACTTTCACAATCTAATAATATAAAGTGAACATTATCTGCCATGTGCAAATGAATGGTAGACCTGGCCATTTCATCTAACTCATCCCAATCATCTTCATCCATGTCAGCAGGCTTCTTTGAAATCCCATTTACTAGCTTCCATTGCCTCCTTTGAATCAACACATCTTTAATTTGATTCTTCCATAGAGCGAAGCTTGTGCCATCAAATTTTCGGATCTCAAAATGGTCTTTGCACTGCAAGTTATAGCTCCTCCTACTAGACCCTAATCCACCAGATGTGCTTGAGACCTCTAATGCCATGATGGTTGAGAACTGAATAGAATGATAATGGAGCTAGAAGAGTCCAAACACCAACAAATAGGTGTATCAAGGAGTAAATCTACCACTATATAGTTGACTAAACCAAAACTCTAAAAAATTTTGTGAGAGTATCCTCTGCAAAATGAGCATATGACCATATGCAAAAATGTAATCACTATATCAATGACCACATGGACAGGCTTTGAAAGCAAAGAATGAAGCTTTGAGGGACCAAAACATGTTCAAGGTAATCTTAACCTTAGTCTTTCCCCTTCCTCAGACACCACAAGAGTGTAGCTTAGTGGAAAGATATTGCCACGGTTAATCGAGCTCTAGGGGGAGCAATACTGGGATGGATGACCTTGCGGGAAGTACCGGGAACCTCTATCTTCCTTGATCGTTGAGGTCCTCCCTTGCGCATAGCCAATGGTGCCAAAGGTGACTTCACTGACTCAGATGACAAGGTATGCCAAGGTCTATGCCTTGGTCATCACCTTAGTCATAAGCCTTGGAGAAAGCCAAAGGGGGGTGCTCGCTTCACTCGCACAAAAGGAAAAAAGACTTTTGCATCGAACTACTCTGATACCAATGAAGTAATTCGATGGCGATGCACCATGGTGCACTCTCCTTCTCGAGAGCTCCATGACTATATCCTCTGAGTAGAAAACGGAGCTCCTAAGGCTGCACACAATACTCCGCACAAAGGCTACAGAATACACAAAAAAACACAATACACAGGGAGCACGAAGACATACTTCTTAGGTCTTATAAATGCAATCAAACTTACAGTCTGTGATTGACTACACCACTATATGTTTTATCAAAGAACATATACAAAGAAGTGTTCGGTGGCCATTTGGCCTTTCACATGGAGAGTAACGATAATAGCAGATGTCTACGAAAGCATGCGAACAACACAAGGAAGAAGAAGAAGCTTGGAGCACAACACACAATATTGAATGTATTACCACTGGAATGTACAAAGATAAGTAGCCCGTTAGGGCTATAGGCATATATATAAGCCGGGGGAAAAAACCTCCTAAAGAGGGAAAAAAGTGCCCCGACGGTCCTAGTGTGTTCACACACATCACTACCTAAATATATCAACAAATCCCCTCTGGGAGTGATGTGGTGAACAAGGAGCTGACACTCATGTATAAGGAAGTGCCAAGCTATGTGGAATGAATCCACAAAAGGAAGTAAACCCAAAGCTTTGCAAAAAGCTTCAAACTTCTCCCTAGGCAGAGCTTTCGTGAAAAGGTATGCAATGTTCTCTTGCATGGGCTCATATTCCAAGGTGATATCTCCAACAGAGAACCTCTCCCTGACATAATGATAATGCACCTCAATGTGCTTAGTGCGAGTATGGAACATAGGGTTCCTCACAATTGCCAATGCGCTCTCCAACCATGATGAGTTGCAAGTGCACAGATGATACGAATAGTAGTCATTCGACAAGTAGGTGCAAAGGTTTCATCAAAATCAATGCCTCTTTCCTACGCATAACCCTTTGCAAAAAGCTTAGCCTTATATCTGTCAACTGTTCCATCAAGTTTATGCTTCATCTTGTATACCCACTTAGTGCCAATGGTCTTCTTGCCAGGAGGAAAGTCACATAAAGACAAGGTACCATTTTCATGATAGCATCATATTCATATTGCATTGCATCCATCCAATGTTCAGAATTTTGAGCTTCATCAAACGAAACAGGTTCAATCTCATCACAGAGACCAGATGCAGCCATAGCATAGCAATCTGAGATAGAGAGCCTGAATGAGTACAGGAAGACAGAGGTGCATCTAATTTGCTGTCACACAAAGTATGCACTAGCCATTTTGGCATAGTTTTTTCCTCCTCAATATCAGCTCTCTCATCAACAAGTGCATCATGCAAATCTGCATCAGAAATGGAATGATCTACATCATCACATGAAACCTCTAATGGCTGAGAAGTTGCCTCATTAGGACCAACACTAGATTGTCCACCTGTAAAAAGAGGCAGCAAAGTATCATACATGCTAACATATGTCTCCTTCGTACATGAAAGTAAAGTTTGGATAGCATCTTCCACAAAAACAACATCACGACTAACCAAAATGCATTTAGTCTGTGGATGATACATACGATGGCCTTTGCTTTCAAAATTGTACCCAACAAAAATACATTTTACTGCTTTATCATCTAATTTCCTGCAATGCTATTCAGTCACTAATGCATATGCCAGACAACCAAAAACACGAAGATGAGCAAAAGATGTCTTGCGACCATGCCAAGTCTCATATGGAGTGATAGACTGCAGTGCTTTAGTGGGACACCTGTTAAGTACATATGTTGCACACATGACAACCTCAAGCCAGAAACTATGTGGTAAAGCCTGACTTTTGACCATACACATCACCATCTCCATGAGTGACCTGTTCTTCCATTCAACAACACCATTCTATTGAGGTGTATACAACACTGTACATTGATGTTTTATCCTATGTTGAGCTAGAAATGCATTAAAGTCAGAAGGCATATATTTCCCCCCTCGATCAGAACGAAGGGTGCCCATTTTACATGCTGATAGATTTTCAGCCAAAACCAAAAATTGTTTGAAGCACATGAACACTTCGGACTTTGCTTTGAGCGGATATAGCCATGCACACCTAGAAAAATCATAAATGAAAGTCATGAATTAAAGATAGTTTCCAAAAGAAGGTTTTTGCATAGGACCACATACATCATTATGTACAAGCTGCAATTTTTGAGTAGCCCAAACTGAACCATCTTTTGGGAAGGATGAACGCTGCATTTTGCCCAAAATAGAGCCTTCACAAACATGTTTACTGGGTGTCTCAAGTTTGGGCAAAGAGCACACCATTTTAGATTTTTGCAGGCATATCAAACTAGAAGGTTTTTGCATAGGACCACATACATCATTATGTACAAGCTGCAATTTTTTAGTAGCCGAAACTGAACCATCTTTTGGGAAGGGTGAACGCTGCATTTTGCCCAAAATAGAGCCTTCACAAACATGTTTACTGGGTGTCTCAAGTTTGGGCAAAGAGCACACCATTTTAGATTTTTGCAGGCATATCAAACTAGTACTGAGAATCATGTACTACACATGTTGAATCATTCACAGATTTTTCATAATCTATGAGCTTATACAGCCCATGAGATAAAATTCCAGAAGCAATAATCACATCTCCATTTGACAGATCATGAAATGTACATTTGTCATCAACAAATTTCACAACCAAACCAATCTTCACTAAGGCCGAAACTGATAATAGATTGTTCTTGATCCCTAGCACAAATAAAGCATCCGACAATGTAAACAAACTACCATGAGCAGTAGTTAGAATGATCTTACTAACTCCCATAACGGGATAAGAGGAGTTGTTGGAGCACGTAATAGTATTCGCTGTAGGGGCAGGCTCGAGTGAAGAGAAGAAACTACGTTGCAAGGTAATATGTTTGATTGCCCCACTATCAAAGTACCAAACATCTGAGTCTACTATAGACATGCACTACACATGAGAAGATGGGTCAAAACTGCAAATAGTAGTAAATGCCCATTCTTCATCCTGCACAAGATTAGCAGACTCTGTTTTTGGTGTAGAGGCCTCTGCAAAAACCATTCCAGCCTCTTTCCTCTTTGCCTCTTTAGCAGCCAGTTCTGGATAGCTCTTAATGACATGATCATTTGCTTTATAGTATTTTCAAAACAATTTTGGTTTTTGTGATTTCTTCTCATCTTTGTCTTTCTTCTTCGATTGTGCAGAATTAGCAAATTTCTGCTTACTAGTAGAAGAGCTCCATTTTCCTTTGCCCTTTTGACTAGCCAGGAAAGCTTGATGTGCAACACACATAATAGAATTGTTCTGCCTAGATCGATCTTCCTGCAATAGAATAGAAACTAACTCTTCAAATGTTAAGACATTTGGATTGCCTTTCATCATCAAATGAAGAGCAAAATCAAAACTCTGATATGAGTGAGGAAGACTATTCAAAACAGTTTGCACAAATGAACTGTTAGGAAGGACTTGATCAGCAGAAATCAATTGTTCCTTCAAATCCTTGATCTTCGTTAGAAAACTGTTCATAGAATCACCTTCATTCATGTGCTCACTCTCTAACTGTTTTTGGAGGTAAGCAACATGAGCCTCATTCCTAGCCTGGTACAATGTGGTAAGTGTATCCCAAGCATCCTTAGCTGTTTTGCAAGAGCGAATGTGAGGGATAATGGCACATTTGATAGACAAGGCTATCAATGCATGTGCCTGAACATCTCTGCCATCCCAATGAATTTTCTCTACAGTAGGTGCAGTAGAAATCGTAGCACAAACATGAATTTGTAGAATATCACCATCTTCGATGCGATCTGCATTAGCTTCAATATGTGTAATTGCAGTACCTATATTCGCAAGTGTAATAGAACGTCTTTCAACACCTTGCACAATATGCCATAGTCCTTATGCAACCAATACATGACGCATCATATAAGCCCACAATGGGTAATTCGTACCATCCAACTTATCCTCAACAACCAACATACGAAATACATCACTGCTTTCAACCATGGCCACTGACTAAAATACCCTAATGCAAAAAAATTACTGTATCTGAAAAAGTTGAACATAACTACCCAAACGAGTTCTGCTAGGCCTGTAGCAGACTTTGCGATGCTTAGACTGGCGAACCAAAACTTGTATATATCTTTGACACAAAAAGACAAAATAGCCTACACAAGCACTACGATAGTGTGGTTGGAGGCTGAAATGAGCTCAGATCGTGATTTTGGCACCACGGAGCGAAGCCGTTTTGATCTATGAAATAGCATGAGTATGGTCACCGAATTCCATGTGATTCTGAGACTGCAACCAGAGAGGTGAAGATGATGCCCTAGATGAAGCGGCGACCTGCTCTGATACCAATAGTTGGAGTTAGACGTCTACAGAAGCACGTGAACAACACAAGGAAGAAGAAGAAGCTTGGAGCACAACACACAATACTGAATGTATTACCACTAGAATATACAAAGATAAGTAACTCGTTAGGGCTATAGGCATATATACAAGCTAGGGAAAAAACCTCCTAAAGAGGGAAACAAGTGCTTTGATGGTCCTAGTGTGTTCACACACATCACTAGATAAATATATCAACAATAAAGTTGATCTTAGTAATTGGAGACCTATAATATATGACACATCTATTTATAAGAAAATTGCATCATCCTTGGCCATAAGGCTTCGTCCTTATGAATATTATCATCCTTAAATAGCAAAAGGGCTCATCAAAGGGACAAATATTTTTTAGTCTATTATATCTATATGGGGAATAAAGCATACTGAAGATTTTAGGAAAAATTACTATTTCTTAAGATTGATTTTGATAGAGTTTATGCGATATTGAGTGGGGACTTCACCTTTCATTTTCTCCATGAGATTGGTGTAGGGGAAAAGGTTCATTAGGCGTGTTCACGTGTTTCTAGGAATTCTTATGCCAAAGTTGCAATCAATGGCGTGTTTTCTCTATTAGACTTTGAGGATCGAGAATGTACCAAAAAAGACACGAGAAAGAAGAAAGAAGAAGCTTTCAAGCACAATAAAGAGTGTATTACTAAGTGTAGAATATACAAAGATAAGTATGTCTTTAGGGTTATGGGTGTACACACAAGATAGGGAAAAACCTCTTAAAAAGGGAAAAAAGTGGCCTAACTATCCTAAGTGTGTTCACACATATCACCATAGGAATATACTAACAAATCACCCTTAGGAGTGATGAGATGAACAAAGAGCTGACATATATAGATAAGGAGGTGTCAACCAATGTGGAATAAGGTCAATCCAAAGAAGGAAATAAGTCCAAAACTTTACAAAAAGCTTCAAGCTTCTCATGATGTAGAACCTTTGTAAAAAGATTCACAACATCATTTTGTATAGGCACATACACTAAATTGATCTCTCTAGTAGAGAGCCTCTCCTTGATGTAGTATTGTTCTTTATGCACACATCGAACATTGGGTTCCTAAAAAATTCCAATGTGCTATTATTATAAGTAATTATGGTGGTGGAAAAGGTTTGACCAACACCTAGTCATTCGTAAGGTGTCTCAGCCACACACACTCAATGATAGCTATGAAAGCTACCCTACAATCGACCTCACAACTAGAAGTGGCCACAATAGGTTGCTTCTTGTTCAACCAAGATATGCAAGAGCTACCAAGAATGAAAAAAAAAACTACTTGTGAACACATGAGTATCACAATAGCCAACCTATTCCAAGTAAAAACGATACCCAAAAAGAAGTATCTCCAGGATCTTGCCAAACAACGATTGGACTATCTGAGCCCCCCTAGAAGTATTTATCCCCCTTCAGATGGAACAAAACAAGCTTTCACCTACTATATAATTAGTGGCTATGTGCCAACGCCTAAAACCTAGGTTATGTATGGATTGTGTCATATGAGAGACAAGAATCGAGTAATGCATGCATACATAATACATCAAATAGCTTGGTGATAGGCCAACATCAAGTGCATATCCAACATCATGAAGTTTCATTCGTAAAGCTATCTCCGTGGGAGTGCAAATGGGTTTATGATACTCAAGGCCAATGCATTGCAATGACGTACCAATGTATTTTGTTTGACACAAAGCAATGCCTCCACCAATTTGCATAAAATGAATGCGCAAATAGTGATATAAATTCCCCAAATCGAATTTCAAAAGAGGTATGCAAATCATCAAAACTCAGAAATATGCATCTCGTTAGGACTAGTGAACAACACGTCATCCACATAACAACAATGATAAGAAGTACATTATGGGTAGAGAGAGAGGGAGAATAACAAATCTATCATGCGGTTGGGTGGTCAAGCATTCTCTCGTTCTCCGTGTGCGCAGAGATCCTGGTAGGCATTTTTCGAAAGGTGTGCATAAGAGATACCCAAAATTAGGGGGATCTTCAGACAAGACTAACAGTTGGTATCGGAGCACTAACTGCGACAGCGACCAGTGTGGGAACATAAGAAGTCGACAATGGACAAACCATTAGTGATGACCGATGGGACAGGTGCACGTGAGCCCACACCCCACTATGGGGCAGTACTCCTCCCCCCTACTCTTGGATGAAGAAGGTATGAAGAGGTTCATCTATATATACTTGTTTGCAGTGCTGAAAAAAAGCCTATGTGGGATAAATCGATTGGCCGTCACTGCTGCAAGTCATTTGAGGGGAAGAGCCCATTGCAGAAGATAAAAGAGTTCATGACATCAAGTTCTCTTTAGATTTGGGGGAGAAAAAAACAATACCTTGGATCAAGATTTTGCAAAAATGATGATGCATACATGTATTATGGGCTGTGGATATGGGGTATGGGTTTTGGGTTGAGTCAAAAAGCTTCACTTTCTCAGTTTGGAGCTTCTCAAAGTCACCCTTCCATTAAGATTAGCTTTTCCACTTCCTACTTATGACATACCCGACTTCTTCGCACCATAGCTTGCTCTTACGATATCCGATTTCAAAAACCTTGGTCATGTTACGAAGCTACACTCCTAAGCTTTGCTTAGAGACCATAGACATTGGATTTGGACGAGATTTGGTTAACCAAAATCTCTCTGCAATGCTTCAATAGGAACTAGGCAGCCACTCCCAGGCCTAGTTTTTCATCATTTGGTGCCCAAATTCACTTCTTTCACTTGGGATAGTCTTAAATCTTTGAAGTACAAGTGCTGGGCTAAATTTTTTGGACTGGTGAGGACTGTCAAATCTTAGAAGTTGCTCAGTTTGCCCGACTAGGGCTATTGCTTCGTGGTTTTGGCATTGTTCTTGTTGGTTTTTGGTGTTTAGAACCTCCTTGGACCAACCAGACATTTCCAATTTTTGTTTGGGCCTGGCAAGGATTCAAAATTAGTGACCTAAAGCTTCAAGGATCACTTGGATTTCGCTTTCGTAGCTTCATTTTGTAATAGGGAAGTGCTCTTGTGATATATTTCTCTTCTTCTTGCATATTTATGCTTTACTTCCATTCATTTTCATATACTCTAGTTAGCAAACGGGGGAAGGGAAGTAAAACATGGAATCTAAAAACAAACAAGTAGTTTAACACACTTCTCCATCTAAAGAGCAACTAGAGGATCCTGGTTCTAGAATGGAAGAAGTAGAATTAGTGCAAGAAGTAGAAGAAAATTTAGAGGAAAAAGAGCCTCAGCAGGAAGAGTATACTTATGAGGAACTTTTAGATGAGTTTGTCACTCATGATCAATTCATAGACTTGAAAGAGCAAACCCTTAAATTAGAGAGAGATCTTGGTAGCATCACATCTCTCATACAACAACTAAAGTCTCAAATGATCTCACTTGAGACTAGCATCACCTCTTTCCTAGTTAGGAAGGAAAGAGAATCCCCTCCTATTCCTCTAGAGCTTACTAGGAAAGATACTTCTCTTCCTACTAAGCACAAAGGAGAGAGCTCTAGGGAAGCTCCCCTCCTAAAAGACTTGAAGCCACCGACCTTTACGGGGGATGACTAAGATAGGAACAAGGATGCAATCTACACTTTTTTACAAAAGTGGCATGATTTGCATCAATTGAAGGGCACCCCACTAGAGTACCGTTTGCTAGAGGCGAGTCTCTCCCTCGGGCTGCGTGCTTACAAGTGGTGGATGAGTCTTAAGTAGGCGAACTCTATCCCTACTGATTGGACTCAGTTTGAGACTCTTTTTTTAAAAGAGTTTCTTCCTAAGAATGAGGAGGAGAGGAATCAGGATGAGTGGGATAGGATTACACAGAGAGGTAGGCCGCTTACGGTCTACCTATCCCATTATAGAGAGATCATTTTGAAACTTAAAGGTTTAGATGATTTCCAGAAGACCATAGGGTTTGTTAGGGGCTTAGATAAAGCCATAAAGAGGGAAGTCAAAAGGAATGCACCTAAGACATTTGAGGAGGCGATCAAGTATGCACAGATCTATGAGGACCATAACCATCCTCAATATACTCCTATGGAGACGGATCATCCCCTCAAGCCTCTTAGTACGACTAAATTAAAAAAGAAGTTGCCTTTTGGCAAAAACAAACTTTTTATTAAAAAACAAAGATGATAAGGCCCTAGGTTATCCACATATCAGTTTGAGAGGGCCAAAACAGAGAACCTGTGCTTTAGGTGTTTGTCTCCTAGCCATTCACAGTGGAACTGTCCACTCAAGAAGGGGGAAGAAAAGAAAAAGGGACAAGAGTCTAGTACGGCCCCCGAAAAGGGCAAAAAGGCAGTCCACCTAGTGCAGACCCTCCTATTCATGGCAGCTCTAGGTGCAAGGGAGTGGAGGTGATGCAGGAGGATATAGAACACACTTGTTGTTTGACTCACTCATTGTGGTCACCGCAGTTTGGACCACATGACCTAGTTAAACTGCATGGTAGTGTATATGGGACTGGGGTGTGGGTCATGATAGATGACTCTGCCACTCATAATTTTATAAACTATGCTTTGGTCAAGAAATTAAAGATTCCCGAGCAGCCTAGTGCACATAAATACATTATATCTATGATGCAAGGGTAAGATAAGAGAATATGGGATACTATGGTATCCAATTTGGAAGTCAAGTTACAGGACTATACATATTAAATGGACTTCCAAATTATGAATATGGAGAGGACAAACCTGGTCTTAGGAAGAGAGGGGCTATGGGGGTTGGGAGATACACTTAAACACAACTATCAAAACAACACACTTGAGTTTGGAAAGAATGGAAGTAAAGTTTGTATTTAGGGAGAGAGAGATGTACCTAGTGCACCTCTCATTTCATCATTAGAGTTGTATAGTCTTTGTTATTCTCAACATATACAGGAGATGTTTTTATTGTATAGTCATGATATGGAGCATTGTACAGACAGCTCATCTGATGTATATTTTCATGCTAGAAATGTAAATATGGACATGACTTTCTACTATTCTTTTTTACAAGAGTGTGTGGTTAAAAGTTTTAAGGATCTTATGTTTGAGTATAGAGATGTTTTTCCCACTGACTTACCTAGAGGGCTACCACTTGAGAGAGGGGACATTGACCATGCCATTGAGGTTGTTACTAACACTAACCCTATTTGCAGGCCACCTTATAGGCTTAGTGTTTCTCAACATGAGGAGGTTGAGAGGCAATTGCAGGATTATTTAGATAAGGGCTTCATTAAACCTAGTAACTCACCTTGGGCATCGCCAATGCTCCTAGTTAAAAAGAAAGATGGCTCTGTGAGACTATGTATAGACTATAGAACACTTAATAAGGTAACTATCAAAAATAGGTTTCCAATGCCTAAATTGGAAGATCTATTTGATCAATTTGTTAAAAGTGCGGTTGTCGTCACAGACACTTTTAAGCTCTTTTCGGGTTCTTGGGGATGGTAGGGGTCTGATAAATCAGAGGCCCTGTATCTTATTTTCCCACTAAACTTATTAAGCCAGTAGTACGTTAATGTTCAGTATCGAATTCTCTATTTACTGTTAATACTCGTATTAAGCTTTTCACAGTATGCAATGCAGGAGTTACTAATTAACGTCGCACAGACTTATTATCAGCAACATACCATTACTACGTTAATCACCAATTAATATAATTTAACGAGGTAAGAGTAACAGTACTCAAAATTAAGGAATGCTGCACTATGGCATCTCCACAGGCCGCAAATCACCCAGACAGACAGTCTGGCGATCTTGTTCCTCGTTGCCGGAGAGCCACCATAGTGTCTTTTCATTAGTTGATAGAAAGATACAACACTTCGCCACAACCTTTCGATACGTGCGGTATAGGAAAAATATGAATTACATAATGTTAATCTGGAGACCTTACACTGGCATGCACGGTGGACTTGAACCCGCAACGGAAACATAATTAAGGCTCGTCTACGATGCCTTATATATACATGGTTCTTGCTAACTTGAAGGTTCTGGTAATTTTCTGTTTTAGCGAATCGAGCATCATCTTTAAGGTTTCCGGCTCTACTAATTGTGCATCAGTGCGAATAGAACTGGCCGCAATGACTTGACTCATCAAAATTTTGACACAGTAAAGCATCCTTCTGTGCAAGCTGATCTTGAAGTTGCTGAATCTGTAAGTGCAGGGCATGATTTTCTGCTTTCACCGCATTAGTTTCTTCTTGCAATGGTGCAATATCGGCCTCTAGGACATCCACTTTGTGCTGTAAGTCTTGACGGATACTATCTGTGGCCATCTTCAATTGCATTGGTAACTGTTGTGAGAATTGGATCAACAGGCAACCCATCGATTCAAGTTCATGAAACAGTGGAACTGGAATAGGAAGAGGAGGAAGTGGTTGGGATGAAGAGGCTGATAATAGGTGAGGGGAAGGTGGGGGAGAATAATTGGGTGAAGAGGATGAAGTAGCGGGTCGTTCAGGAACAACGGGTTGGATTGGAACAATTGGCTCAGTAGTATTCATGTTGGAAGGAAGTGGGATAAGAATGTCAAGCACCAGCATGATTCCGGTAGTCTGCTGCGTGGTTGCTGCAGTTCGGTCAATTACAGCATCGGCCAAAGCAATCACTTCATTGACAATCTCAGGGACAATGGCTTGCACATCATCCTGGGTCTGCTGCTGAAAATCCTGCTTAAAAGAAATTTCTTTAGACTCGGTGGTGGACGCACCTTGTTCCTGCTGCTGGATTAAGAAGACTGGGCGGAAGAATCAATATGGATAGAAGTGGCGGTGTCATGGAAGACTTCTTCTTCATGTGCGGCGTTAGATCCTTGCACCTGGCTCTCAGACGGACTTATACGGGTGCGTTTCCGACGAATAAGCTAAAAGAGATCTTCATCATCATCTTCCTCATCTTCGAGCATCCGAGTGGATTCTTCACACAATAAGAAGGGAGCATTGGGTGGAGGTTGCGCGGCTTGAATGGCTGGAAAGAGAAATGTGAGGATATGGGGAAGACGTGATCGTGGAAGATCACCCTTATTAACATGTTTAATAACCGTAACACATTCACGGTGAATGCGCCAGAAATAAAAAGAGGCGAAATTGACAGACTCACGAGAAGCCATGTCAATCATCGAATAAAAGGGACGCGAAATCCCGTAGGTATGTTTCTGCAAATTCAAGATCGCAACTAAGAATTGTAAGGCGGTACGTTCAGGATCAGGGCGACACAGAATGGCGTACTCATTAGATGAGTGTCGTGGAAATAATGCGGTCATGGTAGCGACAGAAAGGAGAGGACCATTTTCCAATCCATCCCGAGGAAGTCGAAACGCGTCAGCAAACGAGGCCAGAGTGATCACTGCGCGTGTCGGTAAGCAAAGGATAGGCCAACTCTGCTCCGTAGCAGGTGTGGCAGCGATAGCAGCAATAATTTGTGCATAAAATGGGTGACACTCCACTGAATGCCAAGGCAATTCAACGAAGTTCAGGAGGCCACGAGTACGCAAATACTCACTCACTTTAGGCAATGTTGGCTAGTGCTTCCATGACACGCACGTGAAAGTACAAGAACACAGAAAACAAGAAAACACAGAACACCGAAACACACAGACACAGTAGCGATTATCAGTGAAAGAAGTAAGATTAAGTAGACACACGGCAACGTGAGGCGATCGAAAACCCTAATCATCGCGCAGTATTGAAATGATAACTTCCATAATTACGACGGGCATGCATGAGTAGAACTAGTAACACAGGGCGCTGATTAATCATATCTAGAAATCAAAACGAGGAGAGTTACAGTCTATATTCAATTGAAATACGGAAATAAAAAGAAAATAAGTGACACGTGGAAAAACGAGAAACACGTCAGCGGTGATCAGGCGGTTGGTGATATGGACGTAACTTTGAACCATTAATTACTTTGGGAAGAGGAACTCTGGTCAGGGTAGTCACCCAAAAAGTAGCTGGTCCCACTTGCCTACTAATCCGATAAGGACAGAACCACCGTAATTTAAATTTCCCAGTAGAACGATTTGATTTAGCATTATAAAATAGCACAAGTTGGCCCACTGTAAACACAGGAGTCTTGAGGAAACGATCATGAGTCCGGGCTTGTCGCAACTGGACTTCTTGAAGAGCCAGCAAACTTTCCCAACGATGTTCATCCAAAGTTCTGAGTGCTTCCAACCGAAATGGCAAAGAGTCTTCGGGCAACAATTTCTGAGTGAGGGCCACGCATAGGCTTGGCACTACAATTTCCATCAGCACGATTGCTTCCAACCCATAAGCCAGCTTGAAAGGTGTCATTCCGGTTGCCACTTTGTATGTAGTCCGGTATGCCCATAAAACTGCAGGAAGTAATTGATCCCAACGTTCTGGAGATTCCACGACCAATTTGCGAAGCATAATCAACAGAGTTTTATTGGTGCTTTCAGCCAATCCATTGGCACGTGGATAATATGGTGAACTGAATTTATGCAGAATTTGAAAAGTGTGTGTTAGTGCTGGCATTAAATTGTTGGCAAAATGTGTTCCTTGATTAGTCACAAGTTCCAGAGGTAATCCATAACACGGAAAAATGTCCTTCATCAGGCATTTTGCCACCGAAACAGCTGTAGCGGATCGTAAGGCCCAAGCTTCCGCCCACCTGGTAGCATAATCTGTACATGTCAGTATATATCGATTGTTGCTAAGGGTCGCTGGTGGTGTTATTGGTCCAATAAAATCGAGACCCCACTTCTGAAAGGGTTCCAAAGGTAATACAGGTTGCAGAGGAAAGAAGTGGCACTGTAATGGATGTCGAGACTGTTGACAAAATGAGTCACATCTTTGTACATGGTAGGCCACCAAAGCCCACTTTGCAGAATTTTCCGGGGAGTAAGATTGGCTGCAAAAAGTGTCACACCGCTGCACAAACTGAGTCACATCTTTGTACATGGTAGGCCACCAAAGCCCACTTTGCAGAATTTTTCGGGGAGTAAGATCGGTTGCAAAATGTCCACCAGAGGGTATTTAATGTGCCATAACAATAACAGAGTCTGCTTCATGTGGTGGGATACAACGAAGTAAGACACCAGTATGATCCAGGTAGGACAGCTGACCTACAACCAACCGGAATCTGCGACGATAAACTGCAATTTTCTACCGCAGAGCAGGAGTATGGGGAGGAAGACACCCGTCAGTTAGGAAAGTTAGTAATGTATCATAGTAGGTAGATGGCACAGGAGGTTCTGTAGATTCGTCCAAAGCTGGATCAGTAGCATAAATTGCTGGTGTAGTATCATCAACCCCCATCGGAGCTTCACCGAAATCCAACCGAGATAGAAAATCTGCCAAGGCATGTGCTGTGCTGGGTCGATGAATCACTTCATAGTCGATTTCCTATAATAATAAAAGCCAGCGAGCCAAGCGACCACCTAAATGTTGCTGCCGGACTAGATACACAAGCGCGACATGATCCACGTGGAAGGTGAATTTTCGACCCAACAAATAATGCCGGAATTTCTTCACAGAGTACACCAACCCGAGACATTCTCTTTCGATCACTGAATAGTTCCTTTCAGCAGGAGCTAGTCGGTGACTTGCATAATAGACAGGCCGAAACCACTTGTCAGTTTGCTACATTTAAACGCTTCCAATAGCTATGTCTGATGCATCGACAAAGACACGGAACGGGCGTTCCCAATCAGGGGGTTGCAAAATTGGAGCCTGCGTTAATAATCCCTTTAAACGATCAAATGCAATTTGGCATTCTGGAGTCCATTCGAACTGTCGTGGAGTACTAGTCATTAGCCGATTAAGTGGTGTTGCTAAATGAGCTAACCACCGTAAATGTCTACCATGCCACCGGATCTGACCCAGGAAGCGCATAACTTCTTTCGGTGTGGTGGGGACTGGTGCCTGCAACACGGCTGCAACCTTATCCGGATCAACTTGGATTCCTTGTGCAGAGATAATATGTCCGAGGAGTTTGCCACAAGAGACCGCAAAAACAGATTTTGTCGGATTCAAGCATAACTGGTATTCGCGGCATTTTTGAAAGCAACACCGTAAATGATACAGGTGCGCCACAATTTTCCCAAATAAGGAAAAGTCATCCAGATATACTTGCATAAAAGTAGTCAGGTAGGGTGAAAAGATTTCTTGCATACAACGTTGAAACGTGCTCGGAGCATTCCTTAACCCAAACCACATTACCGTACAAGCATAAACACCCCAATTCGTGATGAAAGCTATTTTCGGTATGTCCTGTTCTGCCATTCGCACCTAGTTATAACCACTGTAGCCATCCAAAAAGGAGTACATCTCATGCCCTGCCACTCTGTCTAGCATTGTGTCGAGAAAGGGGAGAGGAAATGGATCAGGTACCGTGGCCGCATTTAGTTTCCGGTAATCCACACAGATATGCAGCTGTTTATTTTTCTTCGGAACAATCACGATCGGAGATATCCATTCAGCGTGCTCGATTGGTACAATGAGTCCCACATTCAATAATTGATCAAGTTCTACTTTGACCTGTGCGGCATAATTAGGGTTCATTTGGTAACTGGATTGTTTAATTGGCCTACCCGATGTTGATAGATCCGCGGATCAAGACCTTTCATATCGCGATAGTCCCAAGCAAAAACATCGAAAAACTCACGCAGGAGTCGGATCAAATCTTCTTGAAATGCCTCAGACAATCCTGCCTTAATCTTAACAGGTTGCGGGTTAGCCTCATCACCCAAATTATATGTTACTAACTGGTCTTTCGGAACATAAAATTGTCGAGGTTTCACCAGATCGTCTACTGACTGTAAAAGTTGATGTAGGGTGGCTCCATCCATAGCAACACTATCATCTGCATCCGCCTCTCCGGTCACTAGAACAACCGTACATGCTACCAGACTCCACGTGTCCGCTACTGATTGAAGATCTACAGTACCTAAGGAGATCATATCTTTATTGTTCTTCAGAAACTGTTGGAGATAGACGTATGCAGAAGCACGCGAACAACACAAGGAAGAAGACGAAGCTTGGAGCACAAACACACAGTACTGAATGAATTACTAGAGAATTTACAGAGATAAGTAGCCCATTAGGGCAATAGGCGTATATACAAGCCGGGGGAAAAAAACCTCCTAAAGAGGGAAAAAAGTGCCCTGGCGGTCCTAGAGTGTCCACACACATCACTACCTAAATATATCAACAAATCCCCCCTAGGAGTGATGCGGTGAACAAGTAGCTGGCACTCATGTATAAGGAAGTGCCAAGCTATGTGGAAATCACTGCACAAAAGGAAATAAACCGAAAGCTTTGCGGAAAGCTTCAAAATTCTCCCTAGGTAGAGCCTTCGTGAAAAGGTCTGCAATGTTCTCTTGCGTGGGCACATATGCCAAGCTGATCTCCCCAGCAGAGAACCTCTCCTTGACATAGTGATAATGCACCTCAATGTGCTTAGTGCGAGCATGGAACACAGGGTTCCTCGCAACTACAAATCCCCCCTGGGAGTGATGCGGTGAACAAGTAGCTGGCACTCATGTATAAGGAAGTGCCAAGCTATGTGGAAATCACTCCACAAAAGGAAGTAAGCCCAAAGCTTTGCGGAAAGCTTCAAACTTCTCCCTAGGCAGAGCCTTCGTGAAAAGGTCTGCAATGTTCTCCTGCGTGGGCACATATGCCAAGCTGATCTCCCCAGTAGAGAACCTCTCCTTGACATAGTGATAATGCACCTCAATGTGCTTAGTGCGAGCATGGAACACAGGGTTCCTCGCAAGCTACCCTATACTCAGCCTCACAACTGGAAGTGGCCACAGTAGGCTGCTTCTTGCTCAACCAAGATATATATGAGCTACCAAGCATGAAGCAAAAGCCACTAGTGGACACGCGAGTGTCATAGCAACCAGCCCAATCTGAGTCAAAAAAAGCATGCAAATCTGGCGGTAGTGATCCCCCCTTGGGATAAAACAACCCAAGTAGCCGAGTACCACTCAAGTAGCAAAAGATGCGCTTAACCGCCTTCCAATGCGTGACTCCTGGGCAATGCATAAACCTGCTTATCTGTGAGACAACAAACTGATTATCTGGCCGAGTAATGCATAAATAAATCAAGCATCCAACATCGTGCTGATAGAGAACAACATCAAATGCATCTTCAACATCATGAAGACTCAATCGCAAACCTGTCTCCATAGGAGTGGCAATAGGCTTACAGTCTTCAAGGCCAAAACGCTGCAATAATGTGTCAATATATTTAGTTTGACACAAAGCCATTCCACCATCAACTTGCATAAACTGAATGCCCAAATAGTGATGCAAATGCCCCAAATCAGACATCTCAAATGAGGCATGCAAATCAGCCTTGAAATCAGCAATATGCTTCTCAATAGGACCAGTGAGCAGCATGTCGTCAACATAGACAATAATGATCAGAAGGACATCATTAGCACGCTTAACATATAAGGTGCTTTCAGTTGGACTATTCTCAAAACCATGTGCAACCAGATAGGCATGTATCTTCTCATACCAAGGACGTGGTGCTTGCTTTAAACCATATAATGCCTTCTTTAACCTGCACACCTCATTTTCATGCCCTTTCTACACAAAGCCACGGGGCTGAAAAACATACACTTCTTCATGCAAGTCACCATTCAAAAATGCTGTTTTAATGTCCAACTGATGTACATTCCAACCATGATGGGCTGCAAGTGCACAAATGCTTCGAACAGTAGTCATACGGCATGTGGGTGCAAAGGTCTCATCAAAGTCAATGCCTCTTTCCTGTGCATAACCCTTTGCAACAAGCCTAGCCTTATACCTGTCAACTGTACCATCAGGTTTACGCTTCAGCTTGTATACCCACTTAGTGCCAATGGCATTCTTGCCAAGAGGCAAGTCACATAAAGACCATGTACCATTCTTCATTATAGCATCATATTCAGATTGCATAGAAGCCATCCAATTTTCTGAATTCTGTGCTTCATCAAAAGAAACAGGCTCATTCTCATCATAGAGACTAGACCCAGCCATAGCATAGCAATCTAATGCAAAGGAGGCACTATGAGAGCCTGTACGAGTACGATATGACAAAGGTGCATCTAATTTGCTGTCACGCAAAGTTTGCACCAGCCATTTTGGCATAGTTTTAGCCTTCTCAATATCAGCTCTCTCATCAACAAGTGCATCATGTAAATCTACATCAGAAATGGAATGATCTACATCATCATATGAAACCTGCAAAGGCTGAGAAGTTGCCTCATTAGGACCAGCACTAGACTGTCCACCTGTAAAAAGAGGCATCAAAGTATCGTACATGTCTTTGGAGCTAATAGATTTCTCCTTAGTACATGCAAGCAATGGCTGAATAGCATCTTCCACAAAGACAACATCACGGCTAACCGAAATGCGTTTAGTCTGTGGATGATACAGACGATAGCCTTTACTTTCAGAACTGTACCCAACAAAAATACATTTTACTACCTTATCATCCAATTTTTTGTGATGTTGTTCACGCACTAGTTCATATGCCAAACAACCAAAAACACGCAGATGAGCAACGGATGGCTTGCGGTCATGCCAAGCCTCATATGGAGTGATAGACTGCAGCGCTTTAGTGGGACACCTATTCAGTACATATGCTGCACACATGACAGCCTCAAGCCAGAAACTATGTGGTAAGGCCTGACTCTTGACCATGCACCTCGCCATCTCCATGAGTGACCTGTTCTTTCGTTCAGCAACTCCATTTTGTTGAGGTGTATACGGCACTGTACATTGGTGTTTTATCCCACGTTCAACCAGAAATGCATTAAAATCAGAAGACATATATTCCCCCCCTCGATCAGAACGGAGGGTGCCCATTTTACATGCTGATAGATTTTCAGCCAAAACCAAGAACTCTTTAAAGCACATGAACACTTCGGACTTTGCTTTGAGTGGATATACCCATGCATGCCTGGAAAAATCATCAATGAAAGTCACGAAGTAAAGGTAATTTCCAAAAGAGGGTGTCTGCATAGGACCACAGACATCACTATGTACAAGCTGCAATTTCTGTGTAGCCCGAACTCAACCATCTTTTGGAAAGGAGGAATGCTGCATTTTGCCCAAAATATAGCATTCACAAACATGTTTTCCAGGTGCCTCAAGTTTGGGCAAAGAGGACACCATTTCAGATTTCTGCAGGCGTAGCAAACTAGCAAAATTCAGATGACCAAAGCGTGCATGCCAAAGCTTTGCATATGACATAGCCTGAGAATCATGAACTGCACCTG
This sequence comes from Ceratopteris richardii, assembly GCA_020310875.1. Taxonomy (NCBI): domain Eukaryota; kingdom Viridiplantae; phylum Streptophyta; class Polypodiopsida; order Polypodiales; family Pteridaceae; genus Ceratopteris; species Ceratopteris richardii. The sequence goes on from CM035411.1 coordinate 139,942,654, forward strand.
CCGAATCATTCACAGATCTTTCATAGTCTATGAGCTTATACAGCTCACAACATAAAATGCCAGAAGCAATAATAACATCGCCATTTGACAAATCATGAACTGTACATCTGCCATCAATAAATTTTACAACCAAGCCGATCTTGGCTAATGCAGAAACTGATAACAGATTCTTCTTGATCCCTGGCACAAATAAAGCATCTGACAAGGTGAAAGAACTACCATCAGCAGTAGTCAGAATGATCTTACCAACTCGCATAACAGGATAAAAGGAGTTGTTGATGCATGTGACAGTATTCCCTGTAGGGGCAGGCTCGAGGAAGAGAAGAAAGTGCGCTGCGAGGTAATATGTTTGGTCGCCCCACTGTCAAAGTACCAAACATCTGAGTCCACTACAGACATGCACTGCTCATGAGAAGATGGGTCAAAACTGCAAACAGTAGTAAACGCCCATTCTTCTTCCTGCACAAGATTAGCAGACTCTGTTTTTGGTGTAGAGGCTTCTGCAACAACCATTCCAGCCTCCTTTTTTTTTGCCTCTTTTGCAACCAGTTTTGGACAGTTCTTTATGATATGATCATTTCCTTTACAATACTTACAAAACAATTTCTGCTTTTCTGATTTTTTCTCATCTTTGTCTTGGTTCTTTGAATGTGCAGCATTTGCAGATTTCTGCTTACTAGTAGAAGAGCTCCATTTTCCTTTGCCCTTCTGACTAGCCAAGAAAGCTTGATCTGCAACTCGCATAATGGACCTGTTTTGCCTGGACTGATCTTCCTGCAACAAAACAGAGACTAACTCCTCAAATGATAAGGCATTCGGATTGCCTTTCATCATCAACCGAAGAGTAGAAGCGAAACTCTGATATGAGTCTGGAAGACCATTCAGAACGGTCTGTACAAGTGAGCTATCTGGTATAGCCTCATGAGCAAAAATCAATTGTTCCTTCAAATCTTTGATCTTCGTTAGGAAACTATCCATAGAATCACCTTCATTCATGTGCTCACTCTCCAACTGTTTTCGGAGGTAAGCAACACGAGCCTCATTCCTAGCTTGGTACAATGTGGTAAGTGTATCCCAAGCATCCTTAGTTGTTCTGCAAGAGCGAATGTGAGGAATAATGGCACATTTGACAGACAAAGCTATCAATGCATGTGCCTAGGCATCTCTACCATCCTAGCGAATCTGCTCTGCAGTAGGTGCAGCAAAAACAACAGCACGAACAGGAATCTGCGGAATATCATGTTCGACACCATCTTCATCAGCTTCAGCACTTGTATTCGTAGTACCTGTTGTTACAGGTGTAACATGACGTCTTTCAATACCCTGCACAATGTTCCACAATCCTTTTGCAACCAATACATGTCACATCATATAAGCCCATAATGGGTAGTTGGTACCATCCAACTTATCCTCAACAGCCAACATCCGGAATACATCACTGCTTTCAGCCATGGCCGGTGACTAAAATACCTTGATGCAGAAAATTGACTATATCTCAAAAAGTTGAACGGAACTGCCCAGATGAGTTCTGCTAAACCTGTAGCAGACTTCGAGACGCTTATACTGGCAAACAAAAATAGGTATATACCTTTAGCACAAAAAGACGAAATAGCCTACACAAGCGCTGCGATAGTGCGTTCGGAGGCCGAAACAAGCTCAGATCACGATTTTGGCACCACAAAGCGAAGCAGTTTTGATCTCTGAAACACCCTGAGTATGCTCACCAAATTTCATGCGAATTTGAGACTACAAACGGAGGAGTGTCGACGGCACCCTAGATGAAGCGACGACCTGCTCTGATACCAATTGTTGGAGATAGACGTCTGTGGAAGCACGCGAACAACACAAGGAAGAAGAAGAAGCTTGGAGCACAAACACACAATATTGAATGAATTACTAGAGAATGTACAAAGATAAGTAGCCCATTAGGGTAATAGGCATATATACAAGCCGGGGGAAAAAAACCTCCTAAAGAGGGAAAAAAGTGCCCCGGCGGTCCTAGAGTGTTCACACACATCACTACCTAAATATATCAATAGAAACGCCTCTTCCTCATCGTCAGATAAGCCATGCAACATGTGGACCGGCTCTGCTACATATGGTCTGGCATGAAGCTCACAGGGCTGGATGGCATCCAGTTTAACAACATATTTATGGTGATTATCTTTGAAAGTCAATTCTTGCGCTGACCAATCCTGTACAACTTTGGCTTGTTTCAACCATGGTCGACCAAAAAGGAGATTGTAGTCGAGGCTGGATTCTGGTAGTTCTAAGACTAGAAAAGTCATTTTGAACGTGGTACCCTTCAGAGATATTCCGTACTAATTCCACCGGATGGACACGGGATTGGTCTGCCATTCTTACAAAAAATTGGACGGGCTCGATTTGGATCCACCCCAATTTCTTGCAGAGACCTGCAGTTGCTATATTCACACCCGAACCGCCATCAATTAGCACTTGAGTAGTCTTTTGATTTTTTATGCCATACCGTGATCAATGGGACTGAATGGTCCACCGTAGAATCAGTTTCCGATTGTATTGTTGCAGTCGTCAGAGTATCGGGAGATCTAGGACTGACCTGTTGTTGAAATTGCTGCCTAACTCCTGGCACCAATGCGAGCAACTATCCCAACGGGAGTGTAATTGAAGCCTTAGATAGAATCTCCCATACCTGATCTGTTTGGATCGTACTCCTCACCGATTCGGAGGATGATTCTATTGTTACTGGGTTAGGATTTTGTTCATTCGCTCTCGCCTTTAGCAGGGGAACCTGTGTCACCGGAATTGGATCGGGGAACACAGTTGGCTCTTTAGCGGTCCATTGACTAGCCTTTGTATACATTCATTGCTGCTCACGGATACCAGGTTCGAACACCTCAGCTGCTGGTTGCAACTTCTTACCTGATCTAGTCTGGACCACTGTTGCTTGTGATTCCACTAGTGAGATATAGACCATGTTGGTCATCGGGTTTTGACACTCTTTCTTCCTTTTGTCGTATTTTGCTGCATCCTTGCAAAATCTCCGGATGTGGCCAATCTCACTGCAAAAATGGCATCGAGGTGGTGGTAGAGAAGTACTCTCCGCTGATGTACCCGCCTGCCATCGAGTTGCATTGAAATTGGTATTCTGCTGACCCCAATAATTTCTATGTCCTTGTGACTGATTGTTTCGCATCTGTGGTGGCACGTAATGGGTTGCGGGCTGACCTGGTTCTTGTATAATAGCGTTGACAGCTGCTCGTCCCTGCACATTAACATTATACGCATAATTTTTTGTTGAGTGTCCGGTTGTGTTGCAGATGGCACAGTACATTTGGTTAAGGGCACATGTAGCACTGGTGTGCCCTTGATTTTTGCACCTGGTACAATACATCTGTTTAGCCGGATCATCTATAACGTTCTTACTGGCTTTTAGCCACTCCAAGTCTTCGATGAATCCTCCAACTTTATGCTCTAGTTGCAGGGCCATCGCAATAACAACATCTAGTGTCATAGCCCCCACACAACGGATGATCATGATTTGTCTTAGCTGTGGGATCAAACCGTTAATGAACCACTGGGTTATAACATCATCCAGCAAATTAGCATGTGCCGGAGGAAATTGTCTTAAATGAGTTCTAAACAAGGTGGCATATTCCTGCCCAGTATGGTGCGACTTCTATCGATTGTTCTGCAAATAGTTGAAGATTTCGGCAGGATTCTTCTTCCACCGGAACCTCTGTAAAAATGCATCCCTTACCGCATCATAGTTAACGAAATGGTTGATATCATACTCCGTTAACCATCTCGCTGCTTCATTGACTAATGTTGCGTGAAATACGATGGCCTTGTACGCCGGATCGAGTGGATGGTTCAGCACTGCATAGCTTATCTCAAAGGTTCGCACATGTGCATCAGGGTCGTCACCTAGAAATATACCGAACTTTGTGTAAGTCACCCCGGTTGGAACCAGTCGAAGTGGAGGTGGCTGTTGCTGTTGCTGCTATTGTTGTTGCTGTTGTTGACCACTCATTGTGCTATTAGTGGTACCATTGCAAGTTCCTGAGTTTTGGGGGGGTGGTGTCCCTTGTCCTTCGAAATCTGTAGTATCCGACTGCTCACCTTTCGGCTCGAAAATAGTGTTCAGTCTCTTACGTATCTCCAAATCAAATAGCCTATCCTCAGCTTTGGTATCAAAGGTAGGCAGATTTGCCCCGAACAACGGTGTACGCAATAAAGATCCACCAGGGAGTATCGCACTATCAGCGGAAAGCTGTAAATTCCCACCAACTGGTACCGAACTTTCACCGGAACTTGTCGAACTTTCACCGAAACAAGATGTACTTCCTCCGGTAACAATCTCTCTGGGTAACACAACTCTATCCTCCGAAAGGTTCAAATTCTGACCAAATGGTATCACATCAATTGCGCACTGCGTCCTTGTACACTCAGAAGTTACTGCACCTTCTTCAGAACGCACCGGAATTATACCAAAATCTCATCATTTATCACCGAACTAGTACCGGAATCTCGACTAACTGGCTCCAATTCTTTGGCAACTGGGCTTAACGGGCCTACTCTTCTGCCACCTGGGGGTGTCCCTAACAAATTTGGTATTGTCCAGGGATGCTGGTCTCTCCTGTACTTCAGATACGACTCACCGGATCGAGTAACCGGCATATATCACCTCTGCACCACTTGCCTTACGTACTGCTCCACCTTACTGATTATTCTCAATCCATTGCCATCTTCCCACAGACGGCGCCAGTGTTAAAAGTGCGGTTGTCGTCACATACACTTTTAAGCTCTGTTCGGGTTCTTCGGGATGGTAGGGGTCTGATAAATTAGAGGCCCTGTATCTTATTTTCCCACTAAACTTATTAAGCCAGTAGTACGTTAATGTTCAGTATCGAATTCTCTATACAGATTTACTGTTCATACTCGTATTAAGCTTTTCACAGTATGTAATGCAGGAGTTACTAATTAACGTCGCACAGACTTATTATCAGCAACATACCATTACTGCGTTAATCACCAATTAATATAATTTCACAAGGTAAGAGTAAGAGTACTCAAAATTAAGGAATGCTGCACTACGGTGTCCACAAAGGCCGCAAATCGCCCAGACAGACAGTCTGGCGATCCCGTTCCTCGCTGCCGGAGAGCCACCATAGTGCCTTTTCATTAATTGATAGAAAGATACAACACTTCGCCACGACCTTTCAGTACGTGCGGTATAGGAAAAATATGAAGTACATAATGCCAATCTGGCGACCTTACAAATTACATCAAGCTAGGTATTTTACCAAGCTTGATCTTAGATCAGGATATCATCAAATGAGAATTAGGGCAGAGGATGTCCCTAAGACTACATTTAGGACTAGATATGGGCACTATGAGTTTTTGGTGATGCCTTTTGGTCTCACTAATGCTCCTACCACTTTCATGAAGCTCATGAATAGTATTTTATGGCCTTATCTAGGACACTTTGTAGTAGACTTTTTGGATGACATCTTGATCTATAGTGCATCAGAAGAGGAGCACTTGGAACACTTGAGGAAGGTATTTCAAGTGCTAAGAAAAATTTCACTCTTTGCTAAGGAGTCAAAGTGTGATTTTTTCAAGACAAAGGTTAGATACCTTGGGCATATAGTCTCCTAGGATGGAATCCAGATGGATCTTGAAAAAGTAAAGGCTATTATGGAATGGCCACATCCAAGGAACTTGGAAGAGCTACATATCTTCCTAGGTTTATCAGGTTCTATCGAATTATGCCAAGATTGTTGTCCCGATGATGGAACAACTTAAAGGGAAAGGGAAAGCCTTTCATTGGGGAGACAAATAGAAGCAAAGTATGGAGAAGTTGAAAGTAGCACTTGCTACAGCTCCACTTTTACATATAGCAGATCCCAACAAACCCTTTGTGGTTGAGACTGACGCGAGTGACTTTGCCATAGGAGCGGTTTTAGTACAAGATGGTCGACCAGTAGCTTTTGAAAGTAAGAAACTAGAATCGGCTCAAAAGAATTACTCCGTCTATGAGAAGGAGTTGTATGCAATTGTCCATGCTTTGAAGAAGTGGCTTCATTATTTATATGGTGCCAAAGTCACGATAGTGTTTGATCAAGAGAGCATTAAGTGGCTCTCTAATCAAACATACCTTAAAGGTAGGAAGGCCCGATGGGCAGAGACCCTTCAAGAGTTTGATTATGAGCTTAGGTATAGGAAGGGAAAGTTTAATGTAGTGGCTGGTTCACTTAGCCGCATGCCCATGCTCAATGGACTGAGTTTTACTCAAATCTTTAGTGAGCTACTTGAGTCCATTAGAGGGAAATGTAGGCTTGATCCTGCATATTCCGAGATTTGGGAAGCCATAGAGAATGGGGATCGTGATATATGGGTTTCCAGTGAGGATGGAGTATGGACGGGTACTCAAGAAGGATTCAAGTGGAAGAATTACAGTGTCCATGATGGATATCTCATAACATCTCTACACTTGCAGCTTATCATGGTTGGAATGCACATCAGTTGGACATTAAAAATGCATTTATGAATGGTGATTTGCATGAAGAAGTGTATGTTTTTCCTCCCCATGGCTTTGTGCAGAAAGGGCATGAAAACTAGGTGTGCAGGTTAAAGAAGGCATTATATGGTTTAAAGCAAGCACCACATGCTTGGTATGAAAAGATACATGCCTATTTGATTGCACATGGTTTTGGGAACAGTCCAACTGAAAGCACCTTATATGTTGAGCATGCTAATGATGTGCTTCTGATCATTGTTGTTTATATTGATAACATGCTGCTCACTAGTCCTCATGAGAAGCATAGCGCTAATTTTAAGGCTGATCAACATGCCACATTTGAGATGTCAGATATTATTTGGGCATCCAATTTATGCAAGTTGATGGTAGAATAGCTTTGTTTCAAATGTGATATATTGACACATTATTATAGTGTTTTGGCCTTGAAGACTGCAAACCTATTGCCACTCCTATGTAGACAGGTTTATGATTGAGTCTTCATGATGTTGGAGATGTATTTGATGTTGTTCTCTATTAGCAGGCTATTGGATGCTTGATTTACTTATGCATTACTTGGCTAGATATTCTGTTTGTTGTCTCATAGATGAGTAGGTTTATGCATTGCCTAGGTGTCAAGCATTGGCAGGAGGTTAAGCGTATCTTTTGCTACTTGAGTGGTACTCGACTACTTGGATTGTTTTATCCCAAGGGGGGATCGCTACCACCAAATTTGCATGCTTTTTCTAACTCTCACTGGGCTGGTTGCTATGACACTCGTGTGTCCACTAGTGGTTTTTGCTTCATGCTTGGTAGCTCATGCATATCTTGGTTGAGCAAGAAGCAACCTACTGTTTCCACTTCAAGTTGTGAGGTTTAGGGAAAATTTCATAGTGACTGTGGGGTGTGTGTGGCTCAAATGCCTTATGGTTGATTTGGGTGTTGGTCAGTCTTCTGCCACCAACATCTTCACTGATAGTCAGAGTGCATTGGAAGTTGCAAAGAACCATGTGTCCCATGCTTGCACTAAGCACATTGAGGTGCATTATCATTATGTCAGAGAGAGGTTTTCTACTGGAGAGATCAGCTTGGCATATGTGCCCACACAAGAGAACATTGTAGACCTTTTCATGAAGGCTTAGCCTAGGGAGAAGTTTGAAGCTCTCTGGAAATATTTGGGCTTGCTTCCTTTTGTGGATTGATTCCACATAGCTTGGCACTTCCTGATACATGAGTGCCAACTCCTTGGTCACCACATCACTCCTAGGGGGATTTGTTGATATATTTAGGTAGTGATATGTGTGAAAACACTAGGACTAAGGGGGCACTTTTTTTCCCTCTTTAGGAGGTTTTTTTCCCAGCTTTTATATACGCCTATTGCCCTAATGGGTCACTTATCTTTGTACATTCTAGTGCTAATACATTCAATACTGTGTGTTATGCTCCAAAATTCTTCTTCTTCCTTGTGCTGTTAGCGTGCTTCCACAGACCTCTATCTCCAACAAAAACTGGAACCTTTCAGGAAATTAATGTTTATTTAATTTCCAAATTATGAACCTAATCATAGCTCATTCTTGTCTTCTTTTAAGGTGAATAAGCAAGTCATTGAACATCCTTGAGTTGGAGCTTCCATTATCTTTACATCCGGTGTCCCATACCATCGAATCCACTTTAGTGATAGTTTAAACCTAGACATCCCATACCATCGAATTTACACTCTCACTTTAGTGTAGACATATTTAGCTCTTACTCAAGTATTTCATTTGAGCCTAATCAAGTACCTATAAAAATTATTGTCAGTTATATACTTACCAAGCCTTGATTTATACTTGAAAAAGACTTTGGAGATTGGACCTTCACTAAACTATTTCTTTGATCAGATGCAATCAAAGGTATCCATGTTTATGTCATTTGATAATAGTGATAGTGTTCTCTTAGTAGATATTACCTGTTGACATAGCTCGACATCTGTTTCAAAGAATAAAGTCATGTGTCGATTGTAAGCTTGGACAAATGGTTATATTTTTAACCACATTGGAAATTTGTTTCTTACTCACAAAACATATTTTGGATTAGCGATTTTAATAGTTTCTTTTCACACTAAACTATTTCTCTCCTCTCGATATGAGTTTATAACTCTTTACATGACATGAATTTTTCTTTCTATTTCCAAATGGACCATCCTTCCATTTATCACAATCACCTAATGTAGCTCTACTAGACTATTTTAAACTTGGGATTCTTGCACTTAAAATAGGAACTCAAACAAAATATGGCACAAAAGGATGAAGCTGCATCCACAATCATTGTGATAGCTCATTTGAAAGCCAAACAAGCTTGAATTAATTTTTGAGCTACACAAAACTCTCGAAGAGTGGTTTTGAAGTATCCACTACCTTGACTATGCTCACCAAATTCCATTGCAATATGGGAAAATGATTGGGTATGTGCTTGCAACCTACCTTAGGAAGAAACGGCCTACTTTAATAAGAATTGGGGAGTTCCTTGATATGAAAAGCTTGAAATAAATCTTAAGGTACACACATGTTTCAAAGTTGGTATTATGTCATGGAAGGAGATGATTGAATGAATCTTTGATGAGTCCACACGAAGTTGATGATCATTTCAAGGTTTTTTTCAACGCTTATGGATTAGTATGATCATCAAATTCTTGATCATTTTCAAGAAGTTGATGATAACTTTCAAGGTTTTCTTTAAGACATATGGATTAGATTCTTGAATATTAAAGAATGGTATGAATTTCTTCACAAAAGATCTCATATTGGTCTTCAAAAAATTGGTGAGTAGGAGTTCAGATAAAAAACTAGAAGGAATAATTGGAATCATGTCAAAATGAAACTTGAAATGCTTCAATCTGGAGTTTGAAACAATGGAAAATCAAGCTTTATTAGATCCTACACATTCCCATTGAAGTGAAACATAGTTTTCTACTATGGAAGATTATGCATCATGGTATATGGAATGCCCATAAAGCACTTAATGATCATAAAGACAGTGGTCTTTGCACTTATTTTTAGGTCCCTAAAGATTTCAACCATATCGTTTGGAACTAAATTGATTTTCTTTTTTGGAATTATTTTGCAATTTAAATAATCTGCAACTCTTCTCCTATAGATAACTTATGCTTAGTGAATGTAATGGAATGGAATCAATATTTTTTATGTTAAAAAGATCTTATTGCATATGGATATGTTGGAATCTCAAAAGTAAAGAATATTTGATCAAGTTTCAATCGAGTGTTCTCTAATTTTATCTATCCACCTGAAGATGTCTACTCTTTATTTTATAAAGGACATGAAAGATGCACCTATTATAGTTTTGCTATATACCATAAGATATATAAACCAAAGAGATGAAGATCCAATATCCTCTCCTTGTGCTCCTTTCTTAGATTGCATATAATTTATGGTTGTATCTAAATGCTTTATAGGGTGCCTCTCCCCTCCTTGTGAGGTGTTTGCCATAGACGCATATGGTCCAAAGAGTCATGTACCGGCATCAAGTGGGTGGTTGACAAGAACCAAGCTATCAATCAAGTTTCTACCCAATTGAGTGCATGGAAAACAAGAAGAACATCTTAGATATGGAGAGAAATGGAAAGAAGAAGAGCAAATTTTGGAATTAATAGGGTACATAATTTCTAATAGTAGTATCTCTACATGCATCAGAGATACCTCCTCGTGTATAACTATGCATCCAAGTGGCAAAAGACATGGGTTTTGAGGGCCCTTGGAGAACCCTTGGAGTTTATTGAGAAACCCTTGGGAAAGTATCCCCAAGACTATGGTTTAAAACCTTGAGCTATTTGGATCTATTTACTCCCAAATTGAAGGGCTTTGACCCTTAGGATTGATATTTCCTAAGGGCATGGTATTTAACCCTTAGAGAGGCATATCAAGCCTTTGGAATTCTATGTAGAAGCTTGAGAGGATTCCTTTTAAAATCCATGTGAGAGCCATGTGATTTCATGACTTTCAAGGAATATTAATATGAAATATTTGAAAGAAGAAACAATCCACTGAAAAGGAGTCCTGCATTTTCCTTCCAAAACAACAAACCTATCGATTGAGCAAGCATGGATGAAGCAATTAGAGATCAGATGGAGCATGGTTCTTCTCCAAGGCAAAGGAAGTACAAAGCTTGGCATTGAGATAATTATTTTTGAGTTTGTGCTTGAGCTTTCTATTGGTTTTCCATATTCTTTGTATAGGGGTGTAATTGAAACCTAGGATAAGCCTTCAATTGAGATCCATAGCTAATGAAAGTTAAGAGGCAAACATGAATAGAAGTCAAAACACCTTAAGTACTTGCATGCATCTATGCATTGAAAAGAAAGATTGTATGTGCATTTTCTTGTAACATGAAATGATTTCAATGCACAAATTCAAGTTCTAAGTTTTCCTTTGTGTGTTACCATTCATTCCCAAAAATCAACTAAGAACTCTAACTGACTAACCAAGGCTGCCAAAAAGGAGAGAGATGCATTACCCACCCAACTAACCCCTCCAATATATAGCTCCAAGTGCAAGGGTGTAACTCAACCACAAGGGGACATGTGTACCATCACATGGGTCCCTAAGGTGATCACATGGTTTCCAAGCTTAGGAAAGCACATGACTACTAAAATAGACCCTCCAAGTCTTCATATACGAATCAAGTGGCTAGGAGAAGCTTCCAATCAAGACTAAGGTACTCAATCTTAGAGAATTAACCCTAAGGTTCAAGACCCCTCAAAAAGGGGTTAATAAACAAGAAATCCTAAGGATTTCACACCTAGAAAACCAAGGGTTCTACCCCTGAGAACCATGCAATTATACAACATCCCCGCTCCCCTTAAAAGCAATTCCATCCTTAAAAATGAGTGAAGATATATACCTTGTGGTATTTCATTGTGTCCCATGATCAATCTCATGATCATGGTCTTCATATCTCTAATTCACCTCTTTATTCAGAAGGGGATCCCATCATGATTGAATCTCAAAAGAGAAGAATTCATGTGTGGTTAGATCCTTTTCCCCATCATTCAAAACTCTATCTGGTTTTGTAGATGGAAGACAAAATCAAGTGCAAAATTTGGAAAGAATGATAAGGATGGAACATGATATCCCTACCTATTTGCTATGTTCAAGCTATGTGCGATTTGGGCCTCTATAGTTTGAACATGTTTATTAGGTGGACCCAAAGTGCATGAACCTAGCAAAATAGATGAATACTTCTATTTCTATCTTGGTCTATCTCTAACACTTCTATCTTGGTCTATCTCTACCACTTGTGCATGAACCTAGAGAAATAGATGAATACTTATTAAGGCTTCCTTATCAGATTCATATGTCAAGTCACAATCTATCTTGTTTTGGAAGGAAGATAAATCTTTCACAATCCATGCCCAAATGACAATCTCTTAGATGAACACATACTTTGCACCTTTAGGCTTACTGAAATGGGTAGATTTCTTGTTTGTGATTCACGTCCAATAAGGAAATCAATCTAATTAGAGGGGAATTCATTTTATAATCCCTACACAACCAATATAATAAAAGAGGTTGATCGTCTATTTGGTTTTAAGAGGATATAACATTCTCTTTACTTTAAAAAGAATAGCTTTAATTAAGGTGAGTTTACCCCACTTCAAGTGTCAAGTAACTAGAAATTTTGAAGGTCATGAAGTTAGAGTACTTTCCAAAATCTTCATAAAAGTTTCGAGTAAGAAAACTATGGTCTAAGTTAGAAAACTTCCAAGTAGCACATATGTTAGTACAAAAAATTTTGAAAATAAAGAACTTAGAAAGATCCTTTTAAGAAAGATAACTTTGGCTAGCTCAATCTAGGATAAAGCACTTAGTTGAAAATACAACTAAGTGCTTGAGTCAATATCTTGACTCAAGTTTATGGCTTCTAGGTGTGTCAAGAGATGATCAAAGGGATTGACTTGGTAAACCATATAAATGAAGTAAGATAAGCTAATCCAAAGATATTTGTTGATAATACAATGAGGTAATCAATTGCCTAAAGTAAGAGATGCATAGCAGATTGGTATTTTAGTATATAGGAGCCTCAAATGATTGAAAAAAGGGATTAATTTAGTAATCAAGATGGTTAAGCAACATTGTATTACAGTATATTTAAAAATCATCAACAATTACACGGTGGCTCAAGACACCGTTTGGATACTACACTAGAGTTTGGTAGATGTATGATGGTTTGACGTTGCCCAAAGAATCCTTTTGATAATTGGGATTTACCTAAGAAAGATCGAAATAGTTCTTCAAATAATTCACTAGAATAAATCTTTGAAGTTTTCAGTCTTATCTGGTTTCACTCAAATCACTTTAGTGTCTTAAAAGTCAAATCAATTATACAAAGTTTTAGTTCTTCCTTCTTGCTTTTCTAAACCTTGAATTTGATTATGAAAGAATATTCAAATTAATTTCTAGACCACATTGAGCTTGATGGAATAGGTAAAAATCCAACTCAACATCAAAGGTGGATGTTTCGTATAGAACCCATTGATGTTTTTCGAAGACATTTGAGTTCAAGAGAACTCATTTACCCATTGAGTATTGCTTCAAGATCAATGGATGAAGAAATAATCTAAAGTTCTCTTGAAGATTTTGAGTAAAAATCTTGAAGAGAAAAGAGTTAGGAATTAAAACCGTCTTTGAGGAAGTATCCTAGTGTAGACAATTTGAAGTTGGTTGCCCAAAGAAGCAAATGAGAAACTTCTTTCTTGCATTCTACCTTGGACTCTAAAGCCGAAGAGGACATGGGAGTCTTGTAATTTGACTCTAAAGCCGAATAGGATGTGGGCATCTTGTAATTGGGAGTCTTGTAATAGTAGATGTTGGCTCAAAAGTGGGACATAGTAAAAAAATCTAAACTTTGCACTTTATTTAGCATCTCATGTTCAAAGCTAGGAAATGATAGAAGGATTTTAGGTAGAGATTAGCCCACAAACGTATTCCCCTCTTTTTAGATCCAATCTAGGATAGAATACCCATTTTGATAAAGAGGTGAATCCGAGGGATGAAAACCATGGTCCATGAGACTAATCATGGGACACAAGGGTACCCTCCACATATTATACCTACACACATTTTTGAGGACAAAAATGTTAAAAGGGGCAAGAATGTTGTAGAACTATGGGTCTGAGCAACAAGAGACACGGGTTTTGAGGGTCCAAAGCCACTTGGAGAATGCTTGGAGTTTATTGAGAAACCCTTGAGAAAGTGTGTCCAAGACTATGGTTTGAACCCTTTAGCTATTTGGATTTATTTACTCCCATATTGAAGGGTTTTGAAACTCATGATTGATATTTCCTAAGGGTATGATATTTAAACCTTAGGGAGGCCTCTCAACCCTTTGTACTTACACGTACAAGCTTGAGAGGAATACGTTTAGAATCCATGTGACAACCATGTGATTTCATGTGACTTCCCAGGTTAGAAGGCCTTGAATTAGAATCCATGTGGAGGAGACACTTGGAAAGATCTCCTCACATTTTCCCCCTTGGCCTAGACGTATATATATTGGTAGATTTGGTTGGGTGGATACATGCATCTCTCACCTCTTGTGGGCTTGAGGTGTGATGATCTTGATAGTCCTTTAGTTAGAGAGGCTATACTAGATTATCTTGTAGTCCTTACTTAGAATAGCTTGGTATTTGCACCTCCAACCTACGAATATGAAGAATTTGAAGTTCTATAGTGTTGATGTTTAGAACTACAAAAAACACTATATATAGAGAGAAAATATGCTTCAAAATTCTATTGAGAAATGCCTTACTTCATTCTAGAGCTCCTTAATCACGCATGGAGCCACCAATGTAGGGGAAAGATGGCTCAAAATTTTTATATCCCCTTGGGGTAGTCTTTCTCACCATAGCCACCCCATAAGAGCAAGAAATAAGGATAAAAGTGACAGAGAGATGAGAGCTCCGAGATTTTTGAGTTCTTCACACCAAAACTGATGCCCTAGTTAAAAATAGTTCTACACTACTTGTAGAGCTACCGCAACCATTTTATTGACCTATTTAAGCTAAAGTGAATGAAGTATATAAATCTAGAAATCATCACATGCTAGCAAGAGTTACAAAATCTAATACATGTGTAAAAATGGAGGTCTATCCCATAGAGGTAAGTTACAAAAGATTGGTGGTTTCCAAATTTGTTTTGGATGCAGTGTGTCTCCTCTTTGATTTTTTGTGCCCCTTCTTCTTCATTAACTTGCATCTAGTCCTTTGGCAAGACTTGCATCCTCAAGACTCCCCCTTCCTAGATGTTGTCATCCCCAAAAACACATCTAGGGGTTCTGCAAGTCATATTTCTCAATGAGCTTGAGATATCTTTCATGTTCTCATTGTTGAAATTCAATTGTGCAATTCTTCTATTTCATTTGACTTGGGGGATCATTTTTTAGGTTTCAGCAGCTTGAGAAATTTCTTTTGCATCACCTCTAAAGCTAGGAGCCATGTTGTGAATCAAGAATTGATTTTGTTGGATATTTCAGAGTTCCTCTCAAAGAAACTTGTTTAGAAGGCTTCTTTGAATATGCATAAATTGAGTCGGTAGCTTCTTCAGTATGTTGTAAAAAATCCATGGTACTCTCCATGTCACAACTCTCCCTTAGGTCATATATAATTCTTTAGTTCCCTTGTCTAAATCCTTGCGTATTCAAGAACCAACGGCACTAGTTATACCTTTAATGCTATAAAACAAGTTTGAATAATTACGAACATCTTTTTGAGCATGATATAGGTGGCATTTGGGATGTTGTATGTCTTGTCAATTCAGTGTTCAAAATTAATTAGCAGATAATTTTATTAGGTTCCATGTATTTTGGTGGTCCTACAATTTATGAGTAATCTTGGTGCATATGGCAAGCCTAATTTCTTGACCATATTCTTTGGACTTCATTGAACTATGAAAAAGTAATGTGTACGCAAATGCATTCTTAGTCCTCTTCTAAGGTTAAAAGTCACTTCATTTTTAACCATTGTAAAAGGATCGTTTGAGGATAGAGACTTGTGAGTTAAAGTTAGTATAAGGAGACCCAAAAGTCACGACTCAAATTTGAACTCAAAATTCAAATTTACACCTAAAAATGAGAATAATATTTAGGTAGAATTTATCAACAGTCATGTTCTAAAATCAACGGAAAAAGTCTATATATACTTTAGTGGTTGAGTCGTGGGATAGGCCAGTGCTTCAACTAATTTCTTGAGAGTTCATTGACTCATGTCGTAGTCCTTGGAGTCCTCCAACACCTCAATGTACTATACTTTACATCTCATTACATATACATGATGTTTTTATTATCATTTCTATCCATTGTTCATTGCTATTGTGCATAGCGCAAGTTTGGAAAATTCTGAAAGTTATTGAAGTTAAGATATGGTCTAATTAACTGATCTATCGATTAGATCATGAAGTTACTCTTGTAAGTGTGTTCCACAAAATATTTATCCATTGAAGCTTTGTGTAAAGAATTATGAGTATATCTCTATGACTATGCATGTCTATCATCTGCTTCGTGAAAAGTCAAGATCACATTTGTGACTTATTAGATATATACATCAATCTATAGTCATTCTAAATTCATGGAAAAGTTTGTGTTAGATCATTGAACTTCACATTTGAAGCTATATTAAAGGATTTTTTCTCAATTCTTAGCAGGTTGAGACCAATCAACATTTTCTTGAGAGCCTTCTTCCATAAATGGAAGGTTTTCTCAACAACAACAATATCTGGAAGTTGTATGTGTTCACTCAAAAAATTGAGATTAATGCTCCAAGATATTATGGTCATATTTTTGCATAAATGGATATCTTAGAAAGTCTATTAGAGCTTCCAAGAAAGAAAAGGGTTTTTCTAGAGCATGCTTTTGCAAAGACCCGCTCATCTCTAAAAACTACCATCACCTCCTCACAATAGTATCATAGCATCATCATAGTTTATACATTATGGGTGATGGTTTCCCTTCTTCAATTGAAAAAATGGATTGAAGCAACTACTGAGCATGGTGTCTAAGCATGGAGGCATATTTGCAAGGAAGAAATATTTATGGATAGATCTTTGGAGATGAGCCAATGCCTATGCTGACCAACGGACAACCAACATGAGAGGAGGAAGAAAGATTGAACACATGGTGTGCAAAAGATACTTTGGCAAGGTCATACATTAGAAAATCTATTTTTGATTTCTTACTTCCACACATTAGGGGCTGTAATACTTCACAAGAAATGTGGAATTCTTTGGAAGCATTCTTTTTTGCAAGCACCAAAGCCAAAAAGAATCAACTAAGGATGGAGTTCACGTGTCTCAAGAAGCAACCTAGAAAAATGGGGAATTATTTGGAAGAATTATTCTCTTCAAGCACCAAAGCTAGGAAGAATCAACTATGAATGGAGTTCAAATCTCTCAAAAAGCAGCAGTGCAAGAAAAATTTCATCAACTTTGTCACAAGCTTAAGGATATAGCTAATCCGTAAGGAAGCATTAGAGAGTTCATTGATGAAGAAAAAAATGTCAAAAAAGTCATCAATGAAATTAAAGCAGATGACAAGTGGGAAGCATTCAATGTTGTGATGGACTTATACATGGATATGCAAGTACTATATTTCAACACACTCATAACACACTCATGGGACATCTCTTCACTCATAAAATCAAGCTTATTAAGAATAGTGAGACAAAAAAAGGTAATCAATCTTCTACCCTTTACATTTACAAAAGTAGAAGTAAACATGCCAAAGGAAAAGGCAATAAATCTAATGAAGAAGAAAGTATCCCTCAAGCTAATTTTGTAGATAGAGGGAGAATTTCAAGAGGAAGAGCGAGAGCTGGTAGCCAAGGCATGGGGAGATCTCAAAGTTCCTCTCCTTGTAACATATGTGAATTAATCAACCATATTAGAGAGCATTGAATTAAGAACCCAAGGAACCAAAGCGGAAGAGGATAAATAGAAGAGGATATGGAGGTCCTAGAGGTAGATACAAAAAAACTTGTGGATACAATAACAACAAAAAATACGATAAAAATTATCAAGGTGGCTAGAAAGGAAGAAGAGACTACAATAACTACGTTGATGATGAATTGCAAGAAGATTCACTTCCACTCATGAACATGAAAATGAAAGGAGGTAAATAAGATGAGCACTGTGTGTAGAAGATTGGAAATGTGAAGACATCAAATGGTAACATGAATGCTTTGAGCATAGTTCTCTATGTACCAAGCATTACTAAAACTTGATAAGTGTAGGACAAATTGTGGGAGAAGGTTTGTAGGTGAGGCTCAAAAAATATGGAACTTATGTAGAATACCCATACCAAGGATTCAAGAAGATAGCCAAAGGACAAAAGACATGTATATTGTTCACCTTTGAACTCCAAGACACAAGGAACATAACATTCTTCAATTATGGCACTCACACCCTATGAGAGTTAGAGGTTTGGCACAAAAGGTTGGCTCACATTAGAGAGAGGACCTTAAAACAAATCAATAGAGATCAAACTGTACTTTAACTACCTAATAGTTCGAAGAAACATATGATTTACAAATGCAGTGTATGTTAATTTGGAAAATCGTAAAGGCAACCATTTACAAAGAAGGGATAGATACATGTAGACATCTTGGAGCTTTTCCACACTAATGTTTTGGGACCAAGCAAGGAACCCTCTATCTTAGGGTCAAGGCATTATGTATCTTTCATCGATGGTTGTAGAAAATAGACCAAAGTTTATTTTATGAAGCATAAAAATGAAGTGTTTTGCCAAAAAATACCTAGCACTATTAGCGAAATAAGAAGGTAGAACCTTGAAGCGGTTAAGGTTTGATGGAGGGGGAGAATATTACTGCCATGATTTTGATTCTTACTTGCAAGAAAGGGGAATCAAAAGAGAGATAACTATGAGATATACACATGAGCAGAATGGGTTAGCAGGAAGAAGAGATAGACCCATTGTGGAAGCAACTAGGTCAATGCTCAATGAAAAGAAATTGCCAGATTATTTATGGGAAGAGGCAATATCTATTGCCACCTATCTCATAAACATGTTATCCTCAAAGTCTTTGGAAAGATTGACTCCTTATGAAGCTTGGAATTGAGTTCTCATCTCTAATTGTGACTGCATTTCTTTGCATGTTATAGGCTGAGTAAAAGTGGATGGTGCCTTTTGCAATATTTGACTCACTTCCCTTTTGGTCTATTCTTTTAGCCTTAGAAAAATTTTCTTCTTGCACACTTACAATGCTTTCCATCCTTTCCTCAATAATAGCTTTAAACATCTTTCCACTAGTCGTTGGATTCAATGTTCTTTGTTGTGATGGAGTTGCTTCTTCTCTTACCATAGATCTGGTGGGTGAGTCACATGGAATTTTCTCTCAAGATGATGTTACAAAGTGCAGGACCAAAAAGACTTGTTCTATAGATCTATAGGATGCTCATCTATGCCTCACTTGACTTCTCCTTCTCAAGGTATGAACCAAACCATGCAATGTTTTTTAATGTGGATTCATAGATCTATGTTGGATTGGTAGCGAAAATGTTAGTGGACCAATTTTATTCGTAGCTCAAGTTCTTGACTGTTGAGGTCATAAAGTATCTTCATTTTCTTTGATGTCTCTATGGATGGTACCTCGATATCACGGATGTCTATTTGACATGGGACTTGATAACACCAATGTCTATTTGACATGGGATGATGTAAAGAGCTTCTCTAATTAGTTCCAATTTCAAGTAGATGACTCTTGTGTTGCAAACTTATGTACAACAAATCCTGGACATTTGCACTTTCCTTGATCTATCCTATATGAAGTGATCATTTTTATAGGCCTATTAGAATCTAGTTTA
Organism: Ceratopteris richardii; assembly: GCA_020310875.1. Taxonomy (NCBI): domain Eukaryota; kingdom Viridiplantae; phylum Streptophyta; class Polypodiopsida; order Polypodiales; family Pteridaceae; genus Ceratopteris; species Ceratopteris richardii. Next base: position 139,962,019 of record CM035411.1, read on the forward strand.
ACAATGGGCAAACATAGAAACTTGTTAGCTCTTAGTAAGGTCCATGTTTCTATAAGATCTGGTGTCTTTTGTTGTTCTCCAAACTCCAACAAACTTATCCAATCTCCTCTAGGGTAAGCAATGCTTCTATAGGGTAGACCTTGCAATGAAATTGGAGGGTCCTTTCTGGGAATTTAGGAGGTATCATTGAACAACTTTTTACATTTTTGTGCAACTCTTCCGCTATGTGGGATGATGTCCCCTCTTGAACAACTTTTGTTTCTTTGTCTCGCCACTACTTGATGTCATACTCAATTTGATATGTACAAGAAGTGCAATGATTTCTCATAGCATGAAAGAAAAGAAGGTTTTGATATGTGTTTATGTGTTTCAATGTGTATTAACCCCATGTAGTTATGATGATCATAAAACAAACAGAAAAAAAAGTTAAAGTATAACATCCAAATGGCGTGTGACATGATGGGTGTCATCCGTACGTTGAATGAAGATTGACTCCATAAGCTTTTGAGTGCAAAAACGAACACATCCTAAACAAGGAGAAAATGAATACTAAAACTTGCTAAAAACTAAGTAAAGCTCAAGTACACACAAAACTAATATCATACATATGTACATAGCGTACACTTTGATTTTTCTTGATTTTTTTCTTTTACAATTCCCCCTCTTGGAGGTTTGTGTATGCATGCGTAGGTTTAGGAAAATCAGTGCCTTATGCACATTTGTGTAATTTATCTCTATACATGCATACTTGAAGTGCACCCTAGTACAATGAGAGTAGGTCCTTGATGGTTGAATTGCTACCCTAAAAAATAATTGAGAGTCCTCAATCCTCTTATGAGGATAAAATGTGCATAAAGCTATGGTTATTCATATGCACCTATTTTGTTGTTTGGCATATGCTCTTCTGCCATAGCAACAACATAATAAACTTTATGACCAGGCAAAGAAATGTATATTTTTTGGTTATAGTGATGAAAGTAAAGGATATTATTTGTACCATCCATTGACAAACACAGTTGTTGTGAGTGGAGATGTGGTATGTGCTAAAAATTCAGTTTTACCTATACTTGAATGCAAAAAAACTAACAGTTAGCTCACAAGATGTGTTTGAGACACTCATGCCTTTGTTCCAAAGTTGTGGACTTCAGTATGGACATGTAGACTAGCCAAGTGAGGGTCAAAGGACTGAAAAGTTCCAGAAAAATAGAGTTGAAAATGAAATAATTTCCAGCTAAACATGGTTGGAACTACTCAAAAGTTTCTCCATCAAAGTTGAACACTTGCATCAAATATGGCTAAAAATGAGCATGAAAATCAGCCCATGCATGATATACATGTTGAAGATGTATTAAATAATGGAACGTCTATCAAGAGTGCACAAACTATGCCAAAGTGGCTAAAGCAAACTTTGTAGGACAACAAATTGAGTGTAGCTTTACTTGCTAGAACAAGGTCAAGCTCTCACCATGCATCAAGTAATTTTCCGGATCATTCTCTTAGTACAACATGGTGTAATGAAGAGCCACTTAATTTTGAAGATACATGCGATGATCCACATTAGATGAGTGTGATGCAATCCAATATGGATTGCATTCATACAAATGGTACTTGACATTATGTGAAGTAACAAAAGGAAAAAACTCCATCGCTACAAAGTGGGTCTACAAGATTAACAGAAAATCAGATGGTAGCATTGATCACTACAAAGATAGATTGGTTGCCAAATGATAAGTGCAACAATGTGGCATTGACTATGAGAAACTTTTTGCATCTACTTCCCACATGACTTACATTTGTATTGTGGTTGCATTGGTTGCCCAACAAGGTTGATAGTTGGGCATAAAAACAACTTTCTTGAGTGGTGATTTGCAAGAAGAGGTCTGTGTGAAGGAACCTCCTTGATTTGCCATAAAAGGGCAATAGAAAATGGATTTTTGCTTGCGTAAACCTTTGTGTGGTCTCAAGCAAGCTCCACATGCATGCTATGACAAAGTCCATAAGCATTTGATTGCTTTTGGCTTCACATGTAGTCCCATTGAAAGCACACTCTATGTATGCAAGATGTAACTGATCTTAGAGTGCTTGTTTTCTATGTTGATAACATACTCTTGACTGGGTCATGTGACACAAAACTTGACATCCTTATGGCTGGTTTTTAGCATACTTTTGATGTCACTAATCTTGGTCCTTTAAGCTACTATCTTGGCAATTAGTTTGTATTTGTTGAGGTGGGAATTCTTATGCATCAAGCAAAGTATGTTGAGAAACTACTTTGGCCTTTTGACTTTGAGGTTTGCAAGCTAGTTTCCACATGACTAGAGGCAAGACTTAGGTTCTTAATTAAGGATTCCAATATGCATTGGACACTTTCCTTTATGAGAAAGTTACAGGATGTCTTATATATGCATGCAACACAAGGCATGATATACAATTTGCAGTTTCCTTATTGAGTTGATTCATGCATAGCCTAGGCACTAAGCATTCACAAAGTGGTGAGACATGTGTTTAGATATCTCAAAGGTGTAAGAAAATAATAGCGTAATGGAATATACTAGTAGAAAGAGTTGAGAGAAACAAAGACAAAGATAGACACATATTGAGAGATAGAGAACTCAAATTCTTAGATTGCCAAGAGTAATGTAGCTACAACAATGGTGCCATCCAACCATACACTCCTAGTGTTGAGCTTATATGGTGATCTAAATAGACTCTAAATGAAGGTCTTACTAATGCATAATGCTCTACAAATCTCAACATGAGCCATGCTTACATATCTTTTAAAAGGGGAGTCCGTATAGATACACATAGTGGGGAGATACAAAATAGTAAGAGAAATATATAATCCAAAAATATCTCCATGACAATATAGACCCCATAGATGGGCCCCCCCTGCACTCCCCCCATTAAGCTTCTATGGGGAAACTGTTTGGTGCCACAAGGCCTTTATTTTCACCTTGAATGGCAACCCAATGGCCCATAACTTTATACCCTACCTAACCTAATGGCTAGGCTCACAAAGATCATCTATTACCATCAACTATCACACATAGACCTATCTAACTTGGAAGTTAGGGTTCCACAAAGGTCTCACAATGGCTTCTCTTGTTAATGGGGGCCTTACAAATTAGAGAATGATGGATCATTTGTGGTCACTTGAGGGTGGCATATTGAGTATATCTAACATCTCCCCTCAATGTCCACCCTGCGGTACTTCCTTGATCCGATGCTAATAAATGATAGGAAGATGTCTTAAGGTGCCTCTGGAATGATGCACACATGCTATGATACAACTATTTTATGAATTTGCAAAAACTTGTATGCAAAGATAGTAAAAACACAAGAATAAATGAAAATAAAGATGCATAAAGGATAGAAATAGTACATAGTATTGGGTACAATCTCCTCCCATGCACGCTTTTGGAGGAGTCTCTAGAGTGCATGTATTTAGAGATTTTGAATACATCCAAACATGAATGTTACAATGAGGTCTGATGCTTAGAAAAGTAGACCCAAAATGTAAACTTTGCTTGTTTTATGGTGGGTCTAACCTTTATTTGCAAAATTTGCTTTTTATAGTGATCCTTAACTTCAATCGCTATTAGAAAACTATCTAGAGTCCTCTATGTTGGTTTTTATTTAAATAGTATATGGAAGCAATAATCTCTGTAATCATTTCCAAACAATCCTCACCCTCGCAAGCATTCACATGATAAAATAAAACACAAAACACATTAAATCCTCATATTTAATACACATGATGTGGCTAAGAATGTCAGTATCATATGTTAAATTGTTAGACTTAAGGGACAATGGGCAAGTAATGGTTGAACCACACCCTAAGAGAGAGGATTAGGAAGTAATCCTCAACCATGAATTTTGGGGCAAGTTGTTAGCCCATCGTACTCCTAACCAGTAGATCATGAGATCAATTCCAACAATTGGTATCAAAGCCTAGGAAGTAGGCTTGGGCAATGTAGATGGTAGGCACATGCATCCCTTTCAAAGATGTGCCCATTAAAGATTAGAGTGTATCCCCCAATCCATAGCTCAAGTTTAGATGCATAAGATATCGTTGGAAATCTCTCAAAATGAGTGTTCCAATGGAGCAATAGATTGAGGATCCAAGACACCTTGCATGGGTGAGAACTAGGTTCAAGAGACAAAGGTTGAGAGCAAGGTAGGTATGTAGGCTAGTAGCCAAGAAGCGAAAAGGCAAGGTTGAGGATACCAAGGTTGAGAGCAAGGAAAGTTTGTAGGTAGGTGGCAAAGAAGCACAACTGCAAGACTCAAAACACCAAGGTTGAGAGCAAGGCAAGTGCATAGGTGAATGCCCAAGAAGTAGAAAGACAAGTTTCAAGAGACCAAGGTTGAGAACAACAAGGTTCAAGAGACTGTGCAAGGGTGAGGACTTCAATTCAAGGGGAGATCAAGGATTGATAATTGAGGAGTGATGTCTAGAAGGGGAAGAGAGTGTTAGACTCAAGAAATAATGGGTAGGAAATGGTTGAATCACACCCTTAGAGAGAAGATTAGGAAGTAATAATCAACCATGAATTTTGGGGCAAATGGTTAGCCCATCCAATAGAGATTGAAAAAACATCCAGCAACTAAATGTTCCATAGCTAATAAGATATTCCATTTGAAATTATTGGAACAAGATGGAGGCACATCATCATCTACAATTTTAGTGCATTTTTTTGGTCAATATTGGAAATCGTGACCTTATTTACTTCCCTATCATACCTATTCGCTTCTCTTCTATCAAATATATCTCTCTTGCATAACTTCCTTCTTACATTGTATTAGATATTTGAGGTGCTTGTAGTTAGGAAGGTTTTTTTGTTTCACCAAGTACATTAGTTTAGGAACTCAATAATGGATTCATATTGCTTTTTCTAGCACCCCAATCCACATTCATCTACCCACAATCCTTGAAAGAAAGCTTGACAGAATGAATTACACACTATGAAAGGCTTAAATTTCTACAAAACGTTAGATTTTTTTGAGTTGTTTAGCAATCTCATGGGACCTATGAGACCTAATTTAGAGCTAGTGCCAGCACTAGGTCCAAAAAAATTCAAGATTTGATCAAGTGGGCCTAGATTTTCTTCAAGATATGAAGAGGTGGAGTACATTAGAGGAAAAAATGAACCCTGAATGGGCCTTTTAAATTAAGGAGTGATTAGTGATGGACCAATCAGAAGAGGGTGGTGGCCACAATCTATGCCCTATAAAATACTAGGCTGAAGGGGGAAGAGGGGACATATTTCTCCCTTATTTAATGAGCTACCTCTAGAGAGAGAAGGAATCTCGTAACTCAGTTGGGCCCAAAAATTCAAAATTTCTAAAAAGTTAAAAAACTCATCATAACACCTGAAAATGGACCCCCCATTACTTTTTAGTGTCAAAATTACTCTTTTTAACCCCGAATTCAAAATCCGTGCATGTTTTGAGCTCAAGAAAATGAGTTTTTTCAAAAATACTCAAAAAAGAGTTATTTCCCTCCTAAACCTCACATTTTCATACCCAGGTCCCAAAAAGTCATCTTTTCCCACTACTTTCACTCTCTAGCACACCATTGAAGCTCCTGTTTCTACACTCCAACCTACCTGCATCTCCTATCTCGAATTAATGTTGTAACTTGAAGACCTTTAGCTTCAATGGCAACAACTAAAGCTTCTAGGCGACCGAAAGATGAAATCCTCACATTAAGATGTCACAATATCAAAGCCACAGATGGACAGTGGCTATCACATGAGTACTCCAAAGGTGCATGGGTGTACATGCAACCCTCTAGAGTTGGGCCTCATCGAGTTAGAGATCATGTAAACTTAGATCTTCATTGGAAGGGGAAGTTACTTGGCTTCAAGAAGCACAGAGACAATGGGATGGTTGCTATTGTACAACATGTTTTTACAATGGCAACTATGAAACTTGAAAAATCTAGTAGAATGAGATATCCTCTGAATTGTAAGTATTAATCTACAATATTTTATGTTTTCTTGTGTCGGATATATTTCTAAACTATTTAGATATGTTTTTGTTTGTTTCAGATATATTTCCTTCTACTTTGGTGGAAGAGCAACCACTTCATAGTCTTACAGGTACTTTCGAGGCATTGCATGCAGATGTTGGTGCATTAGTCTTTCTAGAAATATCTCCTGCTCAACTTTACCATGATAGAGTTTTCTTTTACACACATAGATATGTTGTACCCTCTACAATGAATGGTTTTGGAAGGTTAGAGAGAATTGAAGTACATTCTCTTCTTAGCTCGGAGTGGCCAAAACCTGATATATGGTCCGTATCATCTTTGAAGCAGAAGATGGTGATGTATATACATAACTCTTTGAAATTCACAAAAGTGTCTAGGTCTATAGGTTTGCACTGGTCTTTTCCCATTCATTGTTTTGTATATTTATTCCAAGGATTCTCATTCCAAGAGACTTCCACCATGTTCATGTGTAAAGATATCACATATGAGCAAGTCGAAAGTCTTCTTGGTGAAGATTGGGGTTTGATAGAATGAATTGCAAAAGGTGATAAATATCTTTGTAAAATAGGTGGAACAAGTATAGGATTTCGATATTTGAAACAACGTACTTCATTATACATCAGATTCTACTATGATCGTTGGATGTGCAAACTTGGCGAATGGATACCATTTCAAAGTTCAGAGGGATCTTTACATTCATTTGAAATAAAGCTTAGATTGCCCAATAATGAAACATAAACTATTTTAGTGAATAATCATTGGACCTTGGCTAATCTGAGAGAAAACTTGATGATTATGGGGTTTGAAGGACTAACTCAATCCAAATTCAAAATTCAAGGACATAAGGTGAGAAACGTTTCGTGCTTTTGTTAAAGTAGTCTTTTCATTATTGTTTATTTTACTTTAATGACTTCAATTTCTTGCAAATTGATTACAGGTGGGCAGAAGAATGGAATACAAAATGAAAGTCCCTGTAGATTGGAGCAAAGATGGAACATAACTCTCATTGTCATAGTTCTTTTGCAATCTGATAATGTCACTTCTTGGGCCCTAGTCATTGTATCTCATGGTTTTTGCACTTTCAAGAACCTTGTAAAAAGTAGGACAATCAATTCATGTTAGATATTGTATATACCTTCTTCTCTGATCCCTTCTCTCCTACTAAGATATCTAAAAATCCTCTTCATCTAGAATTGATCTAGAAATATTTTACATCATGGATGAGCATCGCAAATTTTGTGATGCGTTCTTGCATTTGCAAGCACTTCAAGTTGTACAATCATTGATACCAATAATTTGTAAGTTAGATTTGATATTTGTAATGAAAACATGTCTACTCTCACATTTTTGTAGTCTACAACTGTGCATTTATAATTTCTCTTGGTGATTATCCAATTTTCGCTTTTATATAGAGTATGTTCAAGTTCACAATAATTGACATTTTATTGGTTAATTTTCTCAATAGATGATCATTTTTGAAGTTTGAAATTACAAAGGATATAACTAAAAAAGGCCATTCATGTTAGATATACTCAATACTTACTCCTCAAGTACCACAAATGATCCATGGTGCTCTAAGTTATAAGGCCCGCATTATGAGAAGAAACCACTTTGAGAGTACAAACATCCATGGAACCTTAACTTCTAAGCTAGATGAGTTTTATATGTGACAATTTATGGTAATAAATGGTCTTTGTGATTGATGCCATGAGGTAAGTGGGGCATAAAAGTTTTGCCAATTTGAATGCCATTCAAGCTTAAAATAAAGGCCCTCTGGTGCCATGGAATTTCCCCATAGAACCTTAATGGGAGGAGTTGAAAGGGGGATTTTGTGCCTTATGTGGGGTATAGAGGCACAACAAGAATGCTTGACATGAGGATATTATCCTAAATTATATTTTGCAAACTATTTTATCTCATGTGACTATGTTTGTTTATACTGGCTCCCATTGTAGAAGTTGTATATGCATGGATCACTATAGAGTAAGTGAGAAGTTGTATATGCATAGATCACTATAGAGTAAGTGACTTGTTAGAAATAAGTTCCACGGCTCTAAAAATCTAAATAATAAAGTTTCATATCCACTAAAAATAACCTTGCATGGCCTCAAAAGTATCAAGAAAGAGGAGTCATAGAAACATGGGATATGTCTTCGCAAAAGTTTTGTAGAGGCCTATTGTGTGTTTCTATGGATGAACTTTTTTTGTGCTTTTGAGGCCATGCAAGTTTATTTCTAGTGCATATGAGACTTTATTATTACAAATTGAAGGTCCATGAAACTCATTATGTGCTCAATTCAATTTACCAATGGAAAAATGAGTTTATAACCATAAATGATTTGCTCTACACACATAGCATGTTGACTTGAGTGCATATGATTGTGAACATATGATATAGATCAATTCGGAGTTGAGCATGTGTAAGAAAGGTTATGAAAAAGTATATTACCAATGAAATAATTTCACATTACAAAACATCTCTTCAAGAAGAATGATCACATAGTCATATATGCTCCTATCTAGTTCTTGGGTTACATAATTTCCCTAAAATTTGCAAGAAGTAATACTTATTTCCACCATTTGATGACCTTGCATGACCTCAAAGCACAAAAAAAGGGTTTATATCTCATGAATGGTTTAGATTTTGGAGAAATGGATGCTACCATCACGTCCGGAACATGCAAAAACCCTAAGATTGACTATTTATTTGTCTAATTCTGACATCTAGAGCCTTCGTAACCTCAAAAAGCACCAGAAAAGGGGCAGCCACAGAAACACGGGATAGGCCTCTGCAAAACACACAAATAAACATTCAATCTTAGGGTTTTTGCATGTTCCAGACGTGATGGTAGCATCCATTTCTCCAAAATGTAAACCATTCATGAGATATAAACATTTTCATAGAATTTATGGTTTTACAATGGTTTCCTTTGTGTTTATGACATCACCTCCCTGTCAAAGCGATAAGTTCCACGGGAAGTAGCTATGTAACTGTGAGATTTTTTGGAAATTGAATCTTCATAGTTATTGGTCTTTTTAGAGTTCTTTATATGTTGTACTCGAACACGATGATGATGGATATCCATGATGGTACTAGAAAGGGTTTTTAGTATACCTAGCTAAAGAATCAAGGGCATGATTCTCATGATGGATAGTACTCCTTTTCTAACTCAGATGATGATCTTTTCATGTGGAATGGTGATCGTGGAAGTCTTAAACCCAGCTTGTATCTTCTTCCTAGGACATTTGAATATGATGTGGTTGGTGACAATACAACTCCTTTTTTTCAAATTTTAGGTTCATGGACCTTATTATATGCACAACCTAGTTGAACAATGCAAATACTAGTTTTTATTCTAAGGGATTTGTTTTGCACACATACCATCTTTACGCAAGTGGATACAATTATGAACATATGATATAGATCAATGTGGACTTGAGCATGTGTAAGAAAGATGATGAAAAGTAGATTATCATAATGGAAATGTGATTTTACAAAATGTATCTCTTCAACAAGAATGATTACATAATCATGTATGGTCCCATCTAGTTTCTTTGGTTGTATGGTCATCATCTTCACATGAGCTACACACAAGTCAATATCTTTCAAAATAGAAGTAAGGAATGCATCTCCTTCCTCTTGGATGGCTTGAAGTGCTATTGATTATATCCAAAGTCTAGTGCATTAACTTAGAATCACTGAGGATCAATAACGTTTGCTCACTTTTTTGTTGCTTTTGCATTAGGAGAAACTTTAGGTTGTGCTACATATGATCTATGATGTGGTTGTAGTTCTTATTCATTTTACATCTATGCCTTGATTGATTGTGACACAATTTATGGCATATGTTTCTTTTCTCATATGTGGGTAGTGTTCTTTGACCTTATAGTAGTGACTTTATAGCCTCTACTTGATATGATGTTGGAATATGCATATGTTTCATGATGATTCCTTGAAGCTCTCCTTTTTGGATGACTTGGAATGGTTACTTCATGCATGTTTCGTTAGCCATGTTCCATTTGGAGGTAGATTGAGTTCAAATGGTTGATTAGTGGATCTATTATTCCCCTTTGTTAGACCACTTCATCGTCTGTGATGGAGCTTCATCCAAGGTGTTCATTATGTACCTTCAGCATGGATAGGATATACCACAAAAAACTTGTTAGTGTAAAATAATCAATGACGCCTCTTATGTAACTTGAGTTCCAAGTTGAACTCTAAAACACTTTTTGAGCATGACATTGATCATGATGCAAAGGACTTGCTCATAACCTCCAATTTTCACTTGCAATGTTGGGTTGTAATTTCATGAAAACATTTCTAATAGTCAAACTCTTGCAAAAGTTGTTTGAAGAAAAGCAAGTGAGTATTATTCCAACTAGTCAACATACATAGAACCACTAATATGACATGTACTTTTGAAGAAATTACTATTAGATCTATAGTGGAACTTTTCCATCACTACTGTACTAGAATCTTGACTGACAAAAATCGATACATCAAAATTCTCCATATGAAAATACATGTAATATTTCAATGAATAAAATGACCACAATTTAAAGAAACAAACAACATCTGAATGTAGAATGTACCTTACCTTTCACTATTCCAAGTCATTGATGATTAGTATCTTTAATATGAATTTAAGCCTATCACCACAACATGTAGAAAAAAAATAAACATATATAAAATCAAATTCAAAAGGGATATGAAACGAAAATTAGTAGAGGTAGATTTTATTCTAGAAGAAGAACATTGATTTTTGAAGCATCTATAGATTAAAAATTTATTTATTTATTGTTTTGTACAAACAGAAGCATATGTATATGAGTTCTTCATAAACTAAGGATATGATTTCTTCATTGACTCCTTAGTCATGGTTGCATGCTAAACATACCTAGGCATATTTTCTTTTATGTGTAAGTACTATGTAGCAATATCAATCATGTCCTCTTTATAATTCAGGTTCCTAATGAATAACTTCTATAATCATGGAGAAATGCTTCCACACACATTTTCCTATCCATACTTGTTGGGAAAGATGGATGGATGATCCAAGAGATTGAGTAGGTACTGCTAAAACCTGCTTTGTACTAGCCCTCTTTAGCTTCAGACTTGATTAGTAGACTTCCTTAGCTTTCCAATGACACCAAGAAATGGCCTATGTCCTTTGGAAATGAAGTGTGCAATGATTGAATCAAAACAGATAACTTTGGAAGTCACAAACTCAAGAAGACCTTCTATTTTGGTCTTGACACTTGCTCAATGTTTTGCTCAGTGTGACCAGCACAGTAGCAATTGATAAAATTCCCTCTAGGGGTATTCAATTAACTTAGTAATCTACCATTTGCAAGTGGAATGATGTAAAATGACAAACTATACTCAGAGAAATTAATTTAGCAAACTTAGCTATACCCCCGACTTTTTAGGACTGTAGCAGAAATAGACTAGTGAGCACCTAGACAACGATTTCTCTGAATTGGCTGAATGAAATCACTTCAAACTTTGTCCGCATGTAGATGACTTTGAGTTGAATCCAACAAGCTTTGAATCACTGAATTTGGTGGAGTATTGACTGAGATATGCCCTTGACAAGTTGATAGACTTTGGAGTAGACAAGCAATGAACACAGAGATGAATGATATAAATGTATCTATTAGTTAACACTTGTGTGCAATCCCATTGGCATGACTAGCATTGCCTAATGGTTTAGAGAGGTATAGGCTATGATGTAGTCCTCACACACACTCAATGACAATAGAATGAAGCTCGGGAGTGATCTCTCTCCTCGCGACTTTTCAAGTTCACCTTTTATATGAAATGTGTAAGAATTTGAATTCAAATTCAAATTCTTGGCTCCCTCTAATCAAGCTTCTAAAAGCTTGGAGATATTCTCTCAATCAAGTGAACTACCTTTTCCACGAATCATTTGGGTAGGTGATTACAAAAGATTCTAAGTCAAATTGACTTTTACAATGAGGTAAAGTGGTAAGTAATCACTAGCATATGTTCCTATGGTTCTTCATGCATGTAGAGTCTTCATGATATCTTCAAGCCAAATGTGTAGGCTTGTGATTTACACCAACAGCTCCCCCTCAAGCCAAACATTTTGGCTTAAGTCTTCATCCTCATTCTTCAAGTATATCCTGCAATCCAATCATAGATTTGAACCTGCAAAGTTTGGTCCCATCCAAAGCTTTAGTCAGCAAATCTGCACATTGCATGTTGGTTGACACATAAGTCAGCTGAATGTCCTTGCTTAGCAACTTCTCCCTTACATAATGGTAATGTACTTCTATGTGTTTTGTCCTAGCATGATAGTTAGGATTAGCTGCAAGGTGAAGAGAACTTGTATTATCTCCAAAGATAATTGGAGGCCTAGTATATAGGCCCAATTCTGTATACAAAAGCTTAATCCAAATTGATTCTTGAGTGGCATTAGCTAGCCCTCTATATTTTGCCTCTGTAGAAGACAATGCAACAGTTGGTTGCTTCTTTGCAGACCATGAAATTGGTTTGTCACCTGCAAAAGAAATGTATCCTGAAGTGCTTCTCCTATCATCCTTGCATCCTGCCCAATCTGCATCTGAATAGACTTTTATATCAATATCTGAAGTATAAGGAAAATACAAACCATGGTTCTGTGTACCCTTGAGATACTTCAAGATTCTTTTGGCAGCCTCTAAGTGAGGTATCCTTGGCTTGTGCATAAATTGACTTAGCACACTAAATCCATATGCAATGTCAATTCTGGTTAGAGTAGCATAGTTCAAGCTACCCACCATACTTTGATAACCTGTAATGTCTTGGACTTCATCACCTTCATGGGCACTTAGCTTTAAATTCACCTCCATTGGAGTGCTTGCTGCTTTAGCATCCTACAAGTGAAACTTCTTTAACATGTCCTGTACATACTTCTTCTGAGTAATGTATATCCCTGAATTAGTGTAAACTAACTCAAGCCCTAAAAAATATTTCAATAATCCAAGATCATTGATCTTGAACTCCTTCATCATCTGACTTTTGATGTATCTGATTCCATTGACATCATTACCTGTAATGATGATGTCATCAAGATAAATACAGAGATATATTACCTCTGAATTACTTCTTTTAATGAACAAAGAAGTATCTGCCTTGCTCGTAACAAATCCTTGGTCTTGGAGGTATGTAGTTAGCCTGTAGTTCCATGCCCTAGGTGCCTGCTTCAATCCATATAAAGCCTTCTTTAATTTACAAACATAAGTTACCTTCTTAGGGTCTTCATAGCTAGGAGGTTGTGACATATAAACCTCTTCTGAGATCCATCCATTCAAGAAAGCATTCTTGACATCCAATTGGTACATGTTCCAATTCTTTGATGCAGCCACACTCACCAACACTCTGATTGTTGGCATCTTGGCCACAGGAGAAAATGTTTCTTCATAGTCAATGCCTTGGGTTTGTGCAAAACCCTTGGCTACTAACCTGGCCTTGTCCCTATTAATTGTGCCATCAGAATTTCTTTTCAACTTATAGATCCATCTGGATCCTATTACCTTCATGGAGTCCTTCTTGGGTACTAATTCCCATGTATCACTCTCCTTGAGTGCTTCAATCTCCTCATCCATAGCTTCTTTCCATTCTGATTTTGTGATTGCTTCTTCATATGAACCTAATTCTTCATTTAACAAATCCTTGGAAAGATAAACTGAGTGTTTAGTAACAAGAGATGTATCATACCCATATCTGATAGGTTTTTTACTTTCCCTTTGTGATCTCCTAAAGGGTTGAGCTGAAGATTCAGGTATGTCTTCAAGCTTCTTCATCTTCATTTTGCCTTTGGACTTCCATGCCTTGAACTCTTCAAGGTTGATTGTATCTTCATCGTCTGAACTTGAGTCTTCTTTCTGAGTTGGTTCCTCCTTTGTAAGTTTTGGAAATTCCTCTTCCAAATCATAGGGTAGTTTGACCTTCCTGCACTCATTCTCATACCAAGAATCATTCTCATCAAAGATCACATCTCTGCTTACCATAAATCTCTTATTGGTAGGGTTATAAAACCTGTAACCTTTTTTATTTAAATCATACCCAATAAAAATGCATTTTTCAGCCTTTGGATCTAGCTTACCTCTAACCTGTGAAGGTATGTGTACATATGCTACACATCCAAAAATTTTGCAATGATCTAATGATGGTCTCTTACCATGCCAAGCTTCATAAGGTGTCATACCATCAAGTGATTTTGATGGTAACCTGTTTATCAGATAGGTGGCAGTAGAGACACTCTCTACCCATAGGTAGTTAGGTAACTTCTTCTCATTAAGCATAGATCTAGCTATCTCAACAATTAACCTATTTCTTCTTTCTGCTACCCCATTTTGTTCAGGAGAATACCTTGTTGTTATTTCCCTTTTGATGCCTCTGTCCTACAAGAAGTCCTCAAATTCATTGGAGAAGTATTCACCTCCTCCATCTGGCCTTAGCCTCTTCAAGTTCCTTCCTGTCTGATATTCAACTACTGCAAGATATTTCTTAAAACAATTAAATACCTCATCCTTGTGCTTCATAAAGTATAATACAGTCCATCTGCTATAATCATCAATAAAAGACACATAGTACCTTGAACCTGAGACTGAGGGGTCTTTGCTAGGTCCCCAAACATCTGTGTGTACCAGCTCTAGGTAGTCTTCATGCATATATCCTTTCCTTGAGAAGGGTAACCTGTGAGACTTACCAAATTGACAAGCACCACACTTGTAAATCATATGTTGCTTGGATACATTAGGTATCCCAAGCACACATTGGTCCCTGCACATTTGCTTCAAGGTCCTTTCTCCTATATGCCCTAATCTCTTGTGCCAAATCTCAAGCTCTGAAAGTGTGAATCCTTATAACTATATAATGCAATATTTTTTGTATCTTCCAACTCAAAAGTGAAAAGTCTACCTGATTTTTCTCCTTTAGCTATCCTTTTGAATCCATGTCTTGGGTCCTCCACAAACGCTTCATATTGATTGAACCTGACCTGCAAGCCTTTCTGTACAATCTGACCAACACTCATTAAGTTCTTTGTAATTGTTGGTACATAAAGTAACCTGCTCAACAAATTCTGATTACCATCACTAGTTTTCACATTTCCAACTTTAATTACAGAATGCTTTGTATCATCACCTGTTTGGACTTGGTGTTTACCTTTTGGTTCCTCAAGATCAGAGAGTAGTGCCACATTACCAGCCACATGATTTGAACACCTTCAATCAATATAAAATAAATGATCATCATTTGTACCTGTCTTTGAAGTCATGTTCATGATCAGAAGAGAGTCATCCTGCTCTTCTGTGTAGTTGTTGTAGTCCCTTCTAGTTTTGAATGCTCCTTGGTAGTTACCATTGTAATTGTTGTTGTAGTTGTTGTGGCCTTGGTGATGGTTGAACCTTCCTCTAGACTGAGAGTATCCACCTCTTTGGTAGCCTCTTCCTCTCTGATTTTTATAATTCCTGAAACACTCATATGTGGTGTGGTTTGATAAACCACAAATGTTACATGTTGATGAATTATAGGGTCTCCCCCTACCTTGCTTACCTCCTCTGCCCCTGCCTCTTGAAGATCTACCTCTCCCTGCATAGTTGGCTTGGGAGGTAGAGCCTTCATCTTCCACCTTCTTACTCTTACCTTTATCCTTAGACTTCTTATCAGTGTATAGGGTAGAAGAGTTGTTACCTTTGGATGTACCTCCATTCTTTGTGAGCTTTGCTTCATGTGTAAATAGTTGTCCCATGAGAGTTGTAAGATCTGGGGTATGCATGTCCATGTAGAGATCCATTGCAGTGGTGAAGCTTTCCCACTTGTCATCAGCCTTGATTCCATTAATTACCTGCCTCACAATGTGTTCTTCTTCAATTTCTTCTCCTATGCTTGATAACTGATTTGCAACATCTTTGACCTTGGTCACAAATTCTGAAACAGCTTGCTTAGGTTGCTTTCTTAGTGTTGTGAATTCAATCCACAACTGATTTTTCCTAGCCCTTGTATTAGAGGAAAAATATGATGACAAGGTTTCCCAAGTCTCTTGGGAAGTCTTACAATTTCTCATATGAGGTAAAAGAAAGTCAGATATAGAATTGAGTAAATAAGACCTTGCCAATGCATCCCTTGCACACCATGTGTTGAGTTTTTCTTGTTCTTCCTTGGTTGGCAATCCTCTTGCTTTGAATGAGGGCAATTCCTCATCTCCTGAGATGTATCCATAGAGACTCCTTCCTTGTAAGTAGGTCTTCATCCTTAGAGACCAAGCGTGATAGTTGTTCCTATCCAATTTATCAATGAATGAAGGAAAACCATCTCCCATTTTACCTTATTTGCTCTGATACCACTGTTGGGAAAGATGGATGGATGATCCAAGAGATGAGTAGGTACTGGTAAAACCTGCTTTGTACCAGCCCTCTTTAGCTTTAGACTTGATTAGTAGACTTCCTTAGCTTTCCAACGACACCAAGAAATGGCCTATGTCCTTTGGAAATGAAGTGTGCAATTATTGAATCAAACAGATAACTTTGGAAGTCACAAACTCAAGAAAACCTTCTATTTTGGTCTTCACACCTGCTCAATGTTTTGCTCAGTGTGACCAGCACAGTAGCAATTGATAAAATTCCCTCTAGGGGTATTCAATTAACTTAGTAAGCTACCATTTTCAAGTGGAATGATGTAAAATGACAAACTATACTCACAGAAATTAATTTAGCAAACTTAGCTATACCTCCGACTTTTTAGGACTGTAGAAGAAATAGACTAGTGAGCACCTCGACGACGATTTCTCTGAATTGGCTGAATGAAATCACTTCAAACTTTGTCAGCATGTAGATGACTTTAACTTGAATCCAACAAGCTTTGAATCACTGAATTTTGTGGAGTATTGATTGAGATATGCCCTTGACAAGTTGACAGACTTTGGAGTAGACAAGCAGTGAACACAGAGATGAATGATATAAATGTATCTATTAGTTAACAGTTGTGTACAATCCCATTGGCATGACTAGCATTGCCTAATGGTTTAGAGAGGTGTAGGCAACTATGTAGTCCTCACACACACTCAATGACAATAGAATGAAGCTCGGGAGTGATCTCTCTCCTCGCGACTTTTCAAGTTCACCTTTTATATGAAATGTGTAAGAATTTGAATTCAAATTCAAATTCTTGGCTCCCTCTAATCAAGCTTCTAAAAGCTTGGAGATTTCTCTCAATGAAGTGAACTACCTTTTCCACGAATCATTTGGGTAGGTGATTACAAAAGATTCTAAGTCAAATTGACTTT
Source organism: Ceratopteris richardii (assembly GCA_020310875.1). Taxonomy (NCBI): domain Eukaryota; kingdom Viridiplantae; phylum Streptophyta; class Polypodiopsida; order Polypodiales; family Pteridaceae; genus Ceratopteris; species Ceratopteris richardii. The sequence continues at coordinate 139,979,308 of CM035411.1, forward strand.
TACAATGAGGTAAAGTGGTAAGTAATCACTAGCATATGTTCCTATGGTTCTTCATGCATGTAGAGTCTTCATGATATCTTCCAAGCCAAATGTGTCGGCTTGTGATTTACACCAACAATACTATGTAATATTGGTGTCATTCTTTTGAAAAGAAGGAGAAGTAAGAGAAACTATTAACAATTTAAAGTGCTTATTTGGTGTTGATGAAGCACTTATTTCTTAGATGAATTACCTATGCAAAGGAAATATTGGTTTAATTCTTTTGAAAATATGAGAATCAATAAAAATATATACCTCATTAGAAGAATATGGTGTCTGTGTCCTCCCACTCCACATGAAAGAGCTTCCAATGATGGTATTGTGTGCTTTTCCTCCTGAAAAATAGTAGATGAATATTAGAAAGTAAAATGAATAGTACATCTTTGATCACAAAGAAAGAATGAACCACCTACTTGGACATGAATATTGTCATCTCATGGAAGAAAAAATTCTTTGTGAGTGATTCTATTATTGTTACATCTTCTCCTTGGAGGAAATTTTTTGAGTTCCCCATGGCTGCTAGAATTCAAGAGGTAAGAGAGAGAAAGATAGAAGAGAATCAAAATAACATGTATAATGGACTAAGAAGTATCTGTACATAGAGAAAATTACTTTTTTGATATGTGTATGGGTCAGGGTGAGGTTTTCCATTCTATGTGAGTGAAAATGATAAAAATTTGAAAAACGCATTTTGTGAGGTAGGGAAAGTTATGAGTTTGATGATGTGGCACTTTACTTTTGGAGTAGTTTGAAAAAAGAACTATTTTGAGTGATTTTATTAAATAATCCATAAAAAAAGGTAGCTGCATGTATATTAAGGGCCCTTTTTAGTAAGCAATAACTAACTATGTGACTTTTCAAAAAAAAGTCATTTTTTAATTCACAAATATGGATGGATTCGATGATGTGTAAAGTGGAATCTCTCTCTCTCTTTCTTTTACAGAAGAGAGAGATGACCCTGCTTGGGCCTGAAAGAAAGCCTAGTCTTGCCTACTAAAAAGTGCTCTATTAAATGCACTTTGTTCCCTCAAGCAAGAACAAGATTAGGCTTAATCCCTTAAAATTAGGAATCCTTACAAGGCCCATGCAGGGTTCATTTTTTCCCCTAATGATTGATGTAGTTTGTGCAATAGTTACTAGTGTAAGGGAGTCACTGCTTAGTTTAATACAACACATGAATAGGGCACATGAAAGTTGGGGCATAGTGGCTTACCAGTATTAGAGCCATAACCACAATAGGATTTAAAATCTAGAGAATCAACTTACAAATGGAAATCATTCATATTCTCAGAGGCTTGAAGATTTCATGAGTTGAATAAAGCATTTGCAAGATTAATCGGTTCCTATTGGTGTTTTGATAATGCTTGAAGTTCTAATATGTTCTTCCTTAAACTAATGGTGGATTGGTGAAAACCTTGAATATCAAATTTAGAACTTCTCCTCTTTGTTTAAATATTTATATGCCATCCTATTAGATGAATGGATGTAGTTGAAGAATCCCAAAGGCACAAAAATATTTGCATTATCAAAAAATGCAAAGCAAAAAGGATCTTTTGGTAGATCAAAGAACAATCCAAAGAAGAAGAAGTTTGGTAGTAGAGCCTACTATTGTGAAATGAAAGGCCATGAAATTAAAGATTGCAAAAAGAAGGAAGATGATTAGAAGAACGGGACTAGAAAATCCACATTAAAGAATACATAATTTCTAAACTTTGCGTAGCTATATAAGTACTTTGATTTTCCCAAAGTTGCATTTATGAACCATGGATACTAGATAATGGAGTGTCCCACCATACGATAGGTACAAATAACTAGTATAGTTCATTAGTGCATCTAGAAGAAACCATCAATTTAATGGTGGAAAATAACTCCAAATGTCGAATTGAAGGGTAAATCCATATCTTTGTTGCCTCCCAAGTATAGAGAGAAAGTTGTCTAATGTAATATATGTGCCCTTACTAATCTCTTATGAATTTGTGTAATTAGAAATCGTGTCCTTGAACTTCACTTTAAAAGAATGGTGTAGAGATCTTGGATGCATCATAAACTAGTATTAGGGAAATAGTTACAACTAGAGAACATGTACAAGTTGAGTGATTTCAATGTTTTAGAAGATAAAGATGTTAGTAGGCTATTTCACATATGATTTGGACATCCTGGATTTATTATGTTGAAAGAGATGAAGCCTACAGGGATGGTAGATCATTTACTTGCATTTTCAGATTTTCTACAATTTCGTGAAGCTAATATGATAGGAAAGCAAAACCAAAAGGCATTTCCATGAGAGATTATAGTCAATCTTAGACTCCTCTAGACTTGCTACATGATGATCTTTGTGGTAAAATATCTAGTGTTTCTTTGGGGAGATCTTTGTCCTTTTTAATATCAGTTAAAAATTTTAGTAGAATGATGTGGTATTTCATTAATGAGAAGGTTAATGCTTTTGAAACTTTTAAGGAATGGCATATGCGTTTCGACATGAAAAATCTAAAGAAATTACGAAGTAATTATGGAGAAGAATTCTCATCAATAGAGTCCAAGAACTATTGTTAGGAGAATGGGCTCAAACGTAAGCTCAGTATAACTCAAAGACCTCAATAGGTTGGTGTAGTTGAGCAAAGTAATCATATAATAGTTGAGATGTCTCATTTCATGTTGAAATCTCAAAGCATCCTTGATTCATTTTAGCAAGAACTATTGAACATAGTAATCTATATCCTAAACAAGAGCTATACAAAAGTGGTCAAGGGGATGAAATGTCAGGTTGCATTCTCTGGTAAAAAAGCCTTCATTTATTCATTTCAAATTTTTGGGTGTTTTTTTCTTGCTCATGTTCTTGATTCATCAAGGAATAATTTAGAATCCAAATAAAAAAATGTGTCTTGTTAGGATATATTGAGGATTTCAAAGTACAGAGACATGTCTCTAGAGGGAATGAACATCATTGTTAACCAAGATTTAGTATTTGATAAAGAGCCACAATTGTTGGATAGTAAGAAAAAATCCATTGTCTCATTAACGTAAGCGTTAAGACTTGTTGTGCCATCCCAAAGAGAGGTAAAGATTTAGAAGCATGAGGAGGAGACATTAAATGGTGAAACTTCTTCATCAACCAAAAAAACTATTTTAGCTACACAAGTTAAGCCGCTACCTAAGTGGAGATAATAGATTTTGATGATTGCAACCCACAATAAGATGTTCTAGAGTCATCTTCTTAGGGACTACAAAGGTCAAAGAGGATTCGTGACCAAAGAAAATCCTCATAGCTCATTCTTAACATGGCTCTTATGGTAGAAACTATGGGCTCACTAAAGGAGAAAACTTTTCTTGAAGGAGGTCTCAAAGATCCAAAGTGGAAGGAAGCAAAGCAATCTAAGTATGATAATATTAAATCATGAAACCTCATAGCTACTCAACTTGCCACCAAAGAATAAGGTTATAGGTACTAAGTGGGTTTGAAAAGCTAAGTTGAAAGCATATGGTACTGAATAAAAATGCAAGGCTATGCTAATTTTAGATGCTTTTTTTTTACAAATTAAAGGTTTTGAATTTCAACAAAAATTTCTCCAAGAGCTTGCACGACAATTATTTAGACAATACTTGTAGAAGTTGCACACAAAAAGTAAGCTATTTTTATAATGGAAATTAAATGTTTTTTATAAATGGACACCCCAAGGAGGAATTGTATGTATCTCAACCACCAATTTTTGAATTACCCAATTCAGAAAATAAATTTTCCAAGCTTAAGGAGATATTGTATAGCTCCAAAGAGGTTGGTACGAATGGATAGGTTATACTTTAAAAATATATGGCTTTTAAAGAAGTATATTGGATGCTAACATGTATTTTTTAAGAGGGATAGTAAGCTACTTGTTTTCACCTTCTATGTAGACAATTCAATTCTAGATTTCATATAGCCCCATAACCCTAAAGGACTACTTATTGTTCTATGTTCCACACTAGTAATAGACTTTGTGCTATGCTATTGAGCTTCTTCTTATTCCTTTTGCTATTTCTGTGCACTCATGATCCTTGAATTCCAACGACCTATATCAAGCCCTCTAGTGTATCATCACAATGACTTTTTAGAAAATATTTCTTGTTTTGTGCGAATTTTTCTTGGATTTTTGTTTATGAATGCAAGGATATGAAATTCTATTACATGCCTATGGGAGCTCCATTGAGTAACTTTGTTTGCACTTCTTGAGAAATAGTTATTTTTTTGCATCAAGGTACAATCATTAGTCATGGCTAAAAACAATGATGTAATTTACATGGTAATTATTGAGAATAGTTTGGATGGTTCTAGCTAGACATTATGGACATACATGATACTCCATGTATTGGTTGCAAAAGGACTATATAATATTGTGCAAGATGTTGAAATACATCCCACATATACAAATTTTCAAAATTAATTCCTCACCTAGTTCATAGTATATTAGGTACACCACCAACACCTCAAGCCATGAGCAAGAAACTTTGATAAGGTGGTAAAACAATGCATATATTGCACATGAAGTGATTTCTTACCTACAAAGTTTGGCAATATTATCCCTCATATTTTCTCATTGATAAGTTAATGGTGCTTGAGGTACTCTTTTCACACTATATTAAACAAGAAATGAGGATCCTATTGCTTACCTTTGAAAACAATTAGAGACTCTGCATATGAAATTAAGATGATTCTACCCCAATTTCTCAGAAATATCATAGATTTGAAGGAGGAGTTAAGTTTTGCAAATGAGTTTTTTACAAATGTTCCAATGAGTTTTGTGATTTTTGTCAAAGTTTTGTTTATATTCTTGAGTTGATGATGAAAGGTCTATCAAATGACTTAGCATTTGAAGATTCAATACTTGTTTTGTTGCAAGAAGAACGATTGATACAAAATAGGTCCATCATGCATATTGTAGATCGAGCTTGTGTTAAAAGGAGAGGGTTAAAGGTAGCTCCTCCTCTAGTAGAAAGAAATTTGTAAGTGGTGCACAATAAAAGAAGAAAGAAAAGATGAGAAAAAAGCATGTAAACAATAAGAGTTTTTGCAAATATTGTAAGAAAATTTATCATTTCAAAAAGAAATATCATAAAACTTTTACTAAAGAGGCAATGAAGCAAAAGATAGGAAAAGCTATTGCAAACAATTAGGCTTTTAAGGTTCTTTATGCAAACTTAGTTCAAAATGAAGTATGGGAATTTACTACACAATGTAGTCATGATCCATCAATTCATGGTCAATTATTGTCTATCAAGACTCAGATGTTTGGTATTTGTATATGATGCAACCAAATATATTACCTCTCAATTTAATTTATTCATCTCTCTTGAGCCTGTTTTGAATGGAATCAGTATCATATGCACTAAGAAATACTTATATCCTATGATGGGATTTGAAAAAAATTCCCTTACTATTGAATGAAAAAATATGTATATTATCAAATGCTCTATATGTGCTAGAGATCAAGAAATATATATTGTCGAACTAGAAGCTTAACATCATCAGGGGATCACCCCAACTTTTTAGGAAGTAGTAGACAATACACCAAGGTAGCCACATTGATGTAACACAAAATAGGAAGCTCCAAACAATATGAAAGCTTTGGGACAATCCAGAAGATGCCAATACCGTTCCAATGACCTCTTACTCATGAATAGAGATCTACGTTGTGAGAACAAGCTTACAATCCTATTGACTTGAAGAAGATGATACATAGAAATGAGTAGAAATGATACATAGAAAATATGTAATAACTCCCTCTCAAGCTAAAGCGTGCTTGAGTCTTCAATCCTTGATGATTTGAATACCTGTAATGCATTTGAAATTGCAAAGATTTACTTCATCAAGAGCTTTGGTAATCATATCTACCACTTGCATATTTATTGGAACAAATGATACATCAATATCATTTGACATAATCTTCTCTCTAACAAAATGATGATGAACTTCTATATGTTTTGTTCATGCATGATATACAAGATTTGCTGCTAAATGCATTGTACTTATGTTGTCTCCAAATATGTGATATTGGGAGCCCACAAGTCCCAAATGTGAATATAGCTCCTTCAACCATATACCTTCCTAAGTATCTATATTCAAGCCTTTGTACTCAGCCTCAGTTGAGGAAAGAGCTAGTGTAGGTTGCTTCTTGGAACTCCAAGAAATGAGCTATGGTCCTAGAAATGCTAAAAAAACCTAATATACTTCTTCTATCATCTTGGATCCTACCCAATATACATATAAATATAGATTGATATTCAAATTAGATGTGTAAGAGTAGAATATACCTTGATTTATTGCACCTTTAAGGTATTCGAGTACTCCTTTAGCTACATCCATATGTGGCTTTCTTGGAGAGTGCATGAACTAACTAAGAACTCCTACATATAAGAAATGTCTACCCTGGAATGTGTAGCATAGATTAGGGTACCTACAAGACTTTGATACTCGTTTATGTATTCAATTTGTTCACCTTCCTAAACGCTAAGTTTATGATTCATCTCCATAGGTGTGCATGTAGGTTTGGCATTCTACATCTTGAATTTCAAGATTCGATCTTGAATATACCTTCTTTGAGTCAAGCACATGCCTTGATCTATATAGATGAACCGCATTCCTAAGAAAAATGTGAGTTCTCCAAGATTGTTGATCTTGATTTCCACTTGCATATGCTTCTTGATTTTATCTAACCCAACCATACCCTCACCTATCATAAAAACTTCATCTACATAGACACATAAATAGATAACTTCATTATGAGCTCTTTTGATGAACAATGAAGTATTTGCACTGCTTGATTTGAATCCTTGATCTTGTAAGTAGGTCACAAATCGATAGTTCCAAGATCTAGGGGGTTGTTTTAAACCATATAGTGATTTCTTAAGCTTACATACATAAGTAGGAGAATTAGGGTTTTTAAACCCTAGGGGTCATGACATGTATACCTCGTCACTAATCCATCCATTGAGGAAAGCATTCTTCACATCAAGTTGAAGTAGCTTCCAACTCCTTGCAACTGCAACACCAAGCAAGGTTTTAAATGGTGGTCATCTTGGATGGTGGTGAGAAAGTCTCTTCATCGTCTATGCCTTGAGTTTTAGCACATAATTTAGTAAACAATGTGGTTTTTTACCTGCAAATGAAGCCATCTACAATTCTCTTTAATTTGTAGACCTATCTGCAACCTATCGCCATCTGATTGGTTTGCATAGGAACCAATTCCCATGTATCTGTCTCCTTGAGAGCTTCAATTTCTTTCTTCTTGGATTTCTCCCAATTAGTGTTACCTTTTTCTTCTTCATATGTTAAGGTTTCATCTAAAAGTGAATCTTTGGCCAAATAGATGGTATGTTTTGGTTACAAAGTAGAATCATAACCATAGCTTGCAGGTTGCGTTCTTTCCCTTGTTGATATTCTAGGAGTATCTTTGGAGCATTCTCCACATTCTTGCACCTTCAACTTCCATCTAGACTTCCAAAGTTTGTAATCTCTTTCCTTTACATCTTCTTCATCTTTTGATTCACATCTAGACTCCTACACTTGTGTATCATTTTTGTACTCTAATGGAAGAAAATATGTATCAATATAATAGGCCAACCTTACCTTTTTCTTGCCTTCTTCATACCAAGAGCTCTATACTTCAAACACAACATCCCTACTTATAGAAAATTGTTTGTTGTTGGATTGAAGACTCTTTAGCCCATTTGGGTTGAGTCATAGCCAATGAACACAAGATTGGCTGCTGTCTCATCCAATTTCCATCTGATTTGTGAAGGTATATGCACATATGCAAAACAACCAAAGACCTTAAAATGGCCTAGAATCGGCTTGTTACCATTCCAATTGTCATATGGATTCATACCTTGGAGTGATTTGGATGATAATCTATTGAAAAGATATACTATAGTAGATATTTATTTTTCCCATAGGTAATGTGGTAGCTTCTTTTCTTCAAACATTGTCATAGCTGTCTCCACTAGGGTTTTGTTCCTTCTCTCAACAACACCATTATGTTAAGGAGACTATCTAGTAGTGACTTCCCTCTTGATACCTTTTTACTCATATCTTTGGAGAAATATTCTCCCCCTCCATCAAATCTAAGCTTATTGAATTATCTACTTGTGTAGTTTTCCATATGTGCTATATACTTCTTGAATCAAACACTTGACACTTATTTTTTATAAAGAACAGATTTGTCCATCTACTATGATCATAAAAGAAGGGACATAATACCTTGAGTCTACTTATGATGGTTCTCGATTGGATCCTCACAGATCTGTGTGTACTAGGTCCAAGAGATTCTTGTGAATGTATCCTTTGTGGTTGCAATGTTTTCTTTGTCATTTCCCAATCTGAGAAGCATCACATTTGTTGATCATATATTGATTTGAGATGTTTGGGAGCCCTAGAACATTTTTATCCCTGCACATATCCTTGAGTGTTTTTTCATAACATGAGCAAGTCTCTTATGCCATACCTATAGCTCACTTAGTGTTTAAGACCCAAAGTCATAAAGAGTTATATTTTGGCTTCTCCCACTTCGAATGTGAAGAGTCTACCATGATCCTCACATTTTGCTATCTTCTTGAATCCTTGACATGAGTCTTCTGTTACACTTATGTGTTCCTCGAGTAGCTTTGATGTGAACCTTTTCCCTATACATGGACACTTTTTACTCTAGTGCTGGCTAGAGGTTTTTTCCCATGTTACCACATACTTGATACTCTCATATGTGGTGGTACTTTGTACTTAGGGGTATTATTCAACTCTTACTTCAGTTCAATTCATCGATCAATAGAGAGAGCTGTTCCAGCCATCGTCTTCTCCGTGTGTCTTGCTGCGTTTGTGCTCCTTTGTGTGTGCTTCTTGTGTGTCGCTCGCACTTCTACACACACCCAACAGTGGTATCAGAGCAGGTTCAGCTTCTTCTCAAGTTTTGGTTTTTCGTGTCGCGGCGCGCGCACACTTTGACAGTGCAAATCGACTTTGGAGCATAGAACTGTGAATTTCAGTAGCCCGGAAACATTTCCACCAGGTGCGCTGGGGTTTTACCCCCATTTCGAAGCCATTCGTGCAGTCAGAATGGCCATCAGAGTGATGGTTTGTGAGCTGAAATTTCAGCACTCATTTTAGTTTTCGTCAAAGTGAAGATTTTGTCACATTCTTGTTCCTTAGTGAAATGGCGGGCAACAATGAATTGTTTGGCATGCTTCAAGCTGAAGATAAGCTTGATGGGACCAACTATCCGATGTGGTCTTACATGATGAAGCACGTTCTTGTTGCAAAACAACTTTGGAACATAGTGGTAGATGTAGATCGAAGACCAGCAGGTGCTTCTACTTCACAGTCTACTATCACAGATGGAGCTTCTTCTTCGAGTACAGTGGTTTCTCCTTCCCCACCTACACAGGAGCAGCTTAGATGGGATGGAAAAGATGCTCAAGCTCATGCTTTGATTGCGCTTTCAGTGAAGCATCATATAGTTCCACACATTCGGTCATGTTCTACATCACGACAGGCATGGGACACTCTTGCTTCTTTGTATGCTGTGCGTAATGAAGCACGTGTGGCATACTTGAGGAAGCAACTTGAGGATGTATGTATGGCTGAAAATGAGTCAGTGGATGTGTATGTGACACGCATCAAGGACTTGAAAGAGCAATTGGCAAACATAGATGAGATCATTCCGGATGCATCACTCATTTCTACATTGTTGAAAGGATTACCGGAATCCTTTCAAAGCTTTGCTACTACACTCCGTTTGGTTGCAAAAGGAAATCCTAATATGTATGCATTTGATGAGGTTGTGTCTCTTCTTTTGCAAGAAGAGCAATCTAGAGTGAATAGGAGTGGTTTGATTGAGGGAACGCAAGCACTTGCTATCTCACAAAAGGGAAAAGCAAGTATGGTTCAGCTTTTGGTTCATCAAAACCGAAGCCTCAAGCTTCCTCTCCCACTCATTCCTCTAATGATGGTGATTTGCAAAAGAAGAAGAGATGCAAATATTGCCGGAAGGCTGGTCATACTATTGATGAGTGTAGAAAGCTTGCTAAACGCAATAAAAAGAAGAAGGAATCCGGCATGTCTATTGCGGAAAATTCAGCAAATGCAAAGAATGATGAAGCTAACATGGCTCAAGATTTTTGGGCATGTGTTGTTACATGTCATTATGATGCTTCTTTACATTCTTAATGCATGGTTGTGAGTGAGGCTGATTCGGATTGGTTCTTTGATAGTGGTGCTTCAAAGCACATAACATCATGCAAAAGATTTTTTGCCTCTTTGAAAGATGCACCTAAAGGAGGACATGTGGTGTGTGCAAACAATGCCTCTTATCCTATCATTGGAGTAGGAGAAATTGAGCTTACGGCTGCAAATGGAGGTGTGATGCCCGGTATCAAGAAGAACTTAATTTCAGTTCCGTTGATTGCCAAAGCAGGACTTCATGTACACTTTGTTGATGATAAGTGTATGGTTCATGATTTTAGCAATGGCGATGTTACTGTGATGTCCGGTACATTATGTGATGGTTTGTATCGCATGGATACATACAAGAGGGCTGCCTCGAATGCCTTGGTTGCTCATACTTCTTCCATGGCTGAAATGGAGCTTTGGCATGCTCGTTTTGGTCATTTAAATTTCAATAGTTTGCTCTACTTGCAAAAGAAGGACATGGTTATTGGCTTGCCTACACTTGATTCCATTGAAAAGCATGCATGTTAAGGTTGCATTCTTGGAAAAATGCATCATGCTTCTTTTCCAAAAGATAGTCACACACACACTACAAGAAAATTGCAACTTGTTCATAGTGATGTATGTGGTCCGGTCAAGACTCCATCTTTTGGGAAGCATGTATATTTTGTTACCTTCATTGATGATGCTACTCGCCATACATGGGTGTATCCTATGAAAGCAAAGAATGAGGTATTTTCTTGCTTCAAAGCATTTTTAGCTATGGCTGAAAATTTTTCTTCACAAAAGCTTTTGACTCTACGCACGGATCGTGGTGGTGAGTACATGTCACATGAGTTTAATGCTTTTCTTCGTGAAAGAGGTACTTCACACCAATGTACGGTGCCATATACACCTCAACAAAATGGTGTTGCCGAGCGTAAAAATAGAACTTTACTTGAAATGGCACGATGTATGGTTAAAGGAAAGCATCTTCCTCATAAGTTTTGGTTGGAAGCGGTCATGTGTGCAAATTATGTGTTGAATCGCTGCCCTACAAAAGCATTGAGAGTCATCACTCCTTATGAGGCTTGGAATGGTCATAAGCCTATGGTTAGTCATATGCGTGTGTTTGGTTGTTTGGCATATGCTCTTGTGCCATCACAACAACGTCACAAACTTGATGACAAGGCAAAGACATGTATATTTGTTGGTTATAGTGCTGAAAGTAAGGGATATCGGTTGTACCATCCATTGACGAACACAATTATTGTGAGTCGAGATGTGGTATTTGCTGAAAATTCAGTTTTCCCTCTACTTGAATGCAAAAAACTGCCAACAGTTAGCTCACAAGATGTGTTCGATACACTCATGCCTTTGTTCCAAAATGGTGCGCTTGACTATGGCCATGTAGACCAGCCAACTGAGGTTCAAAGGGCTGAAAAATTCCAGCCAAATGGGGCTGAAAATGCAGAGAATTTCCAGCCAAACATGGCTGAAAAAATTCAGCCAAAAAGTGTCAAAACTGTTGGAAATTTCTAGCCACATATGGCTGAACATTTGCGTCCAAATATGGCTGAAACTGAGCACGAAATTCAGCCCACGCATGATGTACATATTGAAGATGTTTTACATAATGAACGCATGTCTATCAAGAGTGCACAATCTATGCCAAAGTGGCTGAAACAAACTTTGTAGGACAGCAAATTGAGTGCACCTTTACTTGGTAGAACAAGATCAAGCTCTCACCATGCATCAAGTAATTTTGTGAATTATTCTCTTATTGCTACAACATGTAATGAAGAGCCACTTTCTTTTGAAGATGCATGTGACGATCCACAATGGATGAGTGCTATGCAATCAGAAATGGATTCCATACATAGGAATGGTACTTGGGAGTATGTGAATTGCCAAAAGGAAAGAATGCCATTGGTACAAAGTGGGTTTATAAGATTAAGAGAAAATCTGATGGTAGCATTGATCGCTACAAAGCTAGATTGGTTGCCAAAGGATATGCACAACAATATGGCATTGACTGTGAGGAAACTTTCGCACCTCCTTCACGCATGACTACCATTCGTACCGTGTTTGCATTGGCTGCCCATCGAGGTTGGAAAGTGCATCAGTTGGACATAAAAACAGCCTTCTTGAATGGAGATCTGCAAGAAGAGGTTTATGTGAAGCAACCTCCTGGATTTGCTATGAAAGGGAAAGAGCATATGGTTTGTCGCTTGCATAAAGCCTTGTATGGTCTCAAGCAAGCTCCACGTGCATGGTATGAGAAAATACATAAGCACTTGATTGCTCTTGGCTTCACATGTAGTCCGATTGAAAGCACACTCTATGTACGCAAAAATGGGGCTGATCTTATAGTGCTTGTTCTTTATGTTGATGACATACTCTTGACTGGGTCATGTGATGCAAAACTTGACATTCTTATGGCTGATTTGCAGCATACTTTTGATGTCACTTATCTTGGTCTTTTGAGCTACTATCTTGGCATCCAATTTGTATCCGTTGAGGGGGGAATTGTTATGCATCAAGCAAAGTATGTTGAAAAACTACTTCAGCGTTTGGACTTTGAGGATTGCAAGCCAGTTTCCACATCAGTTGAGACAGGATTTAGATTCTCAGTTGAGGATTCCAGTGATGCATTTGACACTTCTCTTTATCAGCAGGCTATGGGATGTCTTATATATGCATGCAACACAAGGCCGGATATATAGTATGCAGTTTCCCAGTTGAGTCGATTCATGCATAGCCCTGGCACTAAGCATTGGCAAGCGGTGAAACGTGTGTTTAGATATCTTCGAGGCACTTTGAGCTTAGGTCTCTTTTATGGCAGAGATGTTCAGCCATGCTTGCATGCTTTTACAAATAGTGATTGGGCTGGTTGTTATGATACTCGCGTGTCCACTAGTGGTAATTGCTTTTTCCTTGGAGACTCATGCATATCTTGGTTGAGTAAGAAGCAACCTACAGTGGCGACATCGAGTTGTGAAGCTGAGTACATGGCAGTTTTCACAGCTACAGTGGAGTGTATATTGTTGAGACGCCTATTGATGGATCTTTGCATGGAGATTGATGCGGCTACGCATATTCTCACTGATAGTCAGAGTGCTTTGGCTGTTGCACGAAACCCAGTGTTTCATGCACGGACCAAACATATTGAGGTGCATTATCACTATGTGAGAGAGCGCCTTCATGCAGGAGATATTGATTTGGTATATGTGCCTACACAAGATAATGTGGCAGACATATTCACCAAAGCTCTTCCACGGGAAAAGTTTGAAGCTTTTCGCAAAGCTTTAGGCTTATTACCTTGTGGGGGCTGATCTGTCACTCCCTGTATGTGTTCACATCATTCGCTCCAGGGGGGTTTGTTACACTTATGTGTTCCTCGAGTAGCTTTGATGTGAACCTTTTCCCTATACATGGGCACTTTTTACTCTAGTGCTGGCTAGAGGTTTTTTCCCATGTTACCACATACTTGATACTCTCATATGTGGTGGTACTTTGTACTTCGGGATATTATTAAGCTCTTACTTCAGTTCAGTTCATCGATCAATAGAGAGAGCTATTCCAGCCATCGTCTTCTCCGTATGTCTTGCTGCGTTTGTGCTCCTTTGTGTGTGCTTCTTGTGTGTCTCTCGCACTTCTACACACACCCAACATCTTCTACATAAGCTCAATGTTGATTGAACCTAGCATACATCCTTTTCTACAATTTGGCCTACAAATTAGGCTTTTGATGATATTTTTACATAGAGAACCTTACTCAGAATGTTTATCCTACCATTTGATGCTTTGACATTGCCAATCCTTTCCACATGTTCTTAGTGTCATCCCCTATTCAAACCTCATGCTTTTGCTTAGGTTTCTCCAAGTCAGATAGGAAAGCGATATTGTCTGCAACATGGTTTGAACAAAAAAAATCTATGTAGAACAAATGCTCATCCTCTTCACCTTGTTTATGGCTATGGTTCATCAGAAATAAAGAATCTTCATGTGGTTGATCTTCTGAGTAGTCGTTGTAGTCTCTTCTTTTTTGTTTCTATTGTTGTTGTAATTATTTCCACCTCTACCTCTTGTATTACCAAATCCATTTCTACCTCCTCCTTTCTTTTTCCTTCCATTGAAACAACAATTTTGAATGGTATGATTGGTCTTGCTACATGGGGAACAAGGCTGAACTTCTTGTCCTTTGGACTTATCTTGCTTTGATCCTTTCTTCATTCCCTTCGACTTGCTTTTCCCTGCATAGCTGCCTTGGGAGATTTCTTCATCATCATGCTCCTTCTTTTTACCTTTGTTATTCTTGGCTCTCTTATCTCTATAAAGAGGAGTGAGTTACCTTGGAAAGAGCTGCCTTCATTTGTATTGATTTTGGCTTCTTGGTTGAATATTTGTCCAAAAAATATGTTGAAATCATGTGTTTGCATATCCCTGATGGGGTCATATGTAGTAGTGAGTGACTGCCATTGTTTATCATTCCTAATGCAATTCATAATTTTCCTCATAATATATTCATCTTCAATTACTTTTTCAATTGAAGCTAAGTGATGTGCAACCTCCTCGACATTAGTGACAAACCTTGTGATTGTTTGTTTGGGTGATTCCACAAATGATTCTTCCTAGCCTTGGTGCTAGAAGAGAAGAATATTTCAAGTGCATCCCATGTTTTTTGTTATGTTTTGAAACTTCTAATACGTAGAAGAAAGAAATCAGAGATTGAGTTTAGAATGTAAAACTTGGCTCAAGAATCTCTTGCACACCATAATGTGAGCTTCTTAGTTTCCTCTTATGTAGGTCCTCATTTGGATCTTGGTATAGGCATGAGTTTATCACTGTTCAATACTCAAAATAAGTTTCTTCCTTGAAGATAAGCTTCCATCATGATTTTCTAAGAAGCAAAGTTGTTTCTATCAAGCTTATTAATGATAGAGGGAAATCCATCACCCATCTTGAAGAAGACTGCTCTCATACCACTAAAAGTGCTTGCGAGGAGAAGGATGTAGGTAAAGTGTAGCTTAGAGTAATGGAGTTTAATTCAGCTTGCTAGTACATAATCAACGATTTATCACTTGGAGACTTTATATCACACTATGGGCTTGTAATTAGTGCAATAAAACACCATATGTGATTTTTATCATCAAAAGGAAATGGTTCATGCAAGACAAACTATCAACTTGTTGTGTGACTATGAACAACGTTTAAGTTTTGGAAGAGAACGTCAACTTCAAATGCTTATTGCTCTCTAATTGATTACAATTGATCTAATTCCTCTTAGAGTATGTTTTCTAATGGTGTGATAAATCTAGTATGCACAAAGTTCTGAATTATAAGCTGTGTATGCACTCATTAGAATCTTAGCATCATCATGGGATCATTCTAGCTTTTCAAGAAGTAGCAGACACAAACCCCAAGGTAGAATTGTGTTACATATGTACCTAGCATGTGCCATACTAAGGCATTAGATTATATCAACCCTTATGAATCTTTGTCACAATTCATCATTGATCATCTACATGTGCTTGGTTGTTGGACATATGCATTAGTCCTCGAGCAATAAAAAAGGGATTGGATGATAAGGATTGGACATTTATTTTTCTTGGGCATGTTTATAAATGAAATTAATGGATATTTAATGAGTTTATCATGGAAAAATCATCTGAATGAGTCTTTCATATCTTCATGCAAGAACTATTATGGACAAAGGAAACCATCTAGAACCTTAGATTCCATGTGACTTCTATATCTCATGATTGGTTCAAAATTTCGAGAAACCAATGCTTCCATTGCAACCCTAAGATTGACTGTCTACTTGCTAAATTATGAGGTTTGGAGATTTTGTTCGGATTGCTAATATAATTGATGACATCATCAAATCATAACCAACTTTATAACCATCCTTGGGAACGTCCCTCAAACTCCTAAATAAGGAGGCCTTGGCCACATACATACTCAGTCTTGCCAATACCAGTCTTGGGAGCTCAAGCAGTCATGATAGCCAAGTAAGTACTTTCCAAGTTCCACTTCAAGTTCTTGCCTTGTTCCTTGTTCTAGTCTTGTCTAGTCTTCTATCTTGGAAATGTCACCTTGTCCTCTAGTAATATCGTAGTATGAGATCTTATCTAGTTATTTCTTGTATCTAGCTCATCTCCCTGAAGGGACTTCTTGTAATCCAGATATCTTGTCCCATACCTAGAGTCCCATGTTGTAGGATCTCATGTGTCATATCTAGTCAAGTTATCCATACCTATTAGTCCCGGGTTGTGGGACATCTTGTATTAGCTACATATTCTTGTGTTATTTCCCTATGTGGATGACCTTCTAATCGAAAGTATAATTGTGGAATCTTGTCTAGTCTAATGAGAGGGCACAATCTGGTGCTCCCCTGATATTTTGGAAAGACTAGCCTCTATCCAAGACCACGCATCATGGAGAATGCTTATGATCAGATTGTAGCATCACTTCAAAGCCTCCAACAGCAAGTCGAGGACCTAACTCATCGACAGACACAAGTTGAGATGGGACATCCGGTGCATGTAGGCACACTCCATGAATTACAAGAATGAATCCAAAATCTTCACGCAATTCATGGGAGTATTCAAGTGAATCAACAACCTAATACATCCTTAATGAAGGAACCCAAGATTTTCATGCTAGAAAAGTTCAATGAGGATCGCACGAAGTTTGACGGATTGCTCTAGCAAGTTAAAATTTACATTGGTATGCAACCTAATAGATACCCTAATGAGGCATCCAAGGTTGGGCTTACTAGCACATTTCTATGTGGCCAAGCATTATAATGGTTTGACCCAATCTTGGAGAAGAATATGGCATTACTTTAGGACTATTAGGGGTTTCTTTGAGAACTCACCGTCACATTATGAGATGCAAACACAATTGGAGTGGCAAAAACAAAACTTTAGAAGCTAAATCTAAGTAACCACCTTGCCTGCACCTATGCATGAGAATTTAGGCAGTTTATATGTGATCTCACCTGGCACGAAGATTATTTCATAAGACAAGTTAGATGGGGTTAAAGAGATGACGTGAAGGACGTTCTACTCATGACGCCAGAGGTTAAGACATTGAATGAATACATCATGCAAGCTATTCGATGTGATAATTGACTTTTTGAAAGGAAACAAGAAAAATAAGTAGACAAAAGACCTTGCCAATGGAAACCCTTCTAGCCCACTCCTAAAGATGAGGCTTTTCCTAAACCTATGCAGATAGATGTAACTAGGTTCCAGCCTCTAACACGATAAGAGAAACAAAGAAGAAGAGATAACAAGTTATGCCTCTATTATGGAAACCCTAGCCATATTGCAATTAATTGTCCCTATAAGAGAACAAACTCGAGATTCATAATCACCCTTGTAGAGCACGAAAATGAGGAAGTCGAGTTGTAAAAGAGACCTTACAGTTGGACCTTGATATAAGAATAGGTCTCATAATTCTAGTTGCACCCATAGAAACATGTCTTGCCCCTGTCAAGTCAATCATGCCTAAGAAGACCCTTTCCCTTACAGACCTAGTATATTCAAGACCCTCCTCATGTTTCATCGATAAAGGATTGGTTAAGAAACATAGAATGCAATTACTTCAACAAAACAAACTAGTAGTAGCTGAATGCAATTACTTCAACAAAACAAACTAGTAGTAGGTGGATGACCTATAGGATCTAGGGCTATTACCATGGAAATCACACCATTAAGATTATACCTTGGTGACCATGATTCCCACATATGTTTCAACATAATATCGAGTCCTATAAATTCAATTATCATTTGAATGCCCTAGCTAAAGAAACATAATCCAGACATTAATTGGGAAAAGAATAAAATCATGCATCTAGATAACCAGAAGAACATGACATATATCAGAGCCAAGGCCTTTATACATGCAATACGGAAGGAACCGACATATACGATCTATGTCATACCAACTCAAGAGTCGAAGAAAGATGATTCAAGGAAGCTACCCAAACAATTCCAAGGTTTCAAAGATTTTTTTGAAAAGAAGAATGCATATATCCTCCCAGAGCATAGACCTTATGATTGTACCATAGAACTTCAAGAGGGAGCACAACCACCCTTTGGAACAATCTATAGACTATCCCTAGAGGAACTTATATAATTATGTAAGAATATTGATGAGAATCTAGCCAAGGGGTTTATTAAACACTCAAAGTCTCCTGCAAGGGCCCCTATCCTATATTTAAAGAAGAAGGATGCAACTCTTCAAATGTGCGTAGACTATCATGGGCTGAATAAAGTCACAATAAAGAACAAATACCCTCTACCACTTATATAAGAGCTCTTGGAATGCCTTGGAAAAGCAAAGTTCTTCACAAAGATGGACCTTCGAGGAGTTTACAATCTCGTTGTGATCAAATAAGGAGACGAATGGAAGACAACATTCTAAACAAGGTATGGGAATTTCGATATGTAGTTATGCCATTTGGTCTCACAAACACTCCATTCGTCTTTCAACATATGATGAATGATATCTTTTGAGATTATTTAGATGATTTTGTACTAATATATCTAGATGATATCTTGACATTCTCCGAAAATCTAGAAGATCATGAAACTCATGTAAAGATAGTCCTAGAGAAACTAAGAGAAAGAGTTTTACATGCAAAATTGGAGAAGTTCTATTTCCATAAGATAGAAGTGGAGTTTTTAGGGTACATTGTATTAGAGAAAGGAATATTTATGGACCCTAAGAAGATCGAGAAAATCCTTGATTGGCAACCACCTTCATGTGTTGAAGATGTACAATGTTTTCTAGGGTTTGCCAACTTTTATAAGATATTCATCAAGGATTATGCCAAGATAGTGACACCTCTTACCAAGCTTATAGAAAATGCAAAAATCGCATAGGCCAAACAAGCATAAAAAGTCTTTCAGGCCTTGAAATCAGCATTCACCACTCCTCCAATTCTAGTTCATCCTGATTCTTGTAAGCCCTTGTTCCTAGAGACAGATGCATCAGACTTCACCCTAGGGGTCATTTTATCCAAATATGGCGATGATGGACACCTACACCCAGTTGCATTTGATTCAAGGAAAATTTCCCCTCCAGAGATTAATTATGAAATCCATGATAAAGAACTTCTTGCCATAGTGGAGGTGTTTGATACCTAGCATCACCATCTAGAAGGAGCAGCTCATAGAGTTACTATGTATAAAAATCATAAAAACCTAGAGTATTTTATGACCAATTGCATCCTCAATAGAAGGTAATCTTGATGGAGTGACTTTTTATCCAGGTTTGAAGTTGTCATGACATATTGTCCAGGACGTCGGCAATGTCAGTCAGATGCCTTGTCCAAAAGATCTTACCTTGCACCAAAGAAGGATGAAGAGGATTTTGATCAACAAGAGAGTGTATTACTCAAGCCTAAGCATCTCTAGTTAGAAGCTATCTCTCTAAGCCCTCATGAAGATTCAGCCTTGAACCATTTGATTCATGAGAGTTTACCAAAAAATGAGTTGTTTTGTAATGCTAAGCAGAAAACTCAAGAAGAAAAAATTCAAGAAGTAAATGAGTTTCAAGAAAATTTGGTTTACTATTATGTAAGAACCTAATTATATGTCCCTCCAGGAAAGCCGAGGATCCAAATACTTCAACAAGATCATGATAACCTTATAATAGGATATTTTGGAGTGAATAAAATAAGAGAACTCACATCAAGGGATTTTTGGTGGCCTCAAATATGGAAGGAAGTCAAATTATAATATATTCAAACATGTGACACTTGCAATAGATCTAAGGTACAGTGACATAAAACTCATTGCCTCTTATAACCTTTACTTATTCTAGAAAGGCCGTGGGGCTCATTATCTATGGATTTCATTATAAATCTACCAAAGTCAGATAAGTATGATGCCATTCTTGTTATAGTGGATAGACTCACAAAGGTGGCACACTTCATTCAACCTACCAAGGCACTCACAGGTGCATACGCTGCTAGAATTTTTCTATGATACATCTTTAGGCTTCATGGATTGCTTGATGATATTGTTAGTGACCGAGGTCCACAATTCATATCAAGCTTTTGGAACAGTCTTTGCAAGCTCCTTGGTGTTCAAGTTAAATTATCTACAATGAATCATCCACAGATTGATGGACAAATGGAATGGGTGAATCACATCCTAGAATAATATATCCGTTGCACCATCAACTATCATCAAAATGATTGGTTTGAGCTTTTATGCAAAATTTTCCTATGATAGTAGTGTTCATACATCTACCAAGCAGACTCCCTTCTTTGCAAATTATGGATAATATCCAAGGATGGATACAAAACTCTCAAATCATGTCAACAATCCAACTTCCAAAGATAAGGCTCAGTATCTCATGCATATTCACAAAGAACTCAAGGAAGAGATCCATAGAGCTCAAGAAGAATATAAGTATCATGCAAATCAACATCGTGTTCAAAATCCATCCTATCACATTAGGGATAAAGTATGGTTACTGAGAAATCATTTGCACACTTCAAGGCCTTGTGCAAAGCTAGATCATCAAAGATTTGGTCTGTTCACCATCTTGGCCAAGATTAATCCAATCACCTTCAAGATCTAGTTATCAAGTACCATGAGAATATATCCAGTTTTCCATGTTTCCATATTGGAATCATATTAGAGTTCACCATTGAGGGGGAAGAGACCTAGTCTTTCACCACCTATTGAGATTGATGATCATGAAGAATTTGAAGTGGAGAATGTCCTTGATTCGAGAATATCCTGAGGAGGATTGGAGTACCTCTTTCATTGGAAACGGTATGATATGAATGATCATACTTAGGAACCTGTAGAAAATCTTCAGAGAGCATCAATCAAGGTTCGAGAATTCTATAAGAAAAATCCAATGAACGTGAGACCAGAGAACATGATTGCCCCTCATGGAACTCATTGATTGAGAGGGAGGTGATGCCATGGATAAAGGAAACCATCCAAAACTTTAGATTCCATGTGACTTCTATATATTTTTAATGGTTTAGAATTTGGAGAAACCAATGCTTCCATTGCATCCGAAAATGCCAAAACCCTAAGATAGGCTATCTACTTGCTAAATTCTGATATCTGGAGCTTTTGTTTAGATTACTAATATCATTGATGATATCATCATCTTGTAACCGACTTTATAACAACCGTTGGGAACCGCCCTCGAACTCCTATATAAGGAGGCCTTGGCCACATACATACTCAATCTTGCTAATACCAGTCTTGGGATCTTAAGAAGTCATGACCGCCAAGTACGTACTTTCCAAGTTCCAATTCTAGTTCTTGTCTTTTTCCTTCTTCCAATCTTGTCTAGTCCTGTATCTTGGACATCTCGCCTTGTCATCTTGTAATCTTGTAGTATGAGATCTTGTCTAGTTATTTCTTGTACCTAGTTCATCTCCTTGAAGGGACTTCTTGTAATCCAAATATCTTGTTCCATACCTACAATCCCGGGTTGTGGGATCTCTCGTGTGATCTCTAGTCAAGTTATCCATACCTATTAGTCCTGGGTTATAGGACTTCTTGTATCAGCTACATATTCTTGTGTTATTCTGCTATGTGAGTGATCTTGTAATTGAAAGTGTAATTTTGGAATCTTATCTAGTCTAGTCAGAGGGCACAATCTAGTGCTCCCCTAACAAGAACACTATAAATTTGTAGCATGCACCACCCATATGGATAGTGTCTATAATAGGTGGAAACTTTACTTTCTTTTTTGTGTGGCATTAGTGCTTGTCATTTTTTATTCTCTCTCCTTGCATAGTTGAGAATTCCACTAATCATGGCTCAATGAAAAGTGTTGATTATAAAGATTATGCTTTTAAGCTTTTTGAAAATCATCATTTGATAATATTTGTTTATGTACTTTGGGTCTTGTTGCGAATAAAACATTTTTTCCTGAAGTGTTTTATTTGTTGAATCTGACTTATTTGAGAACCCTTGATAATTTTTTAGAAAAAAAACTCACAAGGACGTGATCAATGTCTTCATAATATGTGCAAATTTAATGGATTCTTCTAAGGATTTTGAAGCACTATGTTTTCTTTTTTAATGTTCATGGGTTTATCAAGATCCCTAAGAAAACCTTACATCCTTTGAGAATCATATGACCCCTTGAGCTTGAGATAGATTAGTGGATAGGGGTTTGTCTTATTACAACCTTATCCAAATTCTCCTAGTTAAGCTCTTCGGTTCTCTTACAAAAACTCCTTTAGGACGAGTGTTTTTTGCTCATACCATTCTTTGGAAAGGGTTCAAATATTTTTTAGTATCAAGCACCATTTATAGACTTTTAATTCTAAGGACAACTAGATTCTAAAGACCAATATCTAGGTGGTATCCTTTATAGCTGATGTAAATCATTACAATTTTTTAGCAATGTATACACCACTTCTTTGTTTCTATCGCTCTCTTCCGTAGAGGATTGTGGAAGGTTCGTTTTCTATTAAGGGGCCATCATGATCGTTATTACCTATAATGGTCCTAATCAAATCATAACATTTCCCTTCACTAGCACCGCAATATTCTAACGGTAGCATAGGTGTGGTATTTATTTACATATGGATATGATTGAGGTGATGTTTTAGTCCATCAAGTGAAGTAACAATCATATTCATATGGAATTCAAGTTTTTCTATGCTCCCAACTAGTTAAGCCTGCTACTTATGTGCAAAGAAACACTTTCATGTTTATGTAATACTTTGCCTAGTCCATCTATAAATTTTCAGGTTGTTCGGATCCCCATTAAAGTTTCATTTCATGCATTGGTGCATCTTTGCTACCTACACATCATGGTGCATCTAGGGTAAGCTGAATATTACACAAATATCCACCTAAAGAATATGCAACTGAACCTTGCTTGTCCCCTCAAGTACTAAATCGATAACCAAAAATAATAAATAAAGAGTGTAAGAGTTCAAGGAAGACATTGATCACCTCCATGTTAGAGATAATATGATTAAATAGATGTAGTTCCACCACATGATTAGGATGCACTCATAATTGTGCAATCACAAATTTTTGAATAGCTGAATAATCCTATGTAAAGATGTTAGCCCTTGAAGATTCTAAACAGTAGATAGCATAGGATAACAAGAGATAAAAGTCATCATAGCGTGTCTAGGTCAAATTTGCAAACAATGTGAGATCCATTGATCATAATCCACAAATAATACCCTTGAATTTAGAGAAGGGGACCAATTTTCATGCAAAAATAGACCCATTCAAGACCTGTTTATAGTGGAAAACGCAACACCAAAGAGCTTGCAAGAAGGTCTCTATAATGAGCCAAATGTTGTTGGAACCTGACACTCAAGAAAAGGCTAAGTAAGTAGTGTATTGGAGTGATATTGCTTGAAAACAATCGGGGAAAGGGATACTTTGAGGGGTCTTTAGAAGAATTTGGGGACGCATCTCTTTAAGACTAAAGCATAAACCCTCTCTACAAATCCATTAAGTCATATGTGAGATAATAATAAAGATCGATGGACTTTGGATACCATATGAGGGGCCCCTTGCTTTTTTGAATGCTTCACAAAGATGGAAGGCTTTGGGCCTTGTGGGAGGTGTGTGGAGGTGGGGATTTGGTGGAGCAACCAAGGAGCATGCTGTATAGAGTTCTATACTGCGGATGTGGGTTTTGCGGTCATGAAAAGTCCTATAAAGTTCGTTTTGGCCTTGTATCTTACATATGAGTTGTGAGAGGAGGAAGAGAGTTGGCCTCTCCTTGCATGCGTGCATAGTCACATGGGGTTCTCTCTCCTTGGTTGTTTTCGTGGGCCTCCTTGGGCACCATGCAAATGTGGGGTGGTGGTGGGGGGACGAGAGGAAGGGGTTTGCACTTCCTTCCTGCCTCTCCAAGGCTGGAATCAAAGCTTTTGGCTTGGAAACGACTTCTTTGAAAAGAAGCTTTCCTTCTAACATTGGGCGTGCATGAGAATGAAATACACAAGCGTCTAAAGAACACACATACAAATGATATCTTGGGCCTACACCGCTCACGTGGCCCCTCTTAAAGATCCTGGAACTCTAGATATATAACCTACTAAGAATTCTTTCCTTGTCTAGCGCTCCCACAGAAGGAGTGGTGTAGGACTCTAAAGATGTGTAGCGCCTAGTCTCACATCATAAGGTTCACCCTTATGCTAATATAACAAGTAAATGAAAAGAGTTGGGTAAGCTTGAGAGGGTCATTGAAAGATCTACCCATAATTTTAGCTTGTGACGTTTATTGAGGATGAAATGCATAAGGGAAGAACATTAAAATTGAAGATCCACTCCATCATTGTTGGATGCCCTAGGAAGAAGAACCAAGAACCATAGAAGCAAGCCATCATTTTGGGATATGATTTGGTCTTTGTACTGCAATACAAGAATCTCAACAGAAAGTGGTTCTCTCACAAAATGGATGATAGGTCTTTTAGGCTACTTTATAGTTCTTCCTAATCTGCTTATACCTTTCTTCAAGTCAAACGTTGCTTTGCGGAACAATCATATATGGTCTGAAGGTGTTAGAAAGCATATATTTAGGCTTTCCAATATCATTAAGCTACAGTGTTTTTGATAGCCTGAAAGCATTTCCATATATGAATGCACATATGGATTCTTATAAACATCCTAATGTGTATAGACAGGGACAAGATAATAAACCCTTTATTCGATTGAACAATATGTTTCTTTATGAAGCGTCAGTAGGGACTTCATGAACAAGGTATGCAGGGCTATGCTATGGAAGACATGAACCTAATCGAGCCATATGATATAAAAAGATGTAGAATATTATGATGATAAGTTGCACACTGAGGGTTTTGCAAGGTGTTACGATAATTACTTGGAGAGCTTGAAGCTTGGAAAGCAGGTGTGTTACAGATACACGAGGTGAGAGAAGTAGAATGAAGTCCTGTTTCATATCTTCGTTGCATGAGATAAACAAAACACTTTGTGTATCTATACTAAAACGAATGAGTATCATGATACAAATACACCACAACTCGCCTGAAAACCAGTTTACTCTTCTGTATAAGAAGGGCTGATTTGATCTTATAAGGGCATGGACAATATTAGCCAAGCAAGTTTGCAAAGAACTTGTACTCTAATGGAACAAGAGAATAGGACAAGGAAAGAGCTTTGTTTCTACTTACCTGACCCTATGTTTAGAGACTCTCAACAATCTCCTTCCATACTGAATGATCAAAGAATGGTCAGATGCGAGTCTTTAGTAGGAGACTCGGTACTTGTTAAGCTGAACAAAGAGTAGGCAGAACCAAGAGTAGCTCCTATTGAATAGTAGCCAGGGATATGTGGGCGAATGAGGAACCCAAATGTACCCTATTCATGAATGCTTCTTTTATCTGTTTGAGAGTACAATGAATTGAAAACACACTCACACACTCAACCTCATAAGGTCGATGGAGGCACTCATATGTGAATCATATGTGAGGAACTCACAGATAGATGTCCAGGGCTATAGATGTGAGGACTTCTTCGTTAAGGCACAAGACATCAAACCACTTGGTTAGGCGGGCTTGCACTTCGTCAATGCTTCTCTTGCGCCACACACATTTGTAAAATAAATGAGAGTTGGTGGCGGGGAAGGAAACAACAAACATGAGAAGTACCTTGCTGAGTCTCCATCGCCATTTGCGAAGGAGATGATGCAGGTGTTGCGTTACTAATTCCTACCGCATTTCTGAGGTTTGCGATCTTTGGGTTCCTTTTTTCCAGCTGGGAAGAATCTTTGGCTCACGGAATCGAAACACGGCATGTCAAGTAAGTCGTCCGCATCGTATCCAATAGGGGCTCTGAAGTGATGTTTGTCGCCATGCACATGCCCATGTGCAGGGACGTCTACGACCTCGCACATGCACATGCATTACTACCCCGGAACATGCTTTTCTATTCAGTGTTGCATTGCTTTTGGGAGTATATCACATCAGCCTTTGAGTATTCTTATTATTATGCATTCTTAAAATATAGATCATCGTTTGTATTATTATTTCTAGACTAGAAGATCCAAAAGAAAGAAAAGCAGTCGGTTCCTTTGTTTGTTTGTTTGTTTTTTTTTTTGCCTTGAAAGGAAAGCAAAAGCAAAAAGCTGATAAGCAACGGCCTATTGTATGCAAGGCTTAAAAAATTCCTGACATGGCGGCCAAAGAGACAAAGCATCCATTCAACACATAATATATGGTGACCAAGAGGGGAGTTTCATATGCCTGGACTCTCCCAAGGAATCCCAAGGAATCACTCAAGCAAGCATACCGAATTCCAATATTTAAATGCAGCTGAT
Source organism: Ceratopteris richardii (assembly GCA_020310875.1). Classification (NCBI taxonomy): domain Eukaryota; kingdom Viridiplantae; phylum Streptophyta; class Polypodiopsida; order Polypodiales; family Pteridaceae; genus Ceratopteris; species Ceratopteris richardii. The sequence goes on from CM035411.1 coordinate 140,005,826, forward strand.
GTGACCCAAGAGAGAAAAATTTAAAAGAACGGAGAAAAGAGAGGAACCTCAATTCAGAAGTACAACTATGAGGCTATGCATGAGTGATTCGGGTACCATCTCTACCTGTATCAGTATTATCTATATATTGATTTTTCAACTTTATTTATAGATGTATGATTATTAATTTTACGTGAAATTTTAATAATCATATGATTGAACCTACCCTAACGTTTCCTGTGTTGAAACATTGGTGTTTCGTGCTGTTTCCATGATTTCCACATTTCCTATGTGAAACCTTTTTTTTTTTTTAAATAAAGGAAGTTCGGCCTTAGCCTAATCTCCCGGACTTTAATTATAATAAAGAAAAAAAAGTTACAAGTGAATGGGACTAGTGCCCATGGGACCCCCCAAATCCCACAATGCAGGGGAGGAGTATGTCAAGCTACAGGGCATTACAGATGAGGCGGATAAAATTATCATCACCCTCATGTGGGACCCATTTGGGTTTCAACTTGTTGTTTTCGAGGAGATAAATACTGTGATGTCTAAACGGTGGCGATCTCTTGACTCGAGAGATTCTTTTACCTAGGAGAAACAAGGATTTCTTGATCGATCATTCCTTAGGAGTTTGGCCAAAATTGACAGCACATCGCTCCCTCCAAATCTTCCAGAGAGTCTCACCTCTGATGGCATTCCACAGCCTCGATGAGCAGCCGATCGCCTCACCGAACATCACTTGTTGCCAGTTGATTTGGTTCGTGAGTCTCAATACTCGGGTCACGTGATGCCAGATAACACGGGACTTGGGGCAGTCGAAGAACAGGTGAGCTAAATCTTCGATGCACCGATGGCAACGCTTGCACCATGGCGGCACACCACAGATTTTGTTAGCCCTTGCATTGGTCGAGATACCTTTATGCAAGATCTGCCACATGAGAGCGGACTTTTTGACCTCAATTAGGGGGTGCCAAATAGACATGAATTTTAGCTCCCACCGAAGTTTGGTCCAAGAAAGGCACCATCTCTTGTTAAGGGTGTGGTGAACATCTAAATCCTCTTTGAAGTTGGGGATTCTGGATAGCTTCTTACCATTGCTCCATTTGAGGCCCTCCAAGCAAGGAAGATCTTGACCGCAGAGAAGGCGGGTAGTTGAGCGGTCCCATGCTAAACACCTGCTTTGAAGAAGAGTCCATTCCTCAAAGGTAACTCTAAGTCTCGGATCCAATTCTTCGAACCTAATCCACTGGCTGGTCTCTTGTTTCCAGAGTTGTTTCCACTGTTTGAACCCCTTGTTCCATAACCGCCTTGCAGTTTGGAGGTTCCACGACTCCACCCTCCGAATGCCGCTGATCGGGAACCAAATAGAGTCATTTTGTCTTATGCCAGCCGCCCACTTCCACTCATCACTGATTCTGATGAACTATTTGGCCTTGTTCCAATTCTTCCATAAGGAACACACGAGGCTAGACAATATTTATGACATGATAACTAGTCTAGTCTTGGGACAACCTTCTGAATTAAGCTCGGCAATGCGCGCGCCCGCGCGCGCGCACACACACACACACACACACACACACACACACACATATATATATATATATATATATATATATATATATATATATATATATATATATATATATATAGAGAGAGAGAGAGAGAGAGAGAGAGAGAGAGAGAGAGAGAGAGAGAGAGAGAGAGAGAGAGAGAGAGAGAAAGAGAGAGATACATGTCTGTATGTATTTATTTATCTATACACACACAGACGATAGTGGAAGACCCGACAATCGAATGGCCATGTGTGCTGCCAGTCAAAGCAATCCATTTCTCGAGTACTCTAACTATTTAGTGTTAACGACATGATTTCATCTATTTTCATTTCCAATTGTATCCATATAAATGCATCTCTATTTTGTATCAATGATACACTCTCTTTCACATTTATTTAGTTATATTTGGGTAACTTTACTACAAGAAAAAAGCAAGGAGTAGGGGTGTTTATCATTTGCATGAAGAACCTACAGTATCAAATGGCAGGAGCAAATGTACAAAAGTCAAGTGAGGAGTTATCTTAGCTTTATCTTTGAATCTATCCACCAAAGTTGCGAGCAATAGCTTAGAGCGAGAGCATAACTATGCAAGATAGAAAGTAGAAAATAGGCAATGAGACAGATCCCTCAGATGATAAACTTAGATCCGACTATAATAGATGAGATTAGACATGCTTAGATGGGGCAAATGAGTGTCGTACCTCTTCTTATATAGACTCCAAAGGCCAAGTGGAGTAGCCTTGCCGATTCCAATCTTTTAGTGTTATGCGCTTCAAACTAACGAGACTCGTTGCAAAGATGAGCTATTTTTGGCATTGGTCACCAACCACTTTTAGGCCCACCATTGAGAGCTTCTAACATCCACAGGGACTTGGAGTGGCTTTTCCTACAATTAGTGATCCTATTACCACTTACACTCAAGTTTAGGAAGAATTCACTTTTTATCCCCATCGCATTGAATTGAGTGATCTCACTACCACCTCATGATAGTCATTTCAAAATTAGGTAGAGGAGATGCACTTTTTTTGGATGCACCGAAAATGGGTGGAGGTGGTGCCCTATTTCGGGATTGCCAAAAAGAGGTGGCAAGGATTCCCTATTTTAAAAGTGTGGCACTTTTGGGTCACCTCAAGACTAAACTGATCTTGGGTCCTCATTATCATGGTTATGGTAAGCAATTACCATTATACAATTTTAGTGCCTTATCTAATAAAGTAAGTCTATGATCTAAGGGTCCGACAGATCTGAAATCATACACCATTTGGTCACTCATGTATATGGCCAAAGATTTGGATACTAGACTTAGGCATAAGTTCATGTGCTCTCTTAAACAAGTGATCCACTTAGCCTAGTGGTTAAGCCTCAAGTTTGTGAAGGAGGAGGTGTTGGTTTCAATCCCATGGTGAGCATGGAGAGAGTCTTTTGCCCAAGGAGCTCTAGAGCCTTCTAACTCAAGTTAATGCGAGTTAACTTGAGTCGAGGGAGACTTAACTCGAATGAAGAGTACACCAACCACTGGTGGACTCTAGTGGAAGGTACTAAAGCAGTTGTCAAGATCATTCCAAGCAATAGTAGATTGTAGTGGAAGATATGAAAGGAGTGGAGGAGATTGCACATGCACTTGTGGACTCTAGTTACATTTGTGGTCCTCCTTGATTCGAGCAACTATATATACAGGCATAAGGTTGGGAGGAGAGTCATAACTCTTAGTTTCTTGCATTGGTATCAGGGAGAAGAAGAATAGATATTCAAGGTTTTCAAGTTCCCAAAGCGAAGCACAAGATCGTGAAAAGATCATGTGAAGGGATCCAAACCTAGAAGCTCTAGTTAGAGGTAATGCTTGAAAACTTCAAAATTCTCATAATTGAAGTAAGAAGGTACTCTATCAAGAAATGTTTAGAATTTAGGATAAGTATTTCCCACACATCAATGTGAATATAAACTAGGGTCATACGGGACACTAGATTTTATACTCACATTGATGTAGGAAAGATGGTATGGGACATCAAACCGTGGGATGATAATTATCTTTTAGTCCTAAAATAAATCTTGAAGTTAGATTTGATCCTCAAGGAAACTAAAGACTTCAAAGGAGAAGTTTGAATTCAAGGAGGATAAAAGTATGATCTCAAGATACTTCAAGATCAAGTATGTATGAAGATATGAAGTAAGTAACTTCCAAGATCTTCTTGAAACACTTCAAGCTAAAGAGTTGATGATTCGAAAAATTTTGATAAATTTTTGAAAGAGTAAGACTTTGACTTTGAACTAGACCTCCTAGCGAAGGATAGATTGAATAAGTTAAGCACCACGTTCCAAGTGTAACGTGGCAAAATTCAATTCTTGGAATCAAAGCAATGCACAAGAACCTCAATGGGTCACCACACTGATGTTGGATACCACACTAGTATCTTGTGATTGGATGATGTTTATACTTACTCTATGGATCTTTTTGAGAATCGAGTTTCTTTCTCTTAAAGATAGAAGAAAAAATGCTTCAATACCTTGTTGAAACATATTGTTAAGAAGTTAAAGTCTTGAGTTAAAATCTTGAGTTAAAGTCTTAGGTCATCAAGTTCTTGATTCATAACAAGTTTATATCTTAGAAGTTTGAATTAGTTATATAGATTTTTAGTTATTTCCTTTTGCTTTCCAAATCTTTTGGAATTGACTCAGATATGGTATTTGATTCCTTTTGCAAAAGTCGAGGATTATCCGTTGGAACTAGATAACTAAATTAAACATCCTAGATATATGTTCTATATAAGAACTTATTTAATCTTCAAAAGATAGAAAGTCCAAGATTGACTCATTCATTCGGATTTGCTTCTAGTTACTAGCATAACTCTCATGACTTTCTAGAGTTCAGAGTACTTTAGAATAGAGAAGTTAGGAATTACTCATCAGCTTGACAATTCCCAAGAACTGAAAGATCAAGATTTTGAGTAAAGTCCTCGGTTGGGTAATTTTCATTTTGAATTTGACTTGGTCAAGATATAGTAAGGTTGAAACATAGTAAATGGAAATTTTTCTCCTACAGTTTACATAGGATTTTTCAAGCCTTAGGACAAAGTAGTCCTCAAGTCAGGTGAAAAAATCAAGTAACCACGAGTTAACCATTGTACAAACATCCAAGTTAGATTTTGGGACAACCAATTCCAAATCAAATTCAAGTGATTCAAGAGGTCTCAAATTCTTGATAGGGATAAGAATCCTGCCTTAATTACTAAAGTCAATGCACTAGTTATGCCTTGCAATGGACTAGGAATTGGACTCCATCCATTTCATATGTTTGTGCCTAGATCACACATCGAGAAACAATGAAGTGGTTGAAGATATTTTTAGATCCACCCTTATAATTCATTCACTACTTTGTACTTTGACCAGTTTATCAAAGTGCAAAGAGAGATAGTGTATTGAAACACTTCGGCAGGGATCCCACCATAGAGATGAGACATGTTCTTCTAGTCTTAGAACATGACCATGTTCTTTCGGTTTAAGAACATGAGGCTCGGGGGTTGCCTATGGTTATTATATATAGCTTTATTTGCAAGGATGAAAATCTTTTCCAAAGGAGGAAGAATGTAATAAAGTAACTCTATGATCTAAGGGTCCGACTGGTTCAGATAGATTTGAAATCGGACATCGTTTGGTCACTCATGTATATGGCCAAAGATCTCAAAACTAGACTTAAGCATATGTTCATGTGCTCTTTTGAACAAGTGATCTACTTAGTCTAGTGGTTAAGTCTCAAAGTTGTGAAGGAGGTGTAGAGGTTAAATCAATGGAGAGATTTAAAGGTAAAGGGGTTTTTAGTTGATGAGAAGAAGGTTGGGAGACAATATAGGAAGCAAATACTAACTACACGTACGTCATAGAGAGCATGCAACAATCCCACCCTACATGCCAAACTATAGACGTGATATCCAAGGCCCTAGTATTCCTTTTATTCAAGAAGATTCTTCCTTAGTGAAGTATACCCTATAACATGCTTTTGTGTGGTAAGACAACTTGTAAGTTGTCACAACAAGCTCCTCAGAGATACAACAAGCTCCTGAGTGAGGCACAACTAGCCAAGAATACCCAATTACACTCACATGATATCTACCACTCATCTGAGTAGCCAAGACTCTTTATAATCACCACATAGTTTACACTCATTTTTCTTTTTGGAAAATCAATGTGGCAACTTACAATAATGAACTTTACCTTTAGAAATAGGAAATCTTGATGAAACTTCTAGAAATAGGACACTCTTTGTTACCATTGGGTCATAAGTTGTGAATTGAGGTGCTTTCTCCCATTCTGCATCTTTTAGAACAACATCCAATAAACTATTTACTTTGGCATGTTTTCCTCGTTTCTCCTATCCAACTTTTTTTGGCCCAATTTGCCCAAAAGGAGGCTTCTTGCCTACTTGCCTAGTATCTAATGAGTGCCCACTTTGTGGCGGCCCTTCAAGATTGAGTTGCCCAAGTCCATAAGTATCACCCAAGACTAGGTGCCTAGTTCCTTGTGTAAGAAAATAACGATAGAGTGGAATAAACTAGTAGACAAAGTTGAGAGAAAAATGAAGATAAAGATAGACATCAACTCAGAGATAGAGAACTCAAATTCTCAAATTGCCAAGAGTGATGCACCTACAACGATGGTGCTATGCACCCTGGCATTGCAAATGTGGAGCCGAGATGGCGAGTCTAGATGAAGGGCTTACTAGTGCACAATGGTATATAAAGCTCAATATGGGCCATGTTTATATAGATTTTACAAGGGGATCTGGTATAGATGAACAAAGTCTAGATATACAAAATAGTTGATAAAATATTCAATCTCACATCTCCACCATCAAAAGTCCTACGGGTTCGGCCCTACATGCCTAAGGGATAGGCCCCCAAACCACACAAAAGGACAAAAGCCATTCTCTACACTCCCCCCATTAAGGTTTTATCGAGAAAGCATGCAGTACCAGAAGGCCTTGAATTTTAGCTTGAATGAGAATGCAATGGCCCAAAAGTATATGCCTTACCTAAACTAATGGCTAAGCTCACCATCAATTATCACACATATACCTCATTTAACTTGAAATTTAGGGTTCCACAAATGTATAGGCTCTTAGAATGCCTACTCCTCATGATCCGGGGCCTTACAACTTAGAGCAACATAGATCATTTGTGGTCACTTGAGGGTGGTGTATTGAGTCTATCTAACATCTTGAGATCTTCCAGAAGTAAGTTGCCTAAATTTATCCTACACATCAAAATTTAGTCACCGAAATTTTTCATCTTGGCTAGAAATTACGCGCCCAATTTGGTCACCTTGGCTACCTGAGATATCTTGCCTAGTTGGGCAACCTAGGGGAGGTTCCAAAACTCGGCCACATGTTGTCCCTTTTGGTCTTCTGTATCTAGTTCCTTGCAATCTCTTGATTTACCTTTTTACTCACTAAACAAGTGCAAATTATCTATTTTTACCTCACTTTGGCCTCCCTGTGCTCCTTCTACAAAAAGTTCATTTTTGTATATAGAAGCTAGATATGGTTCATTTTGATCTAATTCCTTATTTCTTTCACTTATTTCACCAATGAAACACTCTATACTACCCATCATCCAAATTAATAGATTATCATCTTCATGAGGCAAGGAAGGTATTACCTGAATGTCTACTATATACCCACTTGCCTTGGTATTGTCGCCTCCTTTCCCCAAATGTATTTGCAAGTGATTGTTAGCCATTGTAGAGATCCATAGCCTATTCCTGCCGCAATTTTGTAATGCCTTGGCTTGCCTCAACTGTGGTAAGAAGATCTACTTTTTTATATGCATGTGTGTATGTAATATGTATGTGAGTATGTGTATGCATGTGTGTGTATGTATGCATAGGCATGTGTGTATGTATGTGTGTGTACATGTACGTATGTATATGTGTGTATGCATATGTGTTTGTATGTATGTATGCATATGCATGTGAGTATGCATATGTGTGTGTATCTATATGCATGTGTATATGTAATATGTATGTGCATATGTGTATGCATGTGTCTGTGTATGTATGTATGCATATGCATGTGTGTATGTATACATGTGTGTGTACATGTATGTATGTATATGTGTGTATGCATATGTGTGTGTATGCATATGAGTGTGTATGCAACACCTTGGGGTGCTCATGACCATGATGACTCCAAGATATATTGTATACGTGATGGAGCTCGAGTGATGGATGCAGCGAAAAATTCAATGCATCAACTCATTCAATAACTTGGATCCATACACTTTGGACATTTTTTCATATTGAAATGGAGTGAACATGATAAAGATTACAAAAATTATATCACAGAGTCGATCTATCAAGACTATTGCCCAGCACCTAGGCATCCTATTGTTAGCTCAGAGTCTATTCAACACACGACACATGAGATGATGTCCCATCAGTGGTGCGAGGCTCGTGGTGCTTTCAGAATAGGGTTACCAAAGCTTATATGGTTAGATGTTAAGAAGTGGGAATTGATTCAGGATGAGCAACAACATACTCCTGATCGATATCGTCAGCAGCGAGATGCAGCGACAACACATCTAGATACAATCGAACTGTCACATTTGGGTAGTGACAGATACAACACTATGTGTTACAAGTTTATAAGCATCATTTTTATTATTGAATTTTCTTGTGTTCAACACGTCATGTATGTTCATCTCACGTTTTGCATATTTATTGTAGGAGTTGGTAGTGGGTCGTCCTCCAGCATGAACTGAGGAGGCTTATGGATATCGTCATGGATTGGATGCACTATTGGAGGACTTGGAGGGATGCGGTGCCATCATTTCATGGGAGCCTCTACGATGAGGTGAGCTTATAAACTTGGTTTGGTGTTTTTAGTTGTTGTTTATAAATATCATGTCAATTTGTCTTATTTTATACATATGCATTGTTGTAGGACTATAGGTATAAAGATTTTGATTCCTCTGGGCATATGTGTGGTAGTGCTTTGCAAAAATTTTGTGTTACACTCATATATGGCATTGGTGCACCATATTTTTGTATTCGGTTCCTATCTAGCAGTGCTTTGTGACATTTTGTATTTGGCTCATATATGTCAATGCTTTGCCACACTTTAGTACATGGTTCATTCATGGAATATATATCTCTTTATCACACTTTTGTACATGGTTCATGGTTCATTCTAATCATCTCTTTTGTGTCTGATAGTGTTTTGCTTTATCAAATCGTGTTTTGGTTGCCAGTCATCTAAACACTACATCAATAACCACTAGAGTACATATTACATGGTTATTTTTGACAGAGTGTATTGTCTTTTGCTACACAACCTTATGGGAATGTTGCTATAGCAAGAGACAACACACTACCCAAAAAACGTTTTGCAAATTTGGTCGTCAGTATAAGCATCGATATATGCATTGGAATATCCAACGAGATACTGATGCTTATAGTGATGGTTATACCGACGATTATACTTGCGTTCATACAGAGGATATAGTACCGGCCGGGATACCAGCACTTATACTGATGCCAAGGAAAAAATAACATCTATATTTGCGTTGGTATAGGGGCCGATATGCCCCTGGTATGTTGTAGTGAATGTCACTGAATATTCTCATTCATATTGGGCTAATGATCATGTTCATTTATGTTCCACTTAAAAGATACTTCTACATATATCCACACCAACCATCAATTAGCCTTGGCAATCATGAAGAATCCGGTCTTCCGTGCTCAGACTAAGCACATGGAGATTGAGGACCACTTTATCCATGAGAAGATCATATCTCAAGAGATTACTTTGAAGAAGTGATAAATGGAGGGGGCGGGGGTGGAGATAAATGGAGGGGGCGGGGGTGGAGATAAGTGGAGGGGGCGGGGGTGGAGATAAGTGGAGGGGGCGGGGGTGGAGCTAAATGGAGGGGGCGAGGGTGGAGATAAATGGAGGGGGCGGGGGTGGAGATAAGTGGAGGGGGCGGGGGTGGAGATAAATGGAGGGGGCGGGGGTGGAGCTAAATGGAGGGGGCGGGGGTGGAGATAAGTGGAGGGGGCGGGGGTGGAGATAAATGGAGGGGGGGGGGGGTGGAGATAAGTGGAGGGGGCGGGGGTGGAGATAAATGGAGGGGGCAGGGGTGGAGCTAAATGGAGGGGGCAGGGGTGGAGATAAATGGAGGGGGCGGGGGTGGAGCTAAATGGAGGGGGCGGGGGTGGAGATAAATGGAGGGGGCGGGGGCGGAGATAAATGGAGGGGGCGGGGGTGGAGCTAAATGGAGGGGGCGGGGGTGGAGCTAAATGGAGGGGGCGGGGGTGGAGATAATTGGAGGGGGCGGGTGTGGAGATAAATGGAGGGGGCGGGGGTGGAGCTAAATGGAGGGGGCGGGGGTGGAGATAAGTGGAGGGGGCGGGGGTGGAGAAAAATGGAGGGGCATGAAGAATTTCATCATACCAACCAGTCCGAATTGTTACTAGGAAGAGATTGCTATCCACTAGTTCATCATTGATACCTGTTGCCTTTTCACTCATTGCCGTCCTGGACACTTGATCTGCCATGTAGCGCTCTTTTCTTGGCTTAATATGAATATCAAAATTAAATTCCTGAAATAGGAGTAACCATCTCCAAATCCTTCCAGCTACTCTAGGTTTGTTTATCAAATACTTCAAGGGCTGATGATCAGAGATAACAATGAAATGTACACCAAGGAGATAATGTCTAAACTTCTGAAGAGCAAATACTATAGCCAAACCTTCTCTTTCCGTCGTACTATAATTCCTTTCAGCTTGGTTAAGTAGTCTGCTCGCATAAGAGATAGGTCTATCCACTTTGTGAGATGATGGTTGAGCTAGAACTGCACCAACAGCATGAAGACTAGCATCTGTATGTACATGAAATTCCAATGACCAATCAGGAACACTTAAAAGTGGAGCAGTACATAGCCTCAATTTTAGTTCACAAAATGCTTTGTCAGCTTCAGCACTCCATGAGAAAGGAATCTTTTTACTAGTAAGCCTTGACAAAGGCTTAGCAATTTCTGAATACATCCGAATGAATCTTCTGTGATACCCTGCATGGCCCAAGAAACTTTGCACTTCCTTTGGACTTTGTGGAATAGGCATGGAAAGAATAGCTGTAACTTTTGGAGGGTCAACAGTTATACCTTCACCAAATACTATGTGACCAAGAAGAGTACCCTTGGTGACCAAAAAGTGACATTTATCAGGATTCAATTTCAAACCTGTTTTGAGACATTGCTCAAAAATTTCTTTTAGATTTTCCAAATGGTCATGGAAATCTTGAACTGCTGCTCTTTTATCTGTACCTGAAAATACTGAAAAGTCATCCATGAAAATGCGTAGAAAGGTTGTTAACCACTTGCCCAATATTATATACATCGTTCTATTAAATGAAGCTGGCGCATTCTTCAAGCCAAAAGCCATGCGAGTATAGACATAAGTGCCCCAGGGAGTAACAAAGGCTGTTTTGTCCCTATCATCAGGATGAATTACTATCTGGTTGTAGCCGCTAAAACCATCCAAGAAACTATACAAAGTGTGTCCAGCTACTTCCTCAAGTACTTGCTCTGTGAAGGGCTGAGGAAATCCATCTTGAATAGTCACTTTATTCAAAGCACGAAAATCAACACATACTCTTATTTTTCCGCTATTTTTCTTGGGCACAATAACCATAGAAGAAAGCCACCTGGAATGTTCTACTGGCACAATTATACCTACTTCCTCTAGTTTTGTAATCTCTGCCTTTACCGCCTCTGCATACTTCGGATTGAGTCGATATGGCCTACTTCTTACTCGCGCGGCTCCCTCAACTAAGGGTATCCGATGTAACCCAAGCTCTTCTGGTATTCTTGTTAAATCTTTGTAGGACCATGCGAAGACACTTTTGTAAGTAAAAAGCAAAGAAGTTACCTTTTGTAGCAAAGGAGGATAATGCCACAACCAGGATGCCAAGTGAACTATTTGAGGGTTCTCTTCATCCCCTAAATTTACTTCTTGAACCAATGTTTCAGGACTTGTCTTGGTTGAGAAATCATTTCCACTATATGCAGGAGTGGATTTTAATTTATATTCTGCAACATGTTCTTCCATCCATCCTTGAGGTATATCTGCAAAAGGAAGATCTTCTCTGCTCTTACGTTCATGATCTTCTACCTCTGATACTTTTATATTGGTTGCCTTTTCAAAGCTTGTATTTTTCTGCAATTGCTCATTCTCCAATACCTTGTGGTCTTCATTTACCTTATCTGCAACTTCTTCCACAATTTCATTGATCTCCACTGTGCAACACTCTGCACTTCCCAACATCCATTTTAACAATGTATCATCTTCTTGGGGTAGAGAGGGCATTACCTGAGTATCCACAGTATATCCAATGGTTTTTCCTGAATCAAATCCCTCCTCCAAATGTAATTGCAATTGGCTATTGGTATTTGTTGAAATCCATAGTTTGTTTTTCCCCCAATCTTGCAAAGCTTTTGCTTGTCTCAGCCAAGGTCTCCCCAGGAGTAGAGGGTAAGAAGTCTCCTGTGGAAGGGCAATAACAACAAAATCCAACACAAAGTGGCAGCCCTGTACTACCATCAGTACTTTTTCAATAATGCCAAGTGGCGCAACCCGATGTTGATCTGCTAATGTAACCGTGAATGGTGCCGACTTGGTGGGGTTCAGTTTCAACTTCTTCATTGTAAAATCTGGCATCAAATTGATACCAGAGCCTCCATCTATGATCACTCCTGTGAGAGCTTCATCCTTTATACAAACAGATAATCTTGAGCTTTGGTAGTCTGCTAAGGGTGCAGGGGGAAAATCAACCATGAAACCATCTAGACTGGGTGATTGGACCAAGTGGGCAGAGTGTATAATCTTCAGTAAGTCACTTCTTATTTTTGAATCCATCCTTATAAGTTCATATAGACTAACCTTGTGATGAATACCTTTCAAGATCTGTTCAATGTTTACCTCCTGAGTGTTTTCTTGCAGACTTGTTGATTGGTCCCTCATAGTAGTAGCCATCTTTTCATAAGCCCCTTCAATTTCCGCTTGTTCCTTCCATCCAGACTTCTTTTCCTCCTCCTTATCCTGAAATCCTTGTTGTTCCTCCCTAAGGTTTGCTGCTGCTTGCCTAGCTCTGGTCATCATGGGCATTGCAGAGGATGAAACGGCATAAGACTGAGTAGTCATACCTTCTTCTCGTGGAGAGACTGCAATCATGTGGATTGGAGCAGGCCGACCTCTTGGGCAATCTTTGGTATACTGATCTTTTGCTTCTGGACAATGTTGACAAGGAGGTGCATCTTCTAGAAGAGAACACCTATTCTGCATGTGGCCATACTCACCACAACGATAGCACATCAAAGGTCTATTATATCTAGGCTTTGCAGGACGATTCTCCTCTCTATTAGATGTATTTGAAGTACTAGCATAATATGAATCCAAATTTTGAGGGTTACCTCTCTGCTGTGTACCCTTGAGGTAGTAGCAATCTCTGGCTTCATGACCATCTTTTCCACAAAATTGACAGCTTACCTTAATAGGGCAATTAGCATTGGAATGTCCATTGTTATTACAGATTGTACACCAAGTTTGTCTCCTTATATCCTGAGTGGTCTTCAAGTCTTCTAACTCTCAGCGAAGTTGGGCTACTTCATCATCAGTGCGACGCAGTGGTGGCAAGACCTTCTCTTCTTGTTGATTTTGTTGCATCTTCAACGCTTCCAATTCCCTCCTCAGTTGCTCAATAGGATCCAGATCTGCAGCATACTTTGGTTGTGTATCCCCTTCAAAATGTTGCCTTGCTTCTTCAATGCGTGATGCAGCTGCAACAAAATCATTGAGGGTAGCATCCAATCTAAGAGACTCACGAAGCTTCTGTTGAGATGACCTGGGCAGAGCCTTCTCAATCCACTTTTTAACCAAGAAATCACCTGGAGCATGTGGCAGACATGCAACAAGTGCTTTTGTTCTAGTGTGAAGTTTATGAAAGGATTCACCTGGCCTTAGCTTCAAATTCTCTAGCTGATCTAGAGCTCTTTCCGAAGAATCACTTGGTCTGAATGTCTGTGAGAATGCCGCCTTCAGAGCCTCCCATGTAGTGAAATGGCCATCTGCATATTGACTATACCAGTTATCTGCAAGATCCTCCAATGTAGATGGAAAAAGTGCTAGCATTGCAACTTCTCTATTTTGCAGACCACGTCCACGACATAAAGAGATGAATCTCCTCACATGATCATCAGCATCCTCATAAGCATGTCCCTTGAAGGTAGGGAATTTGATGTTTAACCTGGAGAGTAAATGAGAGAGGTCCTCCATTTGTACTGGTGTTTCTTCAGACGTATCTGAAGAGAAGTCTAGAGTTCTCCTATACCCTTCTTTTGACAATGGTGTCGCACCCAAATCAATAGACAAATTTAGGGAAGGCAGAGGGGAGGTAGACTCACTAGCCGTGGTTATTGCTAACTTGTTAAGGCTCCTCCGAACACGAAGAGACTCCTTATCTGCCCGTGTATGGGTCATGGACCTACTCGCAATGTAATAGAGCAAAATACCTCTCACAGAAATGCAAAGGTCCCACCGGGCATGCCAAACTGTACAGGAGGTACTGGGGTATCCACTTTTATCAAAAGTAGAGAATAAAGATAAAACATAACTAGTACGTCACCTACTCAAGGGGGGTTTTCTTTAGGGAAGTATACCCTTTAACATTTCTGTGAGCAGGTAGATAACACGGATTGCATAAAGTGATAAATACTTTAGAAAATATGAACAATCAATGACCAAGGAAGACCATGCTCTTCTTGATTCGAATAAGATGATTACAAGGTCGGGCAGAGTGATGTTCAAAAAATGTAAGCTTAGGGGGCTAACATGCCATCCCAGAAATAAAGCACCTCAATACGCCGAGTTTTCTCATCAGCTTAAGGGGGCCAATTACATGCACTCTAACCCAGAACAATACAAATGGTAAGATTTGCTCAAGAGAATAGAGCTTAACACCAACACTGACTCACAGGAAAGAAAGAAAATCCAAGGCAGTCTCTTACACTATAGTGCTCATAGCCCTCCACTGAGAAGCCTACCCTCTGTATCCACACTACAGAGTAGCTCCTACAATAGGCTTGAAACCACCAAGTGGAAGAGAGGTCTTCTGCATGTATACACGCGTCAATGTAACTCCAAAAAATGTACCAAAAAGTGTCCCAGATGAGCACAAGTCCCTTGTTTTTATAGGCCCTCAATAGGCCAAGAAGGCTTTGCCGAACCTTCACGTCCATTGATCACGCGCCGGTGGAATGCCCAAAATTCGGGGGTAGGTCAATTATTCCACTTGATTGAATTAGATCCACAAAAATAGGTAGTGGCCGTGAATGGTCGGTGGCAAAAAGCTATTCCCCACTTCCACTTTTTACCTGCATACCTTTATTCCATACCGTCATAGGATTGGCGACTTATAAATCATCTCCAACAATTTGAACGTGTTCGCCAATCTGTTCAGTGAACTTGCTATAATGTTCCCAATCATCCTGGTAAAGAAGGGGTCTTCGATCGACACAACAAGTCTTGTAATCGGGTATTTCAAGATGAGAATTCCACGCTTGGATTGAGCCCCATCACCAACATATGCATCTGTTTGCCCCATACCAACCATGACCCAGTGTGTTTTGGACGGCCCACAATACTAGGGAATACATCCCGAGGAGCATCATTGCCACCAAATCCAACCTTCACCGTGCCCGATCCATTTGGTGCATGTCGCATGTGTGTGTGTGTAGCATGTGTGTGTGCATGTGCTTGTGTGTGTGAGTGTGAGTGTGTGCTTATATGTGTGTGAGTGTGTGGGTGCATGTGTGTGAATGGGAGTGTATGTCTATGTGTGGGTGTGGGTGTGGGTGCATTTGCATGTAATTGTGAGTGTGTGTGCATGCAAGTGTGTATGTGTGTGTGTGAGGGGCGCGGGGGTGGAGCTAAATGGAGGGGGCGGGGGTGGAGATAAATGGAGGGGGCGGGGGTGGAGATAAGTGGAGGGGGTGGGGGTGGAGCTAAATGGAGGGGGCGGGGGTGGAGATAAGTGGAGGGGGCGGGGGTGGAGCTAAATGGAGGGGGCGAGGGTGGAGCTAAATGGAGGGGGCGGGGGTGGAGCTAAATGGAGGGGGCGGGGGTGGAGATAAATGGAGGGGGCGGGGGTGGAGATAAGTGGAGGGGGCGGGGGTGGAGATAAGTGGAGGGGGCGGGGGTGGAGATAAATGGAGGGGGCGGGGGTGGAGATAAATGGAGGGGGCGGGGGTGGAGATAAGTGGAGGGGGCGGGGGTGGAGCTAAATGGAGGGGGCGGGGGTGGAGATAAATGGAGGGGGCGGGGGTGGAGATAAGTGGAGGGGGCGGGGGTGGAGATAAATGGAGGGGGCGGGGGTGGAGCTAAATAGAGGGGGCGGGGGTGGAGATAAGTGGAGGGGGCGGGGGTGGAGATAAATGGAGGGGGTGGGGGTGGAGATAAGTGGAGGGGGCGGGGGTGGAGATAAATGGAGGGGGCGGGGGTGGAGCTAAATGGAGGGGGCGGGGGTGGAGATAAATGGAGGGGGCGGGGGGTGGAGCTAAATGGAGGGGGCGGGGGTGGAGATAAATGGAGGGGGTGGGGGTGGAGATAAATGGAGGGGGCGGGGGTGGAGCTAAATGGAGGGGGCAGGGGTGGAGCTAAATGGACGGGGCCGGGGTGGAGATAAGTGGAGGGGGCGGGGGTGGAGATAAATGGAGGGGGCGAGGGTGGAGCTAAATGGAGGGGGCGGGGGTGGAGATAAGTGGAGGGGGCGGGGGTGGAGATAAATGGAGGGGGCGGGGGTGGAGATAAGTGGAGGGGGCGGGGTTGGAGATAAATGGAGGGGGCGGGGGTGGAGCTAAATGGAGGGGGCGGGGGTGGAGATAAATGGAGGGGGCGGGGGTGGAGATAAATGGAGGGGGCGGGGTGGAGATAAATGGAGGGGACGGGGGTGGAGCTAAATGGAGGGGGCGGGGGTGGAGCTAATTGGAGGGGGCGGGGGTGGAGATAAATGGAGGGGGCGGGGGTGGAGATAAGTGGAGGGGGCGGGGGTGGACATAAATGGAGGGGGCGGGGGTGGAGCTAAATGGAGGGGGCGGGGGTGGAGATAAGTGGAGGGGGCGGGGGTGGAGATAAATGGAGGGGGCGGGGGTGGAGATAAGTGGAGGGGGCGGGGGTGGAGATAAATGGAGGGGGCGGGGGTGGAGCTAAATGGAGGGGGCGGGGGTGGAGATAAATGGAGGGGGCAGGGGTGGAGATAAATGCAGGGGGCGGGGGTGGAGCTAAATGGAGGGGGCGGGGGTGGAGCTAAATGGAGGGGGCGGGGGTGGAGCTAAATGGAGGGGGCGGGGGTGGAGATAAATGGAGGGGGCGGGGGTGGAGATAAGTGGAGGGGGCGGGGGTGGAGCTAAATGGAGGGAGCGAGGGGGAGAGAGAGAGAGAGAGCGAGAGAGAGAGAGAGAGAGAGAGAGAGAGAGAGAGAGAGAGAGAGAGAGAGAGAGAGAGAGAGAGAGAGAGAGAGAGAGAGAGAGAGAGAGAGAGAGAGAGAGAGAGAGAGAGAGAGAGAGAGAGAGAGAGAGAGAGAGAGAGAGAGAGAGAGAGAGAGAGAGAGAGAGAGAGAGAGAGAGAGAGAGAGAGAGAGAGAGAGAGAGAGAGAGAGAGAGAGAGAGAGAGAGAGAGAGAGAGAGAGAGAGAAAGAGAGAGAAAGAGAGAGAAAGAGAGAGATAAAACTAATCAACTGAAATGAAAGCAACAATCTGCCCGGAATACTGAAAGCATCAACTGCCCAGACCCAAATATGTCGAGGAAATGGAACGGACACTCCCTGAAGCTACAACCCAAGGCATCTGAGAGCTCTCCTCTCAATCTCTTTCTCTTCTATCTTCTTCGGACTTCATGCTCAGAGTGCTAGTGGGTTCTGCCTACTGCTCACATGCCACAAAGAGAGAAAGGGAAAAGAGAAGGGGTACTACAGTACCTCCCAAGAGAACTTGGTGAAAATGTTCATGAAGGCTCTACCTCATGTTCCACTCCAAGGATTGTTGGACCTCTGCAACATTCAACCACTCCAAAATGTTCGAGAGGGGACATTCATGACACGATTTCATATATTTCCATTTCCTAGTTTATCCATATGAGTGCATCTGGATTTTTTATCTAGGAGGTACTCCTTTTCATATTCATTTAGTTGTGCTTGGGTACCTTGCCATTTGCTTCTACCTTGTATTCATTCTCCTTCAAGGGGAATCATCTAAAATATAATGTACTTTGAGATCCTCCTCCAAATCTATATAAGGAGGTCCTCTCCCCCAGTTTATACTTGATTAAAAGTTTGAAGAGACCATTTCTTTCTCTTGGAAAGTTCTCTCTAATCCATGTGAGTTTTCCCATTTTCATGGTCTACTCACTTTTGAATCTCACACTCTTTTTCATCTTATGAGTACACAGTTCAATTCATTATGCTTCCGCCTCTCTACTCTCTACATATAGCACACGTTTAAGATCATCCTCGTGAACCATACTTGTTAGGGGGTATCCTTCATGTTGCATGGGTCCTCAAATTGCATGTTAAAGTGGCATCCCAGATGACATCAATTTGAGATTCGTGATGCAATGGTATGGCTATGTAGGTACCTATTATGGTGGAACAAATAAGATATGTATATTCCCTCTCTCTCTCTCTTTCTCTCTCTCTCTCTCTCTCTCTATATATATATATATATATATATATATATATATATATATATATATATATATATATATATATATATATATATATATATATATATATTTATATATATATTTGACGGGTCTAACCATCATGTAAATCTTTGAACGGTTATCCATTCATAGGGAACTGAAGCATGTTTTGCCTATCGCTCAAAGCACTTTGCTTGTTTCTAGCACACATCCTTGAATGCATCAGATAGCAAGGACTTGGAAACATGGGCATGCATGCATCCAATTCCATCAAGCATCTAGGACCTTGAGCTTGGTGAAGGACACATGTGTATCTTCTAGGAGGCTAAGGAGGATAGGTACTTTCAAAAATCTATTTGATGCTTGTCCATCATATCTAATGCTGCCGATTGCAACTAGATTGATGTCTACTCTTCGCAGATTGAAAAATACATACACACTCTTCGCGCCACTAGAGTTTTTTTTATTAAGGAACTATAAACAAAGAGCAAGATCTTGAAATCAAAGAATAACTGAAGTGTGAACGTATAGATTTTTTTCCTCAAAGAATAGAGATCCAATTTAAAGCAAATGGCCCCAACGTAAGGATTAGTTATGAAGATTCTTTATGAGCTCACAAGATGCCTCCTTACATGCGGGAGGGAGGATATCAGCTTCATATAGTTCATTAATGACTTTCATCCTGGAGTTTTGCTATCGAATTAGGTAGCCCAACCTACCAAGTGTCCCAAGTGCTCAAGGAGGTGAATTTCCACAGTAAAGTGAATAGAAAACTGACAATGTTCTGCTTGAGCACATACACTATGAGATTGGAAGCTCCAATGTTTATGGCATCCCCTTGTTAAGCTAAGAAATCCCTTCTTTGGTAAATGTTTACATTGCTTTGTGGCATATGGGGTTGAGTGGGTACTATGCTCATTCACTTAAGTTGCAGTTTCAAAAATTAAAGCTCCGGGGAGTAGGTTTCGACTGAGCCTCCATTAAAAAAAAAAAAGTGCAAAGGGAAGCACCCACTGATTGGCATTGGAACAAGCTACAATACATTCACTCTACCAACATAACTAGGATATCGACAAACAACAATATCACTCAAGCAGGGAATGGAACATCAGAATTATATCAGGGGAATACAAAACTTCCCTGGTTTTCTGCCCTTTTAGAGAAGCAAGTTGTTTCTTGGTGGCTTTACAAATGTGACTACAGGTGAAGTTCTCGTCAAGCTTCAATCACGTGGAGATGCCATTAACTTCAGTGGCAATGCTCATGAGCTTCATTCAGTAATTCATTGATCTTATTGGGCAGAAATATTAATCAAGTTCAGATCCCATTGGTCTAGTGGTTGAGTCTTTGATCTCTTGACGTGAAGGTCTAAAGTTCAATCCCTGGGCTAGAATTGTAATAACTTTGACTAGTCTAAACGAGTTGAAGACAGTTGTAATCTTGTCTAACCCTTGCTTTGTGGGATAAGAGGATTCCACGGATGCTATGCACATTCACATGTATAATTATTCTTGAGAAGTTAAAGCTCGAGGTAATCGTTCTTTCAAAGTTAAAATTCGGAGAAGTAAACGCTTGTCAAACCTTCATTTAAAGAAAAAGAAAATGTTAATCAGCAAAGTAGCTCTCCTCGATTTGATCATACTAAAGCTTTTGTACAAGTTTTGTATTTTATGGTAAACCATCACGAGTCACGATGGCGTGGCCATGTTACACAAAGCGGCATTCTACATGTCACATGCGCGTAGGGTACAGCAATAGCACACATACACACACAGACATAATGTTACACAGAGACATAGTGTTGATACATAATGCTTGCGTTCACGCACGCATATGCACACGTCTGCGCGCATGCGCGGAAGAGAGTCATGCCATTATTCACATCTCTGTATATGTTTCTGCATGTCGCAACATGTTTGCGTGAGGTGGTGTCCTGCATGTCATGTGGGCACCACCGAGAGAGCGTCTGAATGAGACGTTGTCTTTGTAGTTATCTACTACGCTACAACAAAACGTATGTTTTGTGTCTGTTCCAGCTCTCCAATCCATGGATCACGTGAAGCTCATCCGCATCGTATGTTTGTGATTGGAGACTGCTAATATTCTCGCTCTCTCTCTCTCTCTTGCTTTGTGATTGGAGACTACTAATATATGCTCTCTCTCTTAGGGGGAGGGCACATGCATGACTTGACGATCCAAAACCCAATAAGCTATGTACTTTTTTCCATCTTGTGATTGTCATCTGATGTAGAACATTCAGATTCAACGTGTAGGGTTGGTCATCAGGTGAGGTGACCCGAACTGATTAGCGTCTTTGATCGTCAGTCCATTGGGGTCATCCAATAGTTAAAAAGAATTGCATAAGAATTGCATCTTCAGATATTCGCTTTCAAAGGCAGTTATATTTTTCGTTGTTATGCACGGAGTAAATATTGAGGTGTTCATGCGCTACACATACAATTACTATATACCTTTTGATGTATACCATTTATATTGCAATGTGTTGTTCTATACAGAGCAATATTCGTGATACGTTCGTGATGTATGTTTACCTTGCAATACATTCGTGATAATATTTACCTTGCGATATAATGTGTTATTGTTTACCTTGCGATACATTCGTGACTCAATAAACTCAGCACATTTACCATTAGATTACTATATATTCCTGACTCATTAGTTAATTTTATATTTGCATATATTGTACCAATCGACTCAATCTTTGTGTAAACGTGTAAGAAAGTACAAGCAGCGTAGACTCTTATAAAAGCATAATCATGTAATCATGAGAACTTGCATTATAAGGCAGATATGATCTTAAGTTTCAACTATCATAGATTATGTATCTCATTAATATATTGGTTTTCTTTTTGGAACATTTCATTTATTGATCTCGTTCATCTTCACACCAATGAACATTTGTTTTCCCACTTTTTTTACTTTAAACCGAATCGCAAGTGAAAAGTGGAAAACAGTCCATGTTTTCTTAACCTCGGTCATAGAAAATCAGGTGATCATCATACATGTGCCCATGTTTAAGGCGATCAAAGCTCACCGAACTGACCATGCATGTGCCCCGAATGCTCTACTTGGTGATCCAAAAAGTGAAATCCGATCACCTGAAAAAATTTCCATGTGCCCTCCCTATCTCTGTCTCATTCATTCATTCTGATATCTACAATCGACATAGTATTGTTATATCTCTGAAATTATCCATGCGCCATAGAATCACCACACTTATTTCGCGGGCTATTAAATTATTGCTTCTCTCGCTAACTAATTGCTATATTACTTAGTAGCTATGTGTCTCATGAACGTCATTCGACAAGCACCATAGACATACTACATCTGGTTCAAGGGCTATATATATGGCCTATCTTCTATCATCTCTCTCGCACTTTCTGTTGTTTTTTTTTTTTTAATAAAAGGAAGTTCGGCCTTAGCCTAATCTCCCGGACTTTAATTAAAATAAAGAAAAAAAGTTACAAGTGAATGGGACTAGTGCCCATGGGACCCCCCAAATCCCACAATGCAGGGGAGGAGTATGGCAAGCTAGAGGGCATTACAAATGAGGCGGATAAATTTATCATCACCCTCATGTGGGACCCATTTGGGTTTCAACTTGTTGTTTTCGAGGAGATAAATACAGTGATGTCTAAACGATGGAGATCTCTTATCTCGGGAGATCCTTTTACCTAGGAGAAACAAGGATTTCTGGATCGACCATTCCTTAGGAGCTTGGCCAAAATTAACAGCACATCGCTCCCTCCAAATCTTCCAGAGAGTCTCACCTCTGATGGCATTCCACAGCCTCGATGAGCAGCCGACCGCCTCACCCAACATCACCTGTTGCCAGTTGATTTGGCTCGTGAGTCTCAATACTCGGGTCACGTGACGCCAGATAACACGGGACTTGGGGCAGTCGAAGAACAGGTGAGCTAAGTCTTCGATGCACCGATGGCAATGCTTGCACCATGGCGGCACACCAGAGATTTTGTTAGCCCTTGCATTGGACCAGATACCTTTATGCAAGATCTGCCACATGAGAACGGACTTTTTGAACTCAATTAGGGGGTGCCAAAGAGACATGAATTTCAGTTCCCACCGAAGTTTGGTCCAAGAAAGGCATCATCTCTTGTTAAGAGTGTGGTGAACATCTAAATCCTCTTTGAAGTTGGGGGTTCTGGATAGCTTCTTACCATTGCTCCATTTGAGGCCCTCCAGGCAAGGAAGATCTTGACCGCAGAGAAGGCGGATAGTTGAGCGGTCCCATGCTAAACACCTACTTTGAAGAAGAGTCCATTCCTCAAAGGTAACTCTAAGTCTCGGATCCAATTCTTCGAACCTAATCCAATGGCTGGTCTCTTGTTTCCAGAGTTGTTTCCATTGTTTGAACCCCTTGTTTCATAGCCGCTTTGCAGTTTGGAGGTTCCAAGACTCCACCCCCTAATGCCGCTGATCGGGAACCAAATAGAGTCATTTTGTCTTATCCCAACCGCCCACTTCCACTCATCACTGATTCTGATGAACTGTTTGGCCTTGTTCCAATTCTTCCACAAGGAACATACGAGGCTAGAGCCTTTCGGGGACACCGGGTGGGGGGAGAACAAAAGCGTGAGAATCCCTATGTCCTTCCAACCAGGATGGCCAACTAAGGTAAGGTCTTTCGTGTTTCTGAAGATCAGTTTAGCCCAAGAGGACTCCCTATTGCTTTAAGCCTTGATAAGCCACTTTGCCGCCAGCTTGTCAGCCAACCCAACAATATCCAGAATTCCCAAGCCCCCTGAGTCTTTAGGGCTAATGCAAGTTTCCCATTTGATTTTGGGAATCCCCCTCCTGTTGGGGTCCCCAGTCCAAAGAAAGTTTCTGCAGATTCTTTCCACTTTGGCCAAGTCTTTCTCCTTAGGTCTCCAACATGAGATAAAGTAAACAATTGTAGACAACATGTTAACAACCATAGCACGCCCTGCCAAGTTGACTTGCATACCTTTCCAATGATTCAGCTTGCTATCCAGCTTGGATAGCACCCAGTTCCAACGTTGGTCCATCGAGATGTCGAATCCCATCAGAATGCCAAGGAGACGGAAGACCTGACCGTTAGGGATAACTTGACAGCCTTGATCCACCAACAATTGGGGAGTAGGTCCGCTGATTGCTCTAAAAGCAGTTTTAGCATGGTTGATTTTTGAGCCTGATGCCACACAAAAGGTGTCGAGGCACCACCAAAACACCTCAATGCTGTTTATATCGTTATGCACAAAGGCATTCATGTCATCAGCAAAAAGTCTCGCAATCATTTGGCCATGATTTAGAGGTAAGGAAAGACCCTTGAGATTGCCAGCGTCCATGTGATGCTTTAAAAGGCAACTGAGTCCATTCGAGGCGATAGCAAAAAGTAATGGAGCCAGAGGGCATCCTTGCCTAATTGATCTTTTTAAATGAATGGGCTCAGAGAGCTTACCATTGATATTTATTCTAGTTGAAGCATTTCCAAGAAGAGTGGAAACCATCTTCGTGAATTTTTGGCTGCATCCAAGGTCTTTCAATGATTGAAGAATAAAGTCCCATTCCAATCTGTCATAGGCTTTGTCGAAGTCGATCTTAATGAATACCAGATCTTGAGGAGACTCCTCAGCAAAAGCAAGGCCTTCCCAAATATTGACAATTGCTTCAAGTATAGATCTACCTTTGATAAATCCTTTCTGGTCCTCACACAGCCATGACTTTAAATGACAAGAGATTCTGTTGGCGATAACTTTTGCAATTATCTTGTATCCTGTTTGGAGCATGGTAATCGGATGCCAGTTTTCAATTTTGTTCTTATCTCCCCTTTTGTGGATTAACTTGATGACGCCATTATTAAGACACTCAGGGAGGGCACCGAATGAGAGAGACTCTTGCCACACGAGACGTAGTGGGGTGGCCACCTCATGTTTGAAGGACTTGAAAAACTCATTGGTGAGGCCATCCGGACCTGGACTTTTCCCATTGGGAAGGGCATCAATAACCTCGATAGTTTCATTCTCGGAGATGTTAGCATCCAGCAAAGCAATCAAGTTCTGTGGGATTCTAGTTTGAGCAACCCTTGAGATGGTTGCCATGGAGTCGCGCCTGTGGAGGGAAGGAGGAGTCGAGACCCCGAGAAGATTGGTAAAGTGCTCGACGATGATAGATCTATTCTCCACTTCTGTGCTGCATTCGGTTCCATTGTTATCGACCAATAGGGGGATGGATTCCCTAGCTTGTTTCCTTTTGAGGATGTTACACATCTCTTTCGAAGGTTTGTCGGCCTTCCCCGCCCACCAGTCTTTGAAGAAAATTTGAAGATTTTTCCTTTGAACCTCCTCCTCTAATCTTAGTCTTCCCCTGATTTTCAAAAGACCTTGTTGGCAATGTAACTTACCTTTGTTCACCTGTTCTTCAAGCCGTGAGAGCCTCCGGTACACCGTTTCTCTTCTTTTTTTTCGGATATCTCTTATAGCCTTTTGAGTCCTGATTAGAATTTGTACTGAGTAGCCGATGGCCGTTTATCTCCTGAAACGACAAGCGCCATAGAACGAAGACGTACCAAATTTGGGGTGTGGGCTGTATTTCAAACCAGCGTCTCTCTCAAAGTCAAGCCACCTCCCTCCACCCTGGCACGACCGCAGCTCACCTGATGGGCCATTTCCACATTCACTATCAGATGCTGCTGGCCGTCAACGTAGACTCCCATCATGGAACGACCGCAGCTCAGTTGATGGGCCATTTCCATGTTCACTAGTAGATGTTGCTGGCCGTCAACGTAGACCTTTGACCTGGTGTGTGTAAACTGTTTTTCGAAAATTTCAAGCGTAGTGGAAAAGTAATGGAAGAGAACTTTAGAAAGAAAAAGATATTGGATCCTTGACAGACGGGATTCTTGCAGGCTGGCCGATATATCATTGAAGAATTGGTTTACTTTGCGTAGAGCAAGACAAAGAAATTAAATATTAATATAGAAAATGTACAAGGGTGCAGCGGCAGACCCGATCAATCGTTCACAAGCTTGTCCAAACCTGCATAGTCTAGTGGTTTGACGCTTTGAATCTTTTGGAGGAAGTCTTGAGTTTTAATCTGGGCTGGACATATCTTTGAGTTTCTCAAAGATGTGTGGTTTTACCTTAAGAGGTTGGGTGTGTGAGTGTATTTCGAATTCCTTGCACTCTCTTAAAAAAAAATCACAAGGCAGCATTAATCCAAGGAATACAGAGAATACAACATTAGGAATCTAGGGATAGAGTACAAAGCCACAAAGTTTCCCTTGATTTATGGTATTTGATTTTACAAAGCAAAGCATACGTACTGTAATTCTCAGGAGAGGTATCCTAATTAAACTGATACATTTTTTAGCTACTTTTTTTTTTATTGCAGAAATACACGAAAAGGTAAAATCCTTTTTTCTCGAGTTATACAACTTATGATTTTTACTGATCCAAATGTTCCGCAAAATGATGGGTCTCCAAATGTGCCATAGGGGGACATCCATTCTCATACAGACTCCTAGCATTCTCATATAGACTCCCAGCAGAGTCTCTTGCAATCCAAGTTGATGAAAACTATATGATGTATAGAGTATCTTATGGGCTAACCTCAAATATGCGTGGCATTCGAATCATTAAAGTGAAAGTAAAGTCTAACTCAACAAATTTAGGTGTGGATGATGTCGGCACTCCCAAGGTCGTGCTGCCTAATATAATGGTGAGCTTCAATTTAGACTAGTCTCTCTATCCGATCTTAGGGCCATTTGTTCCCAGTTCCTGCTTGGCCTTTTGGGTTTTGTCGTTCCTAATAGGGTGCTAGGGGTCAAACTCTATTTGTGTGGGATTTGCGGAGTCCAGTGGTGCTATGCCCTATATTGTATATTGTTGTACTTTCCATTAAATCAAGCTATTGGAAAGAGTAAGATCATATTCTTCAGATTTTTTAAAAGAAATTAGACATGATACTCCGATCGTTAGTGTACAATTTCAAACTAAAAAAAAACAATGATGCATGGCTATATCTTTGATTATGCAGCTTATTATATCTTCCAGCACATTCTTTACCATCAGCATTGTAAGTTGAAGAACACATTCTATAGCATCAGCATTGTAAATTGAATAAAACATATTGAAAACTTTGGAAAACCGGTAGCACACGATTTTTCTGCTTTAGCAGCTTTAAGAAATTTTGTACCCTTTTTTTCTACAAATATGTAATAATATCAAACGAATGAAGATTACTGAGGGAGAAGTATGCAGGTGGATGATAATCTTCTCGTCCCCATGATGGTGGATCCACCTTCATTTCATCTTGTATCTTTCCATTACAAAGTTCAGGGCATGAAGAAATGGGGGAAGCTCTTCTGGTTGTGAATATGTGTACTCAACAAAACTAGAGAGCTCTTTAAGTGGCTAAATTAGGTTCCCTCCATAAAAGTAGTGTTTTATTGGTTCTCTAAAAAGCTTCTATTTTAATTTCATTTCACAAATCAACTAAGTATCCATAGATAAGAACAATTTTTACAAGAATTAAAAAGTGCCCTGAGTCGTCTTTCTTCCGTAGATATCTTTCGACTATGTTTACCCTTGAGGCTTTAGAATTACTCAATATGCCTCTATGAAAAAACTTCATAGGGAAGATACATATTTTAGCGTCAATGAAGGGATGTCATGCTTTAGAACTTCATATCAGATTCTTAATATTCACCAATCTAGGTAGTATTCCTTTTTAAAATTTTCATAGTATTTTACTTCATTGTGAACTAAGAACATCACCTCAATAATATATCCCTCTTTCTAGACTAGCCAATTGTGGTTTCCAATGTTTCACAACTGCCAAAAGATTGTTTAATGCCAAAATAGTATAGATCCAATGGTACATGGATCTAGGGGTTTTTCACTTCTTTGTAGAGTGGGGATTTATGCTACTCACTAGATTATTTTCCCATGTAACTACTCTATTGTGATTCATCTACACATTCAAACATAGTCACTCAACTTTACCTAACTTATCAGCAAGGGACTTGCCGACAAATCAGAATTCAACAAATATTAAGGCTTTCTTTATATATTGTTCTTTATATATTGTGTTGGTTGTATAATTGTACTAGTTTATTTCTAGTACATTCTCTTTATGTGATAGAAGAAGAAGAAGAAGAAGAAGATAATTCTTCCTTGCCTCAATCTCCGTGTGTTTCGCTCTTGGTGAGTGAGAATGTGTGAGAGCTCTCTTCCTTATCTCCTTGCTCTTGACTAGGTATCATAGCCAGTGTGTCTATAGAGAAATGATGGACAAGGTTGAGAGTGAAGAGATTGTGAGAAGGTGTGGAGAACATGCTCTTCATAAACGATCAAATTGCTATTAAGGCATCAAATTATTTTTGAGATTTATGCCTTTGGGAGGGTCACTTGTTTTGCTGAGATTTCTATTTCGATGCCATTTCGACCTTCATTTTGATCCTACAAGGTGGGACCCATAGAAAAACCAAGCAATTTTGCAAAATTGTAAATTGTCTTGTTTGAAGTCTCCCAAATATTTGGGATGCAAAATTTCATTCTGTATACTTTTTATGTAATTTTGAGAGTCAACCATTAAGTCACAACGTGATAGTCTTCAAGCAAAGATACTACTTCTAGTAGTATTTTTGTAGTATTGCAAATTGCTACAAAAATGGGAAATGCTGATATAATGATTGGACCTATGAGAAATAAGATGAACAAGGAAAACTTTCATGCTTGGAGATCTAGAGTGAAAAATTTCTCGATGGGATAAGTGTTGAAGATAAATGTACAAGCTCACTTTCACATGAGCTATGCTTGTATAATTTTACCAAATATAAAGATAAAGGAAAAGAAGAGAAAAGAAAAAAAGAGGAAAAAAATTTTAGTCAAAATTCATGATGAGTAAAAGATACAATATCTGCCTTGTAATAAGTGGCATGTAGTGGGCAATCAAATGAAAGTGGTGAGTTATGAAGGTGTGTACTTTCTCTGTCTCAAATATCTTTCTCAAAGGATATATATTCAGGGAGTTATCAGTCCGAGAGTGAAATTCAATTCTTCAGCATACTTGTGTGGATAGGTAGTTCATTTTTGTCAGTTGTGTTTCCAAATCAAAAACTGTCCAAATTAACATATTTATAGTGTGTTAGAAAGCTCTCTTTGTCTACTTTGATTGAGTAAAGGCATAGTTCCATTTGAGTTTTGTATTGAGAGTAGCAAGCTTAGCTATCTAAGGTGAAAATATGTTGTCCAAGTGCTAGACATACAAGGGTTCACTACATGTTTTCATTGCACATAGGAGAACTCACTCTCCACAGTTGGTATCAGAGCAAAATTGGTGCTGAAGCTTCATCAACAGAGTTGGAGTTAAAGCAAAGCAAAAGAGGAGCTACAAAACAAGGGGGAGCTTCAATAACACAAGAGCAAAGGACAATATAACTATTCGAGGCAACTCTCAAAGTTTTTGATAGTCTTCAATGGCTAACTTGGGTTAACAAGTAGAGAAATTGGATAAGGATAACTATTCCATGTGGAAGTTTAGAATGAACAACTACCTAATGGGCAAAGGCTTGTGGGGTATTGTGAGCGGCGATGATGCTTAACCTCACACTACAACAGATCGATGGTATACCGAGGTTTTTACGGAGGAAAATGAACGCGGCTTTATTTGCCGCGACGCCGGTGTAAAGGTCGGTTTGCGCGTCGGTACCAAAGAGTCGGTATATGCGTCGGTCTATACGTCGATATAGGCATCGGTAAAAGCGTCGATATGTGCATCCGTATAAACGTCGGTATATGCATCGGTAATCGGCTTCTACTGCATCGCCTCCTAGGTGTATCGACGGTTATTCCGATGACACTACTGCGAGTACCGTCGCGTATACCGACAACCATACCTGCAAATTTTTTTTTGGGTAGAGTGTTTTGTCTTTTGCTACAGCAACATTACCATGATGTTGCTGAACAAAAGACAATACGCTTTGCCCAAAAAAAACCGAGTACATGTTATGTGTACTCTAATGACAACCGAAATATGATTTCATGAAACAGAGTATTATTGTACACAAAAGAGATCGATAATCAGAATGAACAATGAACCATGTACAAAAGAAGTTATATATTTCAATAATGAAGCATGTACAAGAGTGTGGAAAACCACTATCATATATGACGCTTTTACAAAATGTGGCAAAGCAATGTATTGCCATATGGAAATCAAATACAAAATATTGGTCTTCCATTGCCATACACATGCAAAGAACGTTCCATATCAACAATCGTGCAACAAAGAACATTAATGGAATGAGATAAATTCACGTGAAAATTACAAACAAGTAAAAACCAAGTTTATAAATTAATTACCTCATCGCAAATGCTCCCATGAAACTACCGCACCGTGTCCCTCCAAGTCCTGCAATAGTGCAGTCAACCAATGACTATATCCATAAGACTCCTCCGTTCATGTTGGAGGACGACTCATTGCCAGCTCCTGAAACAAATATAAAAAGATTAGAGAAATATATATGAGAAATTTAACACAAATAAATTCAATAAATGAAACGGTACTTACAAACTCATGACGCATCGTGTCATATCCGCCGCTGCCCAAATGTGACGGTCCAATCGTGTCTAGACATGTGGCTGTGGCATTTCGCTGTTGGCGATATCGATCAGGAGTCTGCTGCTGCTCATCACGAATCATGTCCCACTCCTCAGCATCTAACCACACAGGCTTTGGTAAGCCTTCTTTGAATGCATCACGAGCCTCGGATCATCGATGCGACATGACCTCACGTGCCGTGTGCAGAATCCACTCTGAACTGACAATCGACTGGTCGGAACTCTTGGTAAATCGTTTGTGTGATATAATTCTTTCGATCTTTATCCTGTTCACTCCATTTCAGCATGATGGAGTGTCCAAACTGGATGGAGCAAAGCTGTCGTATGCATGCACGCATTGCTTTGCCAGCCGCATCCATCACCAGAGCTCCATCTCGGATACTATACACCTTGGAGTCATCATGGTCATGAGCACCCCAAGGTGTACGTGGTGTACTGCGTGGTGTACTGCATGGCGTACCTACATCTGAGGTACTCGTCCTAGGAGTAGAAGCGGGCGACACAACGTCCGTCGCACTGCCTCCACAACAACCGCCTCCTCTGCCTCTAGACCTACCTGTAGATCCACTCCTAGAACCTCCTGCTCCAGAGCGTGACCTCGCTCTACGAGACGGGCCAGACCCTGTATCGCGCTGAGGTGTCGAACGCACATGTCTACTAGTAGACCCAGTAGGAGATGGCTGCAAAGATGGTCGTGGTGGAGTCACAAAGCTAGGAGACATACCTCCTACGGGAGTAGCACCACCCTCAGGAGTGACACCGGCAGGAGTGACACCGGCGGGAGTGACACCGGCGGGAGTGAGGCTAGTGGGAGTGAGGCCGGCAGGAGTAAGGCCGCCAGGAGTGAGGCCGAGAGGAGTGCTACCAGGAGCGATCCAATACTGTGATGTAGCGGCCATATATGCAGGAGGAACGTGAGAGATGAACTCCAAAAACTGCTCCTCTGTCATGGACTGTGGAGTGACCGGGAGGAGAGCCACTTACTATCTATGTGCTTCCAAGCATCAGAGTCAGCTGGCACTCGCATTACATTATCTGTAGACCTGCTCTTTGTATGCCATGACATTAACTCAGCTATAGATTTGCATCTAAATATGTTCATAATTCGTGGAATGATAGGAAAGTGGCAAAGAACCTTTGCGGGGATTGCTTCGCCTATAACGTCTTCTCTAAATCTATTTGCTCCACACTTTGGACATACGTGGAGATGCTCATACTCATTCCGAAAGAGAATGCAATCATTCAAACAAAGCATGAATTTTCGTATAATTCATTCCAATGGACTGTAAAAGTTTTTTCGCATCTCCACATGTTGGAGGCATGTCATTGCCCTCTGGCAAAATTTGATCTTTAAGAAGCCTGCAATAAGCAATTAAAATGATATTAGTAAATGAAGTTATTGTGATACAACAATGAAAGCCAATTTGTTCTCCACTTACCTGAACAATTCAGTGACACTACTATCTGACCATCCATAAATGGATTGCAGATTGAGCATCGCGAGTGAAGCATGTAGTACAGATATCTTTGCTCCATTGTAAAGTGGTAAATGAGCTAATCTTTACATGTTTTCATATTCTTCATCAACTTCTGATTGTGGAATTTCTGTTGTGTCCATGAAACTCTCGTCGACACCTTCTTCACCATCATGATCTTCGTCCATCTCATAAAATGCTTCAAGCATCTCTTCCATATGTTCATTCTGTGTAATATTATTAGTGCTTGCTTCTACGTCTAAGTCCTTTTTTGCTCTCTTTTGGCCACGACAGGTTACCGGTGCAATGTCGTTTGGGTCCATCTGCTCACCTGGGGGACCATGCGAATGATAGCGTAGGTTTTCCAGTCAACACCTATCAAAGGATCCATACTCTCTAACATGTGCAGTACAAATCCGTCGTTTCCGATATATTTGATACTTGCACTATGTGCAAGGACATGCCATTCTCTCTTCAGGATCCAAAGAAGGCATCTGCTACAATATGGACATTTTAGAACATTTGTTTTTTTATTAAACCTAAAAATCTAACTCTTAAAGACCTAAATACTTAAATACCTAAAAAAACTTAAAACCCTAGTTTTAAAACCCTAATCTATATAGATATCCTATTTTATCTATATATTCGGATTTTTTCTTGATTGATCCTATTTTATATATATATATATATATATTTATTTATTCAGATTTTTTTCCTCTTAATTAAGTTATATGTATGGCTAAACCCTAAAACCCTAAATTATGTATATTTCTATACACATGTGTATATACATGTATATATGTATTATATGTGTATGTGTATGTGTGTATATATGTTATGTACATGTTAAAACCCTAAAACCCTAATCCAAATGACCTAGAACTAAAACATGTATATATATGTATGCATGTGTATATATATGTGTATATGTATATATATGTGTATATGTATATATATGTGAATATAGATAGGTATATAAGTATGTGTGTTTGTGTATTGTATATATATTCACTCTATTTAAAATGATTAAATTTAAACCTATTTTTATATATTTAATCATATATATTTCATTTATTTATTTCAAATACTAGTTCTTATCATATTTTATTATCTATATAATTATCCTACCTTATATATATATATTTATTTATATATTCAAATTTTTTCTTTACTTAATTATATTTAATTATATATATTTAATTTCATATATTTAATTTTATATATTTAATTTTATATATTTATTTATAAATATTTAATTAAATTATTTAAAACACTAGTTGTTTTTATATTTATTTATGTATATAATTATCTTATTATATATATATATTTATTTATATATTCAGATTTTTTTTCCTTATGTAATCCTATTTTTATATATTTAATTATATATATTTATTTAAATTATTTAAAACACTAGTTCTTTTTATATTTATTTATGTATATAATTATCTTATTTTTTACATATATTTATTTATATATTCAGACTTTTTTTCCTTACGTAATCCTATTTTTATATATTTAATTTTATATATTTAATTAAATTATTTAAAACACTAGTTCTTTTTATATTTATTTATGTATATAATTATCTTATTTTATATATATATTTATTTATATATTCAGATTTTTTTTCCTTACGTAATCCTATTTTTATATATTTAGTTTTATATATTTAATTATAAATATTTAATTAAATTATTTAAAACACTAGTTGTGTATGTATACGTGTGCGTGTGTACATGTATGTATGTATATGTGTGTATGCATATGTGTGTGTATGTATGTATGCATATGCATGTGAGTATGTATGTGTGTGCATGTGAGTATGCATGTGTGTGCATGTATATGCATGCATGTACGTAATATGTATTTGAGTGTGTATGTATATATCTGAGTGAGTGTGTATATATATGTGAGAGTGTATGTATATGTATATATGAATGCATGCATACATATGAATGAATATGCATGTGTGTATGCAGTATGTCTTTGAGTATGTGAATGCATATGTGTGTGTTTGTATGTATGCATATGCATGTGTGTATGTATACGTGTGTGTGTGTGTGTACATGTATGTATGTATATGTGTGTATGTATGTATGCATATGCATGTGACTATGCACATGTGTGTGTATGTATATGCATGTGTGTATGTAATATGTATGTGAGTGTGTATGTATATATGTGAGTGCATATATATATATATATATATATATATATATATATATATATATATATATATATATATATATATATATATATATATATATATATATATATATATGTGTGTGTGTGTGTGTGTGTGTGTGTGTGTGTGTAGGTGTGTGTGTGTGAGTGTCTATGTATATGTATATATGAATGCATGCATGCATATGCATGAATATGCATGTGTTTATGTTTATGTAATATGTTTGCCAGTATATGTATGCATATGTATGTGTATTTATGTATGCATATTCATGTGTGTATGTATATGTGTGTGTGTGTACATGTATGTATGTATATGTGTGTATGCATATGTGTGTTTGGTGATGTGTGTGTATGTATGTATGCATATGCATTTGACTATGCTTATGTGTGTGTGTATGTATATGCATCTGTGTATGTAATATGTATGTGAGTATGTGTATGCATATGTGTGTGTATTTATGTATGCAAGTGCATGTGTGTATGTATACATGTGTGTATACAAGTTTGTACGTATATCTATTTATGCATATATGTGTGTATGTATGTATGCATATGTATATATGTATGTGTGTACATGTATGTATGTATGTGTATGCATATGAGTGCGTATGTATATGTGAGTATGTCTGTGTATCTCTCTCTCTCTCTCCGCCCACACACATATGCATAAACACATATACCTACATAGATGAAAACACACACGTATACATACACACTTGCATATGCATACGCACATGCACACACATATGCATACACATACTCACATACATATTACATACACACATGCATATTCATGCATGCATTCATGTATACATATACATACACACTCACTCACATACATACATAGAGACTCACATACATATTACATACGCACATGTATATGCATACACACACATATGCATACTCATATGCATATGGATACATACATACACACACATATGCATACAAACATATACATACATACATGTACATGCATACATGTACATACACACATATACATACACACATGCATAAGCATACATACATACACACACATACTCACATACATATTACATACTCACATGCATATTCATGCATATGCATGCATGCATTCATATATACATATACATACAAACTCACATATATATACATGCTCACTCCCATACATACATATGCACTCATACATATTACATACACACATGCACATACATACAAACACATATGCATAATCACATGCATATGCATACATACATACACACATATGCATATACACATATACATACATACATGTACACACACACATGTATACATACACACATGCATATGCATATGCATACATACATACACACACGTATGCATACACATACTCACATACATATTACATACACACATGCATATTCATGCATATGCATGCATGCATTCATATATAAATATACATACACACTCACATACATATCCACACTCACTCACATATATACATACACACTCACATACATATTACATACACACATTCATATACATACACACACATATGGATAATCACATGCATATGCATACATACATACACACACATATGCATACACACACATACGTACATACATTTACACAAACACATGTATACATACACACATGCATATGCATACATACATACACACACATGCATACACATACTCACATACATATTACATACACACATGCATATACATACACACACATATGCATACTCACATGCATATGCATACACACATACACACACATATGCATACATACATGTACACACACATGTATACATACACACATGCATATGCATACATACATACATACATACACACACACATGCATACACATATGCACATACATATTATATACACATGCATATACATACACACACACATATGCATACTCACATGCATATGCATACATACATACAAACACATATGCAAGCACACATATACATACATACATGTACACACACACATACATAGACACATGCCTATGCATACATACACATACACACACACACATGCATACACATACTCACATACATATTACATACACACATGCATATAAAAAATAGATCTTTAGATTTTTAGGATATATATATATATATATATATATATATATATATATATATATATATATATATATAACATAGGATTTTTGGGTTTTACATACAAACACATCCTAAATAAAGTGGGCATGTTCAATTAATTCTCATGTACACACACACACACATACGTATACATACACACATGCATATGCATACATACATACACACATGCATATGCATACATACATACACACATGCATATGCATACATACATACACACATATGCATACATACATACACACACATATGCATACACACATGGATATGCAATATGCATGCATGCATTCATATATGCATTAACATACACAATCACATATATGTACACACTCACATATATATACATACACACTCACATACATATTACATACACACATGGGATCAGATGGCATCTTCACATACACCTTGGGGTGCTCATGACCATGATGACTCCAAGATATATCGTATACGTGATGGAGCTCAAGTGATGGATGTAGCCGAAAAGTCAATGCATCAACTCATTCAATAGCTTAGGTCCATACACTTTGGACATTTTGTCATGTCGAAATGGAGTGAGCAGGATAAAGATTCCAGAAATTATATCACAGAGTCGATCTATCAAGCGTATTGGCCAACACCTAGGCATCCTATTATCAACTGAGAGTCTATTCGACACACGGCACATAAGATGATGTCCCATCCGTGGTCCGAGCCTCGTGATGCTTTCAGAGCAGGGTTAGCGAAGCCTATATGGTTAGATGCTAAGAAGTGGGAATTGATTCAGGATAAGCAACAACATACTCCTGATAGATATCCTCAACAGCGAGATGCGGCGACAACACATCTAGATACAATCGAACTATCACATTTGGGTAGTGGCGGATACGACACTATGTGTTACAAGTTTATAAGCAACATTTGATTATTGAATTTGCTTGTGTTCAACATGTCATGTATGTTCATCTAACGTTTTGCATATTTATTGTAGGAGTTGATAGTGGGTCCTCCTCCAACATGAACTGAGGAGGCTTATGGATATCATCATGGATTGGAATGGAGGGATGCAGTGCCATCATTTCATGGGAGCCTCTACGATGAGGTGAGCTTATAAACTTGGTTTGGTGTTTTTAGTTGTCATCTTTTAATATCATGTCAATTTGTCTTATTTTACACATATGCTTTGTTGTAGGACTACAGGTATAAAGATTTTGATTCGTGTGGGCATATGTATGGTAGTGCTTTGCAAAAATTTTGGGTTACACTCATATATGGCATTGGTGCACCATAATTTTGTATTCGGTTCCTATCTAGCAGTGCTTTGTGACATTTTGTATTTGGCTCATATATGTCAATGGTTTGCCACACTTTTGTACATGGTTCATTCATGGAATATATATCTCTTTATCACACTTTTGTACATGGTTCATGGTTCATTCTAATCATCTCTTTGGTTTCTGATAGTGTTTTGCTTTATCATCATGTTGTGGTTTCCAGTCATCTAAACACTACATCAATAACCACTAGAGTACATATTACATGGTTTTTTTTTTGGGCAGAGTGTATTGTCTTTTGCTACACAACCTTATGGCAATGTTGCTATAGCAAGAGACAACACACTGCCCAAAAAACATTTTGCAAATTTGGTCCTCAGTATAAACACCGATATATGCATTGGAATATCCAACGAAATATTGATGCTTATAGTGATGGTTATACCGACGATTATACTCGCGTTCATACCAAGGATATAGTACCAGCCGGCATACCAACACCTATACTGATGCTGAGGAAAAAATAACATCTATATTTGCATTGGTATAGGGGCCGATATGCCCCTGGTATGCTGTAGTGAATGTCACTGAATATTCTCATTCAAATTGGGCTAATGATCATGTTCATTTATGTTCCACTTAAAAGATACTTCTTCATACATCCACACCAACCATCAATTAGCCTTGGCAATCATGAAGAATCCGGTCTTCCATGCTCAGACCAAGCAAATGAAGATCAAGTACCACTTTATCCATGAGAAGATCATATCTCAAGAGATTACTTTGAAGAAACGTACCTCCCAAGAGAACTTGGTGGAAATGTTCATGAAGGCTCTACCTCATGTTCCACTCCAAGGATTGTTGGACCTCTGCAACATTCAACCACTCCAAAATGTTCCAGAGAGGACATTCATGACATGATTTCATATATTTCCATTTCCTAGTTTATGCATATGAGTGCATTTGGATTTTTTATCTAGGAGATACTCCTTTTCATATTCATTTAGTTGTGCTTGGGTACCTTGCCATTTGCTTCTAGCTTGTAGTCATTCTCCTTCAACGAGAATCATCTAAAATATAATGTACTTTGAGATCCTCCTCCAAATCTATATAAGGAGGTCCTCTCCCCCAGTTTATACTTGATTAAAAGTTTGAAGAAACCATTTCTTTCTCTTGGAAAGTTCACTTTAATCCATGTGAGTTTTTCCATTTTCATGGTCTACTCAATTTTGAATCTCACACTCTTTTTCATCTTATGAGTACAGAGTTCAATTCATGATGCTTCCGCCTCTGTACTCTCTACATATAGCACACGTTTAAGATCATCCTCCTGAACCATACTTCTTAGGGGGTATCCTACATGTTGCATGGGTCCTCAAATTGTATGTTAAAGTGGCATCCTAGATGACATCAATTTCAGATTCCTGATGCAATGGTGTGGCTATGTATGTACCTATTATGGTGGAACAAATAAGATATGTATATTCTCTCTCTCTCTCTCTCTTTCTCTCTCTCT
Organism: Ceratopteris richardii; assembly: GCA_020310875.1. Classification (NCBI taxonomy): domain Eukaryota; kingdom Viridiplantae; phylum Streptophyta; class Polypodiopsida; order Polypodiales; family Pteridaceae; genus Ceratopteris; species Ceratopteris richardii. The sequence goes on from CM035411.1 coordinate 140,044,239, forward strand.
CTCTCTCTCTATATATATATATATATATATATATATGCAGATTTTTGTATGGTCTAATGATGGTCAAATGCAAAGGGAAAAAAAGGCATTAAGTGTTGCATTCGAGGAGGTACTTGCCTCTTACAAATTGTGTCCATGTATGCTCCCGTATAGTGTAACAATGTTTTCGTTAAAGCAAAACAATATGTTCTTTTACCGTCTAATAATGCTCAAATACAAAAGGAATACGAAATATTAGGTGTTGCGTTTGAGGGGCATTTCTCTCTTCCAGCGGCATCCACCTATGCGGCAATCTCTTCTTCCCGGAGAATGGATGGTTAGAGTTTTACGTGCATGGATTGTCCTAGGGGGGGACCGTATTCCTTGAACTAGAAATTGGAAAAGTGCATTGAAGGTTTGCAAATTTTAGAGTCGGACTCTTAAAGATGCACCTACACATCCAAGTATTTCGTGATCGAATTCCGAAAGGGGCTGTAATCTTGCGAAGCACGGATGGATAGATGCTCCGCCTCCACGGATCTAATCATCATGTAAATCTTTCAACGGTTATCCATTCATAGGGAAGGGAAGCATGTTTTGCCTATCGCTCAAAGCACTTTGCTTGTTTCTAGCACACATCTTTGAATGCATCAGATAGCATGGACTTGGAAACATGGGCATGCATGCATCCAAATCCATCAAGCATCTAGGACCTTGAGCTTGGTGAAGGACACATGTGTATCTTCTAGGAGGCTAAGGAGGATAGGTACTTTCAAAAATCTATTTGATGCTTGTCCATCATATCTAATGCTGCCGACTGCAACTAGATTGATGTCTACTCTTGACAGATTAAAAAATACATACACACTCTTCGAGCCACTAGAGTTTTAAATTTTATTAAGGAACTAAAAACAAAGAGCAAGATCTTCAAATCAAAGAATAACTGAAGTGTGAACGTATAGACCTTTTCCTCAAAGAATAGTTGGCAGGCCCTTCAAAGAAGAAACTTGGAAACTTCCGAGGAGAAAAACAATAAAATTTTTTGGTAATGATAGATGAATAACAAATGATAATGAAGATAAGAACTCATTGTGAATCAGTTTAATGTTCTCGTAGCGTAGAGTATTCCAAGATAAAAGAAGTCAATGTATGCTGTTCATCGTTCATATAAGGAAGAAAGTGGTTCCTAAATTTGCAGAGTTAATTGATTTTTCTGTGTCCAAGTTTTGAGTTGGATGGTCGATCTGATAAGTGAGTTCATTAAACCTTTGCCCCTCAAAAAATGGTTGGTTAGAGTTTGGTTGAATAGACATTGTTAATATAGCTTATAAAAAATGGTTGGTGATTTTAAACATTCTTAATATAGCTTATAAAAAATGGTTGGTTAGAGTTTGGTTGAATAGAAGCTAGCCCTGGGCTCAGCCTGTAGTAAGAAACACAGAGCTCTTCTGTTTGGAAAATCCATAGTGGAAGGCACATAGCCTTGTCTCTCTTCTTTTCTCTCCCTATGAAATCTACAGTAAGGCTCCAAGATTATTGCCTCTGTCTGCAAACTGGGAGCAGAGCTGACGAAAATATGAAGGTAAGAGAGGGTTGGAGATGTCTACAAGATAGGAAAACTACAATCGATTTGGCAAAAATATGCATAGCCACAATGAGCATGTAAAATGAATTCAGAAAGTAGCAACAAACAGATCCAACTTAAAGAAAATGGCCCAACCTAAGGCTTAGTTATGAAGGTTCTTTATGAGCTCACAAGTTGCCTCCTTACATGCGGGAGGGATGATATCAGCTTCATACAGTTCATTAATGACTTCCATCCTGGAGTTTTGTTATCGAAGGAGGTAGCCCAACCTACCAAGTGTCCCAAGTGCTCAAGGAGGTGAATTTCCACAATAAAGTGAATAGAAAACTGAGATTGTTCTGCTTGAGCACATACACTATGAGATTGGAAGCTCCAATGTTTATGGCATCCCCTTGTTAAGCTAAGAAATCTCTCCTTTGGTAAATCTTTATATTGTTTTGTGGCATATGGGGTTGAGTGGGTACTATGCTCATTCACTTGTAGAGTTGCAATTTCAAAAATTAAAGCTCCGGGGAGTAGGCTTCGACTGAGCCTCCATTAAAAAAGAAGTGCAGAGGGAAGCACCCAGTGATTGGCATTGGAACAAGCTACAATACATTGACTCTAGCAACATAACTAGGATATCAACAAACAACAAAATCACTCAAGCAGGGAATGGAACATCAGAATTATATCAGGGGAATACAAAACCTCCCTGGTTTTCTGCCCTTTTAGAAAAGCAAGTTGTTTCTTGGTGGCTTTACGAATGTGACTACAGGTGAAGTCCTCGTCAGCTCGATCACGTGGAGATGCCATTAACTTCTGTGGCAATGCTCATGAGGCTTCATTCAATAATTCATTGATCTTATTGGGCAGAAACCAGTCTAAACCAGTGAAAATAGTTGTAATCTTGTCTAACCCTTGCTTTGTGGGATACCGAGGTTTCCACGGATGGTATGCTCATTCACATGTATAATTATTCTTGATAAGTTAAAGCTCGAGGAAATCGTTGTTTCAAAGTCAAAACTCGGAGAAGTAAACGCTTGTCAAACCTTCATTAAAAAAAAAGAAAATGTTAATCAACAAAGTAGCTCTCCTCGATTTGATCATACTAAAGCTTTTGTACAAGTTTTGTATTTTATGGTAAAACATCACGAGTCACGATGGCCTGGCCATGTTACACAAAGCGGCATTCTACATGTCACATGCGCGTAGGGTACAGCAATAGCACACATACACACACAGACATAATGTTACACAGAGACATGATGTTGATACATAATGTTTGCAGATGCACACGTCTGCGCGCATGCGCGGAAGAGAGTCATGCCATTATTCACATCTATGTATATGTTTCTGCATGTCGCAACATGTATGCGTGAGGTGGTGTCCTGCATGTCATGTGGGCACGACCGAGAGAGCGTCTGAATGAGACGTTGTCTTTGTAGTTATCTACTACGCTACAACAAAACGTTTGTTTTGTGTCTCTTCCAGCTCTCCAATCCATGGATCACGTGAAGCTCATCCGCATCGTATGTTTGTGATTGGAGACTGCTAATATTCTCGCTCTCTCTCTCTCTTGCTTTGTGATTGGAGACTACTAATATGCTCTCTCTCATTAGTTAATTTGGTATTTACATATATTGTACCAATCGACTCAAACTTTGTGTGTAACTGATGAGATTGTGAACGTGTAAGAAAGTACAATCAGCGTAGACTCTTATAAAAGTATAATCATGTAATCATGAGAACCTTGCATTATAAGTCAGATATGATCCTAAGTTTCAACTATCATAGATTATGTATCTCATTAATATATTGGTTTTTTGTTTTTTTTTAAACATTTCATTTATTGATTTCGTTCATCTTCACACCAATGAACGTTTGTTTTCCCACTTTTTTGACTTTAAACCGAATCGCAAGTGAAAGTGAAAAACAGTCTATCTGTTCTTAACTTCGGTCATAAAAAATCAGGTGATCATCATACATGTGCCCATGTTTAAGGCGATCGAAGCTCACCGAACTTACCATGCATGTGCCTCGAATGCTCTACCTGGTGATCCAAAAAGTGAAATCCGATCACCTGAAAAAAATTCCATGTGCCCCCCTTATCTCTGTCTCATTCATTCTGATATCTACAATCGACAGAGTATTGTTATATCTCTGAAATTATCCATGCACCATAGAATCACCACACTTATTTCGTGGGCTATTAAGTTATTGCTTCTCTCGCTAACTAAGTGAACGTCATTCGACAAGCACCATAGACGTACTACATCTGGTTCAAGGGCTATATATATGGCCTATCTTCTATCACCTCTCTCGCTCTTTCTGTTGTTGTACTAAGTAGCCGATGGGCGTTTATCTCCTCAAACGACAAGCACCATAGACCGAAGACGTACCAAATTTGGGGCGTAGGCTGTATTTCAAACCAGCGTCTCTCTCAAAGGCAAGCCACCTCCTTCCATCATGGCACGACCGCAGCTCACCTGATGGGTCATTTCCACATTCACTATCAGATGCTGCTGGCCGTCAACGTAGACTCCCATCATGGCACGGCCGCAGCTCACTTGATGGGCCATTTCCATGTTCACTAGTAGATGTTGCTGGCCGTCAACGTAGACCTTTGACCTGGTGTGTGTAAACTGGTTTTCAAAAATTTCAAGCGTAGTGGAAAAGTAATGGAAGAGAACTTTAGAAACAAAAAGATATTGGATCCTTTACAGACGGGATTCTTGCAGGCTAGCCGATATATCATTGAAGAATTGGTGTACTTTGCGTAGAGCAAGACAAAGAAATTGAATATGAATATAGAAAATGTACAAGGGTGCAGCGGCAGATCCCCACCAATCAGCCACAAGCTTGTCCAAACCTGCATAGTCTAGTGGTTTGATGCTCTGAATCTTTAGGAGGAAGTCTTGAGTTCAAATCTGGGCTGGACATATCTCTGAGTTTCTCAAAGATGTGTGCCTTTACCTTAAGAGGTTGGGTGTGTGAGTGTATTTCCAATTCCTTGCACTCTCTCAAAAAAAAAATCACAAGGCAGCATTAACCCAGGGAATACAGGGAATACAACATTAGGAATCTAGGGATAGAGTACAAAGCCACAAAGGTTTCCCTTGATTTATGGTATTTGATTTTACAAAGCAAAGCATACGTACTATAATTCTCAGGAGAGGTATCCTAATTAAACTGATACATTTTTTACCTACTTTTTTTTAATCGCAGAAATACATTCGAGGTCTCTTGACTATGAATAGGGCTAGGCGCGTGCTAAAGAAAACCGTTAAGGTGCTATGCAGCTAAAGTGAAAAGGTAAAATCCTTTTTTCTCGAGTTATACAACTTTTGATTTTTACTGATACAAATGTTCCGCAAAATGATGGGTCTCCAAATGTGCCATAGGGGGATATCCATTCTCATACAAACTCCTAGCATTCTCATATAGACTCCCAGCAGAGTCTCTTGCAATCCAAGTTGATGAAAACTATATGATGTATAGAGCATTTTCTGGGCTTAGCTCAAATATGCGTGGCATTCGAATCATTAAAGTGAAATTAAAGTCTAACTCAACAAATGCAGGTGGATGATAATCTTCTCGTCCCCATGATGGTGGATCCACCTTCATTTCATCTTGTATCTTTCCATTACAAAGTTCAGGGCATTAAAAAATGGGGGAAGCTCTTCTCGTTGTGAATATGTGTACTCAACAAAACCAGAGAGCTCTTTATGTGGTTAAATTAGGTTTCCTCCATAAAAGTAGTGTTTTATTGGTTCTCTAAAAAGCTTCTATTTTAATTTCATTTCACAAAGCAACAAAGTATCCATAGATAAGAACAATTTTTACAAGAATTAAGAAGTGCCCTGAGTCGTCTTTCTTCCTCAGACATCTTTTGACTATGTTTAGCCTTGACGCTTTAGAATTACTCCATATGCCTCTATAAAAAAACTTCATAGGGAGGATACATATTTTAGCATCAATGAAGGGATGTCATGCTTTAGAACTTCATATCAGATTCTTAATATTGACCAGTCTAGGTAGTATTCCTTTTTAAAATTTTCATAGTATTTTACTTCATTGTGAACTAAGAACATCACCTCAATAATATATCCCTATTTCTAGACTAGCCAATTGTGGTTTCCAATGTTTCACAACTGCCAAAAGATTTTTTAATGAAAAAACAGTATAGATCCAAAGGTACATGGATCTAGGGGTTGTAACAAAATCACTCAACTTTACCTAACTTATCAGCAAGGGACTTGCCGACAAATCAAATTCAACAAATATTAAGGGTTTCTTTATATATTGTTCTTTATATATATTGTGTTGGTTGTATCATTGTACTAGTATATTTCTAGTACATTCTCTTTATGTGATAGAAGAAGAAGAAGAAGAAGAATATAATTCTTCCTTGCCTCAATCTCCGTGTGTTTCGCTCTTGGTGAGTGAGAATGTGTGAGAGCTCTCTTCCTTATCTCCTTGCTCTTGACTAGGTATCATAGCCAGTGCGTCTATAGAGAACTGATGGAGAAGGTTGAGAGTGAAGAGATTGTGAGAAGGTGTGGAGAACATGCTCTTCATAAACGATCAGATTGGTATGACATTTGGTAAGTAGATATATTAAGGCATCAAATTATTTTTGAGATTTATGCCTTTGGGAGGGTCACTTGTTTTGCTCAAATTTCTATTTCGATGCCATTTTGGCCTTTATTTTGAGCGTACAAGGTGGGACCCATAGAAAAATCAAGCGATTTTGCAAAATTGTAAATTGTCTTTTGTTTGAAGTCTCCCAAATATTTTGGATCCAAAATTTCAAGCAGTTCTATATACTGTTTATGTAATTTTGAGAGTGAATTGTTAAGTCACAACATGATAGTGTTCAAGCAAAGGTACTACTCCTAGTATTTTTGTAGTATTGCAAATTGCTACAAAAATGGGAAATGCTGATATAATGATTGGACCTATGAGAAATAAGATGAACAAGGAAAACTTTCATGCTTGGAGATCTAGAATGAAAAATTCATCGATGGGATAAGTGTTGAAAATAAATGTACAAGATCCCTTTCACATGAGCTATGCTTGTATAATTTTACCAAATATGAAGATAACGGAAAAGAAGAGAAAAGAAAAAAAATAAGGAAACAAAATTCTAGTCAAAATTCCTGATGAGTAAAAGATACAATATCTGCCTTGTAGTAAGTGGCATGTAGTGGGCAATCAAATGAAAGTGGTGAGTTATGAAGGTGTGTACTTTCTTTGTCTCAAATATCTTCCTCAAAGGAGATATATTCGGGGAGTTATCAGTCAAAGAGTGAAGTTCAATTCTTCAGCATACTTGTGTGGAGAGGTAGTTCATTTTTGTCAGTTGTGTTTCCAAATCAAAAATTGTCCAAATTAAGTTATTTATAGTGTGTTAGAAAGCTCTCTTTGTATACTTTGATTGAGTAAAGGCATAGGTCCATTTGAGTTTTGTAGTGAGAGTAGCAAGCTATCTAAGGTGAAAATATGTTGTCCAAGTGCTGGACATACAAGGGTTCACTACATGTTTTCATTGCGCATAGGAGAACTCACTCTCCACAGATGGTATTAGAGCAAACTTGGTGCTGAAGCTTCATCAACAGAGTTGGAGTTAAAACAAAGCAAAAGAGGAGCTATAAAACAAGGGGGAGCTTCACAAACACAAGAGCAAAGGACAATATAACTATTCGAGGCAACATCTCTCAAAGTTTTTGATAGTCTTCAATGGCTAACTTGGGTTAACAAGTAGAGAAATTGGATAGGGATAACTATTCCATGTGGAAGTTTAGAATGAACAACTACCTAATGGGCAAAGGCTTGTGAGGTATTGTGAGCGGCGATGATGCTCAACCTCAAATTATCAATCAAGCTACGGCCACGGAAGTCCAAAGGAGGCAAGCAAAAGAATGGGACGAGAGGAATAGGAGAGTCATGTTCCTCATTTCACAAGTCATTACTAATGCCATGGTAGGGCATATTCAACATCTAGAGAAAGCTAGGGATGCTTGGGAAGCTCTTGAAAGGATGTATTCAACAGATACCTAAGCTAGGAAACTTCAACTCAATAATTAGTTGAACACGATCAAGAAAAGTTTGAGTCAATCCATAGTTGAATATACTTTGAAGATTAAGGAGCTAAGTGATGCTTTAGCTTCTATTGGCACAACGATTGAAGACAAAGATCTTGTGTGTTATACTCTCAATGAATTGAGAGAATATGAAAGATGGAAGCCTTTTATAACTTCCATTAGTTTGAAAGATGCATATCCAGGTTTGAACAACTAATCCCTCATCTTGTCACAGAAGAGCTTAGCTTTAGTGGCCCCAAAGGAAAGGACAACCACAACCAAATGTTATATGCATGTCGAGGTAAAGGAAGGAACTCAAGTGGAGGAGGAAAAGAAAGAGGTCACAACAACTCCCACTACAATCAAAACAATTCGAAAGACAACAAGGATGCATCAAATGCCAACACACAAGGAAGAGGTTGAGGTAGAAGTAGAGGAAGAGGAAGAGGCCGAGGCTCCTACAATTCTCATAAAGGTATAACATGCTATCATTGTGGTAAAGTAGGACACTATGCTAGTGATTTTTGGCTGAAGAATGGAAGACCAAATGGAGGCAATCAAAGGAGCCAAAGCAACTATGCAATCACCTCAAGTGAAGGAAGCAAGGACACACTACGTGCAATGAGACATGATTATAGAAGCTCTTGTGAAGATGACAAAAGATGGTACATAGATTAAGGTTGTAGTAACCATATGTCATGCCAAGGATGTGTTGACATGTACCAAGTGGAAAAGGATGTGTTGAGATAGGTGATGATACTCAACATGATTGAACATATTGGAGATATAAGGCTTGGAGATACAAGTAGAGCAAAAGTACTATCTAATGTTCTTCATGTTCTCACAATTTCAAAGAACTTGATTTTAGTAGGACAAATGGTAGAGAAGGGTTATCATGTCATATTCAATGAGAATGGGTGCTTCATAAAGAATCCAAAGGAATCCTTCAAGGTCATTGCTCGAGGTAGAAAAGAATGAAGGATGTTCACTTTGGACATCCAACATCCACATGGAAAGGTCATGTACATTCAATGTGGGAACAAGAAGATTTTAGAGCTCAACTTATGGCACAAAAAAATAGGACACATCAAAATTCCAAAGCTGAAGGACATGAGCAAACATGAAGTGGTAAGAGGTCTTCCAAAATTTAATAGCATTGGTCTAAATGAGTTATGTGCAGCTTTTCAACTAGGAAAGCAAACGAGGCATCCATTCAAGAGGAGCAATTATGTGGCCCCAAATGTCTTGGACTTGATACATACAGACGTATGGGGCCCAACCCAAGAAGCATCAATGGCTGGTTATAGATTTTTTGTCACCTTCATTGATGATCACTCAAGAAAGGTATGGCTATTTTGTATGAAGCAAAAAGCAGAGGTCGTTTCTATATTCAAAAGATTCAAAGTTGAAGTTGAAAAAGAAACAGAAAGGTCTATCAAAACCTTGAGGTACGATGGTGGAGGACAATACTTCTCCAAAGAACTTTTAGATTTTCTACAAGAGTATGGGATCAAAAGGAAGTTTAATTGTAGGTATACACCACAAAAAAATGGAGTAGCTGAGTGGAAAAATAGGCAAATTGCTGAAATTGCAAGATGCATGCTCAATGAGATGAAGGTACCATTGTACTATTGGGTTGAAGCTACCACAATCACCATTTACTTGATGAATAGGTGCACAACATTGGGAATACATCACTTGACTCTAGAGGAGGTATATTTGGGTAAGAAATGTGATCTTACACACCTCAAAGTGTTTGGATGTGTTTGTTTTGTTCAAAGTCCATAAGAACTTAGAACAAAGACGGAACCAAGGTCAGAAAAATGCATTTTCATTAGCTACTCGATAAAGAAAAAAAGATACAAGTGTTACAACCCTAGAACAAAGGAAGTAAGAGTCTCGCAAGATGTGGTCTTTGATGAACTAAGACAACGGTATGAAGATAAAGGAAAGGAAAAGATTCTTGAACAAGATTGTCATGATTATGCAGGAACAAATCAAAGAGAACTTCAACAATCAAGCTCAAAGGTTTCAGGTCCACAGGCATCTACATCAAATGAAGAATGTTCAACATGGAGGGGGAGTCATTCTTTGTCTCCAAATTCAGGTCATAGTAGAGCTGAAGAAGCAAGTGCTACTCCAACAATGAGATAGATGCAAGTGAAGAAGAATATGAAGAGGTAATCACTACGAAGGTAAAGCTGAATAGGTTAAAGAATCAACTTTCTAAAGGCTAGCTTCAAGGACAAGGTATCCAACTAAAAGGTTGAGTTATGATAGTTTCATGGCGAAACATTTTGCATACATGATGCAAGTCATCAATGACAAAGAGCGTGAGACATTTGAAGAAGCTTGCACACAAAAGGAATGGAAGCAAGCTATGAAAGAGGAGATCAAAGATCTCAAAGATAATCACACATGGGAGCTAGTGCTAAAGAAAGAAGGTATGAAGATTGTTCCAAACAAATGGGTGTTTAAAGTAAAGAGGAATGCTGATGGTTCACTAGCAAGATATAAAGCTAGACTAGTTTCCAAAGGATTTAAACAAACACAAGGCATAGATTATGATGAAGTTTTCAGCCCTCTTGCAAAGATGGGAACAATAAGAACATTAATAGCAATTGATGCTTCAAGGAGGTGGCCATTATATGAACTCGACTTCAAAAATTCTTTTCTCAATGGAGAACTACAAGAAGAGGTATACATGGGTCAACTGGTTGGATTTGAAAATGAAAACCATCCAGACTTTGGTTGCAAGTTGAAAAAGACACTTTATGGCTTGAAGCAAGCATGAAGAGCATGGAATTAGAGATTGGCAGAATATCTAACTAAGTGTGGATACAACCCAAGTAGTGGAGATCCTTGATTGTACATGAAGAAGGAAGAAAATAGAGAGGTATATATTTGCATATACGTCGATGACCTCATCATAATAGGAAATGATGTTACAAGGATTAAAGATATCAAAAGGAGCTTGGTAAGGAGTTTAAAATTTTAGAACTTTGAGAGCTGAAATATTTTTTGAGAATTGAAGTTGTTTATGGAAAAAGTGGCATCACCTTAATGCAAAGGAAGTACTTGTTGGATCTTCTTTTCATACTTGGAATGAGTTAATGCAAACCACTCACTCAACCCATGGACACAAATACAAAGATTTGATCAAATGATGGAGAACCATTGAAGATGTAATGACATACAAAAATATTGTAGGATCATTGATCTATGCAAACATTACAAGACCTAATTTATCTTATGTTGTTGGTGTAGTTTCTTAGTTTATGCAAGCCCCGACAAGTGAACATTTAAAGTCAGCCAAGAGAGTGGTGAGACCTGATTTATCTTATGTTGTTGGTGTACTTTCTTAGTTTATGCAAGTCCCGACAAGTGAACATTTATATTCATCCAAGAGAGTGTTGAGATACATAACACATACAGTTAATCATGCTTACTTTTACAAGTTTGATGAAGAATTTTAGGTCAAAGGCTTTAGCGATGCTGATTGGGCAGGTTCAAAGGAAGATAAGATATCAACCTTAGGTTATGTGTTCATGATAGGAAGCAAACCTATCACATGGAGCTAAAAGAAACAACCTACTCTTGCACTTTCATCCATGGAGGCATAATAAAGAGGATGAGTGTTGTAGAGTAAAGAAGCACAGGAAAAGTAGCCCCAAAATATTCATTTTATGGGCACAATTTTTCTTCTTCAAATTCCTCTAAAAGCCTCATGAAGCCATGTAAATGCACTAGAGGAGTCCTCTAGATGCATGAATCCCAAACATTGTATCATAATCCTTGTAAAATAATAGGAATTTAGGGTTTCTATAATAAACTGTTGTTCTCTTATGTGAAAGGATCATTTTTAGCGCACATGTATATAAGCCATTTGATGATACTTTGTAGACACTTTTTGCCACTATGAGTAAGAGAGAACTCTTATTTTCGAATTTGCTTCTTCTTCCTCTTGTATCTCCATGTTTTTGAGTTTTTGTATGTGCGTGTAGTTTGGAATGAGTGCATGGAAGTGTTGTCTACATAATTCATTGCTTTTTTGAAGTGTGTAATGTGTGTGTGAAGTGTGAGGAGGTGTGTGGTGAGACTAGGTGAGTTGCAAAACTTTGTTTTTGCCTATATCTTGAAGTAGGTTTGTTAGGAACAAACAAGAGTATGACCATTGGATGCATCTTGTCGAGATCTTTGAAACGAACCCTTTCACTATAACACATCAAGGGTATACCGAGGCTGCTACCGAGGAAATTGAACGGGCATAATTTTTTCGCGACATCGGTGTTGGGGTCAATATGGGTGTTTGAAAGATAACACCGGTATAGTCGTCGGTATAAACGTCAGTATATGCACCAGTATGAGCGTTAGTATGAGCATCGGTATTATTGATGTTTATACCGACGCTCATACTGATGCCTCTACTAGGCGTACCAATGACTATACTGGGCGTACCGACGCCTATACCGGCAACCATATCTGCACAATTTTTTTTGGACAGAGTGTGTTGTCTATTGCTACAACATGATGTTGTTTAGCAAACGAAAATACACTCTACCCAACTCTAAACCGAGTACATGTATTATGTACTCTAATGACAACCAAAACATGATTTTATATGAGAAAAAATGAACCATGAATCATGTACAAAAAGTTGTATATTCCATAAATGAAAGATGTACAAGAGTGTGACAAAGCACTTCCATATAGGAATCGAATACAAAATTATGGTACATCATTTCCACATAGGAGTGTAATACAAAATTGTGGCAATGTGAAAAAGCACTTTTATATAAGAATCGAATACAAAATTATAGTACATCATTGCCACATAGGAGTGTAATACAAAATTGTGGCAAAGCATATATGTAAGGGAATCAAAACATTTACACCTGCAATCCTGCGACAAAGCATGTGTAAAATGAGACAAATTGACATGACATTTATAAAAAACAACTAAAAATACAAAACCAAGCTATAAGTTTACCTAATCATAGACTATTCTCCCATGAAATGATTATACCTTGCCCCTCTAAATCTTGCAACAGTGCAGTCAATCCATGACGATATCCGAAAGATTCTTCGGTTCGCATCGGAGGACATACATATAATAAATATGCAAAATGTTACATGAACATACATGATGTGCTGAACACAAACAAATTGAATAATTAACATGATACTTACAAATTGGTAGCACATATTGTCTTATCCGTCGGTACCTAAATGCGACGTTCCAACCGTATCCAAACATGTGGCCGCCGCATCTCTCTGTTGACAATATCGATCAGGAGTATGTTGCTACTCATCTTGAATTGATTCCCACTCTTCAAAATCTAACCACACAAGCTTTGGTAAGCCTGCTCTAAAAGCATCGCGAGCTTCCGACCGTCGATGAGACATCACCTCGCGTGCCGTATGTTGAATCCACTCCGAACTCACAATAGGATTCCCAGGTTCTGGTCGGTACTCTTCATATATCGTTTGTGTGATATTGTTTTTAGAATCCCTATCTTGTTTGCTCCATTTTAGCATTACAGAATGTCCAAATTCTATGGAGCAAAGTTTTCGAATGCACTGACGCATTGACTTCCCGAGTGCATCCATGACTAGAGCTCCATTACATGTGTGATATATTTTGGAGTCGTCATCATCATGCGCTCCCCAAGGTGTACGTGGAGATCCCATCTGATCCAATGTGAAGATCCCATGTGATCCAATGTGTGTATGAATATGCATTTGTGTATGCATATGCATATGTGTGTATGCATATGATTTGTGTATGCATATGCATTGTGTATGCATATGCATTTGTGTGTTATGCATATGCATGTATGTTTGTATGCATATGCATTTGTGTGTATGCATATGCATTGTGTATGCATATGATTGGTGTATGCATATGCATTGTGTGTATGCATATGCATTTGTGTGTATGCATATGCATTTGTGTATGCATATGCATTTGTGTGTGTGTGTATGTGTGTATGCATATGCATGTGTGTATGCATATGCATGCTTGTATGCATATGCATGTATGTGTGTATGCATATGCATGTATGTTTGTATGCATATGCATTTGTGTGTATGCATATGCATTGTGTATGCATATGCATTTGTGTATGGATATGCATTGTGTGTATGCATATGCATTTGTGTGTATGCATATGCTACTGTGTATGTAGATGCATTTGTGTGTGTGTGTATGTGTATATGCATATGCATGTGTGTATGCATATGTATGTTTGTATGTGTATGATTGTGTGTATGCATATGCATTTGTGTGTATGCATGCATGTGTGTGTGCATATGCATGTTTGTATGCATATGATTGTGTATGCATGTGTGTATGCATATGCATTTGTGTATGCATATGCATATGCATTGTGTATGTGCGTATGTGTGTATGTGTGTATGCATATGCATGTGTGTATGCATATGCATGTGTGTATGCATACACATGTGTGTATGCATACGCATGTGTGTATGCATATGCATGCTTGTATGCATATGCATGTATGTGTCTATGCATATGCATACTTGTTTGTATGCATATGCATTTGTGTGTATACATATGCATTGTGTATGTGTGTGTATGTGTGTATGCATATGCATGTGTGTATGCATATGCATGTATGTGTGTATGCATATGCATGTATGTTTGTATGCATATGCATTTGTGTGTATGCATATGCATTGTGTATGCATGTGCATTGTGTATGCATATGCATTTGTGTATGCATATGTATGTGTGTATGTGTGTATGCATATGCATGTGTGTATGCATATGCAGATGTGTGTATGCATATGCATTTGTGTGTATGCATATGCATTTGTGTATGCATATGTATGTGTGTATGTGTGTATGCATATGCATGTGTGTATGCATATGCAGATGTGTGTATGCACATGCATTTGTGTGTATGCATATGCATTTGTGTATGCATATGCATTTGTGTGTATGCATATGCATTTGTGTATGCATATGCATTTGTGTATGCATATGCATATGTGTATGCATATGCATATGTGTATGCATATGCATATGCACTGTGTATGTGTGTATGTGTGTGTGCATATGCATGTGTGTATGCATATGCATGCTTGTATGCATATGCATGTATGTGTGTATGCATATGCATGCTTGTTTGTATGCATATGTATTTGTGTGTATGCATATGCATTGTGTATGTGTGTGTATGTGTGTATGCATATGCATGTGTGTATGCATATGCATTTGTGTGTATGCATATGCGTTTGTGTATGCATATGCATATGTGTATGCATATACATATGCATTGTGTATGTGTGTATGTGTGTATGCATATGCATGTGTGTCAATTGAAAACAAAACAATCACTTACATCGATGTAATGTTTGAATCAAGGCCGTCAAAATCCACTTGAAGTTATCCTTCGTCGAATTTCCAAAGATTTGATCCCAAAATCTCTTGCAAAACTAAAGAGAGAAGATATTAGAAAAGCACAAACATAAAGAAAGAAAAAAGAGTGCTACAATATGTGCGATCTACTTATCGAAACTTCAGATCTATAAAAATAGAGGTGTGCTTAGAGAGAGAGGGAGGGAGAGAGAGAGAGAGAGAGAGAAAATTGTTTGAATCAAGGTCGTCAAAATCCACTTGAAGTTCTCCTTCATCGAATTTCCAGAGATTTGATCCCAAAATCTCTTTCAAAACTAAATAGAGAACATATTAGAAAAGGAAAAACATAAAGAAAGAAAAACGAGTGCTACAATATGTGCGATCTACTTACCAAAAATTTGTTGGAACATCAAGCTTACACTATGCTTGAGGTGGATTTGATCTACATCAAAGGCTATTGCGTCGAAAGAATATCCGTTGGAGAGTTCTTTTTCATATGCTCATTTATTGTATTTTTTGAGAATATTTTGATGGCTCATTTACCGTTGTAAAAGCCTTGAGTTGTACACATGTAAAGGTACAAATATAGGGCCAAAATCCCACGAAATTTTGGTGGTTGAAGTTGCATTCAATCAAGCAATCAATCACCTAAAAGTAGATCAATCAAGATCTTCACTTTTCCTAGATTGTAGGGAAGTGAATTGATTCCCTCCAACAACCATTCCCACCTTCATTTGAATTCAAATTCAAGTTGTAAAAGTCGTGGAACACTCCTAGAGGCTATATAAGGAGTTGAAATCACTTGTACATTACATGGAAGCAATATACATACACTTGTGACCATCATTGTCTTGCTCCTTCAATTTTCTGCATCATCTTCTTGCCAACAGTAATCTTGCAGAGGCTGCTGCTCTCTCCTCAGAGCTCCAAATTGAGTGCAAGAGGACTCATTGGAAAGGTATCAGTGTTTAGTTTATGCCTGTAAATTTTCAAAGCATTTAGTTCAGCAGATGTGGAGAAATCTCAGTTTTTCTGCCTCGGGGTCAATCTCTGCGTATTCCTGAAAAATAGGAGGTACCACCGGTGAATGTCGCATTCATTCCTATAGCATATTTTGCTTATTCCTTATACTTTTGTGCATTCCATACACTCAACCCTATGTGTATCACTCCCATAAAAGGATTTTTCCTAATTGTAATCACGCTGGTCGCTATGGGCATTTGAAGTTCATTGTCTCTTCCATAGATAGTAAGTTTTTTGAGCTAGTCGACCGGCGAACCTATCTGTTTTGTATCGACTCATTCTCCTTGATGCTCCAAGGTACATAGTGTGTTTCTTTGCACTCATAGCATGCCTATAAGGTCTATTTGAGTCTCCATAAGCTCAAGGGCTGGTCTTGTGCCGGTTGGCTTGACCAAACTTCATCGCTTCGAAACGCACTTTTCTACCTTTGACAAGCTTCTCCAAGTTCTTTCAATGGTATCAGAGCTAGTTCAAGATGGGTGACGGCTTTCCCTCAATGATCGAGAAGTTTGATCGACACAACTACGCGGCTTGGCAAATCAGAATGGAGGCCTACTTGCAAGGTAGAAATCTTTATGGAATTGTAGCAGGTGATGAAGCTATGCCTATTCCAAGATCCAAAGGAGGACCTACACAAGAGGAGACAGATAAGCTCACACTTTGGTGCGCAAGGGATGCTCAAGCAAGGTCGTACATACTAAACTCTATCTCTGACTTTCTATTACCACATATTAGAGGATGCAAGACATCTCAAGAGACTTGGGATGCCCTGGAGACTTTCTTTTCTGCTAGTACCAAAGCAAGAAAGAATCATCTTTGGAACGAGTTCAACCAAATGAAGAAGACACCTAAACAAACCATCACAGAGTTTGTTACCAAGGTCAAAGAGGTTGCGGATCAGTTAGCATCCATTGGAGAGCTGATTGAAGAAGAGGTCATCATGAGGCAAATTCTCAACGGCATTCGAAGTGATAAGCAATGGCAATCCTTCACGACGGCCTATGATCTCATCATGGATGTGCAGACTCCAGACTTCAACATCTTTCTTGGACAACTCTTCAATCAAGAAGCCAACAATAGCATAAAGGAAGGTAACTCTTATCATGGTAATTCAACGAGTGCTCTATATGCAGATAAGAAGGATAAGAAGCAGAAAGGCAAGAAGAAGGAAGAAGATGAAGAAGAGACTTCCCAAGCCAACTTCGCAAGCAAGAGCAAGTGGAAAGGGAAGAAGAAAGGACCAAAGCAAGACAAAGCCAAAGGTCAGAATGTTCAACCTTGTGCCATATGCGATAAGACCAACCACACCACTCAGAACTGCTGGTTCAATGGGAAGACCCAGAAAGGAAGTGGAAGAGGTGGATATGGCGGCAATAGAGGCAGAGGTGGACACAACTTCAACAACAACAATAGAAGCTATAATAGAAGGGACTACAACATTTATTCAGAAGATCAACCACATGAAGACTCATTACTTCTTATGAACCTAAGCCACAGAGAAGGTAAAGAAGATGATCATTTGTTCTACATAGATTCAGGATGCTCGAATCATGTTGCAGGCAACATTGCTCTTCTATCTGACTTGGAAAGTCCAAAGCATAGACATGAAGTGCAAACAAGGGATGACACGAAGCACAATGTGGAGAAGATTGGTAATGTCAAAGCTTCCAATGGCAGGACAAACATTCTGAGTAAGGTTCTCTATGTACCCACTATCACTAAAAACCTAATAAGTGTAGGCCAAATAGTTGAAAAAGGCTTGCAAGTTAGGTTCACCCACCATGGAGCTTTTGTGGAAGATCCATGTCAAGGCTTCAAGAAGATAGCCCGAGGTGAGAAGCATGGTAGGCTCTTTACTTTTGAAGTAGGAGATACCAGGAACATAGCTCTATTCAACTTTGGGTCTCAAACCCTAAGTGAGCTTGAAGTGTGGCATAAGAGACTTGCTCATGTGAATGAAAGAACCTTGAAGGATATATGCAGAGATCAAAGTGTTCTAGGACTGCCGAACATATCAAAGCAACATATGATCAACATGTGTGATGCATGTCAGATTGGGAAGGCACAAAGACAACCATTCAACCACAAAGGCTACATCCACAACAACTTATTGGACTTAGTACATACAGATGTATGGGGACCAAGTCAAGAACCTTCATTGGCAGGATCAAGGTACTATGTCTCATTTATTGACGACCATAGTAGGTGGACTGTTCTATACTTTATCAAGAGTAAGAATGAAGTGTTTGATTGCTTCAAGAATTATCTTGCGCATGTGGAGAATCATACAGGTAGATCACTAAAGAAGCTCAGATCTGATGGAGGGGGAGAATACTTCTCCAAAGATTTTGATGAGTTCTTGCAGGATAAAGGTATCAAAAGGGAAGTGACTACCAGGTACTCTCCTCAACTAAATGGAGTTGCAGAGAGGAGAAACAAGACATTGGTTGGATCAGCCCGAACAATGCTTGAAGAGAAGAAGTTGCCACATTATCTATGGGCAGAAGCTATTTCAACTGTGGAATTACAGGTTGGTTACATATCTTCAAGACCAAGGGTTCAAAGCTAGCAGCTCCGATCCTTCTCTATTCATCAAAAGGGATCACAATGAGGTTATCTATCTATGTGTATATGTAGATGATATTATTGTGACAGGTGATGATCTAAATGGCATTCAAAGGATCAAGAGACACATGCAAGAGGAGTTCAAAATCAGTGACCTAGGTACACCTTTGGAGATGAATCATAAACTTAGTGTTTATGAAGGTGAGAAAATTGAAGACATAAAAGAGTATCAAAGCTTGGTAGGTAGCTTGATATATGCTACTCACACAAGGGCAGACATCTCATATAGTGTGGGAGTGCTTAGTCAGTACATGCACTCACTGAGAAGACCACACATGGATGCGGCTAAGAGAGTACTTAAGTATCTCAAAGGTACAATCAATGAAGGTATATTCTATCCTTACTCTTCCGATTTGGATATCAAAATCTACTCAGATGCAGATTGGGCAGGAGCTAAGGATGATAGAAAAAGTACATCTGGTTACTTAGCATTTGCAGGTTCGAAGCTAGTGTCATGGAGTTCCAAGAAGCAACCAACAATTGCTTTATCCTCAACTGAAGCAGAGTACAAAGGCTTGACCATAGCAACTCAAGAGGCAATATGGTTAAAAGCATTGTATACAGATTTGGGACTTGTGAGTTCCAAACCTCACATATTTGGAGATAATGTAAGTTCCATGCATCTAGCGGCAAATCCTATTTTTCATGCGAGAACCAAGCATATAGAAGTCCATTATCACTTCATCAGGGAGAAGCTCATGGCAAAGGAGATTGACATTTCTTTTGTTCCGACTGAAAAGCAAGTAGCAGATATGATGACAAAGGCACTTGATGGAATAAAGCTATGTAGATTCAAAGCTATGGTAGGTATTCAACCTATCAGAGAATGAAGACTCAAGCATACTTTAGCTTGAGGGGGAGCTGTTGGAACATCAAGCTTACACTATGCTTGAGGTGGATTTGATCTACATCAAAGGCTATTGCGTTGAAAGAATATCCGTTGGAGAGTTCTTTTTCATATGCTCATTTATTGTATTTTTTGAGAATATTTTGATGGCTCATTTACCGTTGTAAAAGCCTTGAGTTGTACACATGTAAAGGTACAAATATAGGGCCAAAATCCCACGAAATTTTGGTGGTTGAAGTTGCATTCAATCAAGCAATCAATCACCTAAAAGTAGATCAATCAAGATCTTCACTTTTCCTAGATTGTAGGGAAGTGAATTGATTCCCTCCAACAACCATTCCCACCTTCATTTGAATTCAAATTCAGGTTGTAAAAGTCGTGGAACACTCTTAGAGGCTATATAAGGAGTTGAAATCACTTGTACATTACATGGAAGCAATATACATACACTTGTGACCATCATTGTCTTGCTCCTTCAATTTTCTGCATCATCTTCTTCGCCAACAGTAATCTTGCAGAGGCTGCTGCTCTCTCCTCAGAGCTCCAAATTGAGTGCAAGAGGACTCATTGGAAAGGTATCAGTATCTAGTTTATGCCTGTAAATTTTCAAAGCATTTGGTTCAGCAGATTTGGAGAAATCTTAGTTTTTCTGCCTTGGGGTCAATCTCTGCGTATTCCTGAAAAATAGGAGGTACCACCGGTGAATGTCGCATTCATTCCTATAGCATATTTTGCTTATTCCTTATACTTTTGTGCATTCCATACACTCAACCCTATGTGTATCACTCCCATAAAAGGATTTTTCCTAATTGTAATCACCCAAATACTCTCGCTGATCTTTCAAACAATCAAAATCATTGTGACAAGTTCCATATCAACATTGTAGTTAGTCATGAGTATGTGACGACAAGAAAAGTATTCTGAAGGGCTCTTGATCCTCCTGAAGTGGATGGATTGCGAAAGGAAGGCAAGAAACATATCGACATATGGACACAGGGATTTGTTTATCCAATTGATCCACAAACAAGAAGGTATCCCCCTTTTCATAATCTTCACCATCTCATTAGATTTGTAGGAGATGGTGAGGAGGGTTTAGGAGGCTATTGTTCAAGGCTCTAGGATATTTCAAGCAGTTATGTACAATACATAAACTATCTACAAAATACACTACATCACAAGGATTTACATATGAGGGAGCTAGAAAGCAAATTATCCACTTTATCTTCTCAGTTTGAGTCTTTTAAAAAAATGAAAGAAACTCCTATAGGTTTGAGAATGGAGTCGAAACGAGTAAAACCTTTTTTAGATTTGACTAAAAAATCTGGCGAGAAAAAGAAAAGAATGAAAATTGTAAGAGATCATGTGAAAAATGTGCTAGGGTTCAATATGTTGAGTAGTTTTGAGCGTGTACATTTCTGTAATGAAATTATGAGTCAAAATAATGTTTTAAGACTATTGAAACTGAATGAAAATACATGCTTGAAACACTTTGTTTTCCAAAAACTCATGACAGAAATGAATCTGTTACTAGAACCATCTCAAATTCAGAAGATTTGTGATAGCTTCGGAGTGAGTAGGAAAGGTTATAGAGCAATCTCAAAAGTTTGGTGTGAATTTTTTTAAATTTAACAAAGTTAAAAGTTTTGGATCACCTAAACCCCATCATGTAGGAAAGTTTCGGCTCTGCTTGAAAAAAGATCACATCAGTATTTGGTGAATATAAACATATTCATGGTAACATGCCTTACGAAGTAGGAAAACAAAATTTACATTTCACTTACAATGCATTTAACAACGTATGGATAGATATTATAAAATTTCAAACGTACATGGTTCAGTTCTATAATATAAAAGAACATGAATGTTCTGGTCTGTTGAAATTTGTAATCAAACTTGATGAAGTTGAGCTTAAAAAACATCAAAAGATGGAGAGAATAAGTATTGCACTGATGAACAAAGCTTTGGAATATAGCCTTCAGAAATTGGATACTCCATCTCTCAAAGTACAATCAGAAATGGAGTTATCGTGGGTTGGTTGTGGTCAAGTTCCATCTGAGAGCCATAAAACACTTAAATGGCTATTCTCACAGAAAAACATTCCAAATGTTATCCAAAGGCATCATGGAGGAGAATTGTTGAATGTCAATGACTACGGGAACTTTCAAGTTGGTATAAGTGGGGGAGCAAATTCTAAGTACCCTTGCTTGTACTGCATGCAAAGCCCAAACACAAATGGATGGATTGCTAGAGCTGAGGCTGAAGAGGCTCCTTCCAGACAAAATGTTATTCTTCATAAGTACTCATCTTCTTCAATGATTTGGGATCCCATACTTCCAATAGCATTGACAAATGTACACATATATACACTACATGCAGAGTTAAGAATCATTGACAAGCTGGTCCATCTTCACTTGGATTATGCATATTCTATCAAGCCTACAACTCTTGTAGATGAGTGCATAGAAAAATGTGAATGTCTTCTTTCAGAAATGGGATTTCATGGTGGTGATGTTCATCTAAGAAAAGATCCAAAGCTTTCACAAAATACAGGTGATGTACTATAGGATGTCTCAATGGGAGGTGCAAAACCAAGGAGATTCTTCAGCAACCATGATGACAAGCAACTAAATGCCATGTGGAATTGTTGGAAAAATTTTTGTGAGGTCACGACTAATGTAAAAATCAAACTAGAAATAGCAAAAAAGAGAATGGAGGTGTGGGTCAAACTAGATAATTTTTTTAAGATCATGAGGCAGCAGGTAACATCAAAAAGTTATGTGACAGATTTCAGAAAGGCAACAACAGAGCTTATTGAAATCATCATAGAGGCATGGGGTGCCAAAGACATAACATACTACTTGGTGAGTTCAAAAGATAATGTACATTTATTTCTTTAATTGAAATAAAGATCTGATGAGATTCTTCTGCTCTTCTAGCATATTCTTCTTGTGCATGGTGCATTCTTTGCAGAAAAAGAACCACTTGCCATATGGAACACCCAAGGCATGGAAAAATCTCATTATCAAGCAAGGACAAGCTTCTTTAGGTGCACATGGAAAGGAGGAGGAGTAACAAAGAGCAATGCCTTCAGAGAGCTTTTTGATTGGTTCTTTATAAGACAATTACAATGGACCTCATGCCAAATATAATCACAAGAATATGACTATCACCATACAAAATCATCATTTATCAACATCACAAAATGAAAAAAACTACATTTCAAAGAGAGCTTTAATATTTGCAATGTCTTTTATTTCTTTGAGAAATAAAAATGTCATGTATGTACATTTCATGATGTATTAAGCTTTGAAAAGAAATATGTCTATAACCATCATATCACTTTGACCAGAGAACAGATCATGGATCAATAACAATTAATATTAGGACATGGATCAGTTACAACAAAAAAATTTGCAATGTCTTATATCACATTGGGCAATTTCTATATATGTACATTTGATGAGTAATAGAATTTGAAAAAATGAAGTCATTCCTTGAGTCTCTTTAAAGACCTTGGCTCTGGCAAATCACCTCTATATCTAAGGAATTGTTTTCTCCTATATCCAACAATGCTTTTTAAATCTGACACCCTGCAGCCATTGCATAGCTTGAATAACAAAGAAAGTACCCTAACCTTGAAGCATTGAGTCCTAGGGCATATCCAAAAATTCTGAATGGAGCTGCTCGTTCAAGTAGCAAAACTCTGAAAGCATTAAAGGGTATTGGAGTAAAACCCATGTATTTTGATGGAGTCCTCAAGGAGAACAATGCAAAGTCTAGCTCCTCACTATAGTGCTTGTGAATAACACAAAAAGTGTCTGGGTTCAATTTTGGAAGATAGTGGATAATTGAATGAATATCCACCTTTGCTTTTCCTTTCTCGTCTATGGTTTTTTTTGTTCCCTTGCCCCTGCCAAGGTAGTAGTCTTCATCCAATATAGTTAACTATGGTAAAAATGAAAAACAAGGTCAGATGAAGTGCAAGAACACTTAAGGAGTCATGAAAAGTAACTTGAAACAAACAGACAAAAAGCAAGATACCCGACTGATGCAAGCGATTAGGGTCTTCAGAGAAATTCAGATGGTCATTATCACTTGCATCGGTCGTTATCAATATCTCTTTGCAAACTACCTAGAAACATGTTATATTTGCTAAAGAAGGTGAATTCTTACATAGCCAGATGTCTATTATCAATGTTGCATGCAACTCCTAGACACGACCGATACAAGCGATAAGGCCCAATGGAAAATATCCGATGGGCCTTATCGCTTGCATTGGTCGTGATCGATTTCTCACACTTCAAATGGAGATCTTGGACAAAACCGATACAAGCTAAAGATGTCGCATCGATCGTATCTCATTTCCCAATTCTTGAGAATATATTTAACTATATACCTTGACATCATCTTCCTAAGGGAAGATAAATTTTTAAAATGAATGAATCCATTGTATGATAGAATAGAGAGACAACATAAGGGTGATGCAAAGCATGAGCAAAAATTTCATGATTGACATGATGTGTTTAGCGACTTAGAGAAGAAGGCATTAACATCTATGTGGTTGTCTCATATCAACCAATGTTTTTGTTGGAGTTAGATGTCTGCGAAAGCATGCAAGCAATACAAGGAAGAAGAAGACGTTTGGAGCACAACACACAATACTGAATGTATTAATAGAAAATGTACAAATATAAGTAGCCCAATAGGGCAATATGTGTATATACAAGCGGGGGGAAAAAACCTCCTAAAGAGGGAAAAAAGTGCCTTGGTGGTCCTAGAGTGTTAACACACATCACTACCTAGATATATCAACAAATCCCCCTTTGGAGTATTGTGGTGAACAAGTAGCTGGCACTCATGTATAAGGAAGCGCCAAGATATGTGAAAATCACTCCACAAAAGGAAGTATGCCCAAAGCTTTGCGAAAAGCTTCAAACTTCTCCCTAGGCAGAGCCTTCGTGAAAAGGTCTACAATGTTCTCCTACGTGGGCACATATGCCAAGCTAATCTCCCAAGCAGAGAACCTCTCCCTCACATAATGATAATACACCTCAATATGCTTAGTGCAAGCATGGAACATAGGGTTTCTCACATAATGACAATACACCTCAATATGCTTAGTGCGAGCATGGAACATAGGGTTCCTCGCAACTGCCAATGCGCTCTGACTGTCAGTGAAGATGGTGGTGGCAGAAGACTATCCACCACCCAAATAGCCATAAGGCATCTGAGCCACACACACTCAACATTCGTTATAAAAGCTCTATACTCAGCCTGAAAACTGGAAATGGCCACAGTAGGCTGCTTCTTGCTCAACCAAGATATACATGATCTACCAAGCATGAAGCAAAAGCCACTATTGGACACACGAGTGTCATAGCAAGCAACCTAGTCCGACTCAAAAAAAGCATGCAAATCTGGCGGTAGTGATCCCCCCTTGGGTAAAACAACCCAAGTAACCGAGTACCACTCAAGTAGCAAAAGATGTGCTTAACCGCCTGCCAATGCTTGACACCTAGGCAATGCATAAACCTGCTCATCTATGAGATAGAAAACTAAATATCTTGCTGAGTAATGCATAAGTAAATCAGGCATCCAATAGCTTGCTGACGCTTTAGCTTGTAAACCCACTTAGTGCCAATGGCCTTCTTGCTAGGAGGCAAGTCACATAAAGACCACGTATCATTCTTCATTATAGCATCATATTTAGATTGCATAGCAGCCACCCAATTTTCCGAATTTTGTGCTTCGTCAAATGAAACAGGCTCATCTCATCACAGAGACTAGATGCAACCATAACATAGAAATCTAATGCAAAAGAGGCACTATGAGAGCCTGATTGAGTACGATATGATAGAGGTGCATCTAATTTGCTATCATGCAAAGTTTGCACCAACCATTTTGGCATATTTTTTGCCTTCTCAATGTCAGCTCTCTCATCAACAAGTGCATCATGTAAATCTGCATTAGAGATGGGATGATCTGCATCATCACATGAATTGTGCAAAGGCTGAGAAGTTGCCTCATTAGGACCAGGATTAGACTATCCACCTGTAAAAAGAGGTAGAAACGTATCATATATCTCTTTGGAGCTAACATATTTCTCCTTAGTACATGAAAAGAATGGCTGAACAGCATCTTCCACAAAAACAACATCATTTCTAACCAAAATGCATTTAGCATGTGGATGATACAAACGATATCCTTTACTTTCAAAATTGTGCCCAACAAAAATACATTGTACTGCTTTATCATCCAATTTTTTGTGATGTGGTCCAGGCACTAATGCATATGCCAAACAACCAAAAACACGTAGATGAGAAAAAAATGGCTTGCGATCATGCCAAGCCTCATATGGAGTGATAAACTGTAGCGCTTTAGTGGGATACCTGTTAAGTACATATGCTGCACACATGACAGCCTGAAGCCAGAAACTGTGTTGCAAAGCCTGACTCTTGACCATACACCTCGCCATCTCCATGAGTGACCTATTCTTTCGTTGAGCAACTCCATTCTGTTGAGGTGTATACGACACTGTACACTGGTGTTTTATCCCACGTTCAACAAGAAATGCATTAAAATAAGAAGACATATATTCCCCCCCTCGATCAGAACGGAGGGTGCCCATTTTACATGCTGACAGATTTTCAGCCAAAACAAAAAACTATTTGAAGCACATGAACACTTTGGACTTTGCTTTCAATGGATATACCCATGCATGCCCAGAAAAATCATCGATGAAAGTCATAAAGTAAAGATAATTTCCAAAAGAAGGTGTCTACATACGACCACAGACATCACTATGTACAAGCTGCAATTTTTTAGTAGCCCGAACTGAACCATCTTTTGGAAAGGAGGAATGCAAAATTTGCCCAAAATATAGCCTTCACAAACATGTTTTCCAGGTGCCTCAAGTTTGGGCAAAGAGGATACCATTTCAGATTTCTATAGACATAGCAAACTAGCAAAATTCAGATGACCAAAGCATGCATGCCAAAGCTTTGCATCTGACATAGGCTGAGGATCATGTACTACACATGCCAAATCATTGACAGATCTTTCATAGTCTATGAGCTTATAAAGCCCACAACATAAAATGCCAGAAGCAATAAACACATGGCCATTTGACAGATCATGAACTATACATCTGTCATCAACAAATTTCACAACCAAGCCAATCTTGGCTAATGCAGAAACAAATAACATATTTTTCTTGATCTCTAGCACAAACAAAGCATTTGACAAAGTGAAAGAACTACCATCAGTAGTAGTCAAAATGATCTTACCAACTCCCATAACAGGATAACAGGAGTTGTTGGCGCATGTAACAATATTCCATGTAGGAGCAGGTTCGAGTGAAGAGAAGAAACTACGCTGCGAGGTAATATGTTTGATCGCCCCACTGTCAAAGTACCAAACATCTAAGTCTACTGCAGACATGCACTGCTCATGAGAAGATGGGTCAAAACTACAAACAGTATTAAACACCCATTCTTCTTCCTATACAAGATTAGTAGACTCTATTTTTGGTGTAGAGGCTTCTGGAACAACCATTCCAACCTCTTTCTTCTTTGCCTCTTTAGCAGCGAGTTTTGGACAGTTCTTTATGATATGGTCATTTCCTTTACAGTAGTTGCAAAACTATTTCTGCTTTTTTTATTTGTTTTCATCTTTGTCTTCCCTCTTCGATTGTGCAAAATTACCAGATTTCTGCTTACTAGTTGAAGAGCTCCATTTTCCTTTGCCCTTTTGACTAGTCAGGAAAGCTTGATCTGCAACATGCATAATGGGCGTATTCTACCTGGACTGATCTTCCTACAACAGAACAGAGATTAACTCCTCAAATGACAAGGCATTTGGATTGCCTTTCATCATCAACCGAAGAGTAGAAGCAAAACTCTGAAATGAATCACAAAGACCATTCAGAACGGTCTGCACAAGTGAGCTATCTGGTATAACCTCATCAGCACAAATCAACTGTTCCTTCAAGTCTTTGATGTTTGTTAGAAAATTGTCCATAGAATCACCTTCATTCATGTGCTCACTCTCCAACTGTTTTCGCAGGTAAGCAACAGGAGCCTCTTTCCTAGCTTGGTACAATGTGGTAAGTGTATTCCAAGCATCCCTAGCTATTCTACAAGAGCGAATGTGAGGAATAATTGCACGTTTGACAGACAAAGCTATCAATGCATGAGCCTGGGCATCTCTACCATCCCAAGGAATTTGCTCTACAGTAGGTGCAGCAGAAACCACAACATGAATAGAAATATGCAGAATATCATCATCTTTGACACCTTCTGCATCAGCTTCAGTACTTGTAGTTGTAACAGTTGCAAGTGTGATAGGACATTTTTCAACACCCTACACAATGTTCCACAGTCCTTTTGCAACCAATACATGTCGCATCATATAAGCCCACAATGGGTAGTTTGTACCATCCATCTTATCGTCAATAGCCAACATACAAAATACATCACTGCTTTCATCCATTGTTAGTGACAAAAATACCTTGATGCAGAAAATTGACTGTATCTCAAAACGTTGAATGGAATTGCCTAGACAAGTTCTGCTAAACCTGTAGCAGACTTCGAGACACTTATATTAGCAAACAGAATCAGGTATACTTTTGGCACAAAAAGACAAAATAGTCTGTACAAGCATTGTGATAGTGCGTTCGGAGGCTGAAATGAGCTCAGATCTCTGAAACACCCTGATTATGCTCAACAAATTTTATGGGAATCTGAGACTGCAACTGGAGAGGTGTAGACAATGCACGAGATGAAGCAGTGACTTGCTCTAATACCAATTGCTGGAGTTAGACAGCTGCGGAATCACGTGAACAACAC
Source organism: Ceratopteris richardii (assembly GCA_020310875.1). Classification (NCBI taxonomy): domain Eukaryota; kingdom Viridiplantae; phylum Streptophyta; class Polypodiopsida; order Polypodiales; family Pteridaceae; genus Ceratopteris; species Ceratopteris richardii. The sequence goes on from CM035411.1 coordinate 140,072,593, forward strand.
AAGGAAGAAGAAGAAGCTTGGAGCACAACACACTTTACTGAATATATTACTAGAGAATGTACAAAGATAAGTAGCCCATTGGGGAATAGGCGTATATACAAGCCGGGGGGGAAAAACCTCCTAAAGAGGGAAAAAAGTGCCCCGACGGTCCTAGAGTGTTAACACACATCACTACCTAAATATATCAACAATTTTGAAGAAGATGAGAATTTCTAGGGATATATGAGTTGGAGAGGTGAAGTGATACAAATGTTAGGATGACATGTAATTAAAAAGAGGTGAAGTAAAAGCAAGGAGTAAAGAGAAATGAACGAAAATGTTTTGGAAATCACAGAGTTTTTCTTTTGGATGTTCATGATTTTGGAAGAGTTTTCTTGAGAGATGGGTATTCATGAGAAGGTGATGAGTGTGTCTTCTCCTCATTGGCATGTTGGTGTTGCAAAACTAGAGGAGGATGCATCAAGTTGGTAAGGTATTGACATTAGAATCTTGTGGGTTGAAAACGCTTTGGTTGGGTGTGGAGTTTTGGAAAAGAAGTGGTGCCAAGGGGTCGTTCAAGAGAGGTTTAGAATGGGGTGAATTTGAGGAAAACCTATGGCAAGGGATGGTTTTTGACAAAGGTAGAGATGAAGCTTGAAAATGGTTGGGATCCTATCTATTTTTTGCAAGCCAATGGTATGTTAGGAGGGATGAATGAGGAAGCTGATGGAAACAGTGAAGGGAGCAGAAAAGGAAGAGGTGAGGATGATGAGCTGAGGGAGCTAGATGAAGAGATGAACAGAAATATAAGTGGACAAAATGTGAGATGAGATACTACGATGAGCATTAGTGATTTGAAAGAATCGATGATTAGGAAGTCAGTAGGAGACTTACATATGGAGGAGAAAAGAAATTAGAGTTGAAATAGAGAAACAATTCGTTGAAGAAGTAAAGAGTTGAGAATCGAAAAGGTCCAAAGAGAAAGAAAAGATCTAGAAAAAGATCATTCATTGTAGTGAGTTCAAATGACATGAAATGATTGCAAAAGTTAAAGAATAGTTAGAAATGAAGATGAAAAGGATGGTTCATGTTCTTGGACTCTGAGGAGACCAAGCAAAGGGATGGGTAAATGATCGACTATATTAGGAGCAAGTGTTTTACCATTTTTCTTCGATATCTATGATCGTCTCACATTGGCAAGGAAAACTTAGGTAACATATCATTTTTTGTTGCAAACATAGGAGATGCAATAAAATTTTTTGGGGTTGCAAATTAATGAGATGGTTATTATGTGTAGGTCTTAAGGGAAAGAGTTGACTATAGAATGTAGTAGTTGAATTTTAGCTTGAGTACGAGTAGAGAAATGCTATGTTTCATTAGGATGTCCACAAGGGGTTATATGTATGTGCGTGATGTGTTGGGAAATAAAGGCCTTTCTTTTATCTCCTAAGTCTCAAGACTTTGGAATAAAAAAAGGGAAATAATTGTGTATATATGTGTGTTGCCAATACACCACAATGGGCTTGTAGGCGGGTGGAAACACCTTGATGAGGTGATGGAGGCCATGAGCTAATGCAAGTTTCATTGTAGGCCCAACCTATATGTTGCTATGCACCTATGTGGGATGATATCTAGAATGGTTCACTTTGATCGAGTGGTCAAAGCCACGAGTTTGTCAGTTTTGCATAGGGCTAGTGTTGTGGGTTGCTTATTATGTTGGGCTGGTAGATGGGTGGAATGAAATTGGTTGAACAATGAAGGCCATGAGTTGCATGCAACTTCCATATAGTCTTGCTTGCATAAATAAATAAACAAATAAATGATAAATAGAAAAAGAAAAAGAAGAAGAAGAAAAAAAAAATTCTCTTTTAAGGGGGATAAAAGTGGGGAGACGACATGATGCTCAGATGGGAATATGTGTACGTTTCATGGGGATATGCATTGATGTGGACTCGTGATGAAGCATGTCAAATCAAAGCTCAAGCTTGGCTGAAATCTGGAAAGCAACATGACTATAGAAGACTTCCACAGATCCAATCATGCTAGATGTCTAGCTAATTTGCAAGCCTTCTGAGAGTTGTGAACTTGGACTTTTAGTTTATGCAATGACTTGTGACAAGCAGCTTTGTTTAGTGAAAAAACATAAGACTCCAAAGGTTCTTGCGGGTGTGCATTCATTTAAATACATGTTGATAGAAAGTTAAATTGGCTATCGAAAGTTGAAAAGTTTTGATGAAAAAGAGTGTGAAGTAGACAAAATGAAAGTGCAAGAGTAAAACATAGAAGTAATGGAAATGAAAGAGTGTTTGAGAGATACCAAGTGTAGAAAAGAGAAGATATATGAACCATGGACATGTTGAACATACATAGAGGAGAGGCAGATGGTAGAATAAAATGGAAATACACAATATAAATATCTATCTTGTCATTGATTATTCATAATCTCTAAGTTTTTCCATGTGCTTTTGACATACTTTTGATTGATGTTTTTGGTATTAATAACAATTTTAGTTGAGTAATAGATTCTTTGCAGTAATAATTTCCTCTAGTGGTTCGAAGAGGGATGTGGAAGTTGACATAGGTACATTTGATTGGACCAAAGTTTTTATGCATATGACATGAATCTTTTCCTTTTTTGCATGAACACGAAAGCAACACATTTCAGGCATCAAGGAAGACTTCACAAATAAGTGGAGGGGTGCAAGATTATGACCACCACATGCTAGAGAAATGACTGCTCTCCCAACTATATGCCTCTATATATAGCTCTCTCTAGGGGAGTACCTTCTTGGGTAGGTGGATTCTAACCATCCATTCGTCGGCCATGTAATTGCATGTGCACTAAGTGTCACTATTAACTGGAGTTAACTCAAGTTGATGCTTCTAAAAGGATCTAGAGCTCTTTTGGAAAAATACTCTACCCATGTATCCCACAGAGGTTGAACCAAAGACCTTCTCCTTCATACCCTTGAGGCTTAACCACTAAGCTAATTGGATCACTTGTATACAAGAGCATATGACCTGATACATAAGTTTAGTCTCAAGATCTTTGATCATACACATGGGTGACCAAATGGTGTCCAATTTCAGATCTCTATCAATCAATCAGACCCTTAGATCATAAACTTACTTTATTACATTACTTGATTGTGAAGAGGTGGATAGGTATGTGCTTGAAGATGAAGAGGTGTTGCAAAATCCTTGATCTACACCAGCCAAATGAACTCTAGGAGTATGTGGTGGGCCCCTTTAGCTTTCCAATGGATGTATTAGACACCCTATGTATCTTGGAAGATCACTCACAAAAAGATAGATCAAAACAGATAAGTTGGAGTTAGCTCAGAGGTGAAGAACTTGCTATTTTTGGTTCATACACCTGTCCAGTGTTTTGCATAATTCTCTGAGCACAGCATTAATTAGCTTAATTCCTCTTGGAGAAGTCTAGTTAACTTAAAGAGCTAACTTTAAAGAGTAATTTAATAAAAAATAATGAACCACACACTGAGAATGATGTTTAGCAACTGATGACATCATCCCGCTTTTCACGGTCTGCTACAGTTTGAGACCAGTGAGCAGAAAAATGAACATAAATCCAGATTGAAGAATTCAATGATTATGAAAATTTGTATGCTTATACTAGATAGTACTCTGTATCCAAAAAGCTTTAAGTCATTGAATTTGGGTAAGTATACAGTGAGAAATAGCTCTAACAAGATGAGTAAAAAAGTCGGGTACCTGACAGAGAAGTGAAAATGACAGACAGGGTTGACTTCAACTAAACATAACTGAAGATTGCAACATCCAAATGAAATGAAAATTGATGGGCATATAGTAGACTTATAGATCTAACTTTACCAACTTAAATCACTGAAAATGATGCATCAAGCTTAGAGAAACAATCTCTGCAATCTGACTGAGAAAACTAAGAGATATGGTAGTGAGTAGTACACTTCACAAGAACATGGAAATATGAACTCAAATGATCATGAAAATGGAAGTATATTGCTTGTACAATACAATAGACGTACTGACACATATGTGTGCCTTGTAATCACACCTTGATATGGCATAAAGCTCAGCTCTTGGAGGTTGTCACATAGGTCTCTCTAACCACGACTAAAACTGCCATCTATTTATAGTTGAGTTTGGGAGGCTAACTTCCCTCAATCACTCTCCAATCAATTAGTGATTGATTTGATTCTCTACCTACCACAAATCACGAATTCGTGGCTCCTCTTTCCCTTTTTGATCAAGTGGACTCAACCACTTAAGATTCTTTCACTTTTACATTAAGTAAACTCTTCAAAAGTTACAAGAGGTAGTTCACAAGTGAACTTTACATTGTCTTCATTTTAAGGCTTCTTCTATGACTTTGTGGGATTGAAGCCAATACTTAGGCTTGTCATAGACTTGCTCCAACAGCTCCCCCTCAAGCCAAGTATGCTTGAGGTCTTCAATCTTCCAAGATTACCTGCAAACCAATCATAGCCTTGAATTTGCAAAGCTTTGTACCATCCAATGCTTTGGTTAGAATATCTGCACATTGTTGATGGTTGGACACATATGATATTTGAATCTCTTTGCTTAGAACCTTTTATCGTACATAGTGATAATGAACTTCAATATGTTTATTCCTTGCATGAAAAATAGGATTAGCAGCCAAATGAATAGAACTCATATTGTCACCATAAATAGTTGGACTTCCAAACTCCAATCCAAGATCTTTGAATAATGTCTTCATCCACATAGCTTCCTGAGTAGCTATGACAAGACCTCTGTATTCAGCTTCACTAGAAGAGAGAGCAATTGTGGGTTGCTTCTTGGATGACCATGAAATAAGCTTTGAACCTGCAAAGGTAAGATAACCTGAAGCGCTTCTTCTATCTTCTTTGGAGCCAGCCCAATCTGCATCAGAAAATAGCTTCAACCCTAAATCAGATACATAAGGATAATAAAGTCCTTCATTTATGGTTCCTTTGAGATACTTGAGAATCCTTTTGGCAGCATCCATGTGTGGTTTCCTTGGTGTGTGCATAAATTGACTTAGCACACTCATACTATAACATATATCTACTCTTGTCAATGTGGCATAGTTGAGACTACCCACAAGACTTTGATATGATGTGATGTCGTCTATGAGTTCACCTTCATGTGAGCTCAATTTGTGATTGACCTCCATTGGAGTACCTGCAATCTTACAATCTTGCATCTTGAATTTTGCCAACATGTCCTTAATGTACTTTCTTTGAGTGAGAAACAAACCATGATCTTTGTAGACAACTTCCAAACCTAGGAAGTAGGTAAGTGAACCCAAATCACTTATCTTGAACTCTTCTCTCATCTGATCTTTGATCTTCTTCATACCATCTGCATCATTTCCTGTCAATATAATATCATCTACATATACACATAGGTAGATGATCTCAGAATTACTCTTTTTAATAAAGAGTGAAGGATCTGCCTTGCTTGGTTGAAAGCCTTTGTCCTGCAAGAATGAAACAAGTCTGAAATTCCAAGCTCTTGGAGCTTGCTTGAGACCATACATTGCTTTGTTAAGTTTACACACATAATTAGGATAAATTTGATTCTCAAAACCAGGTGGTTGTGCCATATATACCTCTTCTGCTATCCAACCATTCAAGAATGCATTCTTTACATCTAGTTGAAGTATCTTCCAATTCTTGGAAGAGGCAATACTAAGCAAAGCCCTAATAGTAGGCATCTTTGCCACAGGAGAGAAGGTCTCCTCATAATCAATTCAAGAAGGCTTCAAGTGCATCCCACACTTCCTGAGATGTCTTACAACTTCTAATGTGAGGCAACAAAAAATCTGAGATAGAGTTGAGGAGATAAGACCTTGCAAGTGCATCCTTGGAGCACCATGTGCTCAATCTCTCTTGCTCTTCTTGTGTTGCTTGACTTTTGTTCCTGAAACTTGGCATAACTTCATCTCCAGCCACATAACCATATAAACTTCTACCTTGGAGATAAGCTTCCATTATTAATGACCAAGCTGAGTAGTTACGTCTGTTCAATTTGTCAATTGATGAAGGAAATCCATCTGCCATGTTATCCAACCTTGCTCTGATACCACTGTGAAGAGATGGATAGGTATGTGCTTGAAGATGAAGAGGTGTTGCAATTTCCTTGATCTACACCAGCCAAATGAACTCTAGGAGTATGTGGTGGGCCCCTTTAGCTTTCCAATGGATGTATTAGACACCCTATGTACCTTGGAAGATCACTCACAAAAAGATAGATCAAAACAGATAAGTTGGAGTTAGCTCAGAGGTGAAGAACTTGCTATTTTCGGTTCATACACCTGTCCAATGTTTTGCATAATTCTCTAAGCATAGCAGCAATTAGCTTAATTTCTCTTGGGGAAGTCTAGTTAACTTAAAGAGATAACTTTCAAGAGTAATTTAATAAAAAATAATGAACCACACACTGAGAATGATGTTTAGCAACTGATGACATCATCCCGCTTTTCACGGGCTGCTAGAGTTTGAGACCAGTGAGCAAAAAAATGCACATAACTCCAGATTGAAGCATTCAATGATTATGAAAATTTGTGTGCTTATACTAGATAGTAAGCTAAATCCAAAAATCTTTAAATCCTTGAATTTGGGTAAGTACACACTGAGAAACAGCTCTAACAAGATGAGAAAAAAATTTGGGTATCTGACAGAGAAGTGAAAATGACAGATAGGGTTGACTTCAACTGAACATAACTGAAGCTTGCAAAATCCAAATAAAATGAAACTTAATGCGCATATAGTACACTTATAGAGCTAACGTTACCAAGTTAAATCACTGAAAATGATGTACCAAGATTAGAGAAACAATCTCTCCAATCTGACTGAGAAAACTAAGAGATATGGGAGTGAGTAGTACACTTCACAAGAACATGGAAATATGAACTCAAATGATCATGAAAATGAAAGTATATTGCTTGTACAATACAATGGACTTACTGATACATATGTGTGCCTTGTAATCACACCTTGATATGGCATAAAGCTCAGCTCTTGGAGGTCGTCACATAGGTCTCTCCAACCACGACTAAAATTGCCATCTATTTATAGTTGAGTTTGGGAGGCTAACTTCCCTCAATCACTCTCCAATCAATTAGTGATTGATTTGATTCTCTACCTACCACAAATCACGAATTCGTGGCTCCTCTTTCCCTTTTTGATCAAGTGGACTCAACCACTTAAGATTCTTTCACTTTTACATTAAGTAAACTCTTCAAAAGTTACAAGAGGTAGTTCACAAGTGAACTTTACATTGTCTTTCTTCTTCTATGACTTTGTGGGACTCAATCCAATACTTAGGCTTTTCATAGACTTGCTCCAACATTGATGAGCAAGAAAACATGAATACTTCCAAACTTATCCACTTTATGATGACTCTCTATCTAGGCGATGCTTAAAGAATCCTAAAGAAATGCTTAGAAACATATTTTACACTTGCTTGTGTAGATTCTCATGCATCCAAGTAGGATGCCAACTTAAGAAAAAATTCCTTAGATCCTTGAGATGCCTTAGATCCTTGAGATGTTTATAATGAATGCTTCTACTTGATTTTGTCCCAAGATGTGATAGAAATCAAACAAAACTAAATGGAACTTAATCTAATTGGACTTTTAAAGTTCAAGTGTTTTGTTCCATAAATTGCATCCCTCATAAGGATGAAAAATGCCAAGAAAAAGCTATGAAATTTTTGGAATTTCTCACTTGATTCCATCCCAAGGAGTGATGGAAATAAAAAATTGGACTTTTGCATCAATCAAACTTTGAAGTTCAATAAATGGATGTTGGGTTCCATCTCTGGTAATGATGCAACTTGCTAAGAAAACATGAATAAGTTTTTCGTAGCTTCAAAAAGAAACCTAAGCAAGCAATCTTTAGGAAAAAAGATAAGTTCCTAAAAAGATGACAGTGATGTGTTCAAAGTAACATTATTTTCCATTGGTTCAATAAATATAGGATGCTTTTACTTTAAGCAATGCAATCGCAATGGATTGTTGCAATATGTTTAAAGTACTCTAGTAACATGAAAAGATTTATCAACTATAATAATTTTTGTTTCAAGCTCAAGAAAAGGAATAAGTATCAGATAAATGAAAGAACTCAAACTCTCATAATGGAATGGGAAACTATATAATAAAGGTGATATTTATTCTTTAAGTTTGATACTCAAGAAATGAACATAACTGAAGCAGTATGGTGGGAACACTACTGGAATGGATGACCTCTCGAGAAGTGCTAGTACTTTGTCTTCCTCGATCATTAAAGTCCTACCTTGTGCACAACCAATGGTGTCAATGGTAACTTTGGTTACTTGGATGACAAGGTATGCCTTGGTTTCTACCTTAGTTGTGCACCTTGGAGGAAGCCAAAGAAACGGGCACGTGGGTGGGTGGGTGCTCGCTTCGCTCACACAACAACAAAAAACCTTTTGCTTCAAACAACTCTGATACGAATGAAGTAGTGCAATGGATTTCCCTTTGTGAGAACTCTGGAATGATGCACTTATTGTAGATAAAAATGGTGGATTTCCCTTTGTGAGAGCTCTAGGATGATGACCTCATAGTAGATAACCATGGTGGACTGCCCTTTGGCAGAGCTTCGGGATGATTCCCTTAGAGTAGATAACCAAGCTCTGGATGACAAGAACGATGCTCCCCATAGATTTGAAAAATACATAGATCCACATAGTACATCGAGAGCATGAACTCAGGTTTTTTAGGTTCTACAAATATGGTCCAACTTCAAGTCTGTGGTTGACCCGACCACTATATGCTTTATTAAAGAACATATAAGAAAAATGTCTAAATTCATGCTTTGTAGATTTTTATGTCCAAAAATTTTTTTCTAGATGTTTAATTCTACAATGACACCTAAACTTTGCAAAAATCTGGATGCATTACCTCAATAATTTTAACATTCAAAAATATCATTCTAAGCACTTTTTTCCTTGTGCAACAAGTATTTCATTATGTTCATATGCATGGACACACAATCCATATGCATTGAGTTTGATTTGAAATACTTAGTCATCCATCTATCCACAAAAAATAGAATTTTTGCCTATCTACAAAAACATTAGAGATATACTTTTAATTTTCCAACTTTGATGAATAAAGCTATATTTTGTGTATGTGTGAAACTTTAAGGATGTTTTTTATAATCCCTACTTTCATCAAAAATGCATTTTTATAAATGCCATGCACTAATGTACACATGATTGTATTTTTTGTCTCTTTTACTACTTTTCTCTTTCAATTTGCAATCACGTTCAAAATGAGTCGGATCATCCGAATTCCAAAAAGCTTTACTATCACTACCGAACTAATTTGTTCAATATTTTTTGCAACCTCTTTTGTTCACCTTACCTTAAGACTATGGTGTGCCTCATATATTTTTGTCTTTTGTTTGTTAATGAAGGTTTTTTGTATTATTACCTCATCCACGATTAAGATCTCTTTCTTGGCCTCTTAGTTATCTATTTGGATCTAGCTTTCCCATATGAAGGGGAGTTTTCATAAAATGTATATTCTTGAGTTATCACCATTCATACAAGATAAAAGGGTTTAGGATGTTCCCCCTATTCCGTATGGGTCTGCTTAAAATGTTTGTATTTATTTCTCAAACAACAAAAACATAATTCTACCTTCTCATTGTAACCTAGAATTGGACAAATTTATGAAAGTGACCCATACATTTCACGTTTAGATTCTATTCATTCATTGAAATGTTGTTATCTAGTGGTGGCTTTCATGATTTTGTATTTTCTTCATACAATGTGACCAAATTCCTCCATAGTTCAAAATCCTCGTATCCTATATATACCCAATGATAATATCTTGTATACTCAACCACGTGGCACAAAAACACGTCCTAAAGATGTTTAAACACATAATTAAAAAAGTATACTTATAAATCCCCACTGGGAGTGATGACATGAGCAAGCAGATAGCAATCACCTATTAGGAATTGCCAAGACTATAATCAATCCACAAAAGAAAGTATGTATGAAGCTTTGCGAGAAGCTTCAAACTTATCCCTAGGTAAAGCCTCTCGGAAAAGGTCTACAACATTATCCTATGTGGCCACGTAAGCCAGTTTGTTCTCTCTAGCCAATGTAGTATAAAAGAAGGTTCTTTTTTGGTGAAGTGAATAAGTTATAACTTCAGATGATGCTTGTGTTATCATGCATGGGAGGATCATAAGTGAAATTTTAATTCCCCATAATATTAAAGTATTAATTCATATGAGTAGAAGCCTTTATAGAAACCATTTTAGCTTCTTTCTTCTTTTTATCATTAACATTTATTTGAAAAAAGATTATTGTTGAAATAATACTGGATTTATAATACTTAAAAATTGGTTTTTTTTTTTGTCTTTCTTCTCATCCGTTATTCCTTCTTTGATTGTGTAACACTAAGATATTGTCTTGAAAAAAGAAGATCTAAAAAATGCTTCATGTATAACATGTATAATGGAGTTGTGCTCAATGACAAGGCCATGAGCACAACTCCATTATACATGTATAACATGTATAAAAAATGCTTCATGTATAACATGTATAATGGAGTTGTGCTTTTCATCATTGAACGAAACGAACAAGGAAAAAAGTAATGCAAATTAGGCCGCACATGAATAAAAGTATGCATAAGAGAACTTTCTAAAAGAATTTCATGAGCAAAAATCAAATGTCCTTTCAATTCATTGGATTTTTGTTTGTAGAATCATTTCCATTCGTGTGATTTCTCTCCATTCTCTCAAACGGTATGCAAGACAATCCTCACTTCTCAGCAAATCTAATGTGGTCAAAGTATATCAATTATGTTGAACATACCTATGAAAAACAAATATGAGGGATAATGGCATGTTTTAACAAAAACAATCAATTCATGCATGTGCCTATGCTTTTCTACCACCCCCACCCCCCATATGGTGGATGAAGAGGTAATGATGCAATTGAAAAATTGGAAATACTAAGTACATAAAGAATAGAGAATCTAATAGCATCAAAACTAATCCTATTTTGAGCAAAAATAGGATTTAGTTCAAGACCCTTCACAATGTTCCAAGAGACCTTTGCTACCAATGAATGAAATATCATATGTTCAAAATAGGTAGTTGGAACAATCCAACTTATCCTATTATGCAAGTTAGATAATACTCATTAACCATGGATAATGACAATAATCAGATCCAAGAAATGGATGGTCTGCTAGAAAATTCAAACAAAAAAAGAAGCTATCTAATTGAGCTCTCCCTAATATCTCAAACCAAGACACATCATAAAAAGATAAGTACCTGTAAAGTGGTAAGGATAATAGAAACAAAGCTCAAAATTTCGATCATAAGCTCTTGAATCTAACTAGAGAAATATGTTAGCCTACTAACACTCAAAATATATCATAAGAGCCTAAAATAATGAGAAAGAAGTTTTGGTTAATTTCTTTAATATCAGTTGTTGGAGATTGACAAGTGAGTATACAAATACTTACTTTTCAATCTTCTGATACTACTTTGGAATAAATGAATCCGAACAACAACAGACCATGATATTTACTTTGGTTGTGTTATTGGGACAACTGCTCAACACACCATAATGTGCCAACACAAATTTGTAGCTTTATGACTTCACTTTCACCTGTACTTTCAATTAATTCAAGGTGAAATATTGATATGAGGGATGAAATAATCATCAATAATGGGCTTGTGATTCAATGCACTTTCAGACATGTATAAAAAAAGGGACCACCATAGGATGCTTTCCACTGGTGTTCTCACAATGAGCATTGAAATAGATGTTGAAATAGTCCTGAACTATTTTTGGTGACCCCAAAGGACACAACACAGTATTTTTTATTTCATGCTTTCTTTCTATGCAGATGATCTATATGATGATGTGGTCCAACATTCCTTGATGTTTTAAGCATTCTAGAAATTCTAACAACACAGTCATTCGAAATTCAATTAGGCATAAGATAATAGAAAACGTCTACCAGGCAAACTGTTCATCTATATTTAGCTGTTCATCTATATTTTAATTTTGGAGCGATCCGTCGAAGACAGACAACACACATATAATCAGTAATATTGGTTATATTATCGGCAAGACTAATATTTATAGCTCGATAAGGCATTCGATAGGATGCTACATGCGCTGTAGACTTTAGATTCTACTTGATATATGAATGTACGAAGATATTATAATTAACTTATTGAACAGGATTAGGCCTGCAATAAAACTGATGCAGAACATCAGAGAAGAAAGACCTTGAGGGTCATGGATGGTATCTGTTTCTTAGTCTCTGTATGAAGTTAGTGAAGAAAAAAAGTTATCTCTGTACGAAGTTAGTGAAGAAAAAATGCTTATAACTCTATAATCGTCGCGGACCCAGGAATCAGAAATGGACGTGATGCGCAACCTGACTACGATCCTCAGCATGTGTTTCTACTCTCTGAACGAAGTCAGTGAAGAAATAAAAGCTTATAACTGTATAATCGTCGCGGACCCACGAATTAGAAATGGAGGTGATGCGCACCTCATTACGACCTTCAGCATCCTTCTACGAAAGAAACTTTCGGCGAAATTATTCTTCGCCTGTAGCGATGTCGAGGGGACATGTCCTCACATGCGCTTGCAGGGACGTTCACATGCACTACAAGTCAAGACCAAGCTACTGTATTTTGGAACCATTTTACGTGCGCATGTTGCTGTTTTTCTGTTCCTATAATTGATGATTCGAAGAAAACAAAAGCAAACGGTGGCACTTTTTGCTTTTTGTTTTAAAAAGCGCTATAGAAAAAGATTTGTTCTTTTCTGATTCCTACAGATATAGAAAACGCACACATTCACCCATGTTCGTTACGAAGGGGGATGGGACACCCATCGTACAATACATGAAAACGCTCATAAAGCTGAATACGTCAAACCTTGGATGAACTTGAACCCCATGGACTAGAGTTCACTAACCCAAACTCACTTCTTATGAAAACAAAAGAAAAATACTCTCCTTGAAGGAGAAATTCTACGAGATGGTAATGTCAGAGGGTCCGGTATCTCATGGAATTGTGTTCTACTACGAAGCATCAATGAGATCGTGTAAAATCAGACACGAATGGTTATCCCGTTCTTAACCCTTGCATGCTTAACATAAGGAAGATATCTATTTGTTGCACTTGGATTGATTAAGGATTCTTGGGCAGGAAGAAGGGATCACCCAAATAAACCAATGGTTGATATTCATATTGAAGAAAGGATGAAAGATTTTGTTCTTTGTTAAAGAACAATAATTGTGCCCCTTTTTTTTAAAGGAGGTTTTACAGGTGCCTACTCCCATGACTTTAACTTTGAAAGTAAAACTGTACAGATGAATGAGCATAGTACTCATGGGCTCCCCATATTCCACAAAGCAAGGGTTAGATTGGGTTAGTACTGATTTGGATTGTGGTAATATGTGTACCCGATTGAAGTGGCATTGCTTGGAGACTATGGTATCATGTGGAGTGTTGAAGACTCACATCAGGCGATACTTATTGCTTGGGTGGTTGCATATGGATGAGTGCTTTAGTATTAGTGTCTTTTGAAGGGGCAAAGATTTCAGGAGGAGGGCAAGTGGCGACACTTGTTCCCATTTGAAGTGGTGTCATGTGGAGTGTGGACGACACTTATCACTTGAGTGGTTGGTTAAGTGATTTGCCCATGGCCTAGTTTTTGGGTAGGTTCCTCTACCAATAGAATTTCCGTTCACTAGTGAGGATAGGAGAATCTTTGGAGCTCTTTGGTGTCCCCCCCCCCCAATGGTCTCCCTTCCTAGGGAGGATGTGTTGGCTAAGCAAGAGGAGATGAAGACGATGCACCTTATAAGAAAACTATCTGGCCCTAAACCCCCTCTGGAATCCCTATGCCACTAGTTCAGAAAAGAATGGTTTCTACAGACCTTAGTCATTTACAAGTGTCAATTTCTTCTCGTAAATCACATTCTTCTTAATTTGGAAAATGAGGAAACGGCCTTCCAAGTGTTACAACATGGAGCCTAGAAAATATGGTGCACAGTGATATGCCTTTTTAAATGGCTCCAAGGCTTTGTTCTTGACAAAACCCTACGCTATCCACCCTAGGTCGAGCTACCCAACCTTCCTCAGTTTCTCATTGCTTTCATCAGAAAAATTGCTCAAACCATGGATGACGTACCTCTCACCTCAAGGGCTGATGTTGATGGCTTCATCTATGGAGGTGCAATGCATTCATTGAACATGAGGTGGGATCCAACATAGACCTATGTCAAAACAGCCTTAAACAAGAAGCTACCCACCAGAATCCGAATTGATATAGATGATGAGCAACTTTCAGAACAAGAGGTCATATAGACGAACCTCCCAAATCCTTTCCTTCAGTGTGCAAGCAAGGTCATAGAATAAAAGAATGCCCCTTGAGATAGAATTCCTCTAGGGAGAAGTGAGTGAAGGAAAAATGAGTGGACAATAGGAAATAAAAATTGCAAGACCCTAAGTAATGGTCCTTGTAAGACTAGAAACCCATCTCTAGATTCAAAAAAAGTTAAAGAAGCACAATATGTAGACCAAAACTTGGAAGGATTCACTAAAGTGAGACACAAAAGAAAAAGAAACTCGAAAGGTAGGAGTAAGATTAGTCCACCTTGTAAGGTTCTAGTGAACAATATTTTCTACAACTTGGAAAAAGAGGTGAGCCTATTGGACTACCCCGGTGGAAGGAATCAATTGTTGACGTCAAATGACAACGAGAGAACTCCAAAGGAATAATCCAGTAATAAAGAAGGCAACTTATAGGGACACAACACAAGTAAAGAAGACAAATGCATCACAAGCAAAGAAGATAGTCCTCATAGTGGAAGCTTAATCATTTGTTCTACAATCCCTGAAGGGATCTTCAACTCTCTCACAAATAAGGCTCATCATAAAGGGTAAATTCTGACAAATGCCTCCCTAAAAGGACCCCTCAAATGGTAAGCTAATGTGCTAGGACCCCTCTACCTCTAGGGGTAGAAAGAAAGAGAGATAAAAGAAAATGAGGGACAAGACCCTACAAATGAAAATTTAAGGTTGAGACCATCAGAAATGATTGTTGTCTCTTTCAATGTATGGGGGCTAATCGACCCCTCTAGGACCATCGTCTTTGCACAATGGATTAGAGATAAAAGCATGAACCCAAACTTCATTTACCTCCAAGAGATCGAAATGTGTGGGGAGAAACTTTTGATGAGGCTTAAGCAAAATTCCTCATCCCATGTGTGGTTGTTCACATGACTAGCAGGGTTTTGGTGGTGGGACCATTGGTGTCAAGCATAATTGTGTTGAGATATCAAGCTCAACATGTGATGATCGAGGATAACACGTATCACTTTTTCATTTGTCTAACATGTATAGTGGTTACACGGGTATATGTCAAGGATACTTTAGTGAGATTTACTCGATTCATCTACCAAGATTGATGGCGCACTTGTTTCTTGCCAGCTCACATATTCATGAACATTGGTTTTCTTTATGTACTATTCATTATATATTCCACTAGTTGTATTGTTGTATTAGGTCATTCTTTTATATTCCTTTTATGTAGAAGAAGAAGAAGAACAAGATCATTCTTCCTTGCCTCATTCTATGTGTGTGTGCTCCTCTTTGAGCGTGAGAGTATGTGAGTGAGCTCTCTTTCTTATCTCCTTCCTCGGGGCATGCTATGAAAGCTAGTGTGGTTGTAGAGGGCTCGTGGAAAACACCGATAGTGAAGGTTATGTGAGAAGGCATGGAGAAAGTGCGATTCAAAAAAACAGCTAAAGTTGCCACAAAAATTGGTGTGAAGGTGGAAGTTTTCAAAATATTTTTGAGATTTATCCCTTTAGGGTCAGTTGTTTTCTTGAGATTTCTATTTCAGATCCATCTCGACCTCCATTTCGAGCCCCCAAGATGGGGCCAATAGAAAAATCAGGTCAGTTTGCAAAACTGTAATGTTCATTCTATTTGGCAACCCTCAAATATTACAAATCTCGAACTTCAAGCAATTTTGTGTACTGTTGATACATGAAAACTAGGAATCTCTAATATCAAACTTTGAGTCAACTTATGAGCAATAGACTAGGTAAGAACAAATTCCATGCTTGTAGATTTAGAATCAAATATTTTCTGATGGAAAAAGGCTACTCAAAGTACATCAAAGGAGAGAACAAAAATGTTGTAGAGTTACCAGAGAGGAATGAGACTGCTGACCAAGTAAGAGCATATGAAGAATGAGATCAAGGAGCATCAAAGGCAATGTATTGGCTATCTGTTAGCATACAAAATAACATGATTGGCAACATACAAGATGCCAAGAATCCAAAAGAGGCTTGAAACAGTCTGGTCACATTGTATGAGACCAATACAAAGGCGTATAATTTTCAACTCAAGAACGAGCTGCATAGACTAGAGAAAAAGGACATATGTGAGTCACTTGTATCTATTGACATGAATGTAGATAATGATGATAAGTTGGAAGTGTGCCTTCATGGTTTACGAGCTGCATATAAGTAGTTTAGAAATCCTATACAAACTAGGGAAAATATTCCAAATTTTGTTGCTCTAGTGTTCATGATCATTATTGAAGAAAAGAATCTTGGTGAGGACTCAGAATCCCAATGAAAACCTAGTTGTGAGCTACTATGCTACTCTAGGAGAGGAAGAGGTAGAGGTTTTGAAAGTGGAAAAGGAATTACCAACTAGGACCAAGGCCAACATCATAATCATGTAGGAGGTATTGGAATTGTGGTAAACCTAGACACATTGAATGTGATTGCAAGTTGAAGAGTCAAAATAAGAGAAGGTAGCAAACCAACTATGCATCCACAAGTGCAAATGATTATGAGAAATTTTTCATGGTTCAACACCACATAATGAATACAATGTGTGTTGATGTTTCAAAATTGAATGTTGATGTCTGGTATGTTCATTCAAGTGCTTCAAATTTCATGAACAATCATGTAGAATGGTTTAGCAGTTTGCGAAAATTTCCAGTTCCTAGATATGTTGAAACTAGCGATGACACATCACATCCTATCAAGCATACAGGAAACATAGCATTGTCTTGCTGATGTGATGCATGTTCTAAATATAACAAAGAATCTTGTTTCTGTTGGACAAATGGTGGACCATGGATTATTAATCAGGTTCAATGTTGACGGGTTATATGAAGAAGAGTAAAAATAGGATGGAAGATTGATTGCCAAAGGAAAGAAAGTGGGTAGGATGTTCACCTTAAATGTGAAAATTCCTTAAAAATGCAGCCATGTTTGCAAAAGTTATAGGAGTTATTGTTGATATAGAGATTTGGCACAAACAAATTGGAGATGCAAATTTATAGAGGCGGAAGTTGATGTGGTCAAAGGAGGTTGTCAATGGACTATCAAATTTCAAGGTTGCAGAGATGCAAAAGGTATGTGCAACTTGTCAAATTGGTAAATAGTCAAGAGCATCCTTTCTGTGTGACAAGCATGTTAGTGAGAATATGCTAGAAATAGTACACGTAGATGTTTGAGGTCCTACAAAGACCACATCTATGGGCGATTGCAGGTCTTAGGTTACTTTCATTGATGAACATATAAAGAAAGCATGGGTACATTTCATGAAAGGGAAGAGTGAGGTATTCACTCACTTCTAGAATTTTAAGGCTATGGTGGAGAAGCAGATAGGGAATTATATTCACACATTAAGGCTATGGAAGCATGTGAGGCATCATGGTTAGAGATGCTACTTGCACATTTAGGTGTGGAAGTGCAAAAGCTGATCATTATCTATTGTGATAATCTTAGAAGCATTTAGTTAGCAAAAAGTCATATTTTGCATACTAGAAGAAAGCATATCGAAGTACATTATCACTTCATCCGAGAGAAGGTATTAGCAGGTGATATTGATCTTCTTTATGTGAGGACAAATGAGTAGGTTGTTTATATTTTCACTAAAGCACTTGGAGCAGAGAACCTCAAGAAGTTTTGGAAGATGCTTGGAGTAGAGGACATAATGTTGAGCTTGAGGGGGAGTTTTGAGATATCAAGATCAACATTTCATGATTGAGGATGAAACATATGACTTTTTCATTTCTCTAACATGTATAGTGGTCATGCCGGTATATTTCATGAATACTTTAGTGATCCTTTACAAGATTCATCTATCAAAAGTGATAGCAAACTTTTTTCTTATGAGTTCACTCATTCACGAGCATTAGTTTTTCTTTTATGTATTATTATTTATATATTGCACTAGTTCTATAGTTTTATTGGGTCATTCTTGTATATTCCTTCTATATAGAAGAAGAAGAAGAAGAAGAAGAAGAACAATATCATTCTTTCTTGCCTTAATCTATGTGTGTGCTCCTCTATGAGTGTGAGAGTGTGTAAGTGAGCTCTCTTCCTTATCTCCTTCATCATGAAAATTGGACACAATACCTAGCAAAACCCCATGAGGATGTGAACCATTGGTGTGTGGCTTATTCATTTAAAGATCTCATGTAGTTCACCATCACTTCGATTTATGAGCCTAATCTGGAAACCAATAAACTTTCCTCCTTGCAAGCATAAGACTCTTTCAATGGAGCTTATCCTTTGTGGGGACTTCAATATGGACAAAGCTAATTCTACTAGATGGGAACAAAGAGCGCCCATTATTGACATACATGAGAATGAAATCTAGGATTAGGTTAATCTTTATCATAACTTGGTGGAGATCAAAGACGAAAAATGGCTTCCCTTGGTCTAACCTACAAGCTAAATTGAATCTTCAAAAAGGGATATTGGATAGAAGTGTTGAAGATAAATGTAAAAGCTCATTTTCATATGATCTATGCTTGGATAAATTTACCAAATATAAAGATAAAGGAAAAGAAGAGAAAAGAAAAAATTCTAGTCAAAATTCATGATGAGTTAAAGATACATTATCTGCCTTATAGTCAGTGGCATGTAGTGGGCAAAGTGGTGAGTTAAGAAGGAGGCACAAACTTCTTCACATGCTCATTGGTTATAAA
The DNA here is from genome assembly GCA_020310875.1 of Ceratopteris richardii. NCBI lineage: Eukaryota > Viridiplantae > Streptophyta > Polypodiopsida > Polypodiales > Pteridaceae > Ceratopteris > Ceratopteris richardii. Next base: position 140,091,622 of record CM035411.1, read on the forward strand.
AGTGGACTGGAATCACATTCTAAACAAGGAGAGAAAGAGGCAAGAGCTCTCAATAGTCGAATCTAGTCATTTTGTCATTTTTTCTTTCCATAGACTCCTTCCAGCCGCACGTCATTTTGTACATAGCTCTGTTGTGAAGCTCATTTCTCAGTGTATTTGTAACCATTTCTTGCGTTTAAACACTCATTAGAAATTTTATCTTCTTTATTTTGTATATCATAAATATCTCTATCAAAGCTTATATATTCTGTGAGGTATCATTGAAAGAGTGAAGTCAAGTGTTTTAGCATACTTATGTAAATAGGTAGTCTATTTTGGTCGGTTAAGTTTCCCAACCAAAACTAATCCAAATTAGTTGATTTTTGGCTTCTTGGAAAGCTTGGGAAAGCTTGGTGCATGTAGTTTGTGTCTCTGAAATATCTCACTCAAAAAGTTTATATTCTATGAGATATCTAGCAGAGAGTGAAGCCCAAGTTTTTAGTATACTTATGTGTGCAGATGTTCTATTTTGGTCAGTTGTGTTTCTTGACCAAAATGCATCCAAATTACTTGCTTTTTAACTTGTTTGAAACATATTTGTGTGTACTTTATCTGTACCAAATATCTTCCTCAAAGGATATATTTTCATGGAGTTATCAGTCCAAGAGTGAAGTTTAGTTCTTTAGCATACTTATGTGGACAAGTAGTTCATCTTTGTCAGTTGCATTCCCTAATCACAACTTGTCAAAATTAAGTTATTTATAGATTTTTAGAAGGCTCTCTTTGTCTACTTTGATTGGCGAAAGGCACAAGTGCATTTGAGTTTTGCATTGAGCGCAACAAGCTATTTAAGGTGCAGCTATTTGTCCAAGTGTTGGACATACAAGGGTTCACTACACATTTTCGTTGCGCATTGGAGAACTCATCCTCCACAGTTGGTATGAGAACAAACTTGGTGATGAAGCTTCATCAACATAGCTAGAGTTAAAGCAAAGCAAAAGAGGAGCTACAAAACCAGGGGGAGCTTCACAAACACAAGAGCAAAGGAGAATATAACTATTCAAGGTAACTCTCAAAGTCTTTGATAGTCTTCAATGGCTGACTTGGGTCAACAAGTAGAGAAATCAGATAAGGATAACTATCCCATGTGGAATTTTAGAATGACAAACTACCTAATGGGCAAAGGCTTATGGGGTATTGTGAGTAGTGATGATGCTTAACCTCAAATCAATTAAGCTTTGGCCACCAAAGTCCAAAGGAGGCAAGCAAAATAATGGGAAGAGAGGAATAGGAGAGTCATGTTCCTCATTTCACAAGTCATTACTAATGCTATGGTAGGGCATATTAAACATCTAGAGAAAGCTAAGGATGCTTGGGAAGCTCTTGAAAGGATGTATTCAACAAATACCAGAGCTAGTAAATTTCAACTCAAGAATGAGTTGAACACAATCAAGAAAAGTTCGAGTCAATCCATAGTTGAATATACTTTGAAGATTAAGGAGATAAGTGATGCTTTAGCTTCTATTGGCACAATGGTTGAAGACAAAGATCTTGTGTGTTATACTCTCAATGGATTGAGAGAAGATGAAAGATGAACACCTTTTATAACTTCCATTAACTTGAAAGATGCATATCCAGGTTTTGAATAACTAATCCCTCATCTTGTCACAGAAGAGCTTAGCTTTAGTGGTCCCAAAGGAAAGGACAGCCACAACCAAATGTTTTATGCAGGTCAAGGTAAAGGAAGGAACTCAAAAGGAGGCTCAAGAGGAAAAGAAGGAGATCACAACATTTCTAACTACAATCAAAACAATTCGGAAGACAACAAGGATGCATCAAATGCCAACACACAAGGAAGAGGTCGAGGTAGAAGTAGAGGAAGAGGTTGAGGCTCCTACAATTCTCATAAAGGTATAACATGCTATCATTGTGGTAAAGTAGGACACTATGCTAGTGATTGTTTGCTGAAGAATGGAAGACCAAATAGAGGCAATCAAAGGAGCCAAAGCAACTGTGCAAGCACCTCAAGTGAAGGAAGCAAGCATCCACTACTTGCAATGAGACATGAGTATAGAAGCTCTTGTGAAGATGACAAACAATGGTAAATTGATTCAGGTTGTAGTAACCATATGTCATGCCAAGGAAGTTTTTTCCGTAATCTATAGGTACCAAGTGGAAAAGGATGTGTTGAAACAGGTGCTGATACTCAACACATGATTGAACATATTGGAGATATAAGGCTTGGAGATACAAGTAGAGCACAGGTACTATCTAATGTTCTTCATGTTCCTACAATTTCAAAGGATTTAGTAGGAAAAATGGTAGAGAAGGGTTATCATGTCATATTCAATGAGAATGGGTGCTTCATAAAGAATCCAAAAGAAGGCTTCAAGGTCATTGCTCGAGGTAGAAGAGAAGGAAGGATGTTCACTTTGGACGTCCAACATCCACATGGAAAGGTCATGTACATTCAATGTTGGGACAAGAAGATTTCAGAGCTGGACTTATGGCACAAAAGAATAGGATACATCAACATTCAGAAGTTGAAGGACATGAGCAAACATGAAGTGGTAAGAGGTCTTCCAAAATTTAAAAGCATTGGACTACATGAGTTATGTGAAGTTTGTCAACTAGGAAAGCAAACGAGGCAGCCATTTAAGAGGATCAATTATGTGGCCCCAAATGCCTTGGACTTGATACATATGGATGTATGGGGACCAACCCAAGAGGCATCAATGACTGGTAATAGATTTTTTTTCCCCCTTCATTGATGATCACTCAAGAAAGGTATGCCTATTTCGTATGAAGAAAATATCAAAGGTGTTTTCTATATTCAAAAGTTTCAAAGTTGAAGTTGAAAAAGAATCAGGAAGGTCTATCAAAACCTTAAGGCACTACCGATGGTGGAGGAGAATAATTCTCCAAAGAATTTTCAGATTTTCTACAAGAGAATGGGATAAAAAGGCAGTTCACTTGTAGGTATACACCACAACAAAATGGAGTAGCTAAGAGGAAAAATAGACATATTGCTGAAATTGCAAGATGCATGCTCAACGAGATGAAGGTACCATTGTACTATTGGGCTAAAGCTACCACAACCGCCATTTACTTGATGAATAGGTGCAGAACATTGGGAATACATCACTTGACTCCAAAGGAGGTATATTCCGGTAAGAAACCTGATCTTACACACCTCAGAATGTTTGGATGTGTTTGCTTTGTCCACATTCCAGAAGAAGTTACAACAAAGATGCAACCAAGGTCATAAAAGTGCATTTTCATCGGCTACTTGATGGAGCAAAAAGGATACAAGTGTTACAACCCTAGAACAAAGGAATTAAGAGTCTCGTGAGATGTGGTCTTTAATGAACTAAGACCATGGTATGAAGATAAAGGAAAGGAAAAGATTCTTGAAGAATATTATGATGATTATGCAAGAACAAATCAAAGAGAAGTTCAACAATCAAGCACAAAGGTTTTAGGTCCAGAGGCATCTATATCAAATGAAGAATGTTCAACATGGAGGGGGAGTCATTTTGTGTCTCCAAATTCAGCTCATAGTAGAGTCGAAGAAGCAAGTGCTACTCCAAATAGTGAGATAGATGCAAGTGAAGAAGAATATGAAGAGGTAATCACTCTGATGTAAAAGCTAAATAGGTTAAAGAAACAACTTTCTAAAGGCAATGAAAGAAGATCTTGAAGAACAAGGTATCCAACTAAAAGGTTGAGTTATGATAGTTTCATGGCAACACATTTTGCATACATGATGCAGGTTATCAAAGACAAAGAACCTAAGACATATGAAGAAGCTTGCACACAAAAGGAATGGAAGAAAGCTATGAAAGAGGAGATCAAAGTTCTCAAAGATAATCACACATGGGAGCTAGTGCCAGAGAAAGAAGGTATGAAGATTGTTCCAAACAAATGGGTGTTTAAAGTAAAGAGGAATGTTGATGGTTCACTAGCTAGATATAAAGCTAGATTATTTGCCAAAAGATTTAAACAAACACAAGGCATAGATTATGATGAAGTTTTCAGCCCTGTTGCAAAGATGGAAACTATCAGAACATTAATAGCAATTGGTGCTTCAAGGAGATGACCATTATATCAACTCGACATCAAAAATGTTTTTCTCAATGGAGAACTACAAGAAGAGGTATACATGAGTCAACCGGTTGGATTTGAAGATGAAAACCATCTAGGCTTTGTTTGCAGGTTGAAAAGGGCACTTTATGGCTTGAAGCAAGCACCAAGAGCATGGAATGAGAGATTAGTGGAATATCTAACTAAGTGTGGATACAACCCAAGTAGTGCAGATCCGTCATTGTACATGAAGAAGGGAGAAAATAGAGAGGTATATATTTGCATATATGTTGATGACCTCATCATAACAGGAAATGATGTTATCGGGATTAAAGATATCAAAAAGAAGCTTGGTAAGGAGTTTAAAATTTCAAATCTTGGAGAGCTGAAATAATTTTTAGGAATTGAAGTTGTTTATGGAAAAAGTAGCATCTACTTGATGCAAAGGAAGTACTTGCTGGATGTTCTTTTCAGATTTGGAATGAGTGAATGCAAACCACTCACTCAACCCATGGACACAAATACAAAGATTTGCTCAAATGAAGGAGAACTATTGGAAGATGTAACGACATATAGAAGAATTGTAGGATCATTAATCTATGCAAACATTACAAGACCTCATTTATCTTATGTTTTTGGTGTACTTTCTCAGTTTATGCAAGCTCCGACAAGTGAACATTTAAATTTAGCCAAGAGAGTGTTGAGATACATAAAGCATACAGTTAACCATGCTTTCTTTTACAAGTTTGATGAAGAATTGCAGGTCAAAGGCTTTAGCAATGCTAATTGGGTAGGTTCAAAGGAAGATAGGAGATCAACCTCAGGTTATGTGTTCATGATAGGAAGCAAACCTATCACATGGAGCTCAAAGAAACAACCTACTGTTGCACTTTCATCCATGGAGGCTGAATATAGAGGATTAGCATTTGCCACGTGAAGCAACGTGGATTAAAAATCTTTTGGATGATCTTGAAGTGCAAGTTGGAACCATCCCTATATATGATGATAACATGTCAAGTATTTACTTGGCAAGAAATCCTATGTTTCATGCAAGGAGCAAGCACATAGAGCTCCACTACCATTATGTAAGGGAGAAGGTATAGAGCAAAGATATGGAGATAAAGTTCATTAGAAGCAAAGAGCAGGTTGCAAATACGTTTACAGAGTTCTTGGATGCTTCTAAACTCAAAGGTTTCAAGGATATGATAAATTTGTAGGACATGGTTGAAGATAACTCCCAAATGAGCTTGAGGGGGAATGTTGAAGATAAATGTACGAGCTCATTTTCATATGAGCTATGCTTGCATACATTTACCAAATATAAAGATAAAGTAAAAGAAGAGAATAGAAAAAAAGAAAAGAAAAAAGTTTAGTCAAAATTCATGATGAGTAAAAGATACAATATCTGCCTTATAGTCAATGGCATGTAGTGGGCAAAGTGGTGAGTTAAGAAGGTGGCACAAAATTCTTCACATGCTCATTGGTTATAAAAGTGGAGTGGAAGCACGTTCTGAACAAGGAGAGAAAGAGGCAGGAGCTCCCAATAGTCGGATCTAGTCGTTTTGTCATTTTGTCTTTCCATAGACTCCTTCTAGCCACACATCATTTTGTACATAGCTCTCTTGTGAAGCTCATATCTCAGCGTATATGTAACCATTTCTTATATTTAAACACTCATTCGAAAGCCTATTGTACATAAATTTTTCATCTCAAATATGTCCTTCAAAGCTTATATATTCTATGAGATATCAGTGAAAGAGTGAAGTCTAGTTTTTCAGCATACCTGTGTAAATAGTAGTCTATTTTGGTTGGTTAAGTTTCCCAACCTAAACATATCCAAATCGCTTGACTTTTGGCTTATTCGAAAGCTCTATGCATATATGTTCGTTATCTTAAATATCTCATTCAAAGGATTTATATTCTGTGAGATACTTGTCAGAGAGTCAAGCCCATTTTTTTAGTATAGTTATATGTGCAGGTGGTCTATTTTGGTTAGTTGTGTTTCCTCACCAAAACGCATCCAAATTACTTGATTTTTAGCTTTTTAGAAAGCTATTTGTGTGTAATATATCTATACCAAACATCTTCCTCAATAGATATATATTCAGGGAGTTATCAGTTTAAGAGTGAAGTTTAGTTCTTCAGCATACTTGTGTGGATAGGTAGTTCATCTTTGTTAGTTGCGTTCCCTAATCACAACTTGTCCAAATTAAGTTGTTTATAGCTTGTTTGAAATCTCTCTTTGTCTACATTGATTGGGTAAGGCACAAGTCCATTTGAGTTTTTTATTGAGAACAGCAAGCTATTTAAGGTGCAGCTGTTTGTCCAAGTGGTGGACATCCAAGGGTTCACTACACATTTTCATTGCGCATAAGAGAACTCATTCTCCACAAGACGTTATGTGTCATATAAGACCATATAAAAGATGGGCTTCCCTTAGCTTAACTAGTGTATGGACCTTGTGGTTTTTGACCACTATCCCATGTTTCTCACCTTCAAGCATATTCCTCATCTAAGGAAAGCCCCCTAGTTCCATGCCAATTTTGTGATTTTTTCCCTCTCCTCTGTTTGATATGAGATCACCTTGGCATGGAACCAAGATTTTGTTGTCCATTCCTCTGTGACTAAGTGTTGGATAGGAGCACTTAAGAAGCCTAAAATATTCTTAATAAAACCCAAAAGATTCTCCAAAACAACAGACGGGAAAGAAGGGAGGTATTTTATCATAGGCTCCAAGAGCAAGAGTGGGAAGTCAAATGCGACCATTCCCACCACCAAAATGGGGTAAAAAAACCTAAAGCATGCTAAGATATGAAGAGGAAATTCTTAACGACTTCACAAAAGTTTTGGGAGTAAACTCACAACTTTCTCCAAGTAGGAAGAATTGTATCGCAGACATTGCTAGAGTAAGAACCAAAAGTATACATGTTCATATGGTGCCTCAATTGGATTCTCAATCTTAAAAGTTCCATTCTGGTTGGTCTTAGCAATGAGTTCTTTAGATCCTTCAAGCATTTGTTGATGAAACCTTTGTGTCTCATTTGATAGGAGGCTATGTGCTTCAAAAAGGTTGCCAGATTGACTTAACAAAGGTGTGATCAAATTAATTCACTAAAAAGATAAGAAAAATAGAATTGAAAATTGGAGGTCTATTATGATGTTGTAAATGGGATACAAGATTTATGTGAAGGCCCTCACTAATCACATTTCTTTCCATCTTAACTCTTGGATCAATCATGACAAAAAATGTTTCATTAAGGGCAGGTCCATCCTTGAGGCTATCAGCGATGTTTAGAAGGGTTGTGACTATGCGAAGGAATCCTTACAAGATATTATATTTCTCAAAATCAATTTCAACAAATCTTATGATAGACCTGAGTTGGGCTTTATTCTTGGCAATTCCTCAAAGATCTAGATATGATTCAAAATTTATAAGGACGATCTCGATTGTTTTGGGTAACGCTACAACTCATATTAATATTAATGGCCAGTTATCCCAAGCAATTGTTCAAATTCTTGATGAGGCAAAGTCGGCCACTAGCTCCTTTGCATTTTACTATAACCACCAATGTTCTTTGTGTAATAAAGTAATTATGTGATCTAAGGATCTAGCAGATTCAGATGGATCTAAAATCAGACACCGATTGGACACCTGTATGTATGACCAAAGATCTTGAGTCTAGACTTACTAGAAGGTCATTTACTCTTGTAACGAAGTGATCTACTTAGCCTAGTGGTCAAGACTCAAGGATGTGAAGGAGGAGATCTTGAGTTCAATCCCCATCAGCTACATGGGCAGAGTATTTTGCCCAAAGAGAACTAGAGCCTTCTAGAAGCATCCACTTGATTTAACTTGAGTTAACTGGGACACTTGGCACACATGCAGTTACATGGCTGACATATGGATGGTTAGTATCCACCTACCCAAGAAGGGAGTCCCTTGGAGAGAGCTATATATAGAGGCATATGGTTGGGAGGAGGGTCATCTCTCTAGCACGTGGTCGTCATAATTTGTTAGTCTCTTACACTTTGCTACCTGGTCAATCACTATGCCTAGATTGGCTTGACTTGGGGAGTTATGTTTCCCAATATCCACGAACAAATTTTTATGAGAATGTTCATACATGACATGAAAGCCTTTTAATGGAATGACACGAAGAACATAGTCTTCTATTGGCATTGCCTAAGTACCTTTGTGTGGCTTCTAGATAAATAATAAACCATGCGAAAACCATGTTCAATGCCATTCTTGGGCACCAACCACAATTCCTCATGGACCAAGGATGTCAAGTGATTCTGAGTGGTCAATTTTTTTGTCTTCAAGGCATACCTTTCGGCTTTGCTATCACTTTGGGTGAGAGATGAGATTGCGTTCTTACCAAGATCATCAGAAAATTGTGATATTGAAAGGGCATGAGAAGTAACCTGTAAGACAATAGTTACGCAATATAACACAGGAGCAATAGCAGAGAAGATAACAGATATAGGAGAATCTCAACAATTTTCTACTAGCAGCAAGTACAAAGATGATGGCGTTGTCCACCCGTGCGCTCTCAAGGTAGAGCTTAAATGGTGATCTAGACAACTCTAGATAGGGAGATACAAGGTAGAGGTATGCTGGCTCAACTCAATGTCTTAGGTAGTGCAGAAGTCATGTATATATAGGATCATGGGTGGCCTGCCATGGACGGCTATACATGGGCGGTAGGGCGTGGGCGGCCACCGCCCGCGTAATTGCCATACACGGCTTAGACTGGTTGAACCGACCTAACAAATATAAATGATTTCTGACTCCGACAGGGAATATTCCATGGAATATTCCCTTTACCGTCGCGCCGGGGGCGCTGCCCCCGGACCCCCACCAGGGGGCCCGCTGGCCCCCTGGGACCCCCCAGCCAGGGGGCCCGCTGGCCCCCTTGGACCCCCCAGCCGGGGCTGCTCACCGCTGCCCCGGACCCCACAATTGGGGACCCTGGTAACTCCCTTTCCTTATAATATCTTACATGGTCCAATATGACCTTCATCCAACATTCAAGTTGGGATTCCCATCAATTGGGTAATGCACGCTTGGCTTCTCCTCATAAAGGGGGCCTTACAAAATGTGCATACAATCATGAGGGGTAGACATTGATCATACTCTAACACCCCCCCTCAATGTTTACCGATGATAAATCAAGTAGGTCTCGGTCCTATGCCCATCTGTTGAAGATGCTTGTTGAGCTGCTCTCTTCCAAGTGCTTTAGTGAATATGTCAGCACAATTTGCCTCTGTTGGGCAATATTCTAGCTCCACAATTTCATCTTCAATTAGCTCACGAATGTAATGGTACTGTACTTCTATGTGCTTGGTGCGAGCATGAAATACTGGGTTCTTTGCAATAGCCATACAACTTTGATTATCACACTTGAGTACAATTGGCATATTTGATGGAAAGCCTATATCTGCAAGAATTCTCCTTAACCAGACTGCCTCACAAGAAGCAAAACAAGCTGCTTTGTACTCTGCTTCAGTGGAGGAGAGTGCGAGAGTTGGTTGCTTCCTACTTACCCAAGAAAATATTCCTGAACCAAGTGAGAAACAATATCCAGAAACTGATTTTCTAGAATCACAATCTCCAGCCCAATCTGAATCACAATATCCTTGGAGTGTATCACCTGTGGTATACAAAATACCAAAATCCAAGGTTCCTGCAATGTACCTTAGAATTCGCATTCCAGCATTCCAGTGACTCTCCTTAGGTTTCTTGGAAAACCTGCTTAACACTCCAACAGCATAGCAAATGTCTGGTCTAGTGTTGCACAGAAAAATAAGACTTCCAACGAGCTTCCTATACTTCTTAGCATCTACATCAGGCATGTTATCATCCATAGATAGCTTATGATTTACCTCCATAGGTGTGCTATTTGGTTTGCAGTCCATCATTCCAAATGCCTTGAGAATTTCTTTGGAATATTTTTGTTGTGAGATGAAAATGCCATCCTTCCTTTGCCATACTTCAATTCCCAGACAAAAATGGAGTAGACCTAAGTCTGTCATTTCAAACTCAGTTCCCAAGCTGATCCGAGTTTGATTGATGAGTTCCTGATGATCTCCTGTAATGATCAAATCATCTACATATACAATGACAACAACTAGCTTGCTATCCCTTTTCGTTACATACAAGTTAGCATCAGAAGTACTTCTTTCAAAACCCATATTTTTGAAAAAATGATCAATTCGTTGGTACCAAGCCCGTGGAGCTTGCTTAAGTCCATACAAAGCTTTCTTCAACCTGCAAACTTTATTTTCTGAATTGGGCACCTCAAAACCTGGTGGTTGAGATACATATACCTCCTCCTTGAGGTGACCATTCAAAAATGCAGATTTGACATCCATCTGGAAAATAGGCCAAGACTTTTGTGCAGCTACTGCAAGTACCGTCCGAATAGTTGTCATGCGTGCTGTTGGTGCAAAAGTTTCTTGAACATCAAATCCTTCAATCTGTGAAAAACCCTGTGCAACTAATCGTGCCTTATACTTTTCTAATGTTCCATCAGCTTTATACTTAGCTTTCCAAATCCATTTAGTACCTATTACCTTCTTCTTTGGCGGCAAGTCGACTAGATCCCATGTATCATTTTTGAGTATACTATCATACTCAGACTGCATTGCCGCTCTCCAATCTGGATCATCAATGGCTTCTTCAATGGTGGTAGGTTCCTTTATCGAACCCATGATATCTGCCATTAGAGCCATGTTAACAATGTGTTCTGAGGCTCTTCTTTGCTCCTCTATTCTCTTTGATCTTCGTAATCCATCCGATGATGATTCTGGTGCATCTACATGTGGATTGTGATCATCAAAGAGCTGTTGTGCCCACTTCGGTAGTGGCTTACGCTGTGCAGCTACAATTGGTTGGCTTTTTATTGAGGAAATTTCTCCATCAGATGTTTCCTCCTCCTCAACTTTAACCTGTCTTTTGATAGGCACAAGGTGAGATATTTCTCCGTTTGATGAGATAGTAGATTTACCTTTATCTTCTACTAAGTGTGGTCGTTCATCAAACACCACATCTCGGCTGACAAAAATCTTCCTTGCCTCAGGATCCCATAACCTGTATGCTTTAGACTCTTCACTATATCCTAGGAAGACACACTTTTTGCTTTTTGAATCCAACTTTGATCTTGTTGAATCAGGAATATGTGCATAACAGAAACAACCAAAAATTCTGAAATGCAAAACTGAAGGCTTTTTACCAGAATATGCTTCTTGAGGAGTCATCCCCTTCAGAGCTTTTGTGTAGCTTCGATTGAGGATGTAGACTGCTGTATTGACTGCTTCTGCCCAGAATGAATCAGGCATGTCTTGAGCCTTTAACATACAACGAGCCATTTCAACTACTGTCCTGTTCCTGCGCTCAACAACGCCATTTTGTTGAGGTGTATGAGCTGTGGTAAGTTGCCTTTTCACACCATGCTCCTTACAGTAATTGTTGAATTCTGTTGACAAGAATTCACCTCCTCTATCTGTTCTAAATTTCTTCAGTTTCCTTCCTGATTCACTTTCTACATACTTATGCCACGCTTTAAATTTTTCAAAAGCATCAGCCTTCTCTCGAATGAAATAAACCCACATCTTTCTACTATAATCGTCGACTAACAGCAAGAAGTAGAAAGATCCTCCTAAAGCAGGTGTAGACATTTTACCGCAGAGATCAGCATGTACCAACTCTAGAGGAGCTTGAGATCGATTGCTGGTCTCTCTTGGAAATGCCTTTCGTTGTTGCTTGCCCATCATACAAGCTTCACAAGGTTCCTGCAACTCTGAAAATGCAGGCAAATGAGCAACCATCCCTGTTCGTTGCATCTCCTTCAAAACTGCAAATCCGAGATGCCCAAATCGTTGGTGCCATAACCTGCTTACATCTTTATCTTCTGTAGCAGTTAAAGCACTTAACTCATACAAGTTATCCCGTCGTGTGCCTTTACCTACAACATTACCTGATGAATCCATGATTTCCGCACCACTCTTATTGAAGTGAACTTCGAGTCCACGATCTGTTATTGCAGAAACTGACAACAAATTTCTTTTGAGTGTAGGTACATAGAGAACATCGGATAACTTTTTCTCAACACCTGGAGAAGTGATAAAAGAGATGGTTCCAGTTCCTTCAGCTGGACACTTGGAGTCGTTTCCCACCACTACATTGATGGATTCCCGCAGAGGCACTAGGGAACTATACCAATCCTTTTTACTAGTCATATGGCGAGAAGCTCCACTATCTAAAATCCATGGCTCATCAACACGAGCTTGAGCAGATGAACATACCTCTTCAATAGCTACCCAAAGTTCCAGCTCTGTGTTGTTTGCAGACTCTTTGTTCTTCCATGATGATTTTACAGTCCCATTCCGTTCATCAGCTTGCTTCTTTCTGCAATCCTTGATGGCATGGCCTTTCTTTTCACAACAGAAGCAACTTCCTTTGAACTTTTTCTTCTTTGGCTTCTTCTTTGATCCCTCTGAAGAGCCTTTACCTTTTGCATTTGCTGAGAATGCAGCATCAGTTGTACTTTGCCGATTCTTCAGCCGCATCTCTTCTTCTAAAAGCATGGCACAAAACTCTTCAAATGTAAGAGGAGTTGGCCTTACCTGAGTGTTAAGGGCTGTTACTAATCCATCATACTTTGCTGGAAGAACACGTACAGATCTTCGAGCTAGCTCTTCTGGTGTTATAACAACACCAACTGCAGCCAATTGATCTTGAAGATGCTTTATCCGTTTGATAAAATCTTCAGCCTTTTCAGAATCAGAATGCTTTTCATTTGCCAACTGATTTTCTAAATTCTGTATCCTAGTGTGGTTCTTGGTCTCATATTGTCGAGCCAATATGCCCCAAGCCTCATGTGCTTTAGTAGTATGTTGAACTAAAGTAAGCACAGAATCACTTACACTAGTGACAATCGCACATAATGCATCAGCATTCCACCTCTTCCAAGCTCGTAGAAGATTTGGATCTGGCTGAATCATCAATCTTGAATTTGCTGGATCTTCAACTGGTATAGGCTCTGGATCCAATCCCTTCGGTCCCATGACAGTGTCAAGTAATTCATAGGAGTCCAAAATTGCAGAAATTTTGAACTTCCAGAGTGTATAGTTGGTTCCATCCAGCTTCCCTTCAGTGAATGCAGGTGGACGAATTCGAATAGGTGCAGCATTAACATTAGGTGAAGCACCAAGATTAGTGTTCGACGATGAAGCCATCATGTAATCACTCGAATAATCTACTGATATTCTAGTCTGCTAGTAGGCTAAAATAATGATACTTCTCAAGCTATTCGAACCTTACAGCTCTGATACCATGTAAGACAATAGTTACGCAATATAACACAGGAGCAATAGCAGAGAAGATAACAGATATAGGAGAATCTCAACAATTTTCTACTAGCAGCAAGTACAAAGATGATGGCGTTGTCCACCCGTGCGCTCTCAAGGTAGAGCTTAAATGGTGATCTAGACAACTCTAGATAGGGAGATACAAGGTAGAGGTATGCTGGCTCAACTCAATGTCTTAGGTAGTGCAGAAGTCATGTATATATAGGATCATGGGTGGCCTGCCATGGACGGCTATACATGGGCGGTAGGGCGTGGGCGGCCACCGCCCGCGTAATTGCCATACACGGCTTAGACTGGTTGAACCGACCTAACAAATATAAATGATTTCTGACCGCTGCCCCGGACCCCACAATTGGGGACCCTGGTAACTCCCTTTCCTTATAATATCTTACATGGTCCAATATGACCTTCATCCAACATTCAAGTTGGGATTCCCATCAATTGGGTAATGCACGCTTGGCTTCTCCTCATAAAGGGGGCCTTACAAAATGTGCATACAATCATGAGGGGTAGACATTGATCATACTCTAACATAACCTAGCCAGTGGTTGCATGGTGGTCACCACATTTCTCATTTCCTTGATAATATATTTCATATCCTATTGGAGATGGAAAGACAGTGAATTGGCTAAGTTGGCAACAATTTTCAAAAATTATATTTGCATAGGTGATCATAGCAGAAGGGGTATATCTAAAATAAAATGGAGGTTTTGCAGGGATAAAAAGGAGTGATGAGGGCTTGACATTCTAGACATTGCGGGCTTAGCGGACAACTTGGTGGACAAATGGCTAATGAAAGCATGGATTAATATGGACACCTCATTGGCAAAATTGAGTTTTAGGAAAAACAGTGACATTACTCTTATTGGTATGCCAAGGTGGAAATGGCAAGAAGTATTTACCTTGATGCTCTCCCCTTTTCTAGTTACCCCCAAAGGCTCACATTTGGTTTGTTCGTTTTGGAAAAGTTGGAATAAGAATAAACCCTACCTCAAGATCAATGATGATTGGATGTGGACTTCCGATATTAAGCAACATAAGTCAATTTGGTTCCCAATCAAGGGTGTCAAAGGTCTTGACTCTCAAAACTTCAAAGAATTAATAGATTATGGAAAAAAGGGTTTTTCTTTTGAAGATCCTACGGAATCAAGATAGAAGACATTGGATCAGTTTCAAAGACATTAATCCGGATTGGTGAGTGGACTATGATGATTTGGTGTCTATTAAGAGAGATAATATTTTCTTGGGACTCCTTGAAGTCCATCATCCTTGAAGGCAATGATCCACCTCAAACAGAAGGTATAAAATGGCACAATGGCAATAGCTTGCATAAGTTTCCTAATATTTAGAAGAATCTACATCTCTATTCCTCACTCAGAAGGAAATGGTGTCAAAATTCGATGAATATCAAATAGGATTTCAAGTTCCATGACCTTTGACATCCCCTAGTTGAGAATAAAAAATTAGTTCTTATGTGGCAAGTATGTCCATCATGGAATTCGGACCAATATCAAAGCCAAGAAAATTTGTGGGGCCTCTCCATGGTGCAAGTGGTGTTTCAATGGCAGAGAAAACATGGTACACCTTTTCTTCTCATGTCCAAGAGCCTTTTGGTTTGACATGTAGTGGAGAGAATTCTTTCTTTATGGATCGAGGTTAATTGGAAATAAGCCTTACTTGGAGAAGCAATCAGATGCTCTTCTACATTGTGGAACACCATCAAGGGAGAAGCCCTTTGGAAATCTTGTAAAAAGAGATGCATTGTCAACTTTGGAAACAATAAAAAAGAGTGGTCAATTGACCAAATCATAACATTTTAGGGAGAAGAATCAGTAAGTGTAAAAAGTCTTTGCCATACATCACAGGGTCTTTGGATTACACTTCTTTGTAACTTTCGATAAAGATAAGGACTTTCCTTGGGCCATCAAAGTGCTATTGCTTGTCCTTGCTAATTTAGAGGATAAGGGGAATCCCATGGGCACTATGCCCCCTTCTTTTGGATAGTTGTCCTTTTAATCAATTCATTTAAGAAAGAATAGGCTTGGGCTGAACTTCCTCTTTAAAACAAAAATTAAAGTTTGGGCCAAACTTCCTCTTTAGAAAAAAAGAAAGAATAGGCTTGGGCCGAACTTCCTTTATTATCTAGAATTTTGACTGATGGTCTAGATTATTTGGTTCTAAAGAAAATTAATATATATGAAATAAAAGAGATCCCGATTGCACGTTTAATGATGATCTTCACCTCTCGATGTATATATGTAGATGATAATAGTGTGCTTCTTAATGATAATGAATAGTCTCCAAGAAATATCTACCAAAATATGCAAGATCAGTAAATATAAACAATATTTCAGTATGCACATGCTAAAAAGCCTCTATGATGGAAAGTTAACAAGAAGATTAAGCAATGGGAATACAGATGCAGTGCTTCCTTGCACTATCCAATTGACATAAAATATAGCGTTTTATGTGAACCATAATCAACAATGGTGTATGGAATAGTGAAAAAGCATTGAAATATCATATTGGAGATGGGAAATTGATGGAGAGTGTAATCTCCAAAAGAACAAGCTATCCTTGATGTTAGACCACCTCTATATCAAGAATAACTTTAAACTCCAACCAATTTTGAAAGACAAGCACCAAATTATCAAGAAATTAATTAACTGTGAAGAAAGTCATTTCTCAGAAAAGTCTGCTGCACCTTAATCACTCATTGACTAATCATTCATGTAAAGTTCTTTATAAAACTTTGTAGAATGTTTTGCCTAGTGATTGCGCACCTCCTCCAAGTTAAAACACTTCAAAAGCTTGAGCAGATTATGAGAAATGATTCAAACAATCTACCTATGTCTAAAATTGTCTCTCTGTATAGTCGACTTTGACACCTGCAACTTCTAAGACATGGTTCTCCAAAACTAGAACCCGTTTAAGCAAATGCTTTTAGCCATAGATGGCTTACCACTCAACTTAGATTTTGAGTCCTCATTCATGCAAAACTTTAATCTGTGCAGTGAGAAATGATCAAATCATTGACCACCAAAAATGCACCTGTTTCAGAAAACTGTGAACACTCTTTTACATATGAATGTCCCTACTCATAATTCTCACAGCCTCTTTACAATTAGGCTCTCAAACTTTAACCATAGACTCATTAACTATGAACTTAGACATCTACAAAAGGATTCTTGAAATGATCGAGCACAGATGGAGAATGCATAGAAATATCGGGTGCAACTTCTCTTCATTTCTCATAGAAATTACATCTGGATGAGAGAGCTATTCTAATCTCTTCATAAGTGTCTAATGACTTCTAATTCTTCTCAATTCTCATGTTCTACATTCTCTCATACTTGTCTCGACATTCTCCAAGTATATATATAGACAAAAATTTACAAGCTTATGACTATTCAAAAGTATAAGTGACCTATATCTGAACTAATGTACATATGTGTACATATCTTTCAACTCCTGAATGTAAACTTCTTCCATGCTTCATAACTTGATCTTGTCTTCATTCTTTGACTTCCAAAACTTCAATTGTTGATAGCTCTACACCAACAGATCCCCCTCAATCATCAATTGAGGTTTTCTCTATCTTCTTTATGCCTGCCATGTCTTTGAATCTCTGTAGCTTTGGTCCATCCAAGCTTTCGGTAAGCATATCAGCTATCTGATCTTTTGTTGAAGTATGTATGACTTCAATCTCTTTATCCATCACCTTCTCTCTCAGAAAGTGATACTGAATCTCAATGTGTTTAGTCCTTGCATGAAACATAGGATTAGCAGCTAAATACAATGAACTCATGTTATCTCCATAAATGATAGGTGTACTTTGTATGGTGTCAAAACTCTTCATGAGAGTCTTAAGCCATATAACTTCCTTTGCAGCTTCAACCATACGTTTGTACTCAGCTTTTGTAGATGATAAAGCAACTGTGTGTTGCTTCTTTGAACACCAAGAGATTAACTTATCTCCCACATAACACAAGTATCCATATGTTGATCTCCTATCATCAGGATTACCTGCCCAATCTGCATCACTATATATTTTGATGTTTGTATCTGATGTAAAACCATAATACAAACCCTCTTTGAGTGTACCCTTAATGTACCTCAACACTCTTTGACCTGGAATCCAATGTTCTTTCCTAGGACAATGCATGAATTGGGACAAAACTCCAACTACATATGATAAATCAGGCCTAGTTAATGTAGCATAAATAAGACTACCAACCAAACTCTGATATAGCTTCATATCCTTGAATTCTTCTCCACCATATCTGCTCAATTTGTGATTTACCTCCATTGGAGTAGGTGCTACCCTGCAATCATTCATTTTAAACTTGATTAACAAGTTTCTCAAATACCTTTCTTGAGTCACATACACTCCATGTTGAGTGTATGAAATCTCCATGCCCAAGAAATATGACAAGTTTCCCAAGTCACTGATTTTGAACTCCTTCTCCATTTGCTTCTTTAAGCTTTGAATGACTTTCTCATCTGTACCTATAAGAATTATATCATCAACATATATGCACATACAAATGATCCCATCATCACTTGCTTTAACAAGCAAGCTACTATCTGCTTTAGATACTTGAAATCCAAGTTCTTTCAAGAACTTCACAAGTCTATAATTCCATGCCCTTGGGGCCTGCTTCAACCCATACAAAGATCTCTTGAGCTTACATACACGATCTGGATACCTTCTATCTTCGAATCCTTGAGGTTGCTCCATGAAAACATCATCTGAAATGTAACCATTTCAAAAAGCATTCTTCACATATAATTGACATAATTTCCAACCTTTACATGCAGCAATAGCTATGAGTGTTCTGATGGTTGTCATTTTTGCCACAGGACTATAAGTCTCATCATAATCAATACCATATGTTTGAGCAAACCCTTT
This sequence comes from Ceratopteris richardii, assembly GCA_020310875.1. Lineage (NCBI taxonomy): Eukaryota > Viridiplantae > Streptophyta > Polypodiopsida > Polypodiales > Pteridaceae > Ceratopteris > Ceratopteris richardii. The sequence continues at coordinate 140,109,968 of CM035411.1, forward strand.
CACAACAAGTCTAGCTTTATACCTAGACACACTTCCATCTGCAAACCTCTTAGTCTTGTAGACCCATTTGCATCCAATGATCTTCTGACTATTTGGTTTAGGAACCAAAACCCATGTTTGATTCTCCATTAATGCATCATATTCTTCCTGCATAGCTTTCTCCCAATTTTCCTTACCTTTTGCCTCTTCATATGTGGAAGGGTCTTCATCTGCCTTTATCATGTAAGCATAATCTTTGGTAGCCAAAAAAGAAGTATCGTAGCTATACCTTGTAGGTTGCCACTTGTGTCTTGATGACCTTCTAAGTTCTCCACTCCTTGAGGTTTCTGGTTCTTCACACTCAGGATCAAATCTTGGCATTTCTTCAACTTCAACCTGCACTTCATTATTCTCCTCTTCATCAAATATCTATACCTTTGATTTACCCTTCTTTTGACTCACAACTTCTTCATCACCTGTATTAATATTGATTGTACCTGCATACCAAGTACCTTGCTCATCAAATGTAACATCCTTAGACACAATGAATTGCTTTGTGGATGGACTCCACAATCTATAACCAATCTGCTTGTCATCATAACCAATGAATACATACTTTTCAGCTTTAGGTTCTAACTTGTGTCTTAATTGTGATGGCACATATGCATATGCCAAACATCCAAATACTTTGCAATGATCCAAGGTAGGTCTCTTATCCCACCATGCCTCATATGGTGTCATACACTGCAAGGCTTTACATGGTAGCCTATTAACCAAATAAGTAGCTGTATTTACAGCCTCAGCCCACAAATAATTTGGGCAATTTTTCTCCTTCATCATTGACCTTTATTTCTTCTCTCTGCTACACCATTTTGTTGAGGAGAGTACCTGCAAGTAATTTCCCTTTTTATACCTGCATTCCACACGTAATCACTGAACTCATTAGAGAAATACTCTCCCCCTCCATCTGACCTTAGTCTCTTCAATTTATGACTTGTAATTCTTTCTGCATATGCATGATAGTGTTTAAATGTATTAAACACTTGTGACTTATCTTTGATCACATAGATAGTGATCCATCTAGTAGCATCATCAACATAAATCACATAGTACCTTGAACCATTGATACTGAAATCCTTTGATGGTCCCCACACATCTGTGTGTACCAACTCAAGCTTCTTTGAATACATGAAACCATGCTTGGAGTAAGATTGCTTATGAGCTTTACCTAATTGACATGCCTCACATTTGTATGTCATATGTTGACCTGCAACATTAGGCAATCCAAGCACTGAACCATTGTTAATCATATCTTTGATACCTCTTTCATTGAAGTGTCCAAGCCTCTTGTGCCAAAGATCTAATTCAGAGATCTTATGTCCTCCATAAGTGAACAAGGCATGACCAACATTACCTTGAATCTTCAATGTGAACAACCTTCCTTCTTTCTTCCCTGAAACAATTTGTTTATACCCATTGCTAGGGTCTTCCACAAACACTCCTTCATTAGTAAATCTAACTTCATAACCTTTTTCAACAATTTGTCCTACACTTATCAGATTCTTAGGAATTGTAGGAACATACAAGACCTTACTCAAAAGAGTACTTCCATCCTTGGCCTTCACTGATCTAATTGACTTCACATTGTGCTTTGTATTGTCACCTGTTTGAACAACATGATTAGATACCTTATTTTCCAAATCAGTCATCAATGCTATGTTACCACTCAGGTGATTGCTACACCCTGAGTCAATGTAGAAGACTCTTTGGTCTTCACTTTGCCTTTCACAAGTTGCATTCATTATCAATGTTGAATCCTCCTTCTGATCTGAAGCATAATTGTAGTAGGTATTATTGTATTGTTGACTTTGGAATCCTCTACCTGCATTTCTTCCAAAGTAACCCCTACTACCTCTTCCTCTGAAGTTACCTCTTTGATTTCTGCCACCTCTTCCTCTTGAATTAAAGTTCTGATTATATCCACCATTACTCTGAGTATTATGCCAACAATCATTAGCTAAGTGATTTGTCTTACCACAAATCCAGCAAGCTTTGACTCCATCTTTATTATTCCTGCCTCTTCCTCTACCTTTGCCACCTCCTCTTCCTCTTAGGAAGTTGGCTTCACTAGTTGTGCCTTCATCTTCATTTGCTTGTTGTTTTCCTTTGCTATTTTTCTTGTTATCCTTTGAGTACATTGCATGACCGGCACTCTTGTCACCTTCACCTTTGACATCCTGCTCAAAGGTTAACATATGTCCTAGCAACTTATTTAAGTCAGGAGTAAAATGATCAAGTGATAATTTAGTAGATAGAATGAATGGCTTCCATTTGTCATCACCTTTCAAACCTGTGAGGATCTGCCTTACCAATTTATCCTCCTCAATGTCTTCATCAACAGCTCCTAATGCATCTGCAATGTCTTTCATTCTTGTTACATAATCTGAGATGGATTGAGAGGCCTTCTTCTTGAATGTAGTAAATTCTCCCCACAAGGATGCCTTTCTAGACTTTGTGGTATTTTGGAAATGCTCTTCCAAAGCATTCCATTCAAAGCATTCCATATATCACTTGCACTTTCAAGACCTCTAATGTGAGGTAACAAGTAATCATTGACTGCCATATAGATAATGCTCCTAGCTTGAGCATCTCTCTTCATCCAATTCTTCAAATCTGATAATTTACTCCCTAGTTGGAACACTAGGATCTCTTATTTGAGGCTTTTCTTCTTCTCCTGTAATATAACCTATCAAGTCTTTGCTCATTAGATGAGCTTCCATCCTCATTGACCATGCTGCATAGTTCTCTCTATCCAATTTCTCTATCTGAAGAGAATCTCTCATCTTTTCTTCACCTGTATATTGAATTCTTCAATCTTTATAAAGTATAAGGTTACCTTTACTTCGAATGACACTCCTTTTGTCTTCCTTGGTGTCATATGACCTCCTTCTCAAGCTTTTCTCTCAAGCTTTCACCTTTTGAACCTTCAGATGTTGAATTTTGTATGTCTGCAGCATTCCGAGTCTTCCTTTCCTCAATTTTGAAACTTCCTGCTCTGATACCACTGATGGAAAGTGTTAATCTCCAAAAGAACAAGCTATCCTTGATGTTAGACCACCTCTATATCAAGAATAACTTTAAACTCCAACCAATTTTGAAAGACAAGCACCAAATTATCAAGAAATTAACTAATTGTGAAGAAAGTCATTTCTCAGAAAAGTTTGCTGCACCTTAATCACTCATTGACTAATCATTCTTGTAAATTTTTTGATAAAATTTGTAGAATGTTTTGGCTAGTGATTGCGCATCTCCTCCAAGTTAAATCACTTCAAAAGCTTGAGTAGATTATGAGAAATGATTCAAACAATCTACCTATGTCTGAAATTGTCTCTATGTATAGTCGACTTTGACACCTGCAACTTTTAAGACATGGTTCTCCAAAACTAGAACCCGTTTAAGCAAATGCTTTTAGCCATAGATGGCTTACCTCTCAGCTTAGATTTTGAGTCCTCACTCATGCAAAACTTTAATCTGTGCAGTGAGAAATGATCAAATCATTGACCACCAAAAATGCATCTGTTTCAAAAAACTGTGAACACTCTTTTACATATGAATGTTCCTACTCATAATTCTCACAGCCTGTTTACAATTAGGATCTCAAACTTTAACCATAGACTCATTAACTATGAACTTAGACATCTACAAAAGGATTCTTGAAATGATCAAGCACAGATGGAGAATGCACAGAAATATCGGGCGCAACTTCTCTTCAGTTCTCAGAGAAATTACATCTGGATGAGAGAGCTATTCTAATCTCTTCATAAGTGTCTAATGACTTCTAATTCTTCTCAATTCGCATGTTCTACATTCTCTCATAGTTGTCCCCACATTTTCCAAGTATATATATAGACAAAAATTTACAAGCTTATGACTATTCAAAAGTATAAGTGACCTATATCTGAACTAATGTACATATGTGTACATATCTTTCAACTCCTGAATGTAAGCTTCTTCCGTGCTTCATAACTTGATCTTGTCTTCATTCTTTGACTTCCAAAACTTCAATTGTTGATTGCTCTACACCAACAGAAATTAATTACATGTAGATGAGAAAAAGATAGATATTTCTTCTTAAGAGGATATGTACCATTTCTTAGACCATCTTTTAATTGTAGGAAAACACTACCATCCCAATCTACATTAGTGTATCCATGAGCATGTGGTTCTATGCAAGCTTCGTAAAACAACACATAATCCAATGTAGCACTCACATAACATAGAATGCATCTCAAATCATCTAAAGCCATGATTCCTCACATGCTTCCACTACAACACCTCTATACTTAGTCCTTGTAGTTGACAAGGCAACAATGGGTTCCTACTTACTTCTCCATGTAACAAGAGCACTCTTGAGGGAAAATGAAATTTTAATAGATCTTATTGTAGAACACTACCACCCCAATCTGCATGAGTGTATCCATGTTCCTTCAATTTTACACTAGCTTCATAAAAAAATGCATAATCTAAAGTAGCACTCACATAATGTAGAGTGCATCTCAAATAATCTAAATGTGGTTTCTTGGGAACCTACATAAACTGATTCTCAAATCCCACAATGTAGCTTAGATCATGCCTCCTTATTATGAGATGTATCAAACTTCCCACAATTCTTCTGTACACAATATCCTTTTCTAGTTCTTCACCTAGGGTTGCATCCAACTTCCAATTGTGAGATGTACCAAACTTCCCATAATTCTCTTATACAGAGTAGCATTTTCCAATGCTTCACCTAATGTAGCATCCAACTTCAAATTATAATATAACAGGATGAAAAGGCTTACAATAAATCATACCATACTTTTGCAACATACTCAAAGCATATTGCCTTTGGGACAACCACATACGTATTTGTGTATGTATATATTCATTGCCCAAAAAGTAATGCAACACACGAACATCTTTTGCAACACACGAACATCTTTCATGTTAAATTCCTGAATAAGAAGTTTCTCCACCACTTTAATGCTTTCTTCATTACCACCATGTTGGCAGTAGCCTTGGTACATCAGGATCTACAAGACGTGAAAGTCAAAGAAGGGACAGCACAAGCGAGCGAAGGGACAACACAAGCAAACAGGGCAGTCAAAGAAGATCTGGCAAGTAGGCCAATATTTTTTCAAGACATTAATGCAAATCAGAGAGATGGACATGCAGGGAAGAAGAGCAAGTAGGGAGCTTGAAGATATGTATGGCAGATCACTAGAAGAAATCCCTACAACAACAGTGATTTTTATCACTAATAATCATTGTAAATCTCATTTCACATTTTTGTAGCTCCATTTTGTGCAAGCCAAGGAGTCCTTGAGCTTGAGGAGCCTTAGAAGTAGTTGCGTACCAATTTTCATAATTTTTAGATCTCGTTTGAACCCCCAAATAAACCCTGGAACCTAATTCTTAACTAGGCCGGACACTAGGTCTGGACAGGGCCAAAAGCTAGTCAAAAACTATAAAAGGAGCTAGAGAGCTCATTTTTGAGGTTAGATTGTAATTGAAACGAACTTGTAAGAGCTTTTGAAAGTAATCTAAAGAACTCCATTGATCCTCTCTCTTTGTCTTGCCGTGTGTGCGCGTGTGTGTGTATGTGTGTGCATGCTTGTGTGCTTCTCACTCACGCACTTGTGCCGCCACTTGCTCAAGGTCTTCATACCATCCTCACGTCTTCCCGGATTGACATTAAAGGAGGTGCTACTCATCATTGAGCTACACCAAATTTTGGCGCCGTTGCCGGGGATAGAGCTTTGAGGAAGAGCGTGTGATGGTAAGACGTAGAGTTGACGCGTTGGAGTTGTAGGTATTTTCTTCACTCTCATCGATTTTCTTTTACTTTCTTCACCATCTTCATCACCATCATCATCATCACCATCTCCCACGTCCATCTCCATCATCGCGAAAATTTCAGTTTTTTGACTATATCCCCATCTCCACCTCATTTCCCTCATTTCACTTGTGAGAGAGAGCGAGAGAGCGAATTTGCATGTGCTGTTTTTTGCATGTTTTGTGAGCTTTCTGCAGGTACAGGCCGCATCATCATCCCCAGCACCCTGCGCAGGTACGGAAATCTGAGTAACTGTCTGTGTGTCGCCGAGCTCTGTCAATCGCGACCGACTGAAAACTTGCTCTAATTGCTAAACAAAGTGCATATCCATGGCCTACAGGCCTAGAGCTTCCCAAAAATGTGTTTAGTTTTTTGAAATTCCACAGATTTCTGTCAATCGCGATCGCTCTGTCAATCGCGACCGACAAACCACGACGGACAGACCTGTCAATCGCGATCGACACGTCAATCGCGATCGACAGCCCACGACGGCTCTGTCAATCGCGACCGACAGGGTCAACGACCGATTGACCACGACCGACTGACCATACGCGTGACACGTGTCAATCGCGATCGAGTCATCAATCGCGATCGACTCATCAATCGCGACCGACACAGTCAACGACTGTTTGACCACGATCGACAGACCCTCGCGACCGACCTGTCAATCGCGATCGACTCATCAATCGCGACCGACAGAGTCAACGACGCTTTGACCACGATTGATTGACTTTTCGTAACCCCTGTCAATCGCGACTGACCAGTCAATCGCGACTGACAGCCACGACGGCTCTGTCAATCGCGATCGACACGTCGATCGCGACTGACCTGTCAATCGCGACCGACAGACTTTGCGAACGCGTTAGAAGGGCAAATTAGGTCAAATTTTTAAGGCAAAGTGATTGGTCTAAATTGTGATTAAGTGTGGGACAAACTCTAGGGTGTAGTATTGCATTGTTAGGCCGTGCCACAAGCTACTCGAGTATTCCTGTTTGACTGTTAGCTTGTATTGAATCCTGATTTAATTCCCTAAACCCTGAACAGTCCTAACTTTTTCATACGAAATCCAATTTTTGAGCTCTTGGGCTTGTTGGAAAGCTCGTGGCATATACTACACGCCCTCAACTGTTTTTTATAAAAATAATGCATTGATTTTCAGAGAGGGTATTATGAAGTTGACCATACCTAGGGGGATCAAAGTCAGGGGTCTTTAGAATTATTTTCCTAAAAGTCACAATGCAAATGTGTGTTTGTGTCACATGAATGAAAGTGGTTGGTTTTGTCCTCTGAATATAAGCATTGAGCTAACAGTGGATCTTTTATAGGTCCATTGAGAGCAACTGAGAGCGTACAAAGCAAGGTTTCTTTGCAAGCTTGAGAACCGGGTTCTTGAGCACCAGAAAGCAAGGGATCAACAAGTAAGGTTGGATTATTCTCAACTCCTTCTGTCATTTCCTAGCTCAAGCTAAGAACGAGTAGAGATAGGAGTAAGCCAGGGAGACGATAGGCAGTTATCAAGTTGAAGACTACCTAAAAAACTCAAGTTCAAGTAAAAACATAATCTCTGTACTGTCGATAACCTAAAGGAAAAGAATCTAACGTGGAACGATCAACCTAAAATACGAAGAACATTCAAGTGTTCCTGACGACGTGATAATCAGACAAGACCATAAACACAATAATTAACTAAAAAGAATCAAGTGACTGGTACCAATTGATCGGCAACGAGGTTGTACTCTGGAAAATTTGGGATAACCAATTAGGCATATGAACCTTCGATCAGGACGACATCTAGCAAGGGAGAGACAAAGCCATAGGTCTTCAGAGGCTAGTGTCAATCGCACTGCAAGGTCTTGGGCCCAGCAGTTGAGTCACCACTCTCATTACCCTAGCTCGGATACCAGTGAGTCAGAAATGTCTCAAGGCATGGACAGACCTACGGGAAGTTCAGGAGTGCCTTATTTGTACAGGGTAGAAGGCCCTTACAAAACGCAGCTGGAGTACATTAGGACCAACCGATTAGGTGCTAGCATCTATGAGGACGGCTTAGGAAGATCTGTGGTCCAGATTAAAAACCGTGATCAATCCATTGGACTAGAACACCCAGCTGTCAAGTTTGAAAATGGTGCATACCTGGACAAGGAAGGAACTATATATGTAGTCACTAGTCACCCTGATAGGACAGATGACTTCGGGAATGTAATCTCAGAAGCAGACTTAGGTGACCTGGAACAAGGGAACATGGGTGCGGAACCTAGAACCCCTCGAGGTAAATCAGTTCTCACTAGGATTATCACGCCTGAATGGGTCCTCCAAGACAACAAGAGCATAGAGTTGCTCCTCAATCGAGAAACTGATGAAGCCTTCTGGAGGTATAAGTCTAATCAGCCAACAGACATAGGAAATATCATGATCTATGAGCTTAAGGATCCGGATAGCCCAGGCAGAGTGACCTATTTAGATCATGCTTCAGAACGGATCTTCGTGGTGACAGAAAATGATAGGCATGCCTATACTTGGAAGGGTGAATTCATTTTCCCCCAACCAAGATCAAATGTATCCTATGGTCACCCTGGAGCTGGAACTTCCCAAGCGCATGGTACGCAAAGAGACAGAAGTAGAGATAGACCGGAAGTAAGCTTTGCCAACCCTGCAGGCAGAGAAAGAACGAGAACGGAGACGAATAGGGTAGAACCTCCTGAGATGCATAGAGCCCACAGGAACCAAAGAAATGTAGATGGATTCCCTCTGCCGAGACCTAGAGAGCACGCAAGAACTTTGAGACCCACCCAGCTAGTTAAGTCCATGAAGAATTACTTTGACGGCACAGGAGATCCCTATGATCATGTGGCGGAATTCAAGCAAGTCTTGAGAGCTGAACAGGTTGAGGATCTGTTCACGCAGTACAATGCCTTCGGTCTAACCCTTAGGAACACGGCACTTACATGGTTTCAACCGTTAGATGAGCGTCAGTTCAGGAGCATAGACCAACTCCTAGAGGCTTTCATCGTAGAGTTCTCTAAGAGTGGCATAAGACACAATACTTCCTCATTGATTCACAGCTTCAAGCAAACCCCTCAAGAGACTGTGAGACTTGCAGGAAGAAGATTTAGACAATATCTTGAAAGGTGCCCTATTTCGGAGCTACCCACATCTGCTAAACAAGTAGCTTTATTCCTTGATGGATTGCTGAGTACGAAATTGAGATCCTATGTGTATCTGAAGGACCCTAGGACTATAGAAGAGTGTGTACGCATGTGCATTGACATTGAAGATAACCTAGGGGAAGAGCTAGAGCTTTCCAAAATCTATAAAGATTCAGATAGCGCATCTAGCCACTCTTCCATGCAATCTACATCAATTGAGGAACTTGCCGAAAAGGTAGCTCAGAAATTAGGTGTATCGAGCAAACAAATCCCAAGGTTTGCCCCTGTGAAAAGATGCTATACTTGCGGTGGTGACCATCTGGCGAATGTCTGCCCCATTATGGCTCAACCCCAAGTAAACCCTAGTAGCCAGTACTGCACCATAGAACGGAGGTACACCAATCACACCGCACAAGACTGCCCATACAACAAGCAGGCAGTTAGGCAACCCTATCCGCAGCCCTACCAACAAGGCCGATACCAAAACCAAAATCCACCACCACAATATGCTAGACCCCAACAAACCTACCAACCACAATATCAGGCCCAACAGAGACCCCAACCGGTACTAGCTCAACAGCCCCCAAACTCCGCTAACGTGATTCCAGTAAAGTATGCTGTTGCAGAAGAAAACCTGAACAGGGCCATAGTACCAGTAACCCCATTGATCTCGGAAAATGACCCAAGTGACCATAGCTTTGATTCTACACATGTCGATAGTCCCCAGGCTTACTACATGCAGTCTCCAGAACATGGGGAGTCTTACTATAGTGAGGAACCAAGTGAACCTAGTTGGGAGTCAGATTACACGAACGTCATGTATGCAAACCCCAACCCCAGGCCTCAACCTAGGCAAGTAAGACCTCCATTCCCAAGAGGACCGTGCTACAGATGCCAGGGAGATCATCTCATTCGTGATTGTCCCTTGCCCCCACCTACACAACCCCAGTCAGTGACTATCCAAGGTTTTTGCCAAGATTGTGGAAAAGAGCATCTTTTACGAGATTGCCCAAAGAACCCAAATAATATGCCAAAAATCACTCCGATCAATGTGATTGGTTTGGTTGTAGATTCCTCAGGAAGTGTCACTTCCACTGCACCAGTGCAGGTAGTCACTAGAGCTCAGGCTTTGCAGCAAAACCAAGAGACAAACCAGAGTAAGAACTCAGAGGCTAGTGAAACCGAGAGCATAACAAAGAAAAGGACTAGAGCATGGAAAGATAGTCGGGAAAGAATGAAAAGACAATGGGCTAAAAAGATGAGTGAACTTGAGGAAAGCATAAGAGAAACCAAAGCTAGGATAACTGAAATCACCTCTCAAATCCCCTCTCACATCACCCCGTCTCCACCACTCCCATCTCCATCCGACTCACCACCTTCCCTACCGCCTCATCAAATCCCACCACCCCCTAGAGTCGGATCAGTGTTAGCAGATCCCACTCCTGAAGACCTAAACATGATGCTTAAAGCATATCAGGCCAGAATCCAAGAAGGGCCAAACATCACGGATCATGACAAGTGCTATCCTAGAGCTGACCTAGAGATAGAAAGAACCAAACTGTGCGCGAAAATGGTCGCATTGGCTCAGACTATGTTTGAAGCCAGTCGCCTTTTCAATTACTCGGGCTCAGCCAAGACGCAATTACACCTGGACGGATTCCTAGAAAAGTTAGAGAGGATAATTGCCAGGTCTGACAAGGAAGAAAAAAATCAGGAGAAAGGAAAAGCAAGCAGAAACCTGAGCCATTCTCCATCGGAAGTTTATGCAGCCAATTCCACTAAACCAGACAACTTCCCCTCCTTAGACAACTTCCCCTCCTTAGAAAGATTAGAGAGGCTAACTGCACAGCCAGAAAAGGAGCCTATCCCTCAAAAAAAGGAAAGGGCAAGAGAACGGATAAGCCAGCCTCTTCAGGAAGCTCATGTGCCTCCTCAAGGAGCCTATCTTCCTCCCCAAAGGTCACAGGTGTCTCTCTCGAAAGCGTATGTACCTCCACAGGTAACCCACATTCCTTCCCAGAGAGCATATGAGCCTGTTCGGAAAAGTAATAGAATAAGTAACCCTCCCCAAGAAGCTTGTGCTCCAGCCATTTATGAGAGCAAGGAGAGAGCCAACGGAAGAATAAGCCCTCCTTCCCAGGTTGCTTATGCGCCTAATTCTACTGAGCCAGACACTTCTTCGTCTATGAATCGGTTTGCACCAGACTTCCTACGAGAGATTCAAGAAGACAAATGGGATAACGAAAGCGAGGTCGCCCCTCCTTTTGAACTTGTGGACGATGCACACGACCAATTCCCACAAGACATCCCATCTATTTACGGGGAACATGAGAGTATTCAATCTCTCGAGAGATTGGACTTTGAGTCTAATTCCATACAAGAGCTACCCCACTTCACAGGCCCATGGGAAGCAAAGTCCACATGTATGAGAGCGCCCACAGTCACGGTAAGGAACGACGACTCAGTCATACCAAGGAACACGGAGGTAGTAACGAACACCAAGGTGCAGCGCAATCTCACTTTGAAAGAACTGCCTGAGGATAGACCAAACGCGCGGAAATGTGTAGCTAATCAAGTAACTGAAACTGCAAAACCTCGTTCCCGGGTAGGATCCCATAGGACAGTGCCAGAAATTCCTTTGGATAAGATAGGAGATATGTGTGAAGGTGAAGAAGGGAACACCTACCTTCCCATCACCTATCAGGACTACACCACGAAGGCAATTTTGGACTCAGGTGCAGGAGTTGCAATTGCCACCACCTCCTTATGGAAGCGTTGGGGCAAGCCAGCACTCAGGCCAACGAGAATGAAATTGCAAATGGCAGATGGTCACATAGAGAGACCCCTAGGATTGCTAGAAGGAATAACTCTCACCACTTGTGGTGTCGAGTTTGAACATACCTTTGCCATATGTGACTTCAGCAAAAATCATGCCTATGAGATGATTTTGGGAAGACCATTCATGCGACAGTTGCAAGTGGTACAGGATTGGGGGACCAATTCTTTGTACCTGCAGCACTTAGGTGTTACAACCAAAGTCAATCTCAAGGATTATTCCCATAGAGATGTCCCTCCTATCCAATGGAATCCCATCCATAGAGTCAGAGATGATACAGAATCGGTGCATTCCATAGGGTCGGGATCCTCATGGATGCATGAAGACACCCACTTATGGATGTGCAAGGTAGCAGTAGAGGAAGAAAAGAGAGAAAAGGCCAGAGAAATAGGTGCGAACGAAACCCATAGACCCATTCAAGACCCAGCCTATGCACCTGTAATTTTTCCAGACGAGGAGTTTGAACCTCACGGTTGGGCAGAAATTTTAGCAACAATGGACGTAGCCATCAATGAAGAACAATGGACACCTCACTGTGATGAGGATGGCTATGATATTTCAGTCTTCTCCATAGAGCCAATCATGGGAGAGGCAGTTTTAGAAGAATGCGAACCTAGCCCTGATGCATTTGAGGATGCAAGTGACTCCGATCTAGAGTCGATCATCATGGACCCACCATTTGCATCAGATGAAGAGTACTTCCATGAAATAGAATTTCAACCCCAGAAGCATGGAGAAGTTACAAATGATGTAAGATTAGCAACGCATATGACCCCTAAGGAAGAAGGAAAGAAACGAAAGAAGAGAGAAGCCTTGCCAGAAGAGGAGGAATCTTTGTTTGAGGTCCCAGAAAATTTTAAGAAGTACGAGGTAGATGACAGGAGAGTCATGATTAGAATGCCCAAACGAGAGGCACAATCAGGAGAGGCCTATGATAACAAAGAAACTACCAAGAAAATAGTAGTGGCCATAGAGGAAGAAGAGGAGAGATGCACGTATATAGGCCATGACCTGACAGAAGAAGAAGAGTACGAATTGATAGCCTTGCTAAGGGAATACAGAGATGTATTCGCTTGGAGTTACAAGGATTTGAAAGGTGTTGACCCTGATATATGCTCACACACCATTCCCATGACCTCAGATGCTAAACCCTCTAAGCAAAAGCCATATACATATAACGATAACTATGCTGCTAAGATCAAGGAAGAGATAGATAGACTGGTTGAAGCTGGATTTATCTATGAAATTGAGCACACTGAATGGGTATCCCCCATCGTAGTGGTGCCCAAGAAGAATGGCAAGCTGCGTGTGTGCATTAACTTGAAAAAGGTTAATGCCGCCACGATTCGAGATAACTATCCGCTTCCCATCACAGAACATCTCTTAGAAAGAGTGGCAGGCAAGGAAGTGTACAGCTTCCTTGATGGATTTTCGGGCTACAATCAAGTAGCCATAGCTCCAGAGGATCAGCATAAGACAGCCTTTGCCACAGAATGGGGCATTTTTGCTTTTAGAGTAATGCCATTTGGGCTTACCAACGCACCAGCTACCTTCCAGAGACTGATGTGCCATGTGTTTAAGGAGTTCCTAAGGAAGAGTTTAGAAGTCTATGTTGATGATCTTTGTGCTCATTCCAACGTTAGGCAAACTCATATTCCTGAACTCAGACAAATCTTTGACAAATGTAGAGAATATCAAGTCTGCCTAAACCCAGAAAAGTGCGTTTTTATGGTCAGGCAAGGCAAGATTCTAGGACACATAGTGTCAAAGAATGGCATATCTACTGACGAGGAGAAAGTGAGAGCCATAGCAGAGCTACCTAGGCCAAAGAATGTCAAGGAAGTACAAGCTTTCATGGGGCATTGTGGTTATTATCGACGATTTATACACATGTACGCTGTCATTGCAAAGCCCATGTACGGACTTCTGACAAACTTTGAGTGGACGGACGAATGCGAAAATTCCTTCCAAGAGCTTAAACGAAGATTATGTTCAACACCAATCTTGACCACACCAGATTGGAATAAACCATTCCATGTTCATGTGGATGCATCCAATTATGCTATTGGATGTGTGCTTGCACAACCTACTGGTGAAGGTAATATGGATCTTCCAATTGCCTATGCCAGCAGACAATTGAATGCGGCTGAACGGAATTACACCACTACAGAGCGCGAAGGATTAGGCATGGTATATGCAGTCAAGAAATTTAGACACTATTTGCTTGCAAATAAGTTTAAATTTTTTACTGATCATCAGGCATTGTTATACCTTGTAAACAAGCCATGCAATACAGGAAGATTAGTGAGATGGTTTCTCTTGCTAATGGAATATGACTTTGAGGTTGTGGTAAGAAAAGGTAGGACTCATTTGAGAGCTGATCATCTCTCTAGGCTCACATCTGGAGAAGCCCCACAAGGAGTATCAGATGACCTTCCTGATGCTTACTTGTTTAATCTGGAAGTTGTACCGCAGTGGGCTAAGCCTTTGGTACCAGTCTTGACATACGGGCCTAACCATCCAGTGGTAAACACACGGAATAGAGAGGTTGTAAAAGCCCAAAAGTACCATATCATGGCAGGCAGCATGTACAAGCACACAGATCAAGGGATCTTGGCTTGTTGCGTAGAAGAGGATGAGTACGCTAAATGGTTGCAATTAGCACATGTAGGTGCACTAGAGCAACACCATTCGAAGCAACGGACGTTGCAAACTCTAAAGAGATTCGGAGTGCACTGGCCTACTATGGAAGCGGATGTCCAAAAGTTGTGCAAGGAATGCCCAATCTGCTGCACTAAACCACCAGTGGAACATGCCACTCTCTATCAAATATCCATTGTGCCAGATTGGAGTGAACCTCTAGTATCATTCTTGCGGACAAACACATTCCCCCCAGACATGACTCTAGCTAGGAAAAGGAGTTTAGAACAAGAAGCCCTGGATTATTCACTCATAGGTGATAATCTATATAAGCGCGGTAAAGATGGTTACCTGAGATTATGTGTCCATGAGAGTGAATATCTTAAGATCTTAGACACTGCTCACCAAGGTGTAGCAGGAGGACACTTTGGACCAGATCGGGTAATCAAGGCAATATTATTTGCGGGCTTCTGGTGGCCTACCCTTCACATGGATGCACATACCTATGTGAAACGGTGTGATATCTGTCAAAGGACTCAGTATCCTATACGCAAAGATGAGATGCCACTGAAACCTATGATGGGTGGACGTGCATTCTCTAAGTGGGGAATAGACTTCGTAGGTCCTATTAATCCCCCAGCGAAAGGTTCTCATGCAGAATACATCATTGTGGCAACAGATTATCTCACCAAGTGGGTAGAGGTAAAAGCTACAACCAAGAACGATGCTCAAACAACGGCCAAATTTTTGTTCGAGAACGTATTCACGAGATATGGACTACCCATAGAGCTTGTAAGTGATAGAGGCACTCATTTCTTGAACGAAGTGATTGAAAATCTACTCCAAGAATTCTTGGTAATACACAAGAAGTCTGCCCCTTATCACCCTCAAGCTAATGGACAAGCTGAGAGTACTAATAAGATTTTATGCAATGTACTGACAAAACTAGTGAACACTAAACGCTCTGATTGGGACAAACAGCTACACCATGCTGTTTGGGCATACCGAGTTGCCTACAAAACGGTGCTCCAAGCCACCCCCTTTCAGATGGTATTCGGCCAAAACGCTGTGCTACCCTTGGACTTCCTGATCCCTACATTGAGAGTAGCACAAGAGCACGAATGGACAGGTCATGAGCTCTCCTCTAGGATCTTTGACCTTGAACGATTAGGAGAGACAAGACTGAGAGCCGCTGCAGGGATATATGCAGCCAAGAAGAGACAGAAGGCATATTTCGATGCCCATGTGAAGGATAAAGGCCTGAAAGCAGGAGATCTAGTCTTGGTCTATACACTCAAACAACACGCGAGGAAGCTAGAAAAGAGAGGCTACGGACCTATGATCATCAATAGGATCTCCACAAGCGGAGCGGTACAATTGGCCACATTAGAGGGTGATGTTCTCCCAAATTATATTAGCGGTTGCAGAGTCAAGTTGTACCAGGAACCCCTCACAGAAGAAATGCTTAGCCGACTCAATACTGCTAAGAAACGCAAAGAGGAAGAAAAGCGAGTGCGAGAAGAAGCTCAAGCAGAAGCTTTAGAACGCATTAGAAGAATGAAATTACGTAGGCAAGGTAGAGAGCAGCCTAGGACAAATGACTATGCAGATCAAGGATATCATGTGGCCATGTGTGAAGTCGCAGGAACAAGCTCGCATAGGATAATTGATAGACGTCCTTTCGTAACCTTAGATATAGGACAAGGAAAGAGTGCCAGGACCGTAAGAGCCTTGATTGACTCAGGTGCAGCCACTAGTGCTGTTAGAATGTCTTACTGTCAAGAGTTACAGTTAACTGTCAATCCTGTGGAGGCATATCTTATAGGATTGGGAGGCGTGGAAACCCCTTGCATGGGCGAGGTGGAACTTCCCCTCTACATTCATGATGAAGCAATGACAGTTAAAGTACTAGTGTGTCAGGATGAGGATCTCACTGAGCCTCTTGTCCTGGGTCAAGATTGGATTTATGACCAAGCAGTCAATCTAAACCTAAGAAGTGGACTTCTCCAGGTTTGGGTCAATCATAGTCGAGTTACAATAGAATTAGACAATCAAGCACTCAAGGAACTAGGAAAGGCACAGACTCCTGGTCCTTCCAGGGGTACACATGAAGATGACCATGCTGTTCTTGTCCAAAACTATGTGTTGCAGAGGAATGATATTCGCAAAAAAGGAGTCAGGAATGCAAAGGAACTCCCTTCTTTTCCAAAGGCTGGAAAGAGGCAGCAACCCAAGGTGGATCAAAGGCAGAAGAAGCAGGGTACTACCTATGTCAGAGATCAAAAGTACCTGCGCAGCAGAACAGCCCAGCAAATAGATCAGGTATGGGTGCGGAAAGGCGAACGACCAGTTGCACCACCGTCAACTACAGGGGTAAAGCCTCTTATTAGTGACCAACAACGCAACGCTAATAAGAAGTCTTTCAGAAATTCTTCTGCTAAAATAAAATCTATTTGGGTGCCCAAGAAGTCGATGAAGGCAAGCCCACAATCAAGACAAATTTGGGTGCCTAAGGCTTGCTTGATGGCACAAGTAGCTACGCTGAGGCCACAACTTAAACAGCATAACGCAGCGACGCATACTGCCAGATTTCACTCGTTCTCAACACTCATGTACACACCAAAACCCAAGAGCGTACACGTAATCAATTGTAAATGGGTCCCAAAAAGGCCTCATCTTCAAACCACGACACCGAGAAGGCTCTGTAGAGACTCTCCGAAACCGAAGGCCAAGCCCACTCACTGCATTTGGCAGCCTAGGGTCTGTAATAAACCCCCCGACCCCAATCTGTAAATTCATAGCCCACTTACTAACTGCAATAGTTTCCTAGGACAACACAATCACTAACTACACACACTGTCTTAATGCACTCACTAACCACTAACTCACCATCTACCTTATGTTAATGTTGTAACGAGGACAACAACGGACTTATTTTGTCCATTACAATGTTAACACTTGGTTCTATATTCTCACAGAACCAATCAGCAAACAGGGCCATGGCAGAAGCAGGTACCAGCTCTCAAGCCGGATCTGGTCCCCAGATCGTGGACATAGAAACACTTCTCCTTGAGCCACGTCTCACCGCAAGACCGCAAGAGCTTCAAGAAGTGCATGTGCTCCCCATCCAGGATCCTCCTCAAGGACACACTTCTCAAGTAGGTAAGCATGCGCATTGGTTCAGTGATGTTGCTGGACCACTGGGCGATGGAACCTACTTCTGGGAAGCAGAATTGGAGTTCAATGGCAAATGGGGTCGATACCACTTTTTCACACGCGAATTTGAAAGCTACCAAAATGCTGAAGTTATGAGATCAGTTTGGGTCAAAGCAGGTGTGGAAAGTTATTTCAGGACCCACATACCAAAGCCGGATTTTTTACGATGTTCATATCTGATCAGTACAATCACGCCAAGCAGAGTCAAGGGCGGCGACAGCACCTTTGTGTTGCCATCACTGCTGCCGGGTAATGAGCTCAAAAGATTCAAGTTGACCCTCAATCTGGTAAGAGAAGCGTTGGCTATGTATGGCATGCACATCCCAACAGAAAAGGAAACCATGGTTCCAGGTCGAATGAAGCACAAGGATCTTAATAAGCTCAAGGACATGGTGGCGATGACACCTACCATTGCGCTTCACCTGCGAACCGTCATGCAGCATTTTGCGTTTCCCGCCCAAGAACGATTCACAATGCCCCCGAAAAAAATATGGTTCAGTTTATATCTAGCAGAAACCGAAAGCCTGCCCATCAATGTGCCACACTGGATCATAGACCAGATCCACCTAGCACATCAGAGGTGGAACAAGAAACAGAAGAATGTACTCCACGGGTGTTGTGCTTTGACCAGAATAATCTACAGATGCTTGGCTTATGACGTGCCTGTTCAGCGGGCACTCGTATGGTCCCGAGTCCAAGAATTCCAAAGAAGACTATCAACAGCAGGTCCCCCGTCCAAGAAAATGAGGGGGGGAGTCCAACTACCCTGTGCTCAACCAAGGGGAGCTACCGCTACACCAGAAATCACTCCTCCCCAGACACGACGAGTTAGGCCATTCACAATCCGGTTACCAAAACCAAGCACGGAGGGGCCTAATCTGGTGTTTCCCCCCATTCCATCCGATTTGGAATTCCCGCAGGGATTTACTCTTGAGGACCTCACGGATGAGGAAATTGCCCGATTAATCTATGACTCTAACCTCGAAGCGGAAGCAGCGCGAGATCAGGAACCACGACCCAAAACAACATCGGCCCCCACCCAACCCCGAGTGGTAGAAGTCGATGTAGACGAACAAGAGGCAGGAGGAGATGAAGAAGAAACCGACGAAGAACAACAGCAAGAATATGACGAACTCTCCGAGTTAGCAAGTGCCCCAGCATATTCGGCACAGATCAAGAGACTATATCGAACCATGCGACTGGTTCAGGAACAGCATAAGATGTCTCTCGAACAGGGCAAAAGACTCATGAACGACTTGCTAGCGGAGGAAGGTGTGGATGATTTGTTCATTGAGTCCATGAATCTTCATGCCGACGCTGTAGGACTGGACGAGGCCATCCATGAGGCAATGGCCTACATCCACAGGTTTGAAAAGAGAGTTCCTACTCGTCCCAGGAGGTCCGGAAAGCAAATTCACATCAATACATCAGCACCTGGCGAGTCAACGCAAGCAGAAGAATATCACGAAGCACCATTATCACCACCATCCCCACCTCACACTACACAATTCACTCCACCGCAGGACACTAACACTACCACATCCACTACCACTACCGTTGTCATGGGCATCCCACTCTCCCCGGGAATCCAATTCGGGGGAGTCACCATGCCCACCTTCACCACCCTGTTCACCGATGTCACATCCACTCCACCAACGATTCCCATCTACACGGTCACTCAAACAGTTGACACGATGGAAACATCACCTGCCACAGCACCGCTCCCTCCCCCCATGCCACCTTCATCACCCATACCCCCTCCACCTACATCTCCACTTACATCCACAGCATTCACCTCTCCCATTCCCGCCCCCATTCCCCCTGCATCTTCACCTTTCCCAACATTATTTAATGTAAATAACATATTTTTTGCATTAAACCAATGTGTATACCAGCTCCAACATGAGTACAAAGCTGTGGACAACCGGTATCAGCAACTGGAAACGCACCACCAGAACTTACAAACACAATTTCACATTCTACAAACAGAAAATGCAGAACTGAATCAACGCTACGCGACGCTTGAGCAGGCTCACCAGACATTACTGGCAGCACCCCAACCACCGACAGAATCCGGTGCCAAACAACTAGAAGCTCTGCTCGAGGTATATCAAGCCGATAATCTCAAAGTCCGGCGTAACCTGGCACTTCTTAGAAAACACATGGCGGCCGCCCTAGAAGAAAACAAGAGGTTGCAGCAGCAAAATGAAGCTAATCTAGAAGCAGCAATGGAAGGCGCTCCACACGAAATTGATCCAGAGCAGTTTAAAGCGGTGCCCTCAGAGACAATGAAGACCATCTTGGACAGCTATGCAGATCTATTAGAAGCTCATGATGACTTGGAAAGGGAACGGGATGCGTTGCACAATCAACTCCAAGAGCAACAGACAGCACCCAAAGTCACGGAAACGACCACGACTTCAGAGGAAGTCAAGGCATTGAAAGAGCAGGTGGCCGAATTACAAGCAAGATTACTCACACATGAAAGGCAACCCTCTCCAGTTGTCGAACCAGAACCCGAGGATTTGGTACCCATCGAGGTAGATGAGACGTATGAGGAACCTTACGTTCCTATGCCAATGCCAGGTGGTGAACAAACGGCAGAAGGAATGGATACGCTAGAAATCGAAGTACCTGAGTGGCTCCAGACACTAGAGAAAACGGCATCAACTCATGAAGATCGAGTAGCAGTTCAGATCCAATCCATGGCAAAGATAGAGGACACTATTATTAAATCAGAATACTTCCGCAGCATGTCCCACCATAGATGGATCGGAACCAATGATGATCAATATGTGCCCTATTGTATACTCATGGCGGACTACAATGCAGAAATCCAACATAAATGTGGCAAACCTCCAACGTTTGCCACACAATTTGGGCCAGATGACATCCCAGAGAGTGCTAAAAAAGGCTCCATTCATCAACCCACTTGGAGGATCCGACTCCTCGAAACCTATCCGGAGATGGTTCGCACCTGGACGAATATGCCTCTTTTTATTAAATATAACCCTTGTTATGTTCCTGTACTCCGCAGACGTACATGGCCAGAGTTTACCATTGCAGTCAAGAATATCAAGGGATGCGCCAAATGGTTAAACTACGTCTATCTAGCACCCCCTCAAGGGCCCCCCACCGTCAATTACATGATCTCCACTATAAGGCACTGGAGCCTCCGATTAAAGAATACCCCTGATGTAATGGCCCAGATGTGCATGAAAATTTTTGAGTTAATGCTTATTACATTCAGGACATTCAAGAATATCAAGGACCCACACTTCTCAGGCGTCGGATTCCTTACAGGAAACCAAGATTTAGTGTATGACATGAGCACCACTCCTTCCATAGAGGTGATATACGCTTGGCACGCCAGAATAAAATACCTCCCGGCCTGCTTTAAACAAACATTCGAAGAGATGTTCATAACAGGGTTCTGGGAATACCACTCAGAAATATTTGTACCCAGACCCTCACATCTCCTCCATTTATTTGCTGTGGAGCGAACCATTCACTCAGAGCAGCTACGGGTGCCACATCCAGATGTCCCAGGGCCAGTCAATTGGGATGCATTGCTGACAGATCTAGCAAGGGGACTCAGGTTAGAAGAACACCACCTCGCCGCCGATGTTGTACAATACTACGTACAAAAAGCAGCTAGGCAAGGGTCTGTCAGGGGCGACAGACGCGAGAGTGGGGGGGGTGTTGGCAGTAGCCTTGGTACATCAGGATCTACAAGACGTGAAAGTCAAAGAAGGGACAGCACAAGCGAGCGAAGGGACAGCACAAGCAAACAGGGCAGTCAAAGAAGATCTGGCAAGTAGGCCAATATTTTTTCAAGACATTAATGCAAATCAGAGAGATGGACATGCAGGGAAGAAGAGCAAGTAGGGAGCTTGAAGATATGTATGGCAGATCACTAGAAGAAATCCCTACAACAACAGTGATTTTTATCACTAATAATCATTGTAAATCTCATTTCACATTTTTGTAGCTCCATTTTGTGCAAGCCAAGGAGTCCTTGAGCTTGAGGAGCCTTAGAAGTAGTTGCGTACCAATTTTCATAATTTTTAGATCTCGTTTGAACCCCCAAATAAACCCTGGAACCTAATTCTTAACTAGGCCGGACACTAGGTCTGGACAGGGCCAAAAGCTAGTCAAAAACTATAAAAGGAGCTAGAGAGCTCATTTTTGAGGTTAGATTGTAATTGAAACGAACTTGTAAGAGCTTTTGAAAGTAATCTAAAGAACTCCATTGATCCTCTCTCTTTGTCTTGCCGTGTGTGCGCGTGTGTGTGTATGTGTGTGCATGCTTGTGTGCTTCTCACTCACGCACTTGTGCCGCCACTTGCTCAAGGTCTTCATACCATCCTCACGTCTTCCCGGATTGACATTAAAGGAGGTGCTACTCATCATTGAGCTACACACCACCTACAATCAATTCCTCGACATAAATAGCCACAATTATCATCATCAACCTTCCTTTGTTATAGTTAGAGATATGCATCACACATCAAAATTCCAATTGGAGTTAAATAATTGGCTATCCATGCATGCCAAGCAAGAGGGGATTGTTTCAACCCATAGAAATCATTTTTCAACTTGCAAACATATTGAAGATGTTTTAAATCCTCATATCCTTGTGTTAGGTCCATGTATACTTGTTCCTTAAACTAACCATGTAAGAAAGCATTCTTCACATCCTTGTGATGAAAAATCCATCCTTTTCTTGTAGCCAATGCAATAATTCTTCTAACCCTAGCGATTTTAGCTACAAAGTAAAAATTCTCCTCATAATCAATTCTATATATCTATGCATATGATTTTGCTGTGTATCATGCTTTATACCTACTTATGGTAACATCAACATTATGTTTTACCTTGTAAACCCATTCACATCCTATGGGTTTCTTTCCTTATGGAAATGAAACGAGCTTCCATGTTTCATTTTGGTAAAGTAAATTCATCTTTGATGGTATACTTTCCTTTTGAAACTTGAAGCACGAATGACCTCAAAGGTTTGTTCACACATTCCACTATTCACTCAAATCAATGAGTTTTTGAGTTCATACAAAATGAACCCAATATCTTCTGCAGACATAATCTAGACTATGCGATCCTGTTAAATGCTTGTTCTAACTGTCAGAAGAGCGTTTAAACGAGTATTGGGTTCTTGGGAGTGGAAGGGGTCTGTAAAGACAGAGGCCCTATGCTTGTTTCCCAAAATTACGTCACAACACACAATATACCAACATTCAAGATGTTATCAAGAATTGGTATCTCATTCTCATTCTTTACGATTCATCATTTTAACTCTATCAGAGTCTACCGAATACACTAAATTGTTATACTGCTCTGCACATAAACTTACTGAAATACCAGAGGCAATAGCAGTAATTCAACCCTTACCGAATAGGTCTAAACAATCAGACGACACCGCAGACACTGGGAACTCGATAGTTTCAGACACATAGTACTGAAGACTCAGTGCGCAACTTAGGAAGACTCTTACTGTAACTTAACTTTACCGTATGAAGATAGATCCCAACACTGAAGACAACACAATACAGATCCGAATACCAGAACACTACTCCAGACTTCACCAAACACTTGCAGAATATTCCAAGAAGGGGTAACAACACGATACGCGTAATCACAACAGTCGTAATAGAGACTTGCAAACGACTCACTCAGGCAACAGTTCGACGATCTACTGGATGTACATAAAACTCACAGCCGCAACAAAGATCCATAGACAACGAACACGGATACGTACAGTATACTCAGAATACTCAGAAATTAGACACGCAACACTACAGCAACCCGAACAAGTGGCGATAATACCACATAGAAATGAACACAGTACTCCAAATTAGCCAACTCGACACACAGTAACGACCACGACAATCACCCAAACAGAAAGTCTGGTGATTCCACGAATCGTCACACTGCATCTCTTTTACATTGCTATATATAAAGATTACAGATGTCTTTGTAACAACTTTTCGTGCGTGCGAAACAAGATTGAGCTATACAGTTGCCAATCTGGCGGCCGACTAACACTCTGGCACGCATGGTGGACTCGAACCCGCAGGTTTTTACAAAATTATTGCTCGTCTATAATGCCTTCTAAATACATGCTTCTGGCTAACCTAAAGGTTCGGGCAATTTTCTTCTTTAAAGTTTCTAACATCTGTTTGAGAGTGTCTGGTTCTACTAATTGTGCATCTATTCTTACAGAACTTAATGAAATAGCTTCGATCAGCAAAATTTCTGCTTGCGTCTGTAGAAAGGCTTCTTGTAAATAAAATTCATTCGAGAGCGCCACATCTCTGGAAACTTTCATTTCTGCCACTTGTTGCTCCATTTTGCTTATCCTTTCTTTCTGATTTTCCAGCTGATTCTCCCTTCTTTCGATTTCTTGATTCTGAAAATTTATGGTTCTGGAGTATGCATCCTTTTCGCTTCGGAGATGTGTTATTAACTTCTGTGTTTGAGCTTCCTTGGTCAAATAGTGTTTGAGCATGTTGTTGACATCTGATAAATTTTTGTTTGTTCTTTGAAGTTCTTCTTCTGTTTTCCTAGCTTGTCTCTGCTGTTCTTGGCTTTGCTGTACTACTTCGTGTAGTTGAACTCTGGTTTCTTCTAATAAATTGCCTAAGGCGACTCTGGCATCTTCTTTATCTTGTAGGTCTTGCTTCAGCTGAATTATTTCGGCATTTGCAACATCTATTAACTTATCTTTTTCTTTGAGCTCCGCAAGCGTTGCATCTCTCTGACTGATAATCACTTCCTGTTCGGCAATTCTGGCCTGTAATTCTCTAATCTGTGCATGTAGAATATGGTTTTCTGATTTGACTGCTTCCTGTAGTGGAGTGATGTCTACTTCTAGCATATCGACCTTATGTTGGAAATCATTTTTGATAGTATTGGTTGCCTCTTACAATTGTATTGGTAATTGTTGCGATAAGCATCTATCCCATATTTGCAAGCTCCGAAAATACCGGGAGTGTTGGAAGCGAAAGAAGAGGACGATGTTGAGAAGAGGATTCTGTGAGAAGCTGTTGTGAGTTCGGTGGAGAATAGTTTGGGGATGAGGAAGAAGAGGCAGTGGGTTCTTCAGTGAGGATGGGTGGAGTAGTGATAATGGGGTTAAGCGGAGGTTCCGGTGGTGGAGTGGGGAGAACAGAGGTTGTGTTACCTTTTCTGTTACTTGTTGTGTTTCAGCATTGTCAGCAACTATGGACTCAACTGCTTTCAGAATTTCATCGAAAATGTCTTTAATGATCTGTTCTTCATTTCTTTGGTTTTCTGGCTCCGATTGTTATTGTGATGCCTCTTGTGACGAGCTTGTTTCTTCCTGTTCTTGTTGTCCTTCAGAAGATTGTGCAGATGATTCGTGCTGCATAGACGTTGCGGTATCATGGAAAGTGTCTTCGTCTTGCTTCTCTTCTTCTTGGTCATCTTCTTTATTTCCTTCGGCTAAACCCTATGCTTCACTTTCAGATGAACTGATTCTAATTCTCTTCCGGTAGAAGAGTTGATTGAGTTCCTCTTCGTTTTCTTCATCATCTTCCAATAATTGGGCTGACTCTTCATGGTGCAGGACCGGGCCTCTGGGTGGTGGTTGTGCTGCAAGTATGGCCGGAAAAAGGAAAGATATTATGTGCGGTAGTCTGGACCTTGGCATTCCTCCCTTGTTTACCTGTTTGATGACGGAAACGCATTCCTTGTGAATGCGGTGGAAGAAGTAGGATGCAAAATTGGTTGGTTCTCGAGCAGCTAAGTCAATAGTGGAGTAGAAAGGCCTAGAGATGCCATACGTTCGCTTCTGGAGGTTAAGAATGGCTACGAGGAATTGCAGTGCGGATCTTTCAGGTTCCGATCGACATAGGATCGCGTATTCGTTTGATCAATACCTAGGAAACAATTCTATCATTGTTGCAATTGGTAAACTCGGGCCATTTTCCAGACCTTGCTGAGGGAGTTTAAATGCCTCAGCAAAAGCCTGGAAGTTGATTACATATCGGGATGGTAGGGAGGTGATCGACCAACTTTGCTCGTTGGCAGGAGTTTTAGCGATAGCGGCTATTATTTGAGCAAAGAACGGGTGGGATTCCACTGAATGCCACAGCAGTTCAGCGAAATTGGATAACCCATGGATGCGCAGGAACTCTCCTACCTCGGTAGGGAGTCCGTCATGGAAAGCGGCATAGTTCGCCAGGGCTTCCATGGCGCAAACGATGACAGCAAGCACAAAACGCAAACGCACAGGGTATAAACAGTCACACAAATCACGCATTCACAATAGCGATTTTTGGTGAAACGGAGAAGGTTAAGTAGATGTTCGGCAGTGGGGAGCAATCAAAAATCACTAATAATCGTTCGTCGTTGAGATGATAACTTCTTAACTTCGGTGTGCATGTATGAGTAGCTAGAAAGGGCAGGGCGGCTGTTGACATAATTAGGTATCAAAACACGGATATTTACAGGCTTATTTTATTAAGTGCACAAAACAAAAGGAAAGAAAAAGAAAATAAAAGGAAAGAAAAGAGAACACCAAAAGACGCGGCCAATCGCGAAACGTTTCAGTGCGGGTTAGATGTTTGTTGATACGGCCGCAGCTTCAAACCATTGATAACTTTCGGAAGAGGACTTCCGGTTAAAGTAGTCAACCGAAATGTTGCGGGGCCAACTTGTTCAGAAATCCGGTAGGGGCCAAACCATCGTAACTTGAATTTTCCAGCAGAGCGATTCGACTTTGCATTGTAAAATAGTACAAGTTGTCCCACCGTAAAAATTGGGGTTTTTAGATAGCGATCATGTGTTTGAGCTTGTCTTAGCTGTACTTCCTGCATAGTTAGAAAACTTTGCCATCGGTGCTCATCCAGTTCTCTAAGTGTATCTAGCCGAAATGATAAAGAATCTTCTGGTAATAATTTCTCAGTGAGAGCCACACGTAAGCTTGGCACAATAATTTCCATGGGTGCTATGGCTTCCAATCCATAAGCTAGTTTGAAGGGTGTTAGACCTATTGCTACCTTATAGGTAGTTCTATATGCCCATAATACTGCAGGTAACAGTTGATCCCATCTTTCCGGTGCTTCCAAAATGAGTTTTCGAAGCATATTCAGCAGGGTCTTGTTTGTACTCTCAGCCAAACCATTTGCACGAGGATAATATGGTGAACTGAATTTATGCGTGATCTGAAAAGAATGTGTGAGTACTTTCATTAGATTGTTAACAAAATGAGAGCCCTGATCTGTAACAAGCTCTAGAGGTAATCCAAAGCGCGGAAAGATATCTTTCATTAGGCAATTTGCCACCGAAACAGCTATGGCAGATTTTAAAGCCCATGCTTCTGCCCATCTGGTTGCATAGTTTGTACAGGTTAGAATATAATGATTGTTGCTGGCGATGTAATAGATCCGATAAAGTCTAGACCCCACTTTTGAAAAGGTTCTAATGGCAAGATAGGTTGTAGAGGGAAGAAATGACGTTGTAGACGCTGTCCAGACCTCTGACAATTATCACAATTTTTGACAAACTGCAATACATCCCTGTTCATAGTAGGCCACCAAAGTCCACTCTGAAGAATTTTTCGGTGTGTTAAATCTGCAGCAAAATGGCCACCGGAAGGAGTTGAATGAGCCAACATAATGACCGAGTTAACTTCATGTGGTGGAATACAACGCAGCAGAACTCCTGTGTAATCCATATAGTATAATTCTCCAGCAATTAACCGAAATTTGCGACTGTATACTGTAATTTTTCTACGCATTGCAGGAGAAGCCTGAGAAGGAAGGTATCCATCAGTAAGGAATGTCAATATCTGATCATAATATGTAGATGGCATAGGTGGGTCTGCAATTTCATCATTGGTTGGTTTAGAAAGGTGGGTCTGCAATTTCATCATTGGTTGGTTGGTCTACGCATTGCAGGAGAAGCCTGAGAAGGAAGGTATCCATCAGTAAGGAATGTCAATATCTGATCATAATATGTAGATGGCATAGGTGGGTCTGCAATTTCATCATTGGTTGGTTTAGAAACATAAGTTGCTGGTGTTGTGTCATCTATACCGACTAGAGCTTCACCGGAATCTAAACGAGAAAGGAAATCTGCTAAGGCATGTGAATTGCCTGGCCGATGAATAACTTCATAATCAAATTCTTGTAAAAGCAGAACCCATCGTGCTAATCGACCACCTAAATGCTGTTGCTGAACTAGATAGACAAGTGCAACATGATCTACATGAAAAGTAAATTTTTGGCCAAGTAAATAATGCTTGAATTTCTTGACAGAGTATACCAAACCCAGACATTCCCTTTTGGTTACAGAGTAATTCTTTTCAGCAGGAGCAAGCCTTCGGCTGGCATAGTACACAGGCCAAAACCACTTATCTGTTTGTTGCATTAGAACGCTCCCAATCGCTATATCTGAAGCATCAACAAATATATGAAGTGGACGATCCCAGTCAAGAGGCTGTAGGATTGGAACCTATGTTAGTAATCCCTTTAGACGATCAAAAGCAATTTGACATTCCTGAGTCCATTCAAATTGTCGAGGAGTCTTGGTTATTAACTGGTTCAGTGGTATTGCCAAATGAGCAAGCCACCGTAAGTGCCGACCATGCCATCTTACTTGGCGCATGAAGCGCATCACTTCCTTAGGTGTAGTGGGCACAGGTGCTTCTAACACAGTTGTAATTTTATCTAGATCCACCTGTATACCTTGTGCAGATACGATGTGGCCAAGGAGCCTTCCACATGAAACCGCAAACACGGATTTGTTTGGGTTTAAACAGAGTCTGTATTCTCTGCACTTCTCAAAGCAGCACCGTAAATGGAACAAGTGTGCTACCATTTTTCCAAATAACGAAAAATCATCAAGATAAACTTGCATAAACGAGGTAAGGTAAGGGGAGAATATTTCCTGCATACACCTCTGAAAAGTACTTGGGGCATTTCTTAATCCAAACCACATTACAGTACAAGCGAAAACACCCCAATGGGTAATAAAAGCGGTCTTTGGTATATCCTGTTCAACCATTCTAACTTGATTATACCCACTGTATCCATCTAAAAATGAATCCATTTCATGTTCTGCTACTCTATCAAGCATCGTGTCCAGAAAAGGTAGCGGAAATGGATCAGGCACCGTAGCTGCGTTCAGTTTCCGGTAGTCCACACAGATTCGTAGTTGCTTATTCTTTTTAGGAACAATGACAATTGGTGAGATCCATTCAGCATGCTCTACTGGTACAATGAATCCGACTTTGAGTAGCCTATCAAGCTCTGCTTTTACCTGTGATGCATAGTTCGGATTCATCCGGTAGCTGGGTTGCTTGATTGGTTTTGCTTCCAGCTTCAGCATGACCCTGTGTTGATAGATGGGCGGGTCCAAACCTTTCATATCTTTGTAATCCCATGCAAAGACGTCAGAGAATTCTCGGAGTAGCTAGATTAAGTCTGCTTGAAATACTCCCGGTAGGCTTTCCTTTATCTTGACAGGACGCAGATGGTCCTCATCTCCTAAATTATAGGTGATCAATTGATCCTCTCGGACATAAAATTGTTGGGGCTTCTCTGTATCGACTGTTGGCTTAAAAAGTTGTTGTAGATCAGCGTCATTTGTAGCAGTGGTATCTTCTTTCTTATCTTCTTTTGTTACAGGCATCACCGTACAAACTGCGGGATTCCAATTATCTACAACAGATTGTAGATCAACTGTTCCTAGGGAGATTAAGTCAATGTTGTTTTTCATAAACTCTTCTTCTTCATCATCTGACAACCCATCTAACATATGAACTAGTTCTGCAAAATACGGTCTAGCATGCAACTCGCAAGGCTGTATGGCATCTAGTTTTACAACATATTTACGATTATTATCTTTGAAAGTGAGTTCCTGTGCAGACCAATCTTGTATGACCTTGGCTTGCTTCAACCAAGGACAGCCAAAAAGAAGATTATAATCAAGGGTGGATTCTGGTAATTCTAGGACGACAAAGGTCATCTTAAATGTGGTACCCTGAAAAGTTATTGGTACATTCCGTACAAGTCCTACTGGATGGACTCTTGACTGGTCAGCCATTCTAACAAAGAACTGAACTGGTTCGATTTCAGTCCATCCTAACTTTTTACATGGCGCAGCAGTAGCAATGTTGACACCAGATCCTCCATCAATTAGTACCTGTGTAATTTTATGATTTTTATACCATACCGTAATTAAAGGAACCGAATGATCGACCGTAGAATCAGGTTTCGGTTGCACTGTGGCTGTTGCTGGAATACAGGCAGACTCAGGACTAAACTGTTGCTGGAATTGTTGCCAAACTCTTGGTACTAGTGCAAGTAATTGGCCAAGGGGAAGAGTAATGGACGCTTTGGATAAAATTTCCCAGGTCTTATGTGATTGAATTGTGTTTTCTGCAGATTCTAAAGATGATGCACCGGTTGAAGAGGATGTATCTACTGAAGAGCATGTGCTTGCTGTTGAATTAGAATCTGGTTTTTGTGTTCCTTCCTTGGTTAACGGAGCCTGGGTCACCGGAATAGGATCTGGAAACACTGGAGGTTTAGCGGTGGTCCATTGACTTGCCTTATCATACATCCTATGTTGTTCACGTATGCCTAGTTCAAAGACTTCTGCTACTGGTTGCAGTTGCTTACCGGATCGTGTCTGAATTACTGCAGCTTGCGTTTCTACGGGTGTGATTTGTACCATATTAGTCATTGGGTTTTGACGTTCTTTCTTCCTTTGATCATACTCAATTGCATCCTTACAAAATCTTCTAATGTGACCAAATTCACCACAAAAATGGCAGCGCGGTGGTGGCAAATTGGGATTTTCCTGTGCTGGTCCGGTCTGTCAGCGATTTGCATTGTAGTTATTATTTCTCTGTCCTTTGTAATTTTGATAGCCTTGTTGCTGGTTGTTTCTCATTTGCAGAGGTACATAATGATTGGTTGGCTGTCCTGGTTCCTGTATAATAGCATTGATAGTTGCGGTTCCCTGCACTTTGGCATTGTATGCACAGTTTTCGGTAGTATGTCTGATCGTGTTGCAGATAGCGCAAAACAACTGATTAAGTGCACAAGTGGCACTAGTGTGCCCTGAATTCTTGCATATGGTGCAGAACATTTGTCTGGTTGGGTCTTCTGCAACATTTTTATTTGCCTTTAACCATTCCAAGTCTTCTGTAAATCCTCCAACCTTGTTTTCCAACTACAAAGCCATTGCAATCACTGCATCTAGCGTCATAGCTCCTACACAGCGTATGATCATAATCTGTTTAAGTTGCGGAGTCAATCCATTGATAAACCATTGAGTGATAACGTCATCCGGTAGGTTGGCATATGCTGGTAGTAACTGCCTCAAATGAGTCCTCAATAGAGTGGCGTATTCCTGCACTGTTTGATTTATCTTCTGTCTATTGTTTTGTAAGTAGTCGAAAATTTCGGCTGGACTCTTCTTTAGCCTTAATCTCTGCAAAAATGCATCCCTTACTACATAGGTGCCAAAGTGGTTAATATCATATTCTGTAAGCCATCTAGATGCTTCGTTAACCAATGTTGACTGGAAGACAATAGCCTTATACGCCGGATCAGGTGGATGATTGAGCACTGCGTAACTTATCTCAAAGGTGTGTACATGAGCATCTGGGTCATCTCCTGGAAATCCACCGAATTTAGTGTACGTTACTCCGGTTGGAGTCGGCCTTGGTGGGCATAGTTGTTGTTGTTGCTGTTGTTGTTGCCCGTTCATGGTGCTGATGGTTGTATTGTGACTATCTTCTGTACCCCGAGGCTGAATATCTGGATCATCAAAATCTATATCGTCAGCCTGTGCACTCTCCGGTTCAATAATCTTGTTCAGTATGTTTCGAATCTCAATTTCGAACAAGCTACCTTCCTTCTTGGTGTCAAATGTAGGAAAGCTAACTCCCAATAACGGTGACTGGACTGAAGATTCACCAAGAAAGGGCAAATCGTCACTGGAAAATTGTGAACTTTCAACAACTGGTACCGGACTAACACCGGAAGGTGTCGATTGTTCACCAAAACAAGGTGCTTTTTCTCCTTCACAGATTTCTTTGACTAAGGCGTTTCTAGTCGTATACAAATTCGAATCTTGACCCAATGGTGCTAAATTAACTTCATGCTGCGTCCCGATAGATTCTGAAGTTACTATATCTTCGACAGACTGTGTCAAAATCGCACCGGAATCTGCCACAAATGTAGTACGTTCCACCGGAATATGGCCGGAATCACTACTAATGTTCTTCACTTTCTTGACAATTGGGTTAGACCTATCTGTACTTCTACCTCCTAGAGGCGTCCTTAGCAAATTAGGTACCCAAGGCTGTCAGTTCTTCGGATATGTTTCACCGGATCTAGTAACCGGCATGTATCATCTTTGTACTAATCGCGTACTATTACTGTCGATTTACAATCTATAGTCGCGTTACCACAATCGATTTTGCAACAATCTGA
This sequence comes from Ceratopteris richardii, assembly GCA_020310875.1. NCBI lineage: Eukaryota > Viridiplantae > Streptophyta > Polypodiopsida > Polypodiales > Pteridaceae > Ceratopteris > Ceratopteris richardii. Next base: position 140,142,149 of record CM035411.1, read on the forward strand.
TCTGTTGCCACCTTCCCACAGACGGCGCCAGTGTTAAACGCTTGTTCTAACTGTCAGAAGAGTGTTTAAACGAGTATTGGGTTCTTGGGAGTGGAAGGGGTATGTAAAGACAAAGGCCCTATGCTTGTTTCCCAAAATTACGTCACAACACACAATATACCAACATTCAAGATGTTATCAAGAATTGGTATCTCATTCTCATTCTCTACGATTCATCATTTTAACTCTATCAGAGTCTACCGAATACACTAAATGGCTATACTGCTCTGCACATAAACTTACTGAAATACCAGAGGCAATAGCAGTAATTCAATCCTTACCGAATAGGTATAAACAATCAGACGACACCGCAGACACCGGAAACTCGATAGTTTCAGACACACAATATTGAAGACTCAGTTCGCAACTTAGGCAGACTCTTACTGTAACTTAACTTTACCGTATGAAGGTAGATCCCAACACTGAAGACAACACAATACAGATCCGAATACCAGAACACTACTCCAGACTTCACCAAACACAGGCAGAATATTCCAAGAAGGGGTAACAACACGATACGCGTAATCACAACAGTCGTAATAGAGACTTGCAAACGACTCACACAGGCAACAGTCCGATGATCTACTGGATGTAAATAAAACTCACAGCCGCAACAAAGATCGATAGACAACGAACACGGATACGTACAGTATACTCGAAATACTCAGAAATTAGACACGCAACACTACAGCAACCCGAACAAGTGGCGATAATACCACATAGAAATGAACACAGTACTCCAAATTAGCCAACTCGACACACAGTAACGACCACGACAATCACCCAGACAGACAGTCTGGTCATTCCACGAATCGTCACACTGCATCTCTTTTACATTGCTATATATAAAGATTACAAATGTCTTTGTAAAAACTTTTCGCGCGTGCGAAACAAGATTCAGTTATACAGTTGCCAATCCGGCGGCCGACTAACACTCTTGTTCTAACTGTCAGAAGAGCGTTTAACAGATCCCCCTGATGCAAGTTATCTCACTCAAAATACTTTGTTTCTACTCTCAGAACCAAAGTGTCCAAGGCAGGCTACATATGGCCTTCATTATACAAACACACACAGACCAATGTTTTGAGAGTAGAAACAAAGTATTCCTGGAGACTTTGTTTCTACTCTCAGAACCAAAGTCTCCAAGCCAGGCTACATATGGCCTTCATTATACAGACACACACAGACCAATGTTCACTCCATACATGTTTTCTCTCAGAATATATAGAGATCAAATTTGAGATTTTACCCAAATTTAGTAAATTATATTAGTTTTCTTAAAAAACAAAAACTACAAGAAATGGATACCATATGACTAGGAAACTTTGCTCAACAATCAAAGCTAACTAGCTCCTACACAAAGAGATCATAGCGTGGGGTATGACTACATAGTGTGAAGAAAAACCTTAGCAAGCAAGGGGTCTACTAGATTATTAAAATTCTCTAAGTGATTACACATGCATGATTATAAAAATTTGAAGTAAAAAGTGTGTTAGTATAACTTTGAAAAGATTCCCCAAAATGATAGCATTCTCTTTCCTAGAATATAGACTTTATGACACCTAAGTATGATAGGTGATTAATTTGAGAGTTATGAGGGGGGATTTAAATTCAAATTGTAACACAAATAATCATGCTTGGCTCCTTTTTTTTTAATAAAGGAATTTCGGCCTTAGCCTACTCTCCTGGACTTGTATTAAATAAAAGGAAAGAAAAGTACAAGTGAAAGGGGCTAGTGCCCACAAGACTCCCTAAGTCCCACAAAGGGGGGGTAGATCTTATAGAGTTTAGAATGCATTGCAAAGAAGGTTCCCCACCCTCTCATTACCTCGTGTGAGGCCCACTTGGGTTTAATCTCGTTGTTGATCAGAATGAGTACTTTGTGATGCCTTAAGGGGGGGATTTCTTACAGTTGGTGATTCTTTTATCGAGGAGAAAAATCGATTTCTCAATCAACCACTCTTTGGGGGAGTCGCCAAAGTTATAAGCATATCTACACTTTGTTAGCTTGGTTGAGTCCAATGCTTTGGTAAACATGTAAGCACACTAATCATGGGTGCTTATGTTTTGGAATTCTACCTCCTTTGCCTATACCTCATCTCTAATGCAGTGGAAATGTGCCTCTATATGTTTGCTCCTAGCATGGAAGATAGCATTGGAAGATAGGTAAACATTACTCATGTTATCACACAAGATTGAAAATTGATTGATCTGCAAATTCAACTCAAACATAAGCTTCTTGAGCCACATGAGTTCACATGCAACTTGTGCTAATTCTTTCTATTTAGGTTCTGTAGAAAATAGGACAATTGTGGGCTGCTTCTTTGTCATCCAAGAAATGAGCTTCTTGCATAGCATCATTGCATATCCACTTGTACTCCTCCTATCCTCTTTGGATCCAAGCCAAATAGCATCTACATATGAATTCACCTACAAATCATCTTCAAAAGAATAGAAAAGACCTTCATTCAAAGTCCTCTTGAGATATCTAAGTACTTTTTAGCTGTAATTAAATGTGGAGCCCTAGCCATGTGCATAACTTGAGATAGCACACCAATTGTATATGCTAGATCAGGCCTTGTGATAGTGGCATAATTCAAAGATCCCACTAAAGACCTGTATAAGAGTGCATCTTGTAATTAATTACCTTCCATTGAATTCAATTTCATATTGAAATCCATTGGACTACTCAATGGTTTGCAACTAGTAAGTCCAAACTTCCTCAATACGTCTAAGATGTATTTCCTCTACATGAGTCAGATATCATTATCTTTATATATGACTTGAATACCTAAGAAATATCTTAGATCTGTTGGAAAACAATGTCCTATTGGTTCAATTGTTCACAGTTTACGACATGACTAAGTGTCCTTATTAATCCCTCTACATGAAAACAGCGTGAGCGCTTTGGATAAGACAACTGACTACCATCGAATTGATGTGGGTTTGATCCCCGATCAGTGCAAAATCGCGAAGTTGTTTTTTATCATGTTTTTTAGCTAAAACACCGAACGCACAACTTTTTAACAGACAGCAAACGGAGGTTTTTTACGATCTTGTTTTATTGGAGCGAAGTTGCTTTATTATGTGCTTTTCAAGGATACAAACAAAGCTATATAAACACATGCTTGGCTCATTGTTTATGTATCCTTCACCTAGTTCCAACACCAAGCTTTGAAGAGCTTTGGTACCTCAATAGAGGTGATGCTTTTTAGCACATGGGGCAGCCATGGTGCTATTTTGGAGCATGTTGAGGAGTAGCTATGGAGTTCTTCTTGGAGAAGAAGAGTGTGCTCACACTCTTGCTTATGGAGAGGACTTATCTATTAGCAGCTTGGTGGTGTGGATCAGCCATCTACATAATGTATTTGAAGATTTTCTTGTACATGAAGATATCGGTGTACTTCAAAGACATTGGATGGAGGTTAACATAAGATTTGCATCTTATGTTAAGAATTCAGGTACATATTCTCTTTATGCACAAAAGGTACTACTTGGAGTTTATGGAGGAAGTGGCATCCATATCAAGAGGAGTCCTATTCAGCATAGGTACAAGAGAATCAGTACGTATATGCTTTATGCATATTTGGATGAGGTGTTCGAGAAGGTATGGTCATATGAGTTTGAGGATTTCTGGCAGCAAACGTGTTAGCATTCTTTGCTACTTTTGTAACTATGTGATCTTTCACACACATATTTGACTTAGGGTCTTCCATAGCCTAAAATCAGATGAGGGTTTGCTGATTATCAGTTTTAGACTGATCCTTCCTCTTTTTGTCACTCATATTCACTCTTCTATAACCTATTAAGTCACACATCTCATATATATTCAGATTTCTATCCATACGTATAAATATTCTTGTTACATTTGTACATTCACTCATCCATCTATTACTATTCACATAGAGTGGTTGAGAGTTTCGCTCCCACATTGTACATTGAACATTGGTATATATGATGGTGTGAGTAAGCAGTGGCTTACGTAACACTTTACACATGTTTTCTAATCTCTCTCTATCTTTGTCTCATCATTTGTTTGATTAAGTGTGGTATGTTCATGTTTTGTCAATATTGGAAGATTGCTAGATTCTATGTTGTATATGTTGGACCTATGGAACTTGGAACTATGGTATTAGTATTGGGCCTACTAAATTTCCAACATTTGGTATCAGAGCTTTAGGGTTTTGGTATCAGAGCTTTAGGGCTTGACGTTAGAGCATTCAGGCTCTCAGATTCACAGGTTCCTAGACTTCCAGGTTTACAACATATGATTTAAGGGCATCTCCTAACATTTGACATTTGACATACACACTTAATCTAGATGAGTAAAAATTTGAGAATTAGACAATTTGGTCACATGTTTATTCATCAGTGTGGAAGTATGAAGTTGAGTATCTGTTAGTAGCCGAATACTTCTGTAAAGTATGTACGAAAGTATTGTTTGAAGACCAAGACTTGATGAAGAGAAGGCTAATTCAAATTCAAGGAAGAACAATGGTTTGGAGAAGATGAAGGAATCAGATCAACATCAAATCACAGGTATCCGTTTCTACTATCAGATTATCATTTGCAGGTCATATCTTAGAAGAGCAGTTATGAAGAGATTTGAAGGATTCAAGGAGTGCTTTTGTAAATTTTCATTACTGAAAGTCAAAGGCTACATCAAAAACAAATATCTAGAGGTTTTTCTAGAGAGTTTTGAGAGATCTCTTTCATGGCAAGAAAGCTTATATAAGAAGACAAATGTGGAGAGCATCAGTTTTGTTTTCAGCCAATCTTGTAAGTTGCTTGGAAGTTTATGCTCACATTTTATCTAGAGAGATAACTCTAGAAGGTAATTCATCATTCAGACAAAAGGTTGGTGAGTTTAGTTATATCAATCATTTGAAACAGAATTTTGGTTCAAGAGATATGAAGAGATGATAAAACATGCTTCTATGTTCACTTCCATTTGTATACCATGTTTGTTTTGTCTCTTACTCTTAGCACTAGAGGAAGAGAAAAGTTCATTTGAAGAAGTTAAGATTGCTTGCTACTTTTAGATGAAGAGAACAAAAGGTATGGAAGAGAAGTTTGAAGATGTTGACATCATCAGGTCAAAGAAAGATGCAGAAGAAGAAAGTCCAATATTTCCAAAAGAAAAGTAAGACTTGCTTTTCTCACATATTTTCCATATACTTTTCATACTTTTATCCTCTACACCCAAAGACAAGTCTATGAGAACATCTTGTGAAGAAGATAGTTTGAAGAAGAAACAATTTCTTGTTTTGCATTATACTTGGTCATGTTTTAGTAGGTTTTTGACAAAGAATTGCATTGAGAGAAAGAAAAGTAGTAGATTATATGTTGTGACTCATATGTGTATGAGTTATGTTTTAGTTGAAGATTTTGAGCAGGCAGCTGATAAGTTCCCTCAAAGAATTCTTGGAGTGTCAATACAGAGCTACTTGGTATATGACAAGGTGCAAAGAAGTATATTTCTTCTTTATCTAACTCTTGAGGTAAAAGAGTTTTTTGTAGCAGATGTTGAAGGCTTGGGTTGAGGTTTTGTGTTTGGAAAGGTTACCTCATATTCATTATTTTTAGAAAACTTCAAAAAATTCATTTTTTGATGTACCAGTTAGTTGGAGAATCTACTTTCTATGAATGTCTACACTTTTGGATACATGCTTATATTTGAAAAGGTGTTCCATCAGATGCTATTACTTGATTGAGAAGTGGAGTTAGCCAAAAGAAAGTCAAGCATATCACATTTCACCTGAGTAGAATATGAAGATATGAAGTAACAACTTGCAGCTTTTGGAGTTCTCAAGGTGAGAAGTTTGTCCACTTATGTTTCAAGTAGGAGTTGCATATTCTTGGGAAGGATTTGATTAAAGAAAATTTTTACAAATTTGTGAGAAGCATGGACACTTAGAGACATTTAGGTAGCAAATCAAACATTCAGTCATGAATTTTTGTTGAGAGCAAATTTTATTTAGATATTTTGTTGGAGAGATCTTGATAGATCTAGATAGATCATGTAAGATCTCTAGTATTTGTTGAAGAATCACTCACAAAATTTTGACATACAGACAGACATACTAACCAAGAAAGACAAAAAGAAGCAAAAACAAAACATTCAGAAAATCAAGCCTTAGTGAAGGGACAAATTCACGCCTGTAATATAAGGTGTAAAAACTTCCAGAATTACGAGTTTCAATTTCAAATAAAAATGTATATAAGAGAGAGCACTATAGAACCAGAATAATAGAGTGCATATAGAGGAAGAAGAAGACGCTAGAGATTGTGTATGTAGAGATGAATAGTAAAACCTGAACTGTCGAGTATTCATCTGAGAGAGATGGTAAGGAATAACTTAGAGTAGGAGAGTTTTCCATAGCTATGAGTACACATCTTCTCTAATAGAGTAGGAGAGTAGGAGAGTAGGAGAGTAGGAGAGTTTTCCATAGCTATGAGCAAAGTGAGGCCAAGCTATTTTGTACACATCTTCTCTAATAGAAAACACATGTTCATGTGGAAGATTGAGCGCATTCTTCGTATGTGAAGAAATCTGAGTAATTTCATGTTACTGTGAAAGTCAGTTAACAGTTACAGTTTTTTCAGTAAACATTTTCCGGTACTTCTGAGAGTTAGATCTCATAACACAGTGTAAAGTTTTTAATGAGTGATAGCTCACCTTGAAGCTAGGAGTCTAAAATATAAACTGATCAAAAGAGTTTTGTGAAACGGGACTAATGCTAACGTTTGAGCAAGATTTGAAGACAGATGGAGATAAAGGACATAGTTCGGTGTTCACACACATCATTACCTAAATATATCAACCCTGGAGTGATGCAATGAATAAGGGGTTGGCACTCATTGTTGCAGAGCAAAGGAGCACAAGAGAAGAGCCCCAAAATTTTCGAATTAATGGGCACAATTTTTCTTCTTCGAGGTCTTAGAGAATTCCCTTAAAGCCATGTAAATGCAATAGAGGAGTCCTCTAGTGGCATAATCCCAACTTCTTGTAAAATACCCTTTGTAAATTAGTAGGAAATTTACTTTTTTGGAATAAAGTGCCGGTCTCTTGTGTGAAAGGACCAAACTTAGGGCACATGTATATAAGTCATTTTGTGACTCTTTGTAGAGACTTTTTGCCATGGTGAAGAAGGAGCTCTCCAAAATTTCGAATTTGCCTCTTCCTTGTAGATTTCGATCTTCTCTTTGATCTTGTATGTGTGCGTAATGCTTGAAATGTGTGTGTAAGACTGTTATCTACCCCTTCCCACTGTTTTTGAGCTACTGTAGTGCATGTGTGAGCTTGTTAGAGTTGTGGCATGAGTGTGGGTGTTTCCTGCCATTCACCATTTTGGCCATAACTTGAAGCAGAGTTGTCAGAATCGAGTGGAACTACTTCCAATAGATGCGTCTCGTCGAGAGCTTCGAAACGAGTACCCTATTGACTATATTCGAAGTTTGGAGCTAGGAGAAATCCTTGATTTTCTGGAAGAGAGAAACGTAGCCATTCAAATGCCTAGACGAGAGGCACGAGACGGAGAAGCGTACGACAACAAAGAACAAACCAAAAAAATTGTTGTAACAGTAGAAGACGGAGAAGACCGATGCACATATATTGGAAAAGATGTATCGGAGGAGAAGGAAGAGGAACTCATACACCTTATCCGAGAGTATCGAGACGTATTCGCATGGACCTACAATGATCTCAAAGGCGTAGAACCCACTATTTGTTCCCATTGAATACCAATGATGGCAGACGCAAAACCATCCAAACAACGCCCTTATACGTATAATGAGGTTTATGCAGCAAAAATTAAGGAAGAAATAGACAAACTACTAGCGGCAGGATTCATATATGAGATAGAACATACCGAATGGGTATCGCCATTAGTAGTGGTGCCTAAGAAAAATGGAAAACTGAGAGTGTGCATCAACTTGAAAAAGGTGAATGTAGCCACCATACGTGATAGCTACCCCTTACCCATCACGGACCATTTATTGGAGAGGGTAGCCGGAAAGGAGGTCTATAGCTTCTTGGATGGATTCTCGGGATACAATCAAGTAGCTATTGCAACTGAGGATCAACATAAGACCGCATTCGCAACCGAATGGGGAGTTTATGCTTTCCGAGTGATGCCTTTTGGACTCACTAATGCACCTGCTACTTTCCAACGATTGATGTGTCATGTTTTCAAGGAATTTCTGAAAAAAAGCATGGAAGTATATGTAGATGACCTTTGCACGTACTCCAATCAAAGACGCGATCACATCCCCGAGTTGAGGAAGATATTCAATAAATGTAGACAATATAGAGTCTGTTTAAACCCAGAGAAATGTGTCTTCATGGTGAGGCAAGGAAAGATCTTAGGACACATAGTTTCAAGAAATGGAATATCTACGGATGAGGACAAAATCAAGGTCATCATAGAACTACCGAGACCTAAAAATGCGAAGGAGGTGCAAGCCTTTATGGGACATTGTGGATATTACCATAGGTTTATTCACATGTATGCCATAATAGCAAAACCCTTGTATGGTCTCTTGACTCAATTTACTTGGACAGAAGAGTGCGAGAAGGCATTCACCGAGTTGAAAAAGAGGCTTAGCACAGCCCCAATTCTGAAATCACCCAACTAGAACAAGCCTTTTCATATTCATGTTGATGCTTCTAACTATGCCATTGGATGTATCCTAGCCCAACCAGCTGATGAAGGGAAGCTTGATCATCCAATTGCCTATGCTAGTAGACAACTGAATCAAGCGGAACGAAATTATACCACTACTGAACGAGAAGGGTTAGGAATGGTATACGCAGTGAAGAAATTCAGACACTACCTCTTAGCCAACAAGTTCAAGTTCTTCATAGACTATCAGGCTTTACTGTACTTAGTCGATAAGCCTTGTAACACGAGAAGGTTAGTACGATGGTTCTTACTTAATGGAGTTCGACTTTGAAGTAGTAGTAAAAAAAGGAAACACACATGTAAGAGCAGACCACCTTTCTAGGCTAACACACGGAGAGCCACCAAGTGGAATACCCGATGATCTGCAAGATACATATTTGTTTAATCTAGAAGTTTGCCCAAAGTGGGCAGAGAAATTGATCCCTATACTCACCCATGGCCCTCAACACTCAATCAATAAGGATAGCAAAAAGGAAATTCTTCAATCAAGGAATTTACACATTGTTGCTGGAAGCGTGTACTATAAGGAACCCAATGGAGTATTACTAAGATGTGTCGAGGAGGATGAACAAAAACAACTAATCGAGCAAGCACATGTGAACAAATGGAGAACACACCAAGGGACTCATGGAACCATTCAAGAACTAAAGAGGTTAGGAGTGCACTGGCTTGACATGCCCAAGAATGTTCATGACTACGTAAGTAATTGTGCAGAATGCCAGGAGACAAGCCCAGAAGATCATATGTCCATACCATTCTCAACCATCGCACCCAATTGGAGTGAAACATTGGTTAAATTCTTAAGAACAAAAAAGCATGAGGCAGGAGCTAGTTTGGCAAGAAAACGATCCCTAGAAGAAATGAGCAAGGATTATACACTCATGGGGAAGCAATTGTTTAGGCGAGGAAAAGACAACCAACTCCGGTTATGTGTGCATGAAGGAGAATATTTACCCATATTAGGAATGGCACATGCGGGTGCTGCAGGGGGTCATTTTTCAGCAGAGAGAACTGTCAAAATGATTCTCTTTGCGGGCTTGTGGTGGCCAACTCTACATATGGATGCTGAAACATATGTACGAAGCTGCGAGACATGCCAGAGAGCTGAATACCCAATTCGGAGAGATGACATGCCTTTAAGACCTATGGTCTGTCCTAGAGCATTCTCAAAATGGGGTATTGACTTCATAGGACCTATCAATCCATCGGCCAAAGGATCACATGCGGAATACATCATAGTAGCCACTGATTACTTGACCAAATGGGTAGAAGCAAATGCCTTTAAGACCTATGGTCTGTCCTAGAGCATTCTCAAAATGGGGTATTGACTTCATAGGACCTATCAATCCATCGGCCAAAGGATCACATGCGGAATACATCATAGTAGCCACTGATTACTTGACCAAATGGGTAGAAGCAAAAGCCACTAGAAAGAATGATGCTCAAACTACCGCCAATTTTCTCTTTGAGCATATTTTCACCCATTTTGGATTACCAATCGAGATTGTGAGTGATCCGGGAACACACTTCCTCAATGAAGTAATCGAGTCGCTAATGAATGAGTTTTTAGTGATTCATAAAAAATCAGCCCCATACGATCCCCAAGCCAATGGACAAGCTGAAAGTTCCAACAAGGTATTGTGTACAGTATTGACAAAGATTGTCAATAATGGAAGGTCTGATTGGGACAAACAATTGCATCATGCAATTTGGGCCTTCTAGGTTGCATATAAAATGGCTATTGGAACTACCCCATTCAACTTAGTGTATGGGCAAAATGCAATTTTTCCAATTGTCTTTTTAGTACCAACATTGAAAGTGGCTCAACAGTATGAGTGGAACGGACATGAATTATCCCAAATGCACATATAAAAGACAAGGGACTTAAAGAGGGAGACTTAGTCTTGGTGTACACCTTAAAACAACATGCCAAGAAGTTACAAAAACGGGGATATGGACATTTAATCATTAATAGAATCTCGACAGGTGGTGCCGTTAATCTAGCTACCCTAGATGGAGACATTCTTCCTAACTACATAAGCGGATGTAGAGTGAAATGATTCATGGAGCCATTAACGGACCAAATGCTAGAACGGCTAGTCGGTGCTCAAAATAGAAAAAGAGAAGAGGAACGAATTAGAGAGGAAGCTCGACAAGAAGCTCTAGAACGCATTAGGAAACGAAAAGAATGAATTAGGCAGAGAGATGAACGCTCTCCACAGAGAGGAGCCCATCCCTATGGCTAATTACCAAGTTCATAACCCTGATACCAAAGGTGCTTGCAGGGCACAACCTTACATAAACCTAGGGATTGGCAAGACAGAGTACAAGTTGATAGATGCCTTGATAGACTCAGGAGCAAGACTTAGTTGCATACGAAATATGGTCATAAAAGATCAACAATTGAGTATAAATTCCACAAAAGCCTGATTGTTAGGAATTGGAGGTCAAACCCTAGACTGCATCGGAACAACAAATGTATCCCTCCACCTAGGCAATTCCTCCATGGAACAAAGAGTTTTAGTGTGTAAGGACGAGGATTTAATAGAAGATTTAATCCTAGGACAGGACTGGATCATTGAGAATGAGGTGTGCATTAATCTAGCTCAAGGCTATATTTCGACGAAGATAGGGCATAAGGATATTTTCAGTTTATTAGGAGAGAAGCCTTTAATTCAACCTAAAATAGTCAGGAGTTTTGAGAGCTATCAAAAAAAGACACAGAAGAATGATCCCAGTGCGAATATATCCGAAACCAATCCAAAAGAAGCAGAAACTTCAAGCCCAACGATGTCCGCAGTAGAGTCGAAATCATCACATTCAGTTGAGGAAAAGCCAGCCACTAAGGAAACCAACTCTCCTAGACGTCCTCAAATAGCCAAAAGATCACCATATTGGCAAACAACATGCAGATACTCATATCAAGGACAACACAAATACAAGTGGGTACGCAAGGATCAAGTGCAGAACCAGGAGAAGTCAGCACCCAATCTTAAGAAGGAAGCAGAAATCACAAAGTCAACAAAGTCCTCACCAATAGGACTATTGCAGATATGGATCCCCAAGCCCTTGATTGAAGCTCAGAGATCACGACATCAGATATGGATTCCCAAGAAAGTCACACAGGCAACTAAGCAGGCAATAAGCACTCAGGATGAAGCAATACATCAGACAAAGCGAATGAAAAAACCACATCAGATTCATCCAAGAAACTGGAAAAGAAATACCAATATCATACGGACACTAGAGGAAACAAAGAGAACACATGAAGCCGGAAGAACCAAAGAAACAAAACGACCTCTCTCAGTGGTCACGAAATGGATTTGGAAACCCAAGCAACTGCAAGGAGTGGACTATCGAAGAAACAGAGACTCCCATTGCACTCATGAACCCTCTAATGCACCTCAAGTATGCATAATAGGGCCACAATACGAGGCCAAGCATTCGGCACATGATGTACATTATAAAACTACTGGTGCACATTCTCCAAGAGCGATTAGATCTTAGCTTCACTCTCTTAGGAATGGACATACTATGTACATAAATAAATGCTTCGGCTATACTAATGCTTATTTTCTTTTAGGATAAGAAATCAAAAGATGTGGTAAGAGATCTTACTCATAGAACCATGGGAGACGGAGTGATGGAACGACAATAAACACTACATTGCACTACACAGCTACATGCTTTCCTTCAAAGCTAATGCACTCTTCCTTACAAGTGCAGATGGCTTCTGAAGACTCGGAGGCTACAATTCAGGAGGAGGTACAGGAATTTCCTCCCCAAAGTCTCACAAAAGCCAAAGGACATTGGTTTAGAGAAGAGCAACCAGTAGGAGAGTATCTCTTCTTGGCGAACATAAAAATCATGGACACAGATCATCACTTTCCGATTATGTCCCAGGACTTCAGAGTATTACATGAACTACCCTCCACAATCGACATAATGAAGAAAGCAGGAATTCATAAGTATTTTGAATTGCCCATATATAAACCTGACTTCCAAAGATGCACGCAAGTCATGAACACCTTACAGCCAGCACTGCATGATCCATTGGTGCCCGAAGCCAGAGTTATGGATAAAGGAGGTGAATGGGTTGTCATCCAATTTACACACGACTTAATTAAGGAAGCATTCGGATGGGAGAAGGATGGTGTCACTATGGTAAAGTCAGAGAGTCGTGGAGCAAAGACACGAACTTTTGTAGACATTAACAGAGTCGATATAGAAGAGGAAGTCAGACTGATTCACCAACACTTCTGCTTTCCAAACATGAATTGATACACGGCTCCCCAAAAGCTCATTGTTCAATTACTATCCCATGCAATAAAGCAAATTGGCAATCAAATTAATCTGACTCCATATGTACAAGAAAGACTATTCGAGGCAAAAAAGCAATGGAATAAGAAGTTCCTCAATGGTACTATGGCCCTGACCATCTTGATCTACCATGCTTTGGGCATAAGAGAACACTTGCAGGAAATGCCATCTTTGACTGCTCTTGCTCAGTACGTCAAAGTCGCCACAGTCCCCAAAAAGAAAAAAAGAATCAAGATCGTGGAAGAAGCTGAAACTAGCTTTCAACCTAGAATGAGAGGCACAAAAAGACTAAGGGAAGTCAAGCAAGTTGAAGAGGAAGTCCTAGCCACAAAAAGAACTCATGTACTCCCGAAGACAACACTTGAAGAGCAAAGACCGATTACGGAGGAAGAACTGGCGGAAGCCATGGAAGAAACGCATCAATATATGGAAGGGCAAGTCAATCTACCGGTGCAAGGTCATCATTATCAGCAGTCACAACAAGAATTGGATGCAAAAAGGAAACTCACCAAAGTCCATCGGTACCGAGAAATAGGATTGGATAATTCTAGTTCATCATCGGAGGCCCTAGTAGAGCCAGATACTTCATTATTAAATGTCGATATTCAAAGTGAATCAAAGGATGATGGACAATGGGTGGAACTGAATGAAGTTGACTACAATGAAGAACCAGACGGCCTCAAGAAGAATGACCACGCCACACATATTGATCAAAGTAACACAAGTAAGAATGCAAAACAGGAAGGTACGCACACTATAAAACTTAATGAAACTTCCAACATTCAAATCAAGGAGGCCACACCACCTCATAAGAAATCCATTCGGATACCAAAGAAGGAGAAGCAGGAAGAGAAAATAGAGGACGCGGAACCTTTCACACCAATAAGAGTGGTGGCAGAACCCTCTCCCATGGATGTCACATTCCAAGAAAGTGCCACAAAAATTATTGAAGTGAATGAAGAAAAAAATGAACCACAAGTACATCTACAACTAAGACAACCACACTATGAAACCATTCATGTGGAGCAAGGAAGAGATGTGCTCACGGGAGAAGCTCCGAGCATACCCAGAACTTGGTTGAATGTGGACATTGCTCAACTCAAGCCTGTGGTACAAGATATGATTAGAACCGCTCTAGACACGCAACAACTCATGCTTGAAGCAGATGAAGATTATGACCAAGCAATGAATGACAAACATGAGCTTCAAGAAAAGAGTAAGAACCTTTCAGCAGAATTGAATTTAGAAAGAGAGCATATCAAAAACAAAGAGAAAGAAGTCAAAGCAGCTAAACAGTAGTGCAGTGAGTTAACGACCGAAAACGAAAGTCTAAAAGCACAACTGCACGAACTCAAGCGAAAATATGAAACTAGTGAAACTGAGAAGGCAAGGATGAATACTAGGAGCAAAATATTGGAATCTCAGCTCAAAGTATATATGGAGGAAGCAGAAAACCTAAGGAACCAAAACAAGGAGCTCATGACAGCTCTTCTCAGTGATCAGCCAATAGAAGCTAACGAAAGCTCGAGTGAAGGATATCAAGGAATTGGAAGAAAAGATAACTAAAATGGAAGACCAGCTCAGACAGGAGCAACTCACCATTGCAGAATGGGAAAAGAAGTACATGGATGACACTGCAGCTCTCAGAACGAAATGGAAAAAGGCTGAGAATAATTATCTCTGGCAGTGTAAAGAAGACACCGATCACTTAGATATCGTTGCTCAAGAACTTCTTAAACACAAGGACACCATTGCAAAGGCTACTGAGGAAATAAAGCAAAAAGATGCATTGATTGCACAGCTTCAAGAACAGTTAAAGCAGAAAACAATGGAGGGGACACCAGTAGTACCAAAATCCGCAGAGGCTACTGTGGAGACTGAGGTACGTCCTCTCTCTCCCCCCTCACATCATTCATCGATAAGGGAGGAACAGGAGGTTCACATTGAACATAACACTCGGGAAATTGCAGAATTGAGCCGACCGGAAAGGGCACTATTGGTGTCCCAGCTTACGGCTGAGTTTGAAGATCAAATCATCCACGTAATGAAGGAAGCGCAAATAGAAAGCAAAAACTTGGACCAAATTCTGAAGCCCTTCAATGTACCATATGGACTACTTAAGGAACAAATGCGATATTATATAAAGACTACGACAAATAAAGATCCGGACCACAATCTCCACTTCAGGCATAATACATTCAACTATACCCAAGAAGAATTTGAGAAGGCAGATCCTATATGGAGAAGAAAGCTGTTGGAAAAGAATCCTACACTGCGAGTACAGTGGGAAGCATCACCTTATGCACTTCAAATAAACCCATCTTTTTGCCCAGTACCCCGTCGAAGAGCCTGGATGCAATTTTGGGAAGGTCAGTGCCAAGGAAATATCAATAATCAGTGGCTCAACTATCCGTTGTTACCTAGTCCGCCACATAATTACCTACCAATGGAGGAATATATGGTAAAAACTATGGAATTTTGGATTTCCAGATATGCTACAGTCCCTAATTTAGCTGTTAAAATGACAAATAAGATATTCAGCATGTTACTTACGGTAATCAAAGTATTCCAACATGCAAAATACACTTTTTTGAATTTCATTGGCATTACGCAAGGATCGGAAGCACTCATTTTTCATCTATCCACTATTCCAAGCCGCCTGGCACTTATGGCATATTATTGTCGAATCATGTTTTTGCCGTCAACATATATGCAAACTTTTGAAGAAGCATTTTTCACTGGCTTCTTCGAAATAGATTCAGAAATTTTTGTTAAAATATCTTCAAACATGAATGCACGTCTGGTTGCATATGAAACGAGTTTTTTTGCGGATCACCGCCAAGCACCAGAGGACGGAGTCAAGTCACAGCAGTGGAAAGAATTTATGCTTTGTCACGCTAATCTACTGAATCAACGAGAGCAAGCAGCCATACAGACATACACACGTCGCCACAAAAAGCCTGTCGGGGACGACAGAGTTCAGGAGGAGGGACGTGTGGAAGGGGAATCAAGCAAGAAAAGAAGAAGAAGAAGAAGATCAAAGTCAAAAACAATTCAATAAAGAATGAAGATCATAATACAGAAGAACCACCCTCTGCCCAAAGCCCCGCAGGGGCACGCATCAGGCAACAACGCGAATCATCCCAAGTCTTGAGAAGTGGAATTAAAGATCAATCTGAACCAAGACATTTCATGGGAAGGACGGACCAGGGCCAGGAACTATACATGAAGAAGTGCAAGACAATAATTGGCAGGTAGTAATCCTTTCGATGATAGCGTGCGGTGAAAAGAAGGTAAACAGGCTCAAAGCAATACAACAGGGTCACATGTGTGCAACCAGGACAAATCAGAGTACCACAAGCAAGACATAGGTCACTGGTGGCGTGCGTGGCAACCCAACTGAATATAGCTACCCAGATATGTGATATATGGAATACCAAGGGGCAAAACAGAAGCAAAGGACATACCTCGGATAAGATAACCAATTGTCTGATAGTCCTTGTTGCCGCCTCGACCACTCGGTGCATGTATTCAGAAGACTTAAGCAAGCAGCCAACGAGAAGCTAAAGCCTGTCAAGGGACGACAGAGACAAAGAGGGGGAGAGTGTTGCAGAGCAAAGGAGCACAAGAGAAGAGCCCCAAAATTTTCGAATTAATGGGCACAATTTTTCTTCTTCAAGGTCTTAGAGAATTCCCTCAAATCCATGTAAATGCAATAGAGGAGTCCTCTAGTGGCATAATCCCAACTTGTTGTAAAATACCCTTTGTAAATTAGTAGGAAATTTACTTTTTTGGAATAAAGTGCTGGTCTCTTGTGTGAAAGGACCAAACTTAGGGCACATGTATATAAGTCACTTTGTGACTCTTTGTAGAGACTTTTTGCTATGGTGAAGAAGGAGCTCTCCAAAATTTCGAATTTGCCTCTTCCTTGCAGATTTCGATCTTCTCTTTGATCTTGTATGTGTGTGTAATGCTTGAAATGTGTGTGTAGGACTGTTATCTACCCCTTCCCACTGTTTTTGAGCTACTGTAGTGCATGTGTGAGCTTGTTAGAGTTGTGGCGTGAGTGTGGGTGTTTCCTGCCATTCACCATTTTGGCCATAACTTGAAGCAGAGTTGTCTGAATCTAGTGAAATCACTTCCAATAGATGCGTCTCGTCAAGAGCTTTGAAACGAGTACCCTATTGACTATATTTTTGGAGCTGGGAGAAATCCTTGATTTTCTGAAAACTGCTGTAAGAGGTATCGCGGCAGACACTTTCAGCATTTCAGTGAGTGTGAGAGGTGGATTAGTCTTTTCTCATGCATGCAAGCTTAACCACTTCATTTTCCATCATGTGTGCACATGTCCTCATACACTTGGTTAGGTCGTTCGATCGGATTGGCATTTAAATGTGTGTTAATTTCCCACTATATGCACTTGTGCTGCAATAGAGGTACAGTCTCATTGGCACGAGTCCTTGAGTCTTCTTGACTCAAGTACACACTCATGTATAAGGAAGTGCCAAGCTATGTGGAATCAATCCACAAAAAGAAGTAAGCCTAAAGCTTTGCAAAAAGCTTCAAACTTCTCCTTAGGCAAAGCCTTCGTAAAAAGGTATGCAATGTTCTCCTATGTGGGCACATATGCCAAGATGATCTCCCTAGCAGAGAACCTCTCCCTGACATAATGATAATGCACCTCAATGTGCTTAGTGCGAGCATGGAAGTGGGAGCATGGAACACAGTGTTCCTCACAACTCCCAATGCGCTCTAGCTGTCAATGAAGATGGTGGTGGCAGAAGACTGACCAATACCCAAATCAGCCATAGGGCATCTAAGCCACACACACTCAATGATCTCCATGAAAGCTGTCCTATACTCAACCTCATAATTGGAAGTGGCCATGGTAGGCTACTTCTTGCTCAACCAAGATATACATGAGCTACCAAGCATGAAGCAAAAACCACTCGTGGACATACGACTGTCACACAAAGTCTACACTAACCATTTTGGCATAGTTTTTGCCTGCTCAATATCAGCTCTCTCATCAACAAGTGCATCATGTAAATCTGCATCAAAAATGGAATGATCTACATCATCACATGAAACCTGCAAATGTGGAGAAGTTGCCTCATTAGGACCAGCACTAGACTGTCCACTTGTAAAAAGAGGCAGCAAAGTATGGTACATGTCTTTGGAGCTAACATATGTCTCCTTAGTACATGAAAGTAACCGCTGAATAGCAACTTCTACAAAAACAATATCACAGCTAACGAAAATGAATTTAGTATGTGGATGATACAGATAGTAGCCTTTACTTTCAGAACTATACTAAACAAAAATACATTTTAGTACATTTTTATCCAATTTTCTACAATGTTTTTCCAGGAACTAATGCATATGCCAAACAAACAAAAACATGTAGATGAGCAACAGATGGCTTGCAACCATGCCAAGCCTCATATGGAGTGATAGACTGCAACTCTTTAGTAGGGCACCTGTTAAGTACATATGTTGCACATATAATAGCCTCAAGCTAGAAACTATGTGGTAAAGCCTGACTCTTGACCATACACCTAGCCATCTCCATGAGTAACCTGCTCTTTCATTCAAAAAATCCATTCTGTTGAAGTGTATATGGCACTGTACACTAACGTTTTATCCCATGTTCAGCCAAAAATGCATTCAAGTCAGAAGACATATGTTTCCCCCCTCAATCAGAATGGAGGGTGCCCATTTTACATGCTGACAGATTTTCAACCAAAACAAAATACCAAATATCTGAGTCTACTACAGACATACACTACTCATGAGAAGATGGGTCAAAACTGCAAACAGTAGTAAATGCCCATTCTTTATTTTGCATAGGATTAGCAGACTCTATTTTCGGTGTAGAGGCCTCTACAACAACCATTCTAGCCTCTTTTTTCTTTGCCTCTTTTGTAGCCAGTTTTGAACAGCTCTTAATGACATGGTCATTTGCTTTATAGTATGTGCAAAACATTTTTTGCTTTTCTGATTTCTTCTCATCTTTGTCTTCCTTCTTCGAATGTGCAACATTTGCAGATTTTAGCTTACTAGTAGAAGAGCTCCATTTACCTTTGCCCTTCTGACTAGCCAGGAAAGCTTGATCTACAACATGCATAATAGACTTGTTCTACCTAGACTGGTCATCTTGCAACAAAACACAGACTAACTCTTCAAATGTTAAGGCATTTGGATTGCCTTTCGTCATCAAATGAAGAGTAGAAGCAAAACTCTAATATGAGCTAGGAAGACCATTCAGAACAGTCTGCACAAGTGAACTGTCAGGAAGGACTTCATTTGTAGAAATCAATTGTTCCTAAATCCTTGATCTTTTTCAGAAAACTATCCATCGAATCGCCTTCATTCATGTGCTCACTCTCCAACTGTTTTCAGAGGTAAGCAACGCGAGCCTCATTCCTAGCCTGGTTCAATGTGGTAAGTGTATCCCAAGCATCCTTAGTTGTTCTGCAAGAGCGAATGTGAGGAATAATGGCATGTTTGATAGACAAAGATATCAGTGCATGTGCCTAAGTATCTCTACCATCCCAACGAATTCACTCTACAGTAGGTGCAACAGAGACAGCAACACGAAAGGAATGTGCAGAATATCACCACCTTCGACACCATCTGCATCAGCTTCGGTACCTATATTCACAGCTGTAATAGGATGTCTTTCAACACCTTGCACAATATTCCATTGTCCTTTTGTGACCAATACATGATGCATCATATAAGCCCACAATCGGTAATTCCTACCATCCAACTTGTCCTCAATAGCCAACATGCAAAATACATCATTGCTTTCAGCCATGGCCACTGACAAAAATACCCTGATGCAGAAAAATGAGTGTAACTGAACAGAACTACGCAAACGAGTTCTACTGGACCTATAGCAGACTTTGAGATGCTTATACTAGCAAACCAAAACCTATATATATCTTTGGCACAAAAAGACAAAATAGCCTGCACAAGCACTACGATAGTGTAGAAGCGGCGGCTTGCTCTCATACCAATTGTTGGAGTTAGACGTCTGTGGAAGCACGCAAACAACACAAGAAAGAAGAAGAAGCTTGGAGCACAACACACAATACTGAATGTATTGCCACTAGAATGTACAAAGATAAGTAGCCCGTTAGGCAATAGGCGTATATACAAGCCAGGGGAAAAAACCTCCTAAAGAGGGAAAAAAGTGCCGTGGTGGTCCTAGAGTGTTCACACACATCACTACCTAAATATATCAATAGTTTGCATGTCATGAAAGTTCTCACCTTCGATCTTTTCTTATCACTCATCAAAAATATTCTCAAAAGGGAACTTGCAATGATACAATATGATGTGTTGAATATTTAGTTAGGTTTCCATGGAGGCATAGTTGTATCCTATTTTTTCCTCATGTTGACCTTTGACAAAACTTACAATCCTCAACAAGGATGCTCTTTTATAATGGCTACCCTCTAGTACCACCATTTCACATTAAAAAAGGGAAGACATTTTACAAGGGTCTTTAGAGTCTTTTAAACAATATTCTAATCCATTTTTTTCCTCTTGCTACCAAACATGATGCCAAACTCAAATAATTTTAGAAAAGGAAAAGGATACCAAATTCAAAAACGTGAAACAACACAAGGAGATATGAAGCAATGAAAGATTGTGATAATAACAAAAAAAATGAATAAGAGAGTGATCTCGAGGTATTGGAAGTTGTGACCAAGAATTTGCTCCAAGATGACATGAGGATGATTAGACTTGGAATCCAATCCCTAAACTTCCATTAATATGAGTACATTTATGCGTACTACATGCAAAACTTTAGATATTGGAAAAATGGTTCAAGCTACATATAAACTACTCTTGGAGCATCATGCCCCCAAAGAGGTATGAAGATTTCAATCAAAATCCATAGAAATTGTTTTCAAGAGTAGCACTGACATCAAATCATGTTAATACATGTGAAGAATTGCAAAAACACTAGCTCAACACAAGATAACCGTAGAAGAATTTCCATGGGAGAAGTAAAATTAAGGCTTATGTTTTCCAAGTATTTCATCTCAAAGAGTAATAAGGGTTTCAATTTATTGAAGAAATTTTTTTATGTCACAAATTTTTTTTTGGAAGTGATCTAAATGTAGTATTAATAATCCAAAAAAAAAGTAATTCTTTGGATAAAATGATGGAGACCATGGGAAACCCAAGTCCTCGTCAAGAGAATATCAATAAACTCAAGAATCCCGTTTGAGTATTCCTAGTAGACATGGTAAACTCAAGGATTGAATTACATATAACATATTATATAGCAAGTACTAGCTATTAGATGCTTGCATGTAGTGAATGACTTGACATTCACATGTGTTAATTTGTATCATATTCTTGATTCCTCATGGGTCTTACATATTCACATGTGTTACTTTGTAACATATATTTGAGGCATCATGGGTTTTACTTTTTGATGCATAATTGAGTGTATGGATCACATAATTCTTGGTGTTAAGAAAAAATTTTTTACTCTAACAATACAAAGGCATTGAGTAGGAGAACATAGGAAGAGACCTCTTCAAAAGATGTTTAGTGGGTCCTATAGGACTATAGTTGAATGCAAGAGAGCAACAATATGTGATAACCTACCTTTATGTAAGAAAATGATGAATAGATAGCTCACTTGTAAAAATTGTTCTTAATGGTCTTTCACATTCATATCAGAGTTTTTCTCTACTCTTCATTGATGATGAAAAGAAATCCAAATGCCTTAAAATTTAAGGCGTTAGTCTTTGTTTTGCTCCAAGAAGATCCGTCAGGGCAAAACAAGTTGATCATGCATGTTGTAGATCAAGATTTCCTATCTAGTCAAAAGGGAAAAGGAAAATGGAGCTCATCTAATAGTAAGTAGAAATCTTTTAATGATGCACACTTGAAGATGGAAAACAAAGATGAGAAGAAAATAGAAAAG
>CM035411.1:140176644-140319144 GCA_020310875.1 Ceratopteris richardii
CCAATTGGTCAGCCACATCCTTGACTTTGGTCACATATTCTGAAACACTTTGCTTGGGTTGCTTCCTTTGAGTGGTAAACTCAATCCACAATTGATTCTTTCTAGCTCTTGTATTGGAAGATAAATATAAAGACAATGTATCCCAAGTCTCTTGGGAAGTTTTACAATTCCTAATGTGTGGAAGAAGGAAGTCAGAAATAGAGTTAAGTAGATATGACCTTGCTAAAGCATCTTTGGCACACCATGAGTTGATTCTTTCAAGCTCATCTCTTGTACGTTGTCCTTTGCATCTGAATATGGGCATCTCCTCATCTCCTGATATGTATCCATAGAGACTCCTTCCTTCTAAATATGTCTTCATCCTCAAGGATCATGCTTGGTAGTTGTTCCTATCGAATTTATCAATTATAGAAGGGAAACCATCACCCATTTTACCTCAAATTGCTCTGATACCACTGTTGGGAAACATGGATGGATACCACAAGAGGATGAGTTGGTACTGCTAATGCTTGCTTTGTCCCTGCCCTCTTTCACTTTAGAGTTGTATTGTAGGCCCCTTTAGCTTGCTAATGACACTAAATTAGTGCCTATTTACTTTGGAGATGATGCTTCAGACAACTGGATCAAAACAGATAAATTTGCAAAGAGCTAGTGATAAAAAACTTGTTATTTTGGTCTTGACACCTACTGGATATTTTTCTCAGTGCTCAAAGTACATAATTAATTAGGAAAGTTCCTTTTGAAGATATTAATTAGCTTAGAGAGCTAATGATTCCAAGTAAAATCACTTAAAATGAGGAAATATGTACTGAGAAATCAATTTAACAATCAATAGCTTACCCCCGATTTTTTAGGAGCTACAAAGAGAATGACCAGAGACCACTTTGATGCAGATTTCTCCTGGTTGGCTGAATTAAATTGCTTCAAATTTTGACAGCTTGTAGTAGACTTTGCATTGGTTCCAACATGCCATAGAACATAAAAAATGGTGGAGAGATCATTGCGATATGGTCATCACAAGTACACTGTTCTAAGTGGTTATGGTAGAGAGATGAGCAGAGATAATCAATGATGTAACATATTATAGAACAATCATATACATGATCATTGGCATAGAATTGGTGCCCAATGATAGTGATAAGAGTAGGCTATGGTGTAAGCCACTTAACATACACAAATGATCAACAATAAGCTCAGTAATGGGGGCACTAAGGCCACGAGATTACAACCTCTTTTTATAAGTGATTTACCTCTAGTTTTTGAATTTGAATTCAAACTTGGATGTACCTAGAAGTGTTTCTCCAAATTAGGAGTGATGACATCAAATGGAATTCGTAGCTTTTGATTCTCCCTACTCCACGAAATGTAGGGAGTCACAAGATTCTCTCAAGATAAAGGCACTTTTACAAGTGGTTAAAGATCCAACTATTACAAGCAAATGTTCATGTGGTTCATCAAATATTTGCACATAGCTTCTTCAATGCCTAGCCAAGTGTGAAGGCTTGGATTCGCACCAACATGTTCTTTATCAACAAGTTGTTGAATGCTTAATTTAATTATCCATAATGTGATAATCAATTTGTTCTCTGTCAAATGAGCAAGTTTATGCATTACCCAAGTATCAAGCATTAGTGTGCGGTTAAGTGCATCTTTCCCTACTTGAATGGCATTGGACTACCTGGATTATTTTATCCCAAGGGCAGATCATCAGTGCTAGATTTAAATGCTTGTTCTGACTCGGATTGGGCTAGTTGCTTTTGTGAGATGTATAGATAGGTTCCAAAGATGAGCATCTACACCTTCCAATCAAAGTTAAGGAATGCATAATGGACTCCTTTAGCTTCACAATGATGCATTTAGAACTACCAAGTCCTTTGGAGCACACATTCAATTGTTTGCATCAAAAGAGATAACTTGCATATGCTAGAAATATGAATAACCTTCTATTTTGGGACAAGAAGGTTTCAATATTTTGCTTAGAGATCACAAATTAGTATGAATTTATCAATTTATTTGTAGCATACACTGAGAAATGAATTTGATAAGTCAAGGGGGTCATCCCAAGTTTTAGGATCTAGAAGGTATGCAGACATAGTCAGCTTTGTGACATCATAACTCCAGGTCTACTAAGCCATACTTTATGAGATTTGATATGTGGGTACTGAACATATCCATCCAACATCACAAAGTTAAGTTATAGACAAATAATGAGTACACAGAGAGAAATCAATTCCACAAAATCAGTCTAATGATGAAGATGAGACAAAGAACAATAAATAGAAATGTATTAGAATGTATATGCTAATAAACATATGATACAAGGGAACTCTAGTGAACTACACATACAGAAAGTCAGCTCAATGTGTGCTCATTGAAGTAGCTCAAAGTCTTTGAGAATAGCTCTCACACCGCGGGACTAAAACCATGTCCATTTACACTTATAGCTTTGAGTTTGAATTTGAATTTTTCCTCACCTAAAAGTGTTACTTTAGTGACATAATTGATTTGATTTGTCCATCAAATAAGTCATGGTTTGAATCTCGTAAATGCATGAGATTCCATCTTATTTTGACCTTTACATTTATCCAACGTAACTGCTCAAATTAACTAGCATGAGTTCACATGAGGTTCTCTCTTGTGAGGTAACAAAAGAATGTGGTGTTGGAGAATTTCCAAAGCACTTAGGCTTGCTAATTGTACCAATAGCTCCCCCTCAAGCCTAAGATGCTTTAGTATTTAATCCTTCATGATCTCCTACAATCCAATCATTGATTTGAATCTATTTAATTTGCTTCTAGCCAAAGCCTTTGCCATCATATATGCACATTGTTGATGTGTTGACACATATGAGAGTTGTATCTCCTTACTCATGATCTTCTCTCTGACATAATGATAATGAACTTCTATATGTTTAATCTTGGCATGATAGATATGATTAGCAACAAGATGTAATGAGCTAATGCTATCTCCAAATATATGTGGAGTCGAAGTGTTCAGCCCTAAATCAGAGTATAGGGTTCTAATCCACATGGCTTCGTGTGTAGCATTTGCAAGTCCTCTCTATTCAGCCTCTATTGATGAAAGAGAAACTATGTCTTGCTTCTTGGAAGACCATGAAATCAATTTAGTACCTACAAAAGTAAGATATCTTGATGTTCTTTTCCTATCATCTTTAGAGCTTTCCCAATGTGCATCAAAAAAGAGTTTAACATCTATATCATATGTATATGGACAGTACAACCCTTCATTGATTGTGCCCTTCAAATAATTTAGGACTCTCTTGGCTGCCTCCATGCGAGGCTTGCTTGGAGTGTGCATGAATTAACTTAGCACATTAACCCCATAGCATATATCTACTCTAGTTAGAGTAGCATAACTCAAGCTTCCAACTAAACTTTGATAGCTAGTCACATCTTCAACTAGTTCACCTTCATCAGCACTTAACTTTAGATTTACCTCCATGGGTGCCTGCAACCTTTGTATTCTCCATCTTGAATTTAGAGAGCATATCTCCAATGTACTTTCTCTAAGTGAGGAACATACCTTTCTCTGTATATACCACTTCCAAACCTAGGAAGTTTGTGAGTAGGCCAAGATCACTGATCTTGAACTCTTCTTCCATTTGAGCTTTGATTCTCCTGATTCCATCTACATCATTACGTATAATGATTACATCATCCACATATACACAAGTATATGAACTCTGAATGATTCCTCTTAATGAAGATGGAACCTTTATCCTATAAGTAAGTGACAAGTCTATGATTCCAAGATCTAGGAGCTTGTTTCAACCTACACACATGTTCAGGGTATGTTTGATTTTCAAAGCTAAGAGGTTGAACCATGTATACCTCTTCTAAAATCCATCCATTTAGAAAAGCATTTTTAGCATCCATTTGATATATCTTCCGATTCTTGGAAGATGCAACACTCATAAGTACTCTTATTGTAGGCATTTTTGCCACAAGTGAGAATGTCTCTTCATAATCAATACATTGGGTTTGTGAAAAACCTTTCGCTACGAGCCTTTGCTTTTTAAGCCATTAAAGGTCTTCTTTATCTTGTATATCCACCTCGAGCCAATGACCTTCATAGATGGTTTTGTGGGTACCAACCAATTCCCAAGTCTGATTTTCTTGTAGAGCTTCTATTTCATCTTGCATGTCACTCCTCCATTCTTGCTTCTTCTTGGCTTATTCATATGTTGATGGTTCTTTAGAGTTTGATTCTTGTGCTATGTATATTGAATGCTTAGTGAATAAAGAAGTATCATACCCATATCTTTCTGGCTTTCTTCTCTTTCTAGTAGACCTTCTTATGGTCCGTTGAGAGGATTTTGCCACATCTCTCAACTCCTGCACTTTGGCTTGGCCTTTGGAGTTCCATGAATTGATTTCCCTTCTTGGAGTCTTCTGTTCATCATCAAGATCACTTGATGCTTCAAGTATAGGCTCATGCTTCTTAGACAATGTTGGAAAGTCTTCATCTAGATCGTAGGGAACTTTGATTTTCCTGAAATCATCTTAAAACCAAGATTGGTTTTCATCAAACACAACATCTCTACTTATTATAAAACATTTATTGCTTGGATTGTATAGCCTATAACCGTTCTTGTTAAGGTCATAGCCATTAAAGATGCATTTTTTTGCCTTTGGATCTAATTTGCCTACGATTTGTGAAGGTTTGTGTGCATATGCTATGCACCCAAAGATTCTACAATGATCAAGGCTAGGTCCTCTTCTATTCCATGCTTCATATGGTGTCATCCCATCCAATTCCTTTGATGGGATCCTATTGATAAGATATGTGGCTATGGATATAGGCTGTGTGCATAAGTAATTGGGTAGTTTCTTCTCATTTAGCATTGACCATGTACCCTCTAGTATGGTTCCATTTCTCCTTTCTACCACTCTCATTTTGCTCTGGGGTATACCTAGTTGTAATCTCCCTTTGATTCCTCTCTCTTGGAGATAAGAATCAAAGTCATGCAAGAAATATTCTCCCCCTCCATCTGACCTGAGCCTCTTCAAGGTTTTACCTGTTTGATTTTCTACAAGTGTGAAATATTTCTTGAAAAATGAAAAGACTTCTTCATAAAGTATAGTATTTTCCATTTGCTATAATTATCAATGAACCACACATCATACATGGATCTAGAGATTGAAGTCTCCTTGCTTGGTCCCCATACATCTATATGGACTAGCTCCAAAAGGTCTCCATGAATGTATCCCTTCTTTGTGAATTGTTCCATGTGTGACTTACCAAATTGACAAGCACTACATTTGTAGATCATGTGTTGTTTGGAGATATTTGGTAGACCAAGTACACTCTAAATCCATAGATTTGCTTTAGAGCCCTTTCAGCTACGTGAGCTAACCTCTTTTTTCAAATTTCCAACTTTGATAGAGAATGGCTACCATAATTAAACAATGCAATGTTTCTAGTATTTTAGAGTTCAAATGTGAATAATCTACCTGATTTTTCTCCTCTTGCTATCCTCTTGAATCACTGATGTGGATCGCAATAAATTCTCCATTCTTTGTGAATCTAACCTGTAATCCTTTCTCAACAATCGAAAGTCTTCATATTGCCTATCTTTTTCATTGGATGCCTTGTGTCATCTCCTCTTTGGACTTCATGTCTATTCCTTGGATCCTCCAAGTCTAAGAGTAGAGCTACATTGCACTACATGAGCAACCTGAGTCTATATAGAATACATGTTCATCTACTTCACCTTGCTTCATGGTCATGTTCATCAAAAGAAGTGAATCTTCTTGAGTTTGATCATCTGCATAATTGTTGTAGTCTCTCCTTCCTATGTATCCTCCTTGGTAGTTGTTGTTGTTGTTGTATGAATTTTTGTTGTAACCATTGTTGTTGTTGAACCTACCTCTTGAGCTTCCATGGCCTCCTCTGTTCTAACCTCTTCCTCTTTGGTTTCTAGGATTCCTGAAACAATTCTCAATAATGTGATTAGTTAAGTGGCATATGGCACATGGAGATGAGCTTTGAGCTCTCCCCTTGTATTGTCTTCCTCCTTGTTGAAGCTGAAGGTCAAGGACAAAGCATAGGAGCACATCTAAGAGGTGGACACAAAAGAAGAAGGAGCAAGTAAGGAGCTCCAAGAAGTACATGTCAACTTTTCATAAGAATCCCCTACAAAAATAGCGATTTTCATCACTAAAAACCATTGTAAATGCCATTTTCTATTTTTTTTTAACTCCATTTTGTTCAAGATGAGGAGTCCTTGAGCTTGAGGAGTATTAGAACTATCATCCTACCAATTTTCATAATTTTTAGACTTCGTTTGAGCCCTCAAATAAGCCTTGGAACCTAATTTTTAACTAGGCTGGACACTAGGTCTGGACAGGGCCAAAATTAGTCAAAAAACTATAAAAAGAGCTAGAGAGCTCATTTTTGGGGTTATCTTGTTAGAGAATAGAGCTTTTGTAAGAGAACTCTTTTGCAATCGAAGCTTTCCATTGTTCCTCTCTTTGATCTTACCTTGTGCACGTGTGTGTGTATGTGTGTGCATGTTTGTGTGCTTTCACTCACTCACTTGTGCCTTCACTTGCTCGTGGTCTTCATACCGGTCCTCACGTCTCCGCAGATTGACAAGTAAAGGAGGTGGTGCTTACGCTTGAGCTACACCAAATTTTGGCGCCGTTGCCGGGGAGAGAGCTTCGAGGACGAGTGTTGTGATGGTAAGATCGTAGATTTGCGACGTTAGAAGGTAAAAAAACTGTCATTTTTGTTCATTTTCTGATTTTTCTTCTTCATCTTCATCACCATCACCATCTCCATCTTCTTCCTTCTTCTTCTTCATAGAAATTTCTTGTTTTTTAGTGCATTTTCATCATTTTCATACCATCTTTCATGCATTATTGTGCGAGGAGGAGTTAGGAAGTGCAAGAGAGTGTAAGCGCTGTGTTTTTTCATGATTTTCTGCACATACGGAGCTCGCCATTGCTCGACGCTCATAAATTCGAAGTTCCCGCCAAAAAACATGATTCTGTGATGAAAATCACGATTCTGTGAAAATTCAATTTTTTTTTGAAAATCGCGATTCTCTCTTTCCCGCCTAAAAGCCTTTTGAAAAGAACACGATTCTGTGGTCATTCTCAGAATCGCGATTCTGTGGTTGTGCTCAAAATCGCGATTCTCACAAATCACGATTTTTAGCGAAAACATGATTCTGTGAACCACGATTATGTGAAACACGATTCTGTGAAAACACGATTCTCTGAGACAAAATCGCGATTCTCTAAAACACGATTCTATGCTCAAAATCGCGATTTTCAAAAACACGATCCTCTGCTCAAAATCGCGATTTTCAAAAACACGATTCTCTGCTCAAAATCACGATTCTCACAAATCACGATTTTCAGCAAAAACACGATTTTCAAAACACGATTTTGTGAAAACACGATTTTGTGAAAACACGATTTTGTGAAATCACGATTTTGTGAAAACACGATTCTCTGCTCAAAATCGCGATTCTCAAAAAATACGATTCTCCGCTCAAAATCGCGATTCTCACCAATCACGATTTTCAACAAAAACAGGATTTTGTGAAAACACGATTCTCTGCTCAAAATCGCGATTCTCAAAAACACGATTCTCTGCTCAAAATCGCGATTCTCACAAATCACGATTTTCAGCCAAAAACACGATTTTGTGAAAACATGATTCTCAAGGTACAAAATCGCGATTCTCTGATTTCATAGCATCGCGATTCTCTTGAAGTTCACAAAATCGCGATTCTCTTGAAGTTCACAAAATCGCGATTCTCTTGAAGTTCACAAAATCGCGATTTTTTCCAAAAGATCCCGTTTGCCTGTTTTGACCCCCAGGAGCCTGATTTAACATAACTTTTTCATCCAAAGTCCATTTTTTGAGCTCTATAGCTCGTTGGAAAGCTCGTTTCGAATCCTACATGGCCTCAACTGTTTTTTATAAGAATAACACGTTGATTTTCAGATAGGATAATTTGAAGTTGACCTTCAAGTGGGACCTAGAACCCAAGGGGACTCCAAAGGATTTTTGAACCATACCAAGGGGAAATTTTGGACTCTTAGCCAAAGCTTATGAACTTGAGATCTGGTAGACACCTAGGCAAGGATAGACAAAGCATTAGATCTTCTCAGTCCAGTGTCAACCATACAACTAAGTCTTGGGCACAACAACTAAGTGGTCATCCTTACGGACTAAGTTCAGACACAAGTGACTCAGAAATGTCTTTTAGCATGGGGAAACTTGTAGGTGGCTCAGGGACTGCCCCTCTACAAACACCAGAAGGGGAAGCCTTTTGGAGATTCAAGCCAGATCAACCTAGCCAATTGGGCATAGTCATCATCTACGAGTTCAAGGATCCAGAGATACCAGGCAAAATTGTCTACCTGGATAACACGTCAGAGAAAATTTTCTTGGTAACAGAACATGATAGACATGCATATACTTGGAAGAATGAATTGATTTTCCCTCCACCAAGATCCAATGTTTCCCATGGCCTCCAAGGAGTGGATCATCCCAAGCTCATGAAGCCCAGAGAGAAAGAACTAGAGAGAGACCTGAGGTAAGTTTTGCACACACGGTGGGCAGAAATAGAGCAGGATTTGAAAATGAAAGACCTGAAAGAGAGAGACATCAAGCACATAGGCAACAAAGAGATGAACATGATTTTCCATTGCCTAGACCCCGAGAGCACACAAGAACCCTTAGACCCACTCAAGTGATCAAGGCAATGAAGAATTATTTTGACCGGTCAGGAGATCCTTATGATCATGTGGCTGAGTTCAAACAAGTGTTAAGAGCTGAACAGGTTGAGGATTTATTCACCCAATACGAGGCATTTGGTTTGACGCTTAAGGGCACTGCCTTGGCTTGGTTTCAACCATTGAGTAGTCGCAACTATCGCGATATAGGTCAGCTGCTAGACGAATTCATTGTAGAATTTTCCAAGAGTGGTATCAGGCATAACACATCATCCTTGATCCACAGTTTCAAGCAGACACCCCAAGAAACAGTGCGACTAGCAGGTAGAAGGTTCAGACAATACCTAGAAAGATGCCCTACTCCAGAGTTACCCACACCAGCCAAACAAGTGGCTTTGTTCTTAGATGGCTTACTGAGCACAAAGTTAAGATCATATGTGTACTTGAAAGAGCCTAGATCCATAGAAGAGTGTGTGCAGACGTGCATTGACATAGAAGATAACTTGGGTGAGGAGTTAGAATTGTCCAAACTCTATAAGGATTCTGATAGTTCTACTAGTCATACTTCGAAAATCTCCACGGAAATAGATGAGATAGCTGAGCAAGTTGCCAAGAAGCTAGGAGTTCAAAATAGACAAATACCAAGAGTCGCCTCATTGAATCGATGTTATACCTGCGGAGGGGACCACATCGCTAATGTATGCCCATTGCAAAACCAAAACATTAGAGAAAGGAATGCTCCATATTGCACTATTGAGAGAAAATACACGAACCACACGGCTCAAGATTGTCCCTACAATAGGCAGGCTGTTAGACAAACTTATCAGCAACCTTTCCAACAAGGTAGATATCAGAACCAATACCAACAGCCATATTATTGACCACAACAGCAATATCAGGCACAATATAGGCCACAACCAGTCTTGGGAAACCAACCACCAACTCCTGCCAACGTGATTCCAGTCAAGTATGTCGTGGGAGAGGAAAATCCAAATAGAGCATTGGTCCCACTAACCCCATTGATACCAGATAATGACTCTCATGCTCATAGTTCAGACTACTCCCATGAAGGTAGTCCACATGCTTATTACATAGAGTCACCTGAACATAGTGAGATTTACCCGTATCAATATGAGGCACAACCTATGGAACAAAATTGGGAGCCTGAATATTCCAATGTCATGTATGCAAATGCTAACCCTAGGCCCCAACTGAGACAAGTAAGACCACAAGCTCCTAGAGGACCATGTTTTAGATGTCAGGGCGACCATTTCCTTCGTGATTGTCCCCACCCACCATCTCCGAGTCAAGGATAGGCTATCACAATACAAGCTTTTTGTCGTGATTGTGGAAAAGACCATCTCCATAGAGATTGTCCAAGAAACCCCTCCAGTGCACCCAAGATTACACCCATTAATGTGGTAGGCTTAGTGGCGGATTCAAGTTCAAGTAGCAGTAATGTGGCACCTGTACAGGCAGTTACTAGGGCACAAGCATTAAAACAAGATAAACCAGCAGAACAATCGGAGTCGAGTGAATCAGGAGAGCCTAGTAAGAGGAAAACAAGAACATGGAAGGATACCAGAGAAAAGGCCAATCGTAAGTGGAATAAAAAGTTATCGGAACTAGAAGAAAGCTTGAAAGACACAAAAACAAAAATAGAAGACATTGCATCTCAAAACCCCTCGCATGCCGAAACTCCATCCACTCCACCTCATCCCACCCCACCACCCATTGTAAATAGACCGCAACCAGGTTCTGTTCTTGCAGATCCAACCCTAGAAGGCTTGGACATGATATTCAAGGCCTACCAGGCTCGACTTCAAGAAGGGCCTACAGCTGCAAATCTAGACAAGAGTTACCCTAGAGCGGACTTAGAGATTGAACGGATGAAAATGTGCATGAAAATGGTAGAACAAGCTCAAGCTATACTGGAGACTAGTCAAAAGTTCAATCAGACAAACTCTCTCAAACCGGATTTGCATTTCTAGGGCTTACTAGAAAGATTAGAGCAATTGGTAAACAAACCACAAGTTTCTTTACCTCCACAGGCTCAACCAGTATTGAGAGAAGAAGCTCACCACCAATGGGAGCTTATGTTTCAAATTCCACGGATGCTGGAATACCTCCTTCAATTCAGGAGCACTCTCAAGAGTTCTTGCGGGAAATACAAGAGGAGAAATGGGCCAAGGAGAACAATAACTCCCCTCCTATTCCTGAGATTGATGATCTTCATGATCAATTTCCCCAAGACATTCCATCTATTTACGGAGATGAAGCAGAACAACAAGAAGATGAAAGATTAGATTTTGAATCTAATACCCTAGAAGAACTGCCTCAATTTCTAGGCCCATGGGAATCTGAATCTCTCCAGATTAGAGCTCCTCGCAGGAGAACTCAATCATGGAAGAACAGGCTCAAAGACAAGCGGACTCCTCCTCTGGTGCAAGGACTAATGCCGCCACTACAACTCAACCAACAAGGCAAGCACAACATAACAGGACCACTGCTATATCAAATAGACAATGGGATTTCCAAAGGAAAGTAGTGCTGGGCATGAAGCAGATCTTGATACGAAAAGGAGAGCAGCCATCACCCTTGGCCCCACAAACCCCATCCAGGCAAGTCAACCAGGCCAAAAGACGAAGGAAGAAGATCGGACAAGCTCAACCACAAGATCTCTGACAAATTTGGATACCTAAGAAATTAGTTGCAGCTCAACAAGGGCGATTACACATGTGGGTACCCAGGAAGCTCTTACGTCCGCAACAACCTATGCTCTCCCATACGTGAAAAGTCCCAACAAAGAAGCCCAGGCGAGGCAAAGGTCAGAACCAAACACCAAGAACAACAGTAGACCAAGTAACCTCTTCAACAGGAGTCAAGCGACCAGCCACAGAGGTATGTGTATGGAAGCCAAAAGCACCGGTAGGCCTCACAGAACCAAAGAGCCAACCACGAAGGATCAAACCCTCAAGAAACCATCCAAACATGAAGCAACCAAAGGAGATTGCTACACAGTCGAAGACCGTTCTCAAATGGATCCCTATAAGGAGGAATGATCAGTTGCCATCTCGAGATACAATGGATACCTCCAACAAAGATGGCGTCAACATCTGCAAATGACATTAAGCCTCGACGAGCGACAACCATGTGCTCCCGGCACAACCCTGTCTTTTGCACCATTCAGGCCATGCATTTCCAAAGTATGCATTAACATAGAGCCACATTACATGGCCATGCATAGACACAACTAAGAGTCCCATGCACAAGAGCACATTGACATATGTCAATTATTTTTTCTGATACTAACATCTCTCTTCTTGTGTGTGACATTGTTCCAAAAAGAAAAAAAAGAGTCAAAACTTGTTCCCAGGTTTCGCTCATGGAACATGAATGAGACATGCTTAGTTGAAGATGGAACTATTGATTACTGGGCATTTATCAGTTTGGATAGAAGTGTGTCTCGGCTAGCAGGTGTGAAGAACTTGAAGGTCCGCAACTTGAGTGATGCTTAACTACTGCATGTACTATAATCTACAGGGAGATATCTGCAAGAGGTAGTTTGGTATCCTGAGAATTCTTGTCCATATACCGGGTGAGAAGACTTCTGCTTATGGTGAGCTAAAGAAAATGTGTGAAACTAAGCTTGGTGTAGTTACCCAATATTGTTTGCCAAGGAATATAAAGAAATTCAATTCTCAGTATTTGGCAAATGTTGCTTGCAAATAGGAGACAGGACCAGGCGCTCAAAAAAATTCATCGGTGGACCATCAACACGGACATTCATTGACAAGGTTCCATCACAAATACCGGGTGTACAACACGAAGAGATGAACATCGGTCAAACCTTCACAATGGTAAGTATCTTTACTCTGGAAACACCATAACCATGATAGCTTAGGAAACCTCTTTGTCGGCATACCCTTGAGCACTTAGCTCAAGACCCCAATTTTTGCACCATACTTCTTCTGATGCATTTTCCACGTAAGCATGCATAGGGCTACATTACAAGGCCATGCACAAGGCACATATTTTCCTCAACCCATGCACGAACACATTTACCCATCATCCGTTATGGGTTATGAGTACTTGGCATGACTACTATGACCATCAATTTTGGAAGATCTAGAGGACATCAACGGAGACTCACAACGACACAATCGTGCTGGCATTTAACGACAAAGCACATACCAAAGGACTACAAATTGAAAAGACTCGTAGTGACAAATGATGAACCCGACAACCAACCCTGCTACATTTGGAAGAGCGATGGCTCTAGTTCCTACCGAATGGACACTACCTCTCGAAGCACTACCTGGAACAACCATTACAACAAGGGTCTGTCAAGGACGACAGACTCGAGAGGGGGGGGAGTGTTGAAGCTGAAGGTCAAGGACAAAGCATAGGAGCACATCTAAGAGGTGGACACACAAGAAGAAGGAGCAAGTAGGGAGCTCCAAGAAGTACATGTCAACTTTTCATAAGAATCCCCTACAAAAATAGTGATTTTCATCACTAAAAACCATTGTAAATGCCATTTTCTATTTTTTTTTTTAACTCCATTTTGTTCAAGCTGAGGAGTCCTTGAGCTTGAGGAGTATTAGAACTATCATCCTACCAATTTTTAGAATTTTTAGACTTTGTTTGAGCCCTCAAATAAGCCTTGGAACCTAATTTTTAACTAGGCCGGACACTAGGTCTGGACAGGGCCAAAACTAGTCAAAAAACTATAAAAAGAGCTAGAGAGCTCATTTTTGGGGTTAGCTTGTTAGAGAATAGAGCTTTTGTAAGAGAACTCTTTTGCAATTGAAGCTTTCCATTGTTCCTCTCTTTGATCTTACCTTGTGCGTGTGTGTGTGTGCATGTTTGTGTGCTTTCACTCACTCACTTGTGCCTTCACTTGCTCGTGGTCTTCATACTGGTCCTCACGTCTCCGCGGATTGACAAGTAAAGGAGGTTGTGCTTACGCTTGAGCTACACCACTCCTCTACGTCTTCTTCTTGAGCCTCTACCTCTACCTGCAAAGTATGCTTGAGAGGTGCTACCATCATCATCAGACTTTTTACCTTTGCCTTTGCTATCTTTGTTCTTGTTCTTATTAAGAATTATTTCTAGGATTCCTGAAACAATTCTAAATAATGTGATTAGTTAAGCGACATATGGCACATGGAGCTGAGCTTTGAGCTCCCCCCTGTCTTATCTTCCTCCTCTACCTCTTCCTCTTGAGCCTCTACCTCTACCTGCAAAGTATGCTTGAGAGGTGCTACCATCATCATCAGAATTTTCACCTTTTCCTTCGCTATCTTTGTTCTTGTTCTTATTTGTATAGAGAGCAGAGGATTAATTACCTTTTGATTTGTCTCCATTTTTCATAAGCTTTGCATTATGTGTGAACAATTGTCCCATGAGGGTGTTGAAATCAAGAACTTGGATATCCATGTAGAGGTCCATGGTTGTGGTGAAAGCTTCCCATGTGTCATCTGCCTTTATTCAACTGATCACTTGCCTTACTATTTTCTCTTCATCAATGATTTCTCCAATGCTTCCAAGTTGGTCTACTATGTCCTTCATTTTGGTGAGAAAATCAGTCACACTTTGCTTGGGCATCTTCTTGAGTGTGGTGAATTCCATCCATAGTTGATTCCTCCTTGCCTTGGTGCTTGATGAGAAGCATGCTTTAAGAGAATTCCAAGTCTCTTCTGAATTCTTGCAACTTGTGATGTGTGGAAGTAAAAAATCAAAGATTGATTTTAGAATATATGACCTTGCTAGAGCATCCTTTGAACACCATGTGTTTAACCTCTCTTGTTCTTCTTAAGTTGGTTGACCTTTGCGTGTGAGGATTGGTATCATCTCATCTTTAGATATGTAACCATATAGATTTCTTCCTTAAATATAAGCTTCCATTCTAAGGGACCAATCTGAGTAGTTACCTTGATCCAATTTGTTTATGGATGAAGGAAATCCATTTCCCATGTTGATTTCTTGTTGCTCTAATACCACTGTGAGGAGATGTATAGATAGGTTCTAGAGATGAGTTGGTGCTGCACAAAAACTACTCTACACCTACCAATCTGACTTCAAGAATGCATTATAGAATCATTTAGCTTCACAATGATGCATTTAGAACTACCAAGTCCTTTAGAGCATCACCTTCAATTGTTTTCATCAAAAGAGATAACTTCCATATGCTAGAAATATGAAGAACCTTCTATTTTGGGACTAGAAGCTTTTAGCACTATGCTCAGAGCTCACAAATTGGTACAAATTGACTAGAGAGCTTTTTCACACATCTCACTGGAGTATATATAGCTATAGCAAGTTACTTTATCAATCTAGTTGTACCTTACACTGAGAAATGAATTTAACAAGTCAAGGGGGTCATCCTGACCTTTCAGGATTTAGAAGGTATGGAGACATAGTCAGCTTTGTGACATCATAACTCGAGATCTACTGAACCAAACATGATGAGATTTGAGATGTAGGACTAGTCATTCCAATCTAACTATCCCAAGTTAAAGTATAAACAAATAATGACTATACATTAGAGAAATTGATTACGCAAGATCACTATAATGATGAAGATGCAACAAAGAACAGTAAACAAAAATGTGCTTGAAGAAATGTACCAAAATGTATATGCTAGTGAGCATATGAAAAAGGGAAGTGTAGTGAACTACACATACAGAAAGTGAGCTCAATTTTTGCTCACTCAGGTAGCTCAAAGTCTCTCTGCAACTAAAACCATCTCTATTTATACTCATAGTTTTGAGTTTGAATTTGAATTTTTCCTCACCTAAAAGTGTTCCTTTACTTTATGGACATAATTGATTTGATTCCTCCACCAAATATGTCGTAGCTCAACTCTCCTAAATCCACAAGGTTCCATCTTCTTTTGACACTATGCTCAAATTGAATAGCATGAGCTCACATGAGGTTCTATCTTGTGAGGTAACAAAAGAATGTATAGTCCTAAATAATTTGCAAAGCACTTAAGCATGCTAATTGTACCAATAGCTATGACACTTGTGTGTCCACCAATGGTTTTTTCTTCATTCTTGGTAACTCATCCATATCTTGGTTGAGCAAGAAGCAACCTACTATGGCCACTTCTAGTTGTGACACTGACTATAGGGAAGTTTTCACGATGAATGTTGAGTGTGTGTGGTTCCAATGCCTTTTTGGTGATTTGGGTGTTGGTCAGTCTTATAATGAGAGTGCATTTGGAGTTGTGAGGAACCCTCTGTTCCATGCTCGTACAAAGCACATTGAGGTGCACTATCATTATCTCAGGGAGAGGTTCCTTGTTGAAGAGATGATTTCAGTTATGTGCCCAAAATGGACAATGTTGCACACCTTTTCACAAAGGCTCTACCTAAGGAGAAGTTTGAAGCATTTATCTATGGGCTTACTTCCTTTTGTGGATTGATCTCTTTCCACATAGCTTGGACTTCCTTGTACATGAGTGCCAACACCTTGTTCAGTGCATCACTCCGAGGGGTCATTTGTTGATATATTTTGTTAGTGAGGTGTGTGAGTACACTTAAGACTTCCAAGGCACTTTTTTCCCACTTTAGGAGTTTTTTTTCCTCGGCTTGTATATATGCCTATAACCCTAATGGGGCACTTATTTCGTACATTCACTTGGTAATACATTGAGTATTTTGTTGTGTTCCAAGCTTCTTCTTCTTCTTCCTCGTGTTTTTTGTGTCCTTCCATAGATGTCAAACTTCAACACATATGGAGTGAAGGAAACAAAAAGAAGGACATGAAGGGAGCAAAAGGAAGTGCACATCCACCTTTAACCACCAAGAGAAAGAGGTGTAACCTAGGGATCGTGGTTGTACAAGAGATATGAAAATAACTCAAGAGCACAAATTCGATAATTTGGACAAATTCCTCCACTTGATTTATGAAAGATACAATCAAGTTCATAGACTTGACAATAAGGACTCAACCTAGCACCCTACTTGCCTTACAAGATGAAGAGGAGGATGTACTCACTTTTTGGGGAAATCATATTCTTTCATGTACATGCCAAAGTTGTTTCCTAGAACCCAAAGACATCAGTTTGGGCCTCAATATTTTGTATATAGAACTTTTGATAGTGAGACTAATGATGTTTTTTATTATTATAAATGTTTGAAATCAAGTAGTCTTAAATCTAATAAGTGTTTTTTACCTTTTTTTGTATTATTTTTTATTTTGAACAAGTGATCAAGGAGACAAGAGAGCATAGAAATATAAAATTTTAAAAAGGGGAAATGTGTGGAGGACATATCATGATGAGTACCCATTTTTTCGATCTCCTTCCAACACATCCAACATCCCCATAAATTGTACATTGGTCAAGAATATCTAATTTTCATAATCAAATTCCTTATCTAAATTTCATAATCAAATTCCTTATCTAAATTTTAGAGGGTTTTTGTCAATGATTCTTTTTTCATTGGCATCCCCGTGAGTGATCTAAGAATGTCTTCATTTACAAGACATGTGGATGACCCATATGGAGGCATATGGCTCAGAAATTGTGTCCAAACCCCTTATTAATTTTGGGAAACTTTGAATATGTAATCTTCAATTTCAATTTTCTACCAATTGAAAAGGCTTTTGGCTGAGATTTGTATGTCATTGGGATCTTGAACAATAGATGTAATGAACAACATATTTTGAACAACAAATGTGTTGAGTAACTTATTTACCAAATGAAACCTTGTTAGTTTATGCCATTTATCACCATCTATTCGGGTTCACCTTCATGATGTTCCAAAAAGTCATAAACATGTTTCATGGACAATATTAAATTACGAAAATAACCAAAGAAAATATGACAAGAGTAAGACAAAGTTCAAGATTCGTATCTTCTATTATTTTGTTTATTAAGAAACGTTTTCAACATTTGGAACTAAGCTCAACCTTGATTGAGGATGAACAATTTTTTTTAACTAAACTAAGACTAGCTAACACATTCACTATACATTTTGATTTCTAAGTAGTTTTAGTTATCTTGGACATTTTACTAGTAGTTTTAGGCTATTTTGCGTTATTTCTTATTCATTAATTCGATTATTTGTCAATACTTATGAAATT
The DNA here is from genome assembly GCA_020310875.1 of Ceratopteris richardii. NCBI lineage: Eukaryota > Viridiplantae > Streptophyta > Polypodiopsida > Polypodiales > Pteridaceae > Ceratopteris > Ceratopteris richardii. The sequence goes on from CM035411.1 coordinate 140,194,455, forward strand.
TTATGCTACACCCTTATTATTCGATCATATTATCCAGTGCCATGTTAGCTTATTTGAATAAGGGAATAGTGTCCCACCAAAAAATCTATTGCTTTTCAATCCAAAAAGTTTTCAATAAAAGATGTTTTGATAAAACATTATTTTACTAAAAAATGATTTGATCAAAAGATTTATCCATTAAATAATGCCCCGCAATGTACTATCACCAAAGTTATAATTTTTTTTGAACTTACAGTATATACAAGTCAAGGGAAAAAACACTTCTAAAGAGGGAAAAAAGTGCACTGATGGCCCTAAGTGTGTTCACGCACATCACTACTAAAATATATCAACAACAATAGCACTAGATCGATGGAAAATTTGTCATAAGAATCCATTGATTAATATCATGGTGATATGTCCATAGGGAAGCATGTTTTTGGAGGTAGTCCATACTTCTCTTAAGGAGATGTGAAGAGATGGATAGGTATGTGCTTGAAGATGAAGAGGTGTTGCAAAATCCTTGATCTACACCAGCCAAATGAACTCCACGAGTATATGGTGGGCCCTTTTAGCTTGGAAATGGATGTATTAGACACCCTATGTACCTTGGAAGATCACTCTCAAAAAGATAGATCAAAATAGATAAGTTGGAGTTAGCTCAGAGGTGAAAACTTGCAATTTTGGTTCATACACCTGTCCAGTGTTTTGCATAATTATCTGAGCATAGCAGCAATTAGCTTAATTCCTCTTGGGGAAGTCTAGATAACTTAAAGAGCTAACTTTCAAGATTAATCTCATAAAAAATAATGAACCACACACTGAGAATGAGGTTTAACAAGTGATGACATCATCCCGCTTTTCACGGGCTGCTACAGTTTGAGACCAGTGAGCAGAAAAATGAACATAACTCCGGATTTAAGAAACCAATGATTATGAAAATTTGTATGCTTATACTAGACAATAAGCTGAAGCCAAAAAGCTTTAAATCATTGAATGTGGGTAAGTACAAACTGAGAAACAGCTCTGACAAGATGAGTAAAAAAGTCGGGTACCTGACAGAGAAGTGAAAATGACAGACAGGGTTGACTTCAACTGAACATAACTCAAGCTTGCAATAGCCAAATGAAATGAAATTTTCGGAGCATATATTAGACTTTTAGAGCTAACTTTATCAAGTTAAATCACTGAAAATGAGTCCTATTCCTCCTTTCTGCCACTCCATTTTGCTCAGGAGTGTACCTTGTAGTTACCTCTCTTTTGATTCCTCTTTCTCGAAGAAAAGAATCAAACTCATCGGAGAAGTATTCTCCCCCTCCATCTGACCTTAGCATTTTTAGTGATTTACCTGTTTGATTCTCCACAAGAGCCAAATATCTTTTGAAACATGAGAAAACTTCATTTTTGTGTTTCATAAAGAATAGGATAGTCCATCTGCTGCAATCATCAATAAAGGAGACATAATACCTTGATCCAGATATTGAAGCTTCCTTGCTAGGTCCCCATACATCTGTATGAACCAACTCCAAGAGATCTCCATGCATATAACCTTTCTTCATGAATGGTAACCTATGAGACTTTCCAAATTGACATGCACTACACTTATAAATCATATTTTGTTTTGACAAATTAGGGAGTCCAAGTACACTTTGGTCCCTGCAAATTTGCTTTAATGACCTTTCACCAATATGTGCTAACCTTTTGTGCCATACTTCCAATTCTGTGAGTGTCTGACTACCATAATTAAAGAGAGCAATGTTTCTAGTGTCTTGTAATTCAAATGTGAACAATCTACCTGCCTTTTCACCTTTTGCAATTCTTCTGAATCCTTGACTTGGATCTTCAACAAATGCTCCTGCTTTTGTGAACCTGACTTGCAACCCTTTCTCTACTATCTGCCCAACACTTATCAAATTCTTTGTAATGGTAGGGACATAGAGTACCTTACTGAGTAGGTTGATGTTTCCATCAGGTGCTTTGACATTGCTTATTTTTTCCACAAGATGTCTTGTATTATCTCTTGTTTGTACCTCATGCTTATTCCTTCGATCTTCCAAATCTGATAGGAGTGCCACATTTCCTGCCACATGATTTGAACAACCTGAATCTATGTAGAAAACATGCTCATCAGATTTACCTTGTGGCATAGCCATGTTGATGATTAATAATGAATCCTCTTTGTTTGAGTCTTCTGTGTAGTTATTGAAGTCTCTCCTTCCTTTGTAGCCTCCTTGATAGTTTGAATGATTGTAGTTGTTGTAGTTGCCATGATAATTGTTGAACCTTCCTCTTGAGTAGCCATAACTTCCTCTATTGTATCCTTTGCCTCTTTGATTCCTGGAATTCCTAAAGAAATTTTCAGTTGTATGATTAGTTAATCCACAAATAGAACATGAGTTGGAGTCTTGGGATCTCCCCCTGCCTTGTCTACCTCCTCTTCCTCTACCTCTGCCATGTCTTCCTCTACCTGCATAGTTAACTTGATATGTACTTGCTTCATCATCCACTTTCTTTGCCTTTCCTTTGTTATCTTTGGACTTGCTTTTATCAGTGTATAAAGCTGAAGATTGATTACCTTTAGAGATTTCTCCATTTTTTATAAGCTTTGCCTCTTGAGTAAGTAGTTTTCCAATGAGTGTATTGAAATCAGGTACATGCATGTCCATGTACAAATCCATAACTGTGGTGAATGCTTCCCACTTGTCATCTGCCTTCAAGCCATTGATGACCTGCCTTACAATTTGCTCTTCATCTATTACCTCTCCAATGCTTCCCAACTGATCTGCTATGTCCTTGAGCTTTGTGACAAAATCGGTCACATTTTGTTTGGGAGCCTTCTTGAGAGTTGTGAAATCCAGCCATAGTTGATGCTTCCTAGCTTTGGGACTTGAAGAGAAAAAGGCTTCAACTGCATCCCACACTTCTTGAGATGTCTTACAACTTCTAATGTGAGGCAAAAAAAAATCTGAGATAGAGTTGAGGAGATAAGACCTTGCAAGTGCATCCTTGGAGCGCCATGTGCTCAATCTTTCTTGCTCTTCTTGTGTTGGTTGACTTTTGTTCCTGAAACTTGGCATAACTTCATCTCCAGCCACATAACCATATAAACTTCTACCTTAGAGATAAGCTTCCGTTCTTAATGACCAAGCTGAGTAGTTACCTATGTCCAATTTTTCAATTGATGAAGGAAATCCATCTGCCATGTTGTCCAACCTTGCTCTGATACCACTGTGAAGAGATGGATAGGTATGTGCTTGAAGATGAAGAGGTGTTGCAAAATCCTTGATCTACACCAGCCAAATGAACTCCAGGAGTATATGGTGGGCCCTTTTAGCTTGCCAATGGATGTATTAGACACCCTATGTACCTTGGAAGATCACTCTTAAAAAGATAGATCAAAACAGATAAGTTGGAGTTAGCTCAGGGGTGAAAAACTTGCTATTTTGGTTCATACACCTGTCCAGTGTTTTGCATAATTCTCTGAGCACAACAGCAATTAGCTTAATTCCTCTTGGGGAAGTCTAGATAACTTAAAGAGATAACTTGCAAGAGTAATCTCATAAAAAATAATGAACCACACACTGAGAATGAGTTTTAACAAGTGATGACATCATCCCAATTTTCACGGGCTGCTATAGTTTGAGACCAGTGAGCAGCAAAATGAACATAACTCCCGATTTAAGACACCAATTATTATGCAAATTTGTATGATTATACTAGAAAATAAGTTGAATCTGAAAAGCTTTAAATCATTGAATTTGGATAAGTACACACTGAGAAACAACTCTAACAAGATGAGTAAAAAAGTCGGGTACGTGACAGAGAAGTGAAAATGACAGACAGGGTTGACTTCAACTGAACATAACTAAAGCTTGCAATAGCCAAATGAAATGAAATTTTGTGAGCATATATTAGACTTATAGAGCTAACTTTACCAAGTTAAATCACTGAAAATGATGCACCAAGCTCAAAGAAACCATCTCTGTAATCTGACGAAAAAAACTGAGAGATATGGCAGTGAGTAGTACACTTCACAAGAACATGGAAATATGAACTCAAATGATCATGAAAATGAAAGTATATTGCTTGTACAATACAATGGACTTATTGATACATATGTGTGCCTTGTAATCACACCTTGATATGGCATAAAGCTCAGCTCTTGGAGGTCTTCACATAGGTCTCTCTAACCACGACTAAAACTGCCATCTATTTATAGTTGAGTTTGGGAGGCTAACTTCCCTCAATCACTCTCCAATCAATTAGTGATTGATTTGATTCTCTACCTACCACAAATCACGAATTCGTGGCTCTTCTTTCCCTTTTTGATCAAGTGGACTCAACCACTTAAGATTCTTTCACTTTTACATTAAGTAAACTCTTCAGAAGTTACAAGAGGTAGTTCACAAGTGAACTTTACATTGTCTTCATTTTAAGGCTTCTTCTATCACTTTGTGGGACTCAAGCCAATACTTAGGCTTGTCATAGACTTGCTCCAACAGGAGACAATTTAGGTTTCCTTGTAAAAATAGATGAAAATGATATAGCTTGCATGTGGGGTTTGAAGAATGACACTATGATAGTGATCGATAATGAATCTAATGTTTAAAGTATTGGAACTGTGATACAAAACAAATATGAAGGTACTACTTGGTTTGAGCTCACACACTAAGTCTACTTTTGAAAGATATGGTATATTATCATTCATCAAACAAAGTTTATTAGATGCAAATCATGTGGCCAAATTTATGAGAGTATCAATTTTTATATGCACTCTTTGGTTGAAAATCTCCCAATAAAACATTTCATATATTTTGTGCTACATGATTTGCAATAGCTTATATTATGCTCAATGGATTATTGGAAGACAAGATAACACTTATATAAATGATTACAGATTGAAGAAGGCAGGCATATCTAGAGAAGTATCAATCTTGTCAAGTTGTGGCTTTGAAGTGTATCTCTCTTATTGAGTCACAAAATTTCTAGCATAATCTTGAAAAAAAACTATTGGTATCACTAAACCCTTTGTTGTGAGTTTTACAAATTGTTGATATCAATAAGTTTCTAATAGGATCACCTTATTGGACTATTTTAGAAGCTATTCAAAAATTGAAAGGCTTTAATCATTTCTCATCAAGAGAAAAAATGCAGATTGTATCATTACCGAAGAAAGGATGGATGAAAATGCTTACTCATTCACGTGGCACAACATTTATCTCAAATCAAACCTTTCAACTCAATGGTGAAACATCAAACAAAGAGTTCATGGAAATTTTAAAAATGTCATGTCAATTCTTACTTCTAGGCATAGATGTCATAGGTGCCTTATGTAAATGGAGAAGAAAGTTTTGGAGATCTATGGCACATTGAAGTGATTCAAAAGCATCCACCTCTTATATGGTGGAAAGAGTGTGGAGGTGAAACAATGAATTTTTGCAACATATAGGTATGAGAGAACTTTTTGTAATAGCTTCAATCAATAGTTGTGAACATAATTGGAGTGCATATGATTTTCTTCATTCAAAACAAAGAGATCACGTAAGTGTATAATGTGAAAATGAATTGGTGCATGTTTTTTGAAATATGAATTTGTTACATGCTCTAACCAAGATAGGTTCTGCAGTAGCACAACAAAATTTTGGACTATTTCAAAGTCATGAAAGTTTAGCAAATTTCATGGATTGATCATGAATTAGATGTAGACCACACTGATGGTTCAGACATGGAAGAAACAAATGACATGATACCTATAATAGATCATAATATACAAAATGAAGAAAGTGATGTATTCTAAATACTTTGATTATATTCAATTGAAAAAAGTGTCTTTATTATAAAAGATAATTCTAAATATTACAAAAAGTGGATTGTCTATTCAGTATTTTGTTGATGTAGTAATTCATAAATAGTGAACCTATCAAAAGATGATGCTTCTCATAGTATTCCATATATGTTCTTATATGCATCTAGAGATGTTTGTAAAAGTTTCACTTGATTTACTAAATTATGAATTAACTTTTGTTAATTATCAATTGCTTTGTGAAAACCTAGAATTTTGAATCCTTTATTGTATAACTCTGCTTGCTCTGATGATAAATCTTGAATAAGGTTATGTTCTTTGGGTAGAAGAATATATGGCCGCTTTTGAAGAATAGGGCCTTCATGTTCTTGATTACAAATGTTTGCATTCTTTTGAGGATGGTCCAAACATTCTTCGGGCAATCATACCAATCTACACATCTGTTAGATAGATAGTTAGATATATTTATTGATAAATATATATAAATCTATCATAATCACTTTATAGATAAATGTCCATCATAATCATTTCATATCAAAATGCGTCATAATCAGTTCATATTAAAATCCACATAATCACTTCATGTATCATAAAAACTTTTCAAGTTAAAGTACCAAGTATATAACATCAACACAATAATTGAATTCAACACAATGACAAAAAATTGATGCTTGATTAATAAACATGTTCCTTGACAGAAATTCACTTCAATATGTTCTTAAACCATCAATATCGGATATCTTCAAACCATAATCAACAAGGCTTGAAAATACTCTAAGAAGCTTATCTATGTCTACTCTTTTCATTACAATATCATACACTTGAGTATGGAAAACATAAATGAAGAAGCTGAACCTTCTGATACAGGGGACTACAGGAATATCCTCAAATATATATATACAAATAGGTTTGGAGCCTATGTATATCAAGATGGGTTACATAAAGATCTCATTAAATTGAGGAACTTAGAAATACCTATAAATTTGATGCCTGTAGCTCAATTTAAAGATGATAAGTATGAGGATAGAGAGGGGTGTACTTATTTCACAAATGACTCGGATAATACAAATGAACTAGGGCAAGACACAGATCAAGGAAATTGGGAACAAAACTTAGAACAATCTGATATTCCTAGAACAAACAAGAATCACACTACTCTAAAGCCACAGAGAGAAAGAAGACAACAATCATCTCCGAACCCTTTCATCAAAGAAGGAGTAAACATGCAACACTTTCCTATAAGGAGGAGGCGAGAATGGAATAACAACGGGAGAATAATGAGACCTTATTAAGTAGCTAATGCATGAAAAACTAGTATGATGGATCAACATATCCTCATGATCATGTGGTTGAGTATAAACAAATCCCTAGAGAAGAACAAATCCAAGATTACAAAACTCGATTTGAAGTCTTTGGATTAACTTTATCGGGGCCAACATTGACCTGGTTTTTACCATTAACAAAGGAGATGTTTAGAGACATAACAAAGTTTTTGGAAGGATTCATAGGGGAATTTTCCAAGACACGAATCAAACATAGTACTCCACATTAACTCACACATTCAAACAAAATAAGAATGAAAGTGTAAGGGAAATAGCAAGAAGATTCAAGCAATATCTAGACAGATATCCTAAAGAAGAAAAGCCATCAATGCCCAAAATAGTGTCTGTATTCATAGAAGGATTAACAAACGCACAATTCAGAACTATGGTCTATTGTAGAAGATGTCAAGATCTAGACTCATGTGTGAAAGAAGCAATTGACTTAAAAGAAAATAGGGGAGATGATCTTCAAATATTTTAACATCAAAAACAAAATGAAACCATGTTACCCCCAACAGAAGAATTGGCAAATGCTATAGCAATTTCCTTAAGATCAACAACTAGATGCGATATACCCAGTTCAAAATTGATACAACATAGGATGTACATACCTCTATCCTGCAAGAATGCATCAAATTCATTTGAGAAGTACTCACCTTCTCCATCTGACCTTAGTCTCTTTAGACTTCTTCCTGTTTGGTTTTCCACAAGTGTAAGATACTTCTTAAAGCAACTGAACACTTCATCTTTGTGCTTCATAAAATACAAGATAGTCCACCTAGTGAAATCATCAATGAAAGACACATAGTACCTTGAGCTAGAAATTGAAGGGTCCTTACTTGGCCCCCACACATCTGTGTGGACAAGCTCCAAGTAATCCTCATGCATATAACCTTTCTTTGAGAAGGGTAACCTATGAAATTTACCAAACTGACATGCACCACATTTATAGATCATGTGTTGCTTGGATACATTAGGTATCCCAAGCACACATTGATCTCTACATATTTTCTTTAAGGTTCTGTCACCAATATGCCCTAATCTTTTATGCCAAATCTCAAGCTCAGATAATGTTTGATCCTTGTAATTATAAATTGCAGTATTCCTTGTATCTTCAAGTTCAAATGTAAATAATCTACCTGGCTTTTCTCCCTTGGCAATTCCCTTGAATCCATGTTGGGGATCCTCCACAAATGCTCCATATTTGTTGAACCTAACCTACAAACCCTTTTCCACAACCTATCCAACACTCATCAAATTCTTGGTGATTGTAGATACATAAAGAACCCTGCTCAACAAATTTCTATTCCCATTAGAGTTTTTAACATTTCCTACCTTGACCACTAAATGCTTGGTGTCATCACCTGTTTGTACTTGGTGCTTTCCCTTGGGTTCCTCAAGGTCAGAGAGAAGAGCTACATTGCCTGCCACATGGTTTGAACAACCTGTGTCAATATAGAAGAGGTGTTCATCATTCATACCTTTCTTTGAAGTCATGTTCATAATCACAAGGGAATCCTCTTGATAGTCTATCTAATTGTTATAGTCCTTTCTTGATTTAAAGCCTCCTTGATAGTTGTTGTTATAATTGTTGTTGTAGTTGTTGTTGTAGCCAAGGTTGTAGCTTTGGTTATGGTTGAACCTTCCTCTTGATTGTGTGTAGCCACCTCTTTGATATCCTCTTCCTCTCTGATCCTTGAAGTTCCTATAGCACTCATCTATAGTGTGATCAGACAATCCACATATGTTGCATGGGGAAGAGTTGAAAGTTCTCCCCCTACCTTGCTTACTTCCTATGCCCCTTCCTCTTGAGTTCCTACCTCTCCCTACATAGTTAGCTTGAGAAGTAGTACCTTCATCTTCTACTTTCTTGCTTTACCCTTTGTCTTTATTCTTTCCTTTATTTGTGTATAGGGCAAAAGAGTTGTTACCTCTAGATGAGTCTCCATTTTTTTTAAGCTTGGCTTCATGAGTATACAGTTGCCCCATGAATGTGGTAAGATCTGGAATCTACATGTCCATGTATAAGTCCATGGCAGTTGTGAAGGCTTCCCATTTGTCATCTACCTTGATGCCATTGATCACTTGTCGCATTATCTGCTCCTCTTCAATATCTTCTCCTATGCTTTCCAATTGGTCAGCCACATCTTTGACTTTGGTCACATTTGTCTCCCAAGTCAAATGACTTTTACAATGGTTAATAGTAAAAACTCATAAGCAATGGTTCATATGATCCTTCCAATGTTTGCACAAAAAAACTCCTTCCATGCTTAGCCAAGTGTGAAGACTTGGCATTTACACTAGAAAAGTAGTCCCAGTGAAATATATTCCAGCAAAGGAAAAATTAGAACAGACAGTGGGAACATTCAAAGAATATTCAGAAGAACATCTTGGATGTTATGAGGATTATTCTATTGATCATATGATTGGGAATATAATTATAATAAGGAACCGGATTTACAAGCATTGGATTTGGATAATGGGAGAATTGAAATGGATGCAACAACCTTCATGTATATAACCAAAAACTACATGTCAAACACAAAACCCCAATACAAGACTACTTAGAAGATAATATGTTATAGGTGTGGAGGAGATCATTTCATGAGAGGTTGTACTCAACCACCTACATTAAGAGTACAAGGAGCCTACTCTAAAGACTATGGTAGGGATCATTTAATCAAAGATTGCCCTAGAAATCCTCAAAAATAGACCTCAATTTCCTATGTTCCTTTGAAATCGTAGAAATTCTTGATAACATGAAGCAAGAACAAAATGAGACGATTCCCATACAAGCAATGAAAAGATCAAACACAAGAGAACAAAAAGCAACATTAAAAAAAGAAAAGAATGAAGTATGAAAGAATGGCTCATGGAAGGAGAGAAGGGCAAAACAAAAAGCTAGGTGGGAGAAGAAACTAGAGGAAGTTGAAAAGGGAACACAAAATGGAGTGGGCAATACATCACAAAACCAAAACCCAAACCATTTTCTAGAGAGGAAAGTATCTCAAGATCTAGATACAATAATTCAAGCTTACAAAGGAAGAATAAAAGAAGGCCCTAGTGTAAAATGTCATGAGGAAGGAGATAAGGAAGAGAGCTCACACACACACTCTCACTCTCAAGGAGAAGCACACACACAGATTGAGGCAAGGAAGAAAATGATCTTCTTCTTTTTCTTCTATTACATAAAAAGGAATGTACAAGAATGACCTGAAAACAAGAATACAACAAGTGCAATATATAAAGATCAGTACATACGAAAAAACCTAATTTCTGCGAATGAGTGAGCAGGCAAGGAACAAATGTGCCATCACTCTCGGTAGATAAATCTAATAAAGCTCAATGAAGTATCCCTAACATATACCGACGTGACCACTATACATGTCAGAGAAACGAAAAATGGGTACGTGTCATCCTGGATCATCACATGTTGAGCTTGATATCTCAACACTCCCCCTCAAGCTCAAAGCCATATCTTGTAATCCAAGCATCTCTCGAAACATCTTCAACTTATCAGCTCCAAGTGCTTTGGTGGAAATATCAGCAACATGCTCATCTGTTCTCACATAAACAAGATCAATATCACCTGCTAATACCTTCTCTCTGATGAAGTTATAATGTACCTCGATATGCTTTGTTCTAGCATACAGGGTTCTGTGCTAACTGTATGCTGCTAAGATTATCAAAATAGATAGTGACATGCTTTTGCACTTCCACACCTAAATCTGCAAGTAACATCTCCAGCCATGATGCCTCACATGCTGCCATTGCAGCACCTCTATACTCAGCCTCTATACTCGACAAAGCAATAGTGGGTTGTTTCTTGATGCTCCATGTAACAGCTGCACTCCCAAGTGAGAATAGAAAACCACTAGTGGATCTTCTATCTGGAATGCTACTAGCCCAATCTGCATCGATGTATCCATAAACCTACAAATCTACACCAACCTCATAAAACAATGCATAATACAAAGTAGCACTCACATAATGTAGAGTGCGCCTCAGAGCATCCAAATGTGGCTTCTTGGGAATCTGCATAAATTGACTTTCAAGTCCAATAGTATAGCTTAGATCAGGCCTTGTGATTGTAAGATATATAAGACTTCCCACAATTTTCTTGTACATAGTAGCATTTCCCAATGCTTCACTTGGTGTAGTATCCAACTTCAAATTTTGATCTAATGGCATAGAAATTGGCTTACAACCAGCCATACCATACTTTTGGAGCATATTCAAGGCATATTGCCTTTGTGACATCCATATACCTATTTATGTACATATAAACTAAATGCCCAAGAAATAGCGCAGCACACCAAGATCTTTCATGTCAAATTCCTGCATAAGAATTTGCTTTACCTCTTTGATGCTTCCTTCATTATCACCACCTACAATTAGGTCATCAACATAAATAGCCACAATAGTGATGCCATCATCAGCCTTCCTTGCATATGGTGAGTGATCTGCATCACACGTAGAAAACCCAATGCTGGTTAAGTAATCATCAATCCTTGCATGCCATGCGCAAGGGGCTTGCTTCAGCCCATACAAAGCCTTTTGCAACCTGCAAACATATTCTGGATGCTTTGAATCTTCATATCCTTGTGGATGGTCCATATATACTTCTTCCTGTAACTCACCATGTAGGAAAGCATTCTTCACATCCATCTAATGCAAACTCAATCGTTTTGCTGTAGCTAATGCAACAAGTGTCCTAACAATAGACATTTTAGCTACAGGGCTGAATGTTTCCTCATAATCAATGCCATATGTTTGTGCATATCCTTTAGCTACCAATCATGCTTTATACCTGCTTATGCTACCATCAGCATCATGCTTTACCTTGTAAACCCATTTGTAGCCTATGGGTTTCTTTCCTTGTGGCAATGGAACCAACTTCCATGTATCATTTCCATAAAGTGCAGCCATCTCCTCATCCATAGCTTTTTGCCAATTTGGAATTCCAATTGCATCTTCAAAGCAAGAAGGTTCAGCATCTTGTATTACCTTTGTCATGGAGGCACAATGACGAGCCATGTAACTATCATATGTCAATTGTTGCACTAAATTCCGCATACTCCCAGATCTTCTTGGTCCTGGGTCACTTCTCCTTGTATCATCTACATGTGCCCTTCTTACTCCTGGAGTCTTCACAGAGGGCAATCCAATTTCCTCATCAAAAATCTTTTCTGAATCGCTTGAATCTCCATCAACGTCTTCAAAACCTCCACATGTTTTATGACCAGCTGAAAGCTTTTCTTTAGCTTTCTTGGATGTATTTGATGAATTTTCTAGATTGAAATTTCCACGTAATCTTCCACTCCATGGATTTGAGTTGGAACTATTGCTTAGTGATGCATCCGGTCCACTCAAAACCTCAGATTTTGCACTTCATTTTTTAGCATTTTCTTTGTCATTTGGTTCAAGACTCACTCCTTCTTTGGCATCTACATAGAAGCTTGACATTTCATCAAATAGCACATCTCTGCTCACCTTTACCTATCATGTGAGTGGGTTATAACATTTATATCCCTTTTGCTCAAGAGAGTATCCAATGAAGAAACTTTTCTACTTTTGGATCAAGCTTCATCCTCAATTCATCTGGGACATGTACATATGCAATAAAACCAAAAACTTTCAGATGTGATAAGTTTGGCTTTTTACCTATAAACTTCTCTTCAGGTGTAACTTGATGTACAACAGCAGTCGGAGTTATGTTCATGATGTATAGAGCAGTATGCACAGCTTCTTCCCAATAACAATAAGGCATATTCTTCTCAACCATCAAGGCTCTTGCTATTTCTACAATATGTCTATTTTTGCGTTCAGCAATGCCATTCTGTTGTGGTGTGTACCTGCATGAAAACTGACGCCGAATTCCATGATTTTTTAGAAATTTGTTGAACTAATTTGACATGTATTCACCTCCTCCATCAGATCTTAATGTCTGAATGTACTTCCCTGTCTGCTTTTCCACCATAGCTTTAAAATTTTGGAAGTGAGTGAACACCTCGCTCTTCTCTTTCATGAAATATACCCATACTTTGTGTGTATGGTCATCAATGAAAGTAACATAAAACTTGCAACCACCCATAGATGTGGTCTTTATTGGACCCCAAACATCTGTATGTACTACTTCTAGTTCATTCTCAGTAACATGCTTGTCATGTGGAAATGATGGTCTTGACTGTTTACCAAATTGACATGTTGCACATACCTTTTGCATTTCTGCAACTTTGAAATTCAGTAGACCATGGACAATCTCCTTTGAATGCATCAATTTCAGCCTTTGCAAGTTTGCATGTCCAATCCGTTTGTGCCACATCTCTATATCTGCAATAACTCCTGCACATTTTGCAAACATGGTTGCATTCATTTCAGGAATCTTCACATTTAACATGAACATCCTACCCACTTTGTTTCCTTTGGCAACCAATCGTCCATCTTGCTTGTACTCTTCTACATATAATCCATCAGCATTGAACCTAACTTGACATCCCTGATCAACCATTTGTCCAGCACAATCCAGATTCTTTGTTATATTTGGAACATGCAGCACATCAGCAAGATGTTTTACCTTCCCGTCCTCCATAGACAATGCTATGTTTCCTGTATGCTCATCACCTGTTTCAACATATTCAGGAACTAGCATTTTCTACAAACTACTAAACCATTCTACATGACTGGTCATGTGATTTGAAGCACCTAAATCAACATACCAAACATTATCATTCGATTTTGAAATACCAGCAAACATCGTATTCATCATGTCATGTTGAACCATGAACAGCTTCTCAGAATCATCTGCACTTGTGGATGCATAGTTGTTTTGTTGCCTTCTGTTATTTTGATTCTTCAACCTGCAATCACATTCAAAGTGTCGAGGTTTACCACAATTCCAGCATCCTTTACTATCATTACCTGAATCATTTCTTTGGAAATTTATGCGACCTCTTTGGCTCCCCCTGCCTTGAAACTGTCCTCTTCCTCCAGCATGATTCTGTTGTTGACCTTGGTCTTGGTTATTGTTTCCTCTTCCACTTCCCAAGCCTCTAGCTCTGCCTCTTCCTCTGCCAGAGTAGAATACCTGCTCAGAACTGGGCTTTCCTTGGGAGTTTGAATCCTCACCAAGATTCTTTTCTTCAATAATCAGGATAGATACCAGATCAGCAAAATTCAAAATATTTTCCCTAGTCTATATGGAAGTTTTGAACTGCTCATATACAGCTCCTAAACCACAAAGACACACTTCCACCTTATCATCATCATCTACATTCACGCCAATAGATGCAAGTGACTTACATATGATTTTGATTTTCAAGGTGTAGTCACTTACCGACATGCTCTTCTTCTCCAATGTATGCAACTCGTTCTTGAGTTGCAATTTCCATGCCTTTGTATTGGTCTCATACAATGTGACCAAACTGTTCCAAGCCTCTTTTGGAGTCTTGGCATCTTGTATGTGTCGAATCATGCTGTCCTGTATGCTAATAGATAGCCAGTCATTACCTTTTCTGCTCCTTCATTCCATTCCTCATATGCTCTTACCTAATCTGCAGTCCGATTCCTTTCTGGTAACTGCGGAGCATTTTCATTCTCTCCTTCGATGTAGTTCTAGTAGCCTTTTGCCATTAACAAATTTGTCATTTTGAATCTCCAAGCATGGAAGTTGTTCTTGTCGAGCTTATTGCTCATAAGCTGACTCATTCCATCTGTGTTTGCCATTTTGCAGCAATTCACAACACTACAAAACACTACAAGCAGCACTTCCGCTTGAACACTATCACACTATGACGTGACAGTTTGATATCAGAAAAACACAGTTTTCGTGAATCAATAGTACACGGAATCACTTGAAATTCTAGATCTGGAATATATGAGTGTTGCCGAACACAATGCAAGTTACAGTTTCTAAAATTGACCTGGTTTTTTTTGTGGGCCCCACCTTGGGGGCTCAAAACGAAGGTCGAGATGGCTTCAAAACTTTGATCTGATGGTCTTCTACCTTTATGCCGATTTTCATATCAAACGGAGGTCATTTGTGAATCACGTTTTCTCCACGCCTTGTTGCGTACTCTTCACTGTCGCCTTCTCCACGAGCTCTCTACAGCCACGCTGGCTCTCATACCATGTCACGAGGAAGGATATAAGGAAGAGAGCTCACACACACACTCTGACTCTCAAGGAGAAGCACACACACAGATTGAGGCAAGGAAGAAAATGATCTTCTTCTTTTTCTTCTATTATATAAAAAGGAATGTACAAGAATGACCTGAAAACAAGAATACAAGTGCAATATATAAAGATCAGTACATAAGGAAAAACCTAATGTATGTGAATGAGTGAGTTGGCAAGGAATAAATGTGCCATCACTCTCGGTAGATAAATCTAATAAAGCTCAATGAAGTATCCCTGACATATACCGGCATGACCACTATACATGTCAGAGAAACAAAAAACTGGTATGTGTCATCCTGGATCATCACATGTTGAGCTTGATATCTCAACATAAAAGATTATGAAAAATTGTATCCTTTACGTGAATTGGAAAAGGAAAGGATGGATTTGCAAGGAAGTAATTGAAAAGACACAACAAGAATTAGAAAAAAGGAAACTATGATTTCATGAACAAACAAACACTAGAGTTACAAGAGAAAGTCTAGGAGGAAATATTTAGAGAAAAAATGAAAGAAAGTTGCAAAATACTTTCGGAGCAGGAAGAAAAGGGAAGGAAGGAACAACTAAGTAGGAAAGAATTAATGTTAAAAATGCAAGTCAAATTTTCAAATCATTGCAGTTTGCAATGTCATTGGACATTGGGGGAATTAATTCAAGGAAATCTTGACTTACAAAATTTTATCATAAAGACATCAGAAATCCTAGACGATCAACCACATAATGAACAAATTCTACGAGTGCCAATAGATAAAATAGGAGGATATTGTGAAGGAGAAGAAGGAAATACTATACTTTCAGTTTATGTTGGTAATAATCATACAAAGGCCATTTTGAATAGTGGAGCAGGTGTAGCCATCATGACTAAAAGAACTTGGGAGGAATGGGGAGCTAAAACACTTCATGCCACCAAAATGGAACTTCAATTGGTAGATGGGCACATTGAAACACCAATAGGATTATGGGAGAAAGTGATAATAGAGATTTGTGGAATTGAATTAGAACACACTTCTGCAATAGCTGAGTTTCCACAACTCACTTCATATGAGATTATAATGGGAAGACCTTTTATGAGATGGATGCAGGTGGTTCAAGATTGGGGAAAAGATTGTTTGTATTTACAAAATAAGGGAAATGTTACCAAATACAATCTCAGGAATGGAAATTATCATTATATACCTCCATAAGAATAGTATAAAATACACCATGAACAAGATGACATACTTGAGTCTGATGATAGTAAAAGTAATGAAGCACCACTTTGGAGTTGTATTTCCACAAAAAAGAAACTGCTAAAAAGATTTTTATTAAGGAAAGAAGATTGCATAAATGAACGAACGATGGTAGATAATTGGTATATTCCTCAAAAGTTTAATGATGAAGAATTTGAACCATATGGATGGAGTCAGATTCTGTCAACATTGGATATAGCAAATGATGAACATGTGGGAATAAACTTTCAAAATGAGGAAGGTTATGATATCTTTTATGTGGGAATAAGAATGATAAGAACTACAAAGGAAGAAGAAGTAGCTCAAGGAAAGGTGAGTACTTAAGAAATCCCCAATAAAAAGACATATTTGGAGGAAGTACAGGCTACAGATGTAATCAAAGGCGAGATCTTAGGCAAGAATAGCAGTTATATACACAAAGAAGATTGGAAACAACAACTACGAAAGAAAAAAATACAAGATTAAAAAAAAGAAGAAGAAGGAAGTTTTGATGTTCTAGCTAATTTTAAAATGTATGATGTTGAAGACAAATTGTTGTTGACGATAAAACCCAAAAGAGAAAAGGAGAAAGGACATTCATATGATAATGAAGAACAAACAAAAAAAATTGTAATAGCCAGAGAAGAGAAGAAGATAGACACATACCAATAGCAGATGACATGGAAAACGATGAAGAAGAAAACCTTATAAAGTTATTCAGAGAATTCATGGATGTTTTTGCCTACAATTATAATGATTTGAAAGGAATAGATCCCAATATTTGTGTGCATAAAATACCTATTGCACCAAATGCCAAACCAAGTAAGCAAAGACACTATACTTATAATGATAAGTCCTCTGCTAAGATTAAGGAAGAAATAGATAAGCTATTGGCAATCAATTTCATTTATGAAATTTAGTATAGAAAGTGGACATCTCCAATAGTTGTAGTGCCTAAAAAGAATGGAAAACTAAAGGTTTGCATCAGTCTTAAAAGACTTAATGCTGCAACTATTAGGGATAGCTATCCACTACCAATAACAAATCATCTATTACAAAGGGTATCTAGAAAAGAATTTTATAGTTTGTTGATGGATTCTCAGGATATAACCAAGTACCAATTGCATTAGAGGATCAACACAAGACTGCTTTCGCTACTGAATAGGGTATCTATGCATTTAGAGTTATGCCCTTTGGTTTGACAAATGTGCTTGCCACATTCCAAAGGTTCATGTGCCATGTGTTTTATTTTCTCAAAAGTATAATGGAGATATATGTGGATGATGATGGGGGATGATTCTAACACCCCATTGCAAGAATGGAAGATGGCTGCCCTCCACTAGGTCCACAAGCAGTGATATATGCCCTTCATTCTGAACTTTTCTCTGCACTAGTACCGAGACTTAAATTGAAATTTCCCAAACTTGTAGTAGACTATAATTGCTACCCAACACAAATTAAATCATCAAAAATGGATATTCTAGCTAGGAGAATCACCCTCTACAAAACACGCTACCTATTTGCAACACTCAAGCTGCATATGTGCAAAAATATACCTTCACAAAGTTGGTAGTTTCTCACAACTCGCTCAGCCAAACAACTTGAAACTTTGGCAAAGTTCAGGGCACTATATGAAAGACCAAAGGAAGCTTGAAATCAATGAAAATGAGTACAATGAGAGAGCAAAAGATACTCTACAATTCGGTACAATCAGATTTGGAAAAACCTAACTACACCTCTAGATAGAGAGGAGCAAAATCATGAGAAAATGAGGTAAGCAAGCAAGGGGGCTGCTTTTTGGAGTTTATGAATTCATTGAACTAAGTGGGAAACTCATGGAATGCATACAACTCAAGAAACATATGTGGGATGATGCTTATATAGAGTTTCACTTTTTGTACAATCTAGCTAACCACCCATCAATCAATGTAGGTACACTTTTGGGTGGCTAATTTGATAAGATTTGAATTTGATTGAGTTTGGTGGAGCTTCTAACTTTATTTCACAACTTTGGTTCCTCCCGTTTTATTGTTCCACTTGCAAAACTCATGGTTGAGCCCTTTTGCATGATTGAGACTTGATTTTCAACACTCCCTTTCAAGTCTCAATGCCTAGGTCCTTCATTCCAATGCATGCCTTGAAGTGTTGTAGCTTTACTCCATCCAATGCTTTGGTAAACATATCTACATATTGGTTCTTTGTATTGAAATGCTTCACCTTGACATCCTTTGACATGATCTTCTCTCTAATAAAGTGGTAATGCACTTCTGTGTGCTTCGAGCTTGCATGGAACATCGGATTTTGAGCCAGGCATATGCTACTTATGTTGTCATAAAAAATAGGTACTTGCTTAACCTGCAAATCAAGATCAACAAACAACTTCATGAGCCACATAAGCTCACATGAGACTTGTGCTAAGCCTCTATACTCAGCTTCGATTGATGAGAGAGCCATTGTTGGTTGTTTCTTTGACATCCATGAGATGGGCTTCTTCCCTAGCATGATAACATATCCGCTAGTGCTCCTCTTGTCATCTTTGGAACCCACCCAAGCATCATCACAATAAGCTTGTACATTTAATCCATCATCAAATGGATAATATAGACCTTCATTCACTGATCCTTTGAGGTACCTAAGTACCCTTTTGTCTACAGCAAGATGAGGTACTCTTGGTGCTTGCAAAAATTGAGATACCACTCCAACTACATGTGCAATATCTCGCCTTGTCATAGTAGCATACAAGAGAGAGCCAATTATTGACCTATACATGGTGACATCCTTCACTTCTTTACCTTCATGAAAACTTAGTTTAACATTTACTTCTAATGGATTTGAATGGGCTTGCAATCACACAAGCCAAACTTCTTCAAAAGATCTAAAATGTATTTCCTTTGCATCAAGTATATACCTTACTCTTTATATGGTATTTCAATCCCACGGAAGTACCTTGAAATCCCTAAATCTGATATTTTAAACTCACATCCAAGCTTCCTCTTTATGTCCTTGATGTTGGCTTCATCATCCCCCGTAATGATCAAATCATCAACATAAATACAAATGAAAACAATTTCGCTACCTTCCTTCTTCACAAAGAGTGATGGGTCAGCATGACTTTGATTGTATCCACATTTTACCAAGTAGTCCACAAGTCTTTGGTTCCAAGCTCTTGGGGCTTCCTTGAGTCCATAGAGAGCCTTCTTTAGCCTACATATATGATGTGGAAACCTCTTATCTTCAAAGTCTTGGGGATACTCCATGAAGACTACCTCTTCAAGATCTCCATTTAGGAAAGCATTCTTCACATCCAATTGGTACATCTTCCAACCTTTTGAGGCTAAAATTTTAGTCAAACTTCTGGTGGTGGACATCTTAGCTACTGGACGGAATGTTTCCTCAAAGTCTATGCCATAGATTTGAGCAAAACCTTTGGCAACCAGCCTTGCTTTATACCTAGAGATGCTCCCATCTGCATGCCACTTTACCTTGTACACCCATTTGTTGCCAATGACCTTCATGTCCTTTGTTCTTAGAACCAATGACCAATTATCATTTTCTTCAGGTGCCTTGACTTCCTCCTCCATGGCTTCAATCCATGCCCTATGCTTATTTGCTTCTTCAAAAAAGTTAGGTTCTTCACAAGCTATAACTTGACTCATGGAGACATAGTGTCTTGAATGAATCATAAGTTAACCTTTGAAAAGGGTATTTAACCCTATTGGATGAACTTACCTCACCATTAGGTGGTATGATTCTCCTCCTCCTTGGTTTAGATGCTTTAAACCCTAGAGTTTCTAATTTTTTCATATCTTCATCACTTGTAGATTCCATGTCTACCCATTGATGGTCTTTGTCATTTGCCTTTTCCTTTCCTTTGCTACTTCCTTCGCTTCAATGAGCTTCATTCCTTGTCCTTTTATGCCAAGCTAATGAAGTACTCTCCTCTGATGGTGTGCTTGAAGTGTTTGGACCACTTATCTCCATGATTTGTTGTTGCTCTTTGAACTTCTTCTCAACTTCATATGCATCGTCAACCTGTAGCACATCTTTTCTACCATATCAAGGTAGCAACTCATCAAATATTACATCCCTAGATACCTTAAGATCTTTGGTGCATTTGAAACCCTTCTACTCTGAAGAATATACAAGAAATATACACCTATCTGCCTTCGGGTCTAAATTGTGTCTCAATTCTTGAGGTATGTGAATGTAACACACACAACGAAATACTTTGATATGGGAAAGGTTGGGTTTCTTACCACATCAAGCTTCATAAGGTGTAAGTCCATGTACTCTTGAGGTTGGAAACCAATTCATGATGTATATGGTTGTGTTTGTTGCATCAACCCAATACAAGCTAGGAACATTCATTTCATTTAACAAAGCTCTAGCCACTTCTCATATGTATCTATTCTTCCTCTCTTCCACCCCATTTTGTTGAGGTGTATACATGCAAGTGAATTGCCTTTTGATCCCATGGTCATGTGGAAAATCTGAAAATTCATTTGAAAAATACTCTCCCCCTCCATCCGATCTGAGAGTCTTTATATACTTCCATATTTCCTTCTCCACTAGGTTTTTGAACCTTTTGAAGTGGTAAAACACCTCTG
Source organism: Ceratopteris richardii (assembly GCA_020310875.1). Classification (NCBI taxonomy): domain Eukaryota; kingdom Viridiplantae; phylum Streptophyta; class Polypodiopsida; order Polypodiales; family Pteridaceae; genus Ceratopteris; species Ceratopteris richardii. Next base: position 140,215,552 of record CM035411.1, read on the forward strand.
ACTTTGACTTCATGCAATACATCCAAAAAAACCTCTAATGATTATCTATAAATGTGACAAAATGTCTATTATCTCTAATGGATGGATCCCTTGTAGGACCCCATACATCTATGTGTATGAGATTCAACACTTCATTGCTCACATGTGCTCCCTTCTTGAATGGCAATCTGCTTTGTTTCCCTAATTGACAAACATGGCACAAATGTTGCATATTCTGAGATGTAAGATCAGATACACCACTCATCAAGCCCTTCCTTTGCATGTCCTTCATCCTTTGTAAGTTTGTGTCCAATTCCTTTATGCGATAAGTCGATTTTTGCAATCTATTTATTTCCAATTGATAAGTAGACATTGTGAGGGGTTGATGGCTTTACCTCCATGGTGAAGAGTCTTCCTTGCTTCTTTCCTTTTGCTATGTGCTTGTAGTCCTGCATGGGGTCTTCAACAAAACATCCTTGATCATTGAATCTCACCTCATAACCTCTTTCAACCATTTGACCTACCAAAACCAAGTTCTTTGTGATGGTTGGCACATGCAACACATCCTTCAACACCTTAGAGATTTGAGATCCATTCAATGCAACAACTCCCACATGTGTAATCTTGTGATTAGTGTCATCCCCTGTCTCTACATGTCCTCGAGTGATGGGTGAGTGTAAATTAAAAAAAACATCTTTATTGCAACTCATATGGTCACTACAACCACTATCAATGTACCATGTAAAATCTGAATTGACTCTTTCACTTGACCCATACATCATAAGCAAGTTATCATATTTTCTGAATTTGCTGAAGTACTAGCATAATTACCTTGGTTCCTTTTGTATCCTTGATTGCCTCCTCCTTTAGACCAACAACCTCTTGCATAATGGCCCGGTCTTTCACAGTTGAAGCATTCTTCATTGGATGCTTCTCTTCCATGTGATCTTCCTCCTCTTCCTCTACTCCTTCCTCTTCCTCTTGATTCATATCTTTGGTTGGATCCTTCTTGGTTGCTTGAGCTTGAGCTTGACCTTCCTCTCCCTCTACCTTGGGAGTTTTGTCCACCTCTTTTTCATTTGCCTCTACCTACATAGAAAACTTGGGCTTGGCTGTCCATTGATTGTGAACTTCCTTGGTTCATCTCCTCGATCACCATCAATGTGACTAATTGATCAAATTCTGGTAGGGAATCCCTCACATAAACTGATGTGGTGAATGATTTCCACCTTTCATCCTCTCTCAAGCCATTGAGAGTGTGCACGACAAGATCATCATCTTCGATTGGGCTCCCAATTGAGCCTAGGGCATCTGGAAGCTCCTTAACCTTCAAAATGTACTCATTTATGTTAGTACTTGGCACTCTTCTAAGATTATTTAGCTCATTCTGGCATTGAATATTCCTTTCCTTGGTTTGGTTATGGACCTAGTGGAGGGCAGCCATCTTCCATTGTTGCATTGGGGTGTTAGAATCATCCCTCATCAGTGGTACCAGAGCCATTTTGGAGGCTTAGTGACATCAATGAGCATCATATTGAAGACTTGAAGGGATCAAGACAACTCCTGGAAGCACAAGGAGAACTTATCAAAGCAAGAAGTCATCGAAAGGGGGCTACATTGATCGAGATCTCAACTAGTCAAAGGTTAGCAAGGGAGAAGCTATCGAAAGGTAATATCCACACCTTCTAAAACATACAAAAACTTTTGGAGAAGCTAGAGGAGGATCTTAAAGGCTAGTATGGCTAAGTATAATGCACAAATATAAAAGTTAGAGAAAGACAATTATCAACCATGGAAATTTAGAGTTAGCAACTACCTCATGGGCAAAGGATTGTGGGGATTACTGAGGGGCACGGAGCCAATGCCATAAGAGAGTCATATTCATTCTATCCCAACACATAAGCAATAGCATGAGAGGGCATATACAAGACTTGGACACATCCAAGAAGGTTTGGGAGACCTTAGAGAGATTGTACTCCTCACTGTTCTGACTTTTGTCTGCACTAGTACAAAGACTTAAAATGAAATTTTACAAACTTACAGTAGACTATAAGAGCTACCCAAAAAGCTTTAAATCATCCAAAATGAATATTCCAGCTAGGAGGATGAGCCTTTGCAAAATAGGCTACCTGTTCGCAACACTCTCTGCCTATTTGCAGAGATATACCTTCACATAGTTGGCAATTTCTCACAACTCACTTAGCTAAATAACTTGAAACTTTGGCAAAGTTCAGGGCACTATATGAGAGACCAAATGAAGCTAGAAATCAATGAAAATTAGTATAATGAGAGAGCAAATACTAATCTAAAATGTGGTACAATCAGATTTGGAAAAATCTAACTACACCTCTAGATAGAGAGGAGCAAAATCATGAGAAAAATGAGGTAAGCAAGCAAGGGGGCTGCTTGGTCGAGTTTATGACTTCACTAAACGAAGTGGGAAACTCATGGAATGCATACAACTCAAGAAAAAAAGGTGGGATGATGCTTATATAGAGTTTTACTTTTCCTACAATCTAGCTAACCACCCACCAATTAGTGTAGGTGCACTTTTTGGTGGCTGATTTGATGAGATTTGAATTTGATTGAGTTTGGTGGAGCTTCTAACTTTATTCCACGACTTTGGTTCCTCCGTTTTATTGATCCACTTGCAAAACTCGTGTTTGAGCCCTTTTGCATGATTGAGACTTGATTTTCAACAGATGATTTATGCACTATTTCAAATCAAAGAAAGAATCATTTACATGATCTTTAGAATATATTTGAAAAATGTAGAACTTATAGAGTGTGTTTTAATCCAGAAAAATGTGTCTTTTTTTAGACAAGGAAGAATGCTAGGACACATAATCTCTAAAAATGGAAAATCAACTGATGAAGATAAGATAAAAGCTATATTGAATACGGAAAGACCCATAACTGTAAAAGAATTACAAACTGTCATGGGTCATTGTGGATATTACAAGAAATTTATGTATAATTTGCAAAAATTGCCAAGCCTCTGTATGCAATAATTACCAAATTTGAGTGGACCAAAGAATGTGAGGAAGCCTTTGAGACATTGAAAACTTGTTTAGTTACTACACCAATTCTAAAGACACCACAATGGGATGTAATATTTCATGTACATGTTGATGCTTCAAATTTTGCTTTACGATGTGTACTAGCATAACCTATTGAAGGAATCAAGATGGATTTCCCTATTGCCTATGCAAGTAGACAATTGAATCAAGCTGAGAGAAATTACACAACAATAGAAAGAGAAGGTCTAGGAATGGTCTTTGCAGTAAAAAAATATATAGACACTATTTATTGGCAAACAAGTTTAATTTTTTTGTGGTTCATAAACCATGATTACTCTATTTAGTTAATAAACCTTGTCATACAAGAAGAATAGTAAGATGGTTTTTATTACTCATGGAGTTTGAGTTTGAGGTGGTATTAAGACAAGGAAAAATCCATCTTATGGTAGATCATTTATCAAGAATTCTAACAAAAGACAATTCAGAGCCTATTGATGAGGAATCACCTGATACATATCTTTTTAACATAGAAATTCTCCTTGAATGGGAAAAATGTTTGATTCTAGTTTTGACTGTTGGGCCAAACAAAGAAAATGACAACCAAAGACATAGGATTTTCCAAAGTAAAAACTTTGATTTACTTTTTGGTCACTTATATCATATGAGTCAGACTGGAATATTAGAATATTGTGTCTTAGAGGAAGAATATGAGAATTATTTAGAGAAGGCACATCTATGCAATCCTTGTTATCATTCTTCTAAGATTGTCACTTTAAATAATTTAGCAAGAATGGGAGTACATTGTCCAACAAAGGAGAAATATGTAGAAAGGTACATAGCTAAATGTCAAAAATGCCATTCTCAAAACCAAAGTGATATAATTACTTTGTTTTGGTTCCAATGAAATCCTTTGTGGAGTACAGATATAGTTGAAAAATTAAAACAAGGAGATGATCAGAAAGCAAATTTAAGACATTTTGAATTTAAAAACATTCAGGAATTAAGTAAAGATTTTGTGTTAATAAAGGATCAATTATATAAAAAGGGTATGGATGGGTACTTCAGAATATGTGTCCTTAAAAATAAATGTGTGGAAATGCTAGAGATGGCTCATTTAGGAGTAGCATGAGGACATTTTTCAAGAGAAAGAACACCTAAATTAATTTTATATTTAGGATTCTAGTGGCCAACTCTATTTTCAGATGCTGGATTGTTTGTGCAAAGTTGTGATATTTGTTAGAGAACAAGAAAAATGGGCTGAAAAGATGAAATGCCCTTGAAACCTTTAATATATACTAGAGCTTTAGTAAGTGGGGGATGGATTTTATAGGACCAATAAACCCTGTTGCTAAAAATTCACATGTAGAATATATAATAGTGGCTACTGATTATCTAACAAAATGGGCTGAAGCAAAGGCCACTAGAAAAAAAAATGCTCATACAATTGCTAAATTATTATATGAGTACATTGTTACCAGGTATGGCTTACCAATTGAATTGGTAACTAATAGGGCGACTCATTTCCTCAATCAAGTGATTGAGGAATTGGCTTCAGAATTTATGATCATACATAGGAAATCGGCACCATATCATCCTCAAGCCAATGGTCTTGCTGAAAGTACTAATAAAGTATTGTGCACAATACTTTCAAAATTAGTAAATATAAAAAGAACAAATTGGGATTTACAATTACATAATGTGTTATGGGCATATATAGTAGCCTACAAAACTGCTATTGGGAAAACTCCATTTAATCTGGTGTAGGGTCAAAATGCATTTTTGACTATGGAATTTTTGATACAAACTTTATAAATAGGCAATCAAATGCAATGGACAAGTCATGAATTATCTCAGAGAATTGTGCAATTAGAAAAATTAGGAACCTCAAGAATACAAGCAATCATGAGTATTTATGCAGATAAAAAAAGAAAAAAAGCTTATCATGATATACACATCAAGGAAAAAGACCTACAAGAAGGAGATCTAGTGTTGGCATGTACTACTAAGGAATATACAAGATTACTGGAGAAAAAAGGGCATGGACCATATATTATCCAGTTAGCAAATCTAGATGGTGAAATTATGCCAAACTATATAAGTGGTTGCAGAATCCAAAGATATAAAATGCCTTTAACAATTGAAGAATGGAGAAGAATACAACAATCACATAGAACAAGGCAAGAAGGAGAAAGAATTAGAGAAGAGGCTCAAGAAGAGGCTAAAATGAAAATGAGGAAACATAAAGTAGTACAAGAAATATTGGTATGTGAAAAGATTATTACAAAATAAGAAATGCATTTTCCGGTCATACAAATGAAATATAAGGAAAAGAAAATTAGGGTTTTATTGGATTCTGGTTCTCACGTAAATTTGATTAGTTTTGACATACTAAATCAACTCCAAAAATAGAAGAAAACCAAGTTCTAGTTTAATCAAAACAATAAATGGAAAAATATTTCCAACACTTTCAACTCAAAAAATTACTCTAAAGATAGGATAGGAAGAATCTATAGTAGAATGTGAAGAATGTTCTGAAAAATTAATATTAGGAAAATCATGGATGAAGGATAATAAATTATCAATTGGCTTTGATCAAAAGTTGATTTGTATGAGGATAAATATTAAGAAGATAAAAACATTGTTTGCAAGCAATGATATGTAGGAACCAACTCATTATCAAGAGAAAAAGCAAAAAATGGACACTAAGAAGAAAAGAGAGGACCAAAACCAAAATATAAAGTAGATATGGAAACCTAAAATTTCTACTACCAAGAAGAAAGGAAAAGATGAACTCTAGGGGTAGAAAATTGGTATGAAAAATCAAAATGCACAAGACATCAGAAAGCCTAATATGGTATTGGAGGAAAAAATCAGCAAAGGACACACAAGCTATAAATCAACAACAACATGACAATTTGAAGGGAAGTATGAATATACATGAAAATATGTTAAGAAAAGCCTCTACATCAAATGACCACTTAAGTGAATTACTTAAGACCTCAATTTTGCACCATAAAGAAAAAGTATGCATGTGTAGGGCTACACTACAAAGCCATGCATTCACTAGGCACAAAAAGAGTTAATCTTATGCACAATAACAAGCTCTTTTAATCTCCAAAAGAGCTAGAATGGGGAGACAAATTAGCAAATTCCAAAAATTTATATATATATATATATATATATATATATATAAATATATAATAATTAAAAATAATTATATAATAAGTAAATGAAAAAAATAAGCTCACCAGCAAGATGTAGAAGTGGGTGTGAGTAATGTTTTTTGAAAATTTTCTTCTATTTCTTCATTTTGTCTGAAAATACAAACATATAAAGATATGACATTTTGCACTTAGAAAAATCTTGCTATTTGTATGAAGCAGAAGATTTTCTAAAATAAGAAATAGCAATATTATGTGATGTTGAGTGGTGTAAAGCTTATTTTCCCTTTTGGTATTTTTCACAAATCAATCAATCTTCTTTGAGTCTTATATTTGATATATGTGGAGTCTTGGTGTGTTTTTCTTTCACAGAATAACTAAAGGACTTCCATAGCTGAATTGGAAGTGGATGCAATGTCCTTATCAAGGGGGCATTGGTTTCTGGACACAGATGCAAAAGTAGTGGAGTTGGAATCGAAAGAGGAGGACATTCTTGAGCAAGAACAAATAGAGAAAGAACTTAAGGATTTCCTCAAAATAGTTAGCAAGCATATCTTTACTATGACAAAAGAAAAGAACAAGTATACTGTGTTATGTCAAGAATTTTAAAACTTTCAAAGATCCACTGGCTGCATATAAAAGATGGAAGGCAGTAGGGTTACATAGATTTTTGAAGGAACCCATGTCTTTTATTGATTTTGACAAATGTGAGCAGGCCATGTCAACCCTTGAGGAAGTTAGAAGAAGTAAAAAAGCATATTTTCATGTGCAAAGTCAAAAATAGGGAAAATGAAGTGGTAGAGATATTAATTAAAACATATCAAGGCTGCTTTGAACTTCTAGCCAATGGGCACAAAGACTATTGCAAGCTTTGTAAAGAAGAATTCAGCCACCTATGTTGGATTCACAAATTTTTCAGACTTCAAATATAAATCTAATGAAGAGTTGGCAATCAAAATATTTCTATAGTTATTGTGCTTTCCAAGGTTGCCTAGATACATCAAACCACACAGACCGGTGACTCTAACAATGATGAATAACAAGGATAAAAGTAAACCTTATGGTGTGGTGGATATGACACCCTATATCCATGATTAGTTGAGGGAAGTTGCTAAACATCGCGAGTCAAAGACATTTATGAATGGAACTCAATTATTCACCAAAATAATCTATCATATTCTTGGATGGAAGATAAGTTGAAGCTAGCTCCTAAAGCACGTGTTCAGAGCATTGATGAGTAATGTGAAGAGTCCTCTCAAATCAATATCTGTCAGGGAAGCAAGTAGAGAAAGGAAGGAATTAGCCAGGGAAGTCACACAACCAATAAAAAAGAGGAAAAGGGATCCAAGGAAGATAGAACTAGAAGTAAGAGAAGTTGATGAGGAAGACATAAAGGAAGAACAAGAGAATGCCCAAGAAAATCCAGAACCACATCCTCCTCAAAACAAGCGTAGAAAAATTATACTCATATTTAATGCAGGGAGGAGATAAGAGAGCAGTATATGAAGCCCAGTACCAAAAAATGTTACAGGATTTTCTTAGAAAAAGCAATAGATTGGACTCAAGCTGAGATGGAACACTATGAAGAGCTTCATGATCAAATGATGAATGCAAAAAGTAAAGTGGTGTTCATTAAGAAGGAAGCTGCACTACTATCTTACTTCAAGGAACTACAAGGACCTCTTGAAACAAGAACCACTATGGTGGCAACCATAAAGAGACCAAAAAAGGAATCCAAAAGCAAAAGAAAAATTAAGGGATCAAAATAGAAAGGACTTCTAAAGAAAAGCAAGGAATATCAGAGTCAAGCTAGAGGATCAACTTTGATCCATAAAGTTGAAATACTAGAAGAATAGGATGTCTCCTCAATAGTAGCAAAATGCTCTAAAGAAGCGAAAGAACATACTGAAGAGAAGTCTGATTCAGATATAGATATTGACATTGAAGGATTTCTCCTCAGAAGTCTGAATCTTTATCTAAAGATTCAAGAATCAACCACAAAGCACTACAAGAAATAGGGGGCGTAGCGACACCCTCGAATTGGAAAAAATGGGATTCGTCGCTTATGCGACGCTACTGTCGCATAAGCAACGGTCCTCTTTTTGGTTTTTTTTTTTATATGAGCGGTCGTCGCATAAGCGATGTTAGCATTGCTTATGCAATGCTAAAACTATGTGCCGCAAATAGCATCGCTAATTAACAATGCTATTTGCAACATTGGCAAACTGGCTGCAATGTTTTAGCGTCGCATAAGCGATGTCATGTGTTCTAGAGCATCACATAAGCGACGCTCTGGAATGTTAAAAAAAATTTCGATTTCTCCTAGCACATTTGTGCCGGGATTTGGACGCACAAGCCAGAGAGCGAGAGAGAGAGAGAGAGAGAGATAGAGAGAGAGAGAGAGAGAGCAAGAGCGCACTCGTTGAATCCAGGTATGCACGCACACACACACATACACACACATACATATGCATACACACACACACATATACACACACAGACACACACACATACACATAGACACACACACACACACATACACACACATATACACACATACAATAATAATGATGCATACACACACATATACATGCATACACACACACATACATGCACATACACATATATGCATACACACACATATGAATACATAATGCACATGCATACATACACGTACATAATGCATACACACACGTATGAATACATAATGCATACACACACATATGCATACATACATGCATACACATACACACATAAACACATACACACACATAGACACATACACACACATAGACACATAAACACATACACACTCAAAGACACACACACATACATACATAGACACATACACACATAATGATGCATACACACACATACACACACACATACACACACACATACACATACACACACACATAGAGAGACATACACACACATACACATACATGCATACATATGCATACATAATGCATATGCATATGCATACATACATACTTACATGCATACACACACATATGCATACATAACACACATGCATACATACACATACATAATGCATACACACACATACACACACATATGCATACATACATGCATACACATACACACATAGACACATACACACACATAGACACATACGCACACATAAACACATACACACTCATAGACACACACACATACACATAGACACACACACACATACACACACATATACAAACACACACACATACACACATAGACACATACACACATAGACACATAGACACATAGACACATACACACATAGACACATACACACATAATGATGCATACACAAACATACACATGCATACACACATACACACACACATACACCCACACACATACACACACACATACACACATACACACACATATATGCATACACACACATAGAGAGACATACACACACATACACATACATGCATACATATGCATACATACATACTTACATGCATACACACACATATGCATACATAATGCACATGCATAAATACACATACTTAATGCATACACACACATATGCATACATAATGCATACACACATATGCATACATAATGCACATGCATATGCATACATAATGCACATGCATATGCATACATACATGCATAGACATACACACATAGACACATACACACACATAGACACATACACACACATAAACACATACACACTCATAGACACATACACACTTACACACACACATCCATACACATTTACACACACACATACACATGCACACTGACACATATATATAGATACACACATATATACACACATAGACACACACATAGACACACACACATACACACAAATATATACACACACACACATAGACACACACACTTACACACACATACACATCCATACACATTTACACACACACATACACATGCATACAGACACGTATATATAGATACACACACATACACACATACATGCATATGCATACATAATGCACATGCATATGCATACATACATGCTTACATGTATACACACACACACACACATACACATACACACATAGACACACACACACATACACACACACATACACATACATATATGCATACACACACACACATAGAGAGACATACACACACATACACATACATGCATACATATGCATACATAATGCATATACATATGCATACATAATGCATATACATATGCATACATACATACACACACATGCATACATATGCATACATAATGCAGATGCATATGCATAGATACATGCATACACATACACACACATAGACACATACACACACATACACACACATATGCATACATATGCATACATAATGCACATGCATAGACATACACACACATAGACACATACATACACATAGACACATACACACACATATACACACTGATTTACACTCACATACACATGCATACACACACATACACACATACACACACATGTACACACATAGACACATACAGACATAATGCATATGCATATGCATACATACATAATTACATGCATACACACACATACACACACATGCATACATATGCATACACACATAAACATGTAGAGAGACATACACACACATACACACACATACACACACATGCATACATATGCATACATAATGCATATGCATATGCATACATAGATACTTACATGCATACACACACATACACACAGATACATATACATAGACACACACACACATGTAGAGAGAGAGACACACACACATACACATGCACGTAAAGAGACATACACACACATACACATACATGCATACATATGCATACATATGCATACATATGCATACATATGCATACATAACGCATATGCATATGCATACATACATACTTACATGCATACACAAACATACACAAACATACACACATATACACACACATATGCATACATACATACTTACATGCATACACAGACATACAAACATATACACACACATACACACACACATGCATACATATGCATACATATGCATACATAATGCACATGCATATGCATAGATATATGCTTACATGCATACACATACACACATATGCACATACACACACATGAACACATACGCACACATACACATACACACATATACACATACACACATATATACACTGTTTTACACACACACATACACAAAAACACTTACATGTGCATGCAGACAGACATACACACATACACACATACACACACACACACTTACACACATAGACACACACACATACACACATATAAACTTACACACACAGAGATACACACACACACACATATAAACAAACACATACACACATAGACACATACATACTTACACACACACATCCACACACATTTACACACACACATACACATGCATATAGACATAAATATATAGATAGACACATATACACACACATAGACACACACATATACACACACATACACACATAGACACATACACACTTACACAGACACATACACATATCCACACACATTTACACACATACATACAAATGAACAGACACATATATACATATACACACGTATATACACACAGACACACACAGACACACACACATAGACACACACACATACACACACACATACACACACACATGGTCACATACACACATATATATATGCATAGACAAACACATAGAGACATACACACATATATATGCAGGCACACACATAGAGACACATACACACACACATACACATGCATGCATACATACATATTTACATGCATACACACACACACATACACACACATGCATACATTTGCATACATAATGCACATGCATATGCATACATACATGTTTACATGCATACACACACTCACATATACACCATAAACATATACACACATACATATGTATATATATATATATATATATATATATATATATATATATATATATATATATATATATATATATATATATATATATATATTGATTTCTAACCCATTTTGTTTTATATGTTAGGTATTATGGATCCTAGTAGAGAGAGAAACTCACTCTCATAAAAAGTCTTATGAGAGCAAAAGTTCCGTCTAATACTCTAGGGGTGATCATGCATGAGTACTCAGAGATGTCTGATGATGAGTTGGATTATACGATCCAGATGCTTACCCAATGATCAGAGGAGGGCTCTTTTGCGGCTCCACATGCACGAAGATAGCTATCTACTCATAGGTATGTTTTTTTTCATAAACTTTTTTAATGATATTATAACACATAATTTTATGTATTTTTATCTATTTATTTTCAGGACACCTATAACACCTCTAGATCATGATAGTAGAGCAGAGTTGCCTATGAGGACATGCATAGGCACCTTAGGGCTAGAGTGCGATATAGAGCCAGAGGGGAACATTGTGTACATAGGGAATGGATTGGAGTTCAAGAGAAGAATGCGGGCATTATGCGACTCTTACCTGCACCTTGTCCACTTACCATGGAAGTAAGTATAAATTTTACATATAAATTGAAATAAATATCTTATGTTTTATTTACATGATTTTTTTTTTGTAGTGAGCATGATGAGAGGGATAAAAAATACTTACTTAGTTCACTTAAGACAGAGTTTGGGACAGGATGGTCACATAGGTGGTGTCTAAAAGAGATGCGGACACTTATGGCTCATCATCGCGATAATGCACGGTACGCATTGCTTTTATGTATATATATGTGGATATGAGTATGTGTGTTTATGTATGTATGTATGTATATGAGAGAGAGAGAGAGAAAAGAGTGAGACTAGAGGTACAAATACACGCATACACACACATATACATCATACATGCACTGGTACACACATATACACATACATGCACATTTATACATACACACACATACATGCACATTTTTACACAGACATACACATGCATGTAGTTACACACATATAATGAATACACATAGACACATACACATACTCACATACACATACACATACTCACATACACATACACATGCATAATCATATGTACACACACATAGACTCATATAATCATATTTATATGCATATATACATATACACATTCATTTACACACATACACACACAACACATGCATATGCACATATAGATACACATACATACACATGCATACGCACATATAGAAACACATACATACACACATGCATGCACACTGATATATCTATATATATATATATATGTATATATATATATATATATACATACATATATATATATATATATATATATATATATATATATATATATATATATATATATATATATATATATATATATATATACACACACTTAGATATCTATATATAAATAAATAAATAAATCCTATTTCAAAAATCCTAATTTGAAAACACTAATTTTGATATTAGGGTTTTAAAACCCCTAATTTAAAAAATCTAATTCAGCCTTTTAGCCATATGGTTGAAGTATATGTACACATTGCATCTATTCCTCCGACGTCCTACTAGAGAGATGTCTCTCCTCCCAACCTTATGCCTCTATATATATAGCTACTCGAATCAATGAGGATCATAATATATATAAAGATATATACACATCATCTAGATACAGATATATACACATCATGTAGATACACATACATAAATATAAAATGGAGTAGATATATTATGCATCACACATACATGCCTACATGCACACATAAATATATATATACATGCATACATATTTACATGTACACATTTACACATAGACACATATACATATATACATGTACACATCACATATACATTCCTAAATGCACAAATGTATACTTATACATGCATACACAATTATAAACACTTGCATATATTACATGAATACATGAATATCTTACATAAATGCATATGCATATATACACATATGCATACTAACACATGTATACATATATCACACACATGCACACACATACATATACATGAAATACATATATATGCATACTAACATATGTATACATATAATACACATGAATACACACACATATGCATACATACATGATAAAAATTTGCTCCTCGAAGATAAAGCTATATATAAAATAATTAGGCATACCTCCGAGCTTCATGTTCTAACTTAAGTAGGATTCATCATTATTCAAGTTGAATAAAAAATCTATTATCTGATATGCATTCAGAAGCTTCAAGTTATTGATTGATAACTAGAGTAGAATTTACTATCTAATCTGCTCATATGTTTTCATTATTGCCATCATTTTGGTAAGACATCAATATAGTCTCATCTTCATTATCCTTATTGATTTCATTTATTTATTCTATTGTTAAATCTGTGTTCTCATGAGTCACATCATCTATTGATGGATTAATATCGATTTCTAGTAATTCCTCTTCCTCATTAGTAGAATCAGCATGTAGAGTATTATCCTCTTCATCAAAAAGATTAGTATCATTATCACGTATAATGATTCTAATTTCTCTTTCAGATGTTGATGTATCAGTATCTGATGCTGAATCATCAAGAGGACTTTCTTCAATCTATCTAACAATAAACTGTTCAAACAATGACCTACCTCTAGGTTGAACATGAATGACTTGCCACCAAGGGTGAGCATCTGGGTTTTTATAAAAACATGTTTGTTCAATATGCCTAGGAAGAAAATATGGTTCTTTAGTAGATCGCATTACCTTGGAAGAATCAATTGCCCAAAACCCAGATAATTCCTTTCTTAATGTGGAATTACTACCTTTATACTCGGCTCAAAACCAGTCAACCTTCAAAATGACCTATCAAAATTTATAAAAACAAAAACCCATTATTAGGTGCTTTAAAAAATAACTAACTCTATCATAAAAAATATAAACTTTTTTCTACCTGTTTGAATGTAAAAAATGAAATTTTGCAGATACCAACAATAGTTCCTATGTAACCAAGTTTGCCATCTATAAGGTTCGTGTCTTTTGAGCTAGCACGTGATAGTTGCTTGAAAGAAGCAACAATACTAGAATCCTTTGTTTTACATAAAGAATCAATGGCTTTGATTCTAATATGCTATCCAAAAGCCCACATATTAGTGAGCATTCGAGCCTGCAAAAGAAATTAAATTAGTAAATAGAAACTAATATACATATATGAAAAAAATAAAATATTATTAAAATAAAATTACGTTTCGTTCACAACCTATCATTAACCCTCTCTGCTCATCTAAGATTTCTTCATTATTTGCGTTGGCGCATTGCAAACGACTATATAGCCAATCCGTGAAAGAAGATATATCTGTAATCTCATTATTATCAACATTACGTCTATATCTTTTGTTTCTTCACCTTTTACTTCGGAGATTTTGAAGTTCATGTTCGTATTCGCTAAGGAATGCTTGCATGCATTCGCTATTATATGCTACAAAAGTAGAAACATCATTTTTTTCTTGAAATGTAAATAAAAATGGAACTCCCTTACCTGATAATACCTCATCTATTATTTTTGAAGAAGACTCGTTGGTCCATGCACGTGGAGCTTCTTCATGAACTCTTTCAAGGTACTCACTAATGTAATACATGCACTCTTCAAGCATCCAACCCTTTGCCATGGATCCTTTTGGTTTCGCTCTTTGTCGCATATAACCTTTCAATATTCCCATAAATCGCTCGACCCAAAACATCCATCCAGTGTTGACAACACCTGCAATCTCTATTTCATCTACAAGATGGACTAATAAATGAACCTGAATATCAAAAAATGAAGTAGGAAGTTCTCTCTCCATCAAACATAGTAGCTCTTTGCATTCACGTTTTTTTTGTGGGATCGAGTTTTTGTCAATCTCTTTGGATGTAATCCACCTATACATATCATTAAAAAATTTTAAAGAAGTTAATTCAAAAATAAAAGATATCCAATATTCATACATATTAAATATAAAAGTATCATAATTACCTTATAAGCAATCCAAGATGATAGATCACATCTCGTACTCCTTTCATTGTACATCCATCGATAACCAAAGGTAAAACATGTTTCAAAACGTTATGCCAGTCATGGGTCTTTAACCCAGATAAGCTCTTATCATCCATAGTAAATATGTTTTGAAAAGAGGCTCCATATCCTGTAGGAGTCTTAATCAATTGAATTCTATTGTTGATAGTCTGTATCTCTTTTGTTGTAAGTACCCAAGGAGTAGGTGCATAAGTCGTTTCCTGTTGATGTCTATCAAAAACTAGCCATAACTTTGGTTTTGATTTTTGATCTTTCAAATCATTCCTTGATGCTATGGTATCTTTTAGTCCAAGAAGATGTTGCCATAGTGAATAACCAATATTCTTGAATATATGCATAGGATCAAGAAGATGACATACTTTTAACTCTTTCCAATACTCTAAAGAATACCATATTGATATGTTCTCTGCAAGTGCCAATTTTCCTTTACCTCTCTTCACATACTCATTATCTTCATCATCACTAACAATTTCTGATTCTGGATCTATCAAAGGTCCATCTGTCCATTTTTTATACCAATCCATAAGCGTCATAGGTTTTGGACACTGACCTATTTCAAGCTTTCCATTAAAATGTATCGCTTCTCTTTTAGATCTTAATGGATGATCATCAGGCAAGAATCATCGATGTCGAAGATAAATATTTTTGTTGAAATTCTTACTATAGATTGATCTCAACCAATCACCACAATATTGACAAGCTTTATAACCCTTAGTAGATTTTCATGCATCATGAAAATGATAAAAATATAATTAAATTAAATCATATTTATTTATATGCATATTGAATAAAACAATTACATCAATACCTGAACAAACACCATATCCTAGAAAATCATGAATAGTCCAAGCCACAATACCACAAACCGTAATATGTCTTTGATTGATGCTTTTCGATACATCAATGACATTAATACCTCTCCATAACTCTTGGAGATCGTCAATGAGAGGAGCAAGATATATATTCATATCTTTAACTTGTCTTTTGACTGGGATTAAAAGTAAAAGCATTAAATGTTCCTTTTTAATGCTAAGATATGGTGGAAGATTGTAGTTTATAACTACCACTGGCCATGTTGACCATTTACTGGATTTCATGGAGAATGGACTAACCCCATCTAATGCAACTCCTAACTTTAGATTCTGTGGATTTTGTGCAAATTCAGGCCATGTAGAATCAATATGCTGAAAAGCAACACTATCATGAGGAATTCTGATTATTCCATCATTACTTATGAGCATGTCCCCATGTCAAAAGCTTTGATAATTTGGGGCTTTGAAACATATGTCTAATCCGTGGAGCCAATGGAAAATGTCTCAATACCTTTTTTGGGATTTTACCTTCTCCGCCCTTATATCGAGGAGATTGACATTTGGGACATGTCAAAGAGTCTGCATATTCACCTCTATATACAATACAATCATTAGGACATGCATGTATACATTGATAATCTATACCAAGATTTTTTATTATCTTCTTCATTTCATCATGTGAGGTAGGAAGAATATTCTGACTTTGTAAAAACTTTTTAGATAATAACCTGTAAGTTCATAAAAAAAAGATATATTAAAAAAAGTAAATAAATAAATACACATATATATATGCATGTAATTTTATATATGTGTATGATTATGTGTATGTGTATGTGGATGTGTATATGCATTTGCATGTGTATACATATGTGTGTGTGTATACGTGTATATGTATGTATATGTGTTTTATAGGTATATATGTATGTATATATACGTGTGCATATATGTATGCATATATGTATATGTATATGTGTATACATGTGTATGTATGTATGTGTATGTATGAATGTGTATGTATGTATGTATATGTATGTATGCATGTGTAGCTGTGTATATTTGATTTGGTTTTTAATTGTTTTTTTGTATATTGTGATTTGCAAATTTTCATATCTAGATCATTCAATCGTCTGGCGGTTTCCCATTTTATAGTCAATCTATTACCTGTCTTGCTAAGTTGTTTACAAATATTAATTATTCGTTACCTCTGAAGGTATCAATTCATCAGTAAAATGGGAGGATCAAATTTATCGCAAATATTTTGAAAGATGCATTAATAGTTTTAAAGGATGGGCAGACAAAAAGTGTTCATTCAATGAAAGTTCTTATTCTTACCTTAGCTAAATTAAGAATAAAAACCTACATTGAATGAACAATTTTTTCCGCCCATCCTTTAAAATTATTTTTCCATCCTTCAAAATCTTGAAGATAAATTTGGTTCTCAGACTTAATACCTGCATAGCTAACTGATACTTAATATTTGTATGCAAAAGAGTTAGCAGCACAGGTATTAGTTCAACTAAAATATGAGAAACATATGTGTCAAGAAGATTCTAAAGGTTGGGTGGATAATTCTAAAGGCTACATGGACAAAACATCTTCATTCGATACAGGTATGTATAATTTAACCTTACTCTCATAACATGTGTATGTGTGTATATGTTTTTAAATGTTTTTACTTATATTGTGGTTTGTAGATTTTCATATCTAGACCATTGAATCGTCTGGCGGTTTCCCATTTTATAGTCAATCTATTACCTATCTTGCTAAGGTGTTTACAAATATTAAGTATCAGTTACCTATGAAGGTATTAAGTCATATGTAAAATGGGAGGATCAAATTTATCGTGAATATTTTGAAAGATGCATTAATAGTTTTAAAAGATGGGCGGACAAAAAGTGTCCATTCAATGCAAGTTCTTGTTCTTACCTTATCTAAATTAAGAATAAAAACCTTCACTGAATGGACACTTTTTGTCCGCCCATCCTTTAAAATTATTTTTCCATCCTTCAAAATCTTCAAGATAAATTTGCTCCTCCCATTTTACATATGACTTAGTACCTGCATAGCTAACTGATACTTAATATTTGTATTCAAAAGAGTTAGCAGCACATGTATTAGGTCGACTAAAATAGGGGAAAGATATGTGTCAAGAAGATTCTAAAGGTTTGGTGGACAATTCTAAAGGCTAAATGGACAAAACATCTTCATTTGATACAGGTATGTATAATTTGACCTTACCCTCATAACATGTGTATGTGTGTATATGTGTGTGTATGTTTATATGTGTGTATACATTCATGTATATTATGTTTATGTTTATATATGCATGTATTTATATATATATATATTCATGCATATATATATATATATATATATATATATATATATATATATATATATATATATATATATATATATATATATATATATATATAAATAGATAGAAAATTGAAAATTATACCTTAATAGTGTCGAAATAGATACATTACTCCATCCAAAACAATTTTGAAGACTGAGAATAAGTAAGTTTGCACTTAGTCGTGTCAAATGACTTCCTTCATATACATGCTTTAGACATTCCTCTCGAAGATATTTCTCATTGCTAGAAATATCAATGCTCTCACCGTCATTTTGATACCAATCCTCAATAAAATCTGCCATGCCATTATCTTCATCATTGTCGCACAAATCTTGTACTTTATCTTCTTTTGAATATAGATCTTTCAACCTTGCATATTCCACATGATCACTTTTGCGTAGCCTCCTCATAGAAGCTTTTGATAAATGAGGTCTTACTGGCAATTGTGAATGGTGTGGAGGAATATCATCAACATCATACATTGGAATCTACACATATAAATAAAATTCATTAGTATTCCATGAATTCATTACTAGCTATATTTCCATGTGTGTAAGGTCTTCCATCAATATATAATCTTTCATTTTCTGCATGTAAAATCCTTCTACTAGTAAGGAATGTTGTGTTCAAGCATATTCCATAAGTACTCATGCTTTGAACATAACATGAAAGTCGATGCCAATCTCCCCATCCGTATATAGGACCACAAAATGACATAAGAGTGACTTCAGAGTTCGGAGGCACATACAAATCCTCTACAATAAAGAGACCACGACCAGCATTAGTAATAGTGGATGGAGCAATCATATAGCGATTACCCCAAAAGTTTAAAACCTTTCCATCGAAAGGAAGTGGTCCTCTATTCCATCCTCCATATCTTCTTCTATCATATGTTTGTACTAGAGAACGATCACGAGCTGGCAATAAATAATCTCCAGCCGTTTCAGTCTCTAAACCAGGAGGTAGAGGATTTCTAGAAACCTCTGCTTGTAATTGATGAACAACAAGTCCATGACGTGTACGAGGTATATTAACATTATGAGAAAAAATATCATCATCATCATCATCGAGCAAGTATTCTTGTATATCAATAGTAATTTGATTTTGTATATGGTTTTTAAATAGAATATTGACATTAATTTATATGAAACATACATACCCAAGCATTATCACTTTGACCAGGTGATGGTGCACGCTCAGAAGTACCATACTCTGCCTCATGTTCAATACATTCCGATCCTGGTCTTCGATACATGCCATAACAAGAGTTACACCAACATATAATATTCTCTTGATAGTAAAATTCATCAAAATACCTATCAAAGGACACATGTGAAGTCGTTGCATGGGTAGGAGGTGGTGGAGTACCCTCTGATTGATCAAAATCTGATTATAATAAGAAATAAAAAAATATATAAGTTATGTATCCATCAAATATATTTAAAATTAAATGTTTTATATACTTACAATATATAGTTGTTACACGATGAGGAGAGGGTGGTGGAGTTCAATCTGATTGATCAGAATCTACAACGATGGTATCTGATATTAATAATTTGATTATTTAAATACATAAACATTCACATATATATATTTACACATACACACATAATCACATTTACACATACACACATATTTACATATACACAAATACACATTATTGTGGGATAAATGCATGTATTTTGTATGAATGAGTGTATATTCATGCATGTGTGTACATATATATGTGGATATGTATATGTGTGTTTATGTTATAAGTATGTATATGTGTATATGTATGCGTATATGTTTGCATGTATATGTGTATGTGGGTATGTGTATGTGTATGTGTATGTGTGTGTATATATGTGTATGTATTCTGATTTTTTTTTCTATTTGAGATTAAGTTAACGGGAGATATTGTATGGTGGAAAAAAATAAGAGGCGACTTAACATATCACTTGAGATGTGGCAACAGCTACGTCTTCAGGAGTCATTTCCTCAGCAAAAGGTATACAAATTAATAGTTTATATTTATAATTTTCATATATTTTAGTAAATTTTTACATTTAATTTATGTACTTCTTTTTTCTTAAAAAAACAAGCTGCTGCAAAGAAGAGAGTTGAGTCACCCCACACTTCGCACCTAGGCCGAATGGGCCATCATGGTTTTGTAGCTACATTTGTAAGTATATGTGTTATTGTGAGTATATTTTTTATTTTAGTTAAAATGCAAGAAACTAATCTTTTTTATTTGTTTCAATGCAGCGAAAGGATTATTGCCGATATCCTATGAAAGATGAGATCAAGTATGCTACACATTTTGGATATCGAGGTTTGAGCAAGTATATGCGAGATCATCCGGATGCCTTTGTGAGTATTATTAAATTTTGTAAGGATGATCATGATGTTGCTGCTGATCATGATGATCATGATGATGATGATTAGGATTCTTGATTATGACATTGGATTATATGTATTTACATTGATATATATATATATATATATTTTATCTATATATTTTTCATTTCAGTTATGTTTTGAATTGTGTGTATGGTATTAAGTAATGAAAAGTTTTGTTCTATTGATTGTTATTATTGTTTATATTAAGCATGTGTTTTAGTACTTTAATTATATAATTCATTCATATGTGTGTACGTAAGTGTATATGTATGTGTGTGTATATGTATGTATGTGCATGTGTATGTGTGTGTATATGTATGTATGTGCATGTGCATGTGTGAGTTTATATGTGTGTATATGAGTATGTGCATGTGCATGTCTATGTGTGTGTATACGTATGTGCATGTATATGTGTAACTCTATGTGTATATGTGTGTATGTGCATGTATATGTGTATATGTATGTATGTGCATGTGTCTGTGCATGTGTATATGTGTGTGTACCTACGTGCATATATATGTGTATATATGTGTATAATCTATGTATATGCATGTGTATATGTATGAAACATGCATGTGTATGTGGATGCATTTCCATTTGCATCCATGTGCATGCATGTGGATGTGCATATACATGTATTTAAGTATACGTTAATGTGTGTATGTGTATATATATATATATATATATATATATATATATATATATATATATATATATATATATATATATATATATATATATATGCAATAATGCATGCATGTAAGTCTTTTTATGTGGTTGTAGAAATGTTTGTGCATATGCATGTGTATGTGTGTGTATGTGTAAGTGTATGTGCACATGTATCTGTGTGTATATGTGTGTGTATGTGCATGTGTATATGTGTGAACGTGCATCTTCATCATGTATAAGTGTATATGTGCATATCAATAAGTTATGCTATCTAATGAAAATAACACAATTCAAATGATATACAAAGAATAGAAATTGTACTTACAATAGTTAGCCATACTTTTTGCTTGGTTAGCTTCTTGAATAACCTGCAATAAAGAGAGAGAGAGAGAAGAGAGAGAGAGAGAGAGAGAATTCAAAGAGAGAAAGATGTAGAAAGAGAGAAACAGAGACAGAGAGAGACAGTAAGATAGAGGTTAGGCAAAACAAAAAATTCTACATATACTTGTTTCAGCTCGTAAGCACAACGCAATTGCGAACGTTGGAGAGCTCTTCGATCAGATGTGTGAAAATTCCAATCAAAGAGCCTCCAATGTTTTAATTTTTTTCCATCAACAGACTGTCGTGTAAGCGATGGTAACGCATCGTAAAAACCACTGGAATTGGCGTCGCATAAGTGACATTTCTTAGTGTCGCTTATGCGACACAAAAGCATTACTTATGTGATGCTTTTTGAAACCGTCGCATTAGCGATGCTCTATGCAAGCATCGCACACCCTGTCGTGCCACACGTCAAAAAAACATCGTTTGGCTCGTCGTTTAATCAACGTTCCGTGCTCGATGCTCATTGTGATGCATTTTGCAATTTGATAGCAATGAAATTGTGTCGCCTTAACCGTTGCTATGCGCCCGTATTCCTTGTAGTGAAGGAATTGGAGAGGAGATGGCAATAGAGAAAGAAGACTCTTCAAAAGATATAAATACCACTATCAAGGAAACTTGAGTTGAGTCAGCGGTGACACAAGAATGTCAAGGCAGTAAAGAAATCTTCAAATTGAATGATGAAACTTATGAAACAAAAGAGAAGGCATGTTATTCTCTGATGCAAGAAAAGAGAGTTTGAAGAAAGTTTTGTGGTGATGAGTCATATTATGCATGTAATACCAGAATCTGAATGATTGGAATTCAAGATTGATGAAGCAAAGATGCAAGAGGAGGAATCAAATTGAGAAAAGTACAAAAGTGATAATAAGACAAAAATCCAAGAAATCCTTGATGATATCTAGAAGGAAGGAGTATATTTAGACATGGATCTAGAAATGAGGGAGGTACATACTGCACACACATATATCACACACACACATACATATGCGACACACAACATGCATAGACACACATTCATACATATACACATGCATAAATATATACACACACACACATACATGCAAATACATACACGCACATGACACATGCATACATACATACATACATACATACATACATACATACATACATACATACATACATACATACATACATATATACATACATACATACACATATGCATACACACTCTTGCATACATACATGCATCCAACATACACATGCATATAATACACACATGTATATATTACACACATGCACATACATACACATCATAGACACATGCATATATGACACACATATACACATAAATACATACACCACACACACAAATGCATACATAGATATGCATAAATACACACATGCATACTCACATGCATACACACATATGCACATATACACATACACACACAAGCATCATATATCCATGTATGCATACATTCACAGATGCATACATGCATACACACATGCATATATACACATGTTTACATGCATGCATATACATACATGCATGCATACACATACATGCATTTATCCCATACACATGCAGATACATACACATACATCACACATGCATACATACACATGCACATACATGCATACATATTTCACACACACATGCATATATCATCTATCATCTATCTTTCATGAATTTTGTTTGTCGCGATAGAAAGTGTCCATCATCTATCATCTATCATCTATCGTGGATCGGTGTGTCGTGATAAACCAAAAAAATGCAAATTTTTAAGATGTTTCTAGTGGTTTTGGATGCTCTAGTGGTGTGCTCTATCATGCCTAGCAATCAAGGAATACCACACTTTTTTGTCCATCATAATAGACCAAGGTTGATGTCACAGTCTATGTGCAGAGGCTTGACATACCTACAGATGTTGTCGGAGATGATTGTCAGGAGGAAGGAGATAAGGAAGAGAGCTCTCACACACACTCTCACAATCAAAGAGAAGCACACACTCAGATTGAGACAAGGAAGAATGATCTTCTTCTTCTTCTATTACATAAAAAGGAATATACAAGAATGACCTAAAAACAAGAATACAACAAGTACAATATATAAAGATCAGTACATAAGGAAAAACCTAATGTCCGCGAATGAGTGAGTTAGCAAGGAACAAATGTGCCATTACTCTCGCTAGATAAATCTAATAAGGCTCAATGAAGTATCCCTGACATATACCGGCATGACCACTGTACATGTCAGAGAAATGAACAACTGATACGTGTTATCCTAGACCATCACATGTTGAGCTTGATATCTCAACACTCCCCCTCAAGATCAGCGTCATGTCCTCTAATCCAGGCATCTCCCAAAACTTCTTCAGCTTCTCTTCTCTCTGATGAAGTGATAATGTACCTCGATATGCTTTGTTCTAGCATGAAAAACAGGGTTTCGTGCTAACTGTATACTACTAAGATTATCACAATAAATAGTGGTAGGCTTTTGCACTTCCACACCTAAATCTGCAAGTAGCATCTCCAACCATGATGCCTCACATGCTGACATTGTAGCACCTCTATACTTAGCCTCTATACTTGACAGAGCAACAATGGGTTGCTTCTTGCTGCTCCATGTAATAGCTGCACTCCCAAGTGAGAATAGAAATCCACTAGTAGATCTTCTATTTGAACTGCTTCCAGCCCAATTTGCATCAGTGTATCCATGAACCTACAAATATACACCAACTTCATAAAACAATGCATAATCCAAAGTAGCACTCATATAACATAGAGTACACCTCAGAGGATCCAAATGTGGCTTCTTGGGAACCTACATAAACTGACTTTCAAGTCCAATAGTATAGATTAAATCAGGCCTTGTAATTGTGAGATATATAAGACTTCCCACAATTTTCCTGTACATAGTAGCATTTTCCAATGCTTCACCTGATGTAGTATCCAACTTCAAATTCTGATCTAATGGCATAGAAATTGGCTTAGAATCAGCCATACCATATGTTGCAGAGCTAAAGAGAACACAAAGCAGAGAAAAAGACGGGCCCCAAAATTTTTGGACATCATATCTTTGTATCATAACCATTCTTGTAATATATTTTCCGTTGTAAATGCACTAGAGGAGTCCTCTAGATGCATCCCCTCAGAAGATTAGAAACTTACCCATGTAAAATAGTAGGAAATTAGTCTTTTAGTGAATAAAGTGCCGGTCTCTTATGTGAAAGGACCATTTTTAGGGCACAAGTATATAAGTCAATTTGTGACTCTTTGTAAAGACTTTTTGCCATTGTGAGAATAGAGAGCACAGAAATTCAAAATTGTGTCTTCTTCACTCTGTATCTTCTTCTTTGTGAGCTTGTGTGCATGTGTATTGCTTGGAAAGAGTGTTAGGAAGTGTTGTCTATCCATGAAAGTGTTTGTTTGCTGTTGTTGAAGTGTGTGCGAAGTCTAGGAAGTGCTGAAGTATAAGAAGGTTTTTCCCGCGACTTAGTATTTTGCTCATAACTTGAGGTAGGAGTGTCAGAATTGAGTGAAACGACTGCCATTGGATGCGTCTTCTCGAGAGCTTCGAAATGCATATGCTATTCGCTATATTTGGAATCCGGAGCTGAGAGAAAAGCTCAATTTACTGTTGGCTGCTGCACCAAGTATCGTGACACCATGACTGTTAGTTGAAGCTTGTTTGGATTAGCCTTTGCCTTGTTTACACTCTTTGAGTAGTTCTTTTGCATTGATCATCACTTGATTGCGTGTCCTCATACACTCGGCTAGGTTTGTATACTCATCGGATTGATAATTAAAGCGTGAATCCCCACTATATGCACTTGAGGGGGATTGAGGTATAGTCTCTTTCTCCACAAGTCCCTAAGTTGGTACTTAGGTCAACACGTTTTTTGGCACCGTTGCCGAGGAGTGTCGAATCAAACCGAGGCATTCGTGTGATGGTAAGTAGCTTTTTGCATTGAAGCGAGAGGAGGAGTGGTGATTTTCTCTTCTTTGGTAAGTCACTTTCAGCCGCACTTACTACTTCTCATTCTTGGAGTGTGTGTAGTGAGTTGTTAGTCTAGGGAAGTGAGTAGAATGAGTAGAGTAGGAGGAGTAAGGGAGTAGGCTAGGTAGTTAGAGTAGCTTTCACTCCTTGTTTTGTTGTTTTATTTTCAGTAAGTAGGAAAAGCCAAGTATAAAAGCCAAAAAACTGCCATTTGAAAATCACTTGTCTTGTAAGCAAGTATCGTGAGAGGAGCTGCCGAGTATCGTGTCTGATCAATACAGCGATCGGGAGTTGCGCTCAGCAAGAGGGGGTGTTAGGAGTGTTGGGAAAGAGTATCCAAGGTAAGCAAACTCACCTCTTACTCATAACTTCTCAGGAAAATCAAATTTTTCAGAAGAAAACGATCTGCGTCAGGTATCGTGGGAAACTTACAAGGGTTAAAAAGTGTGCTTGGAGTGATACAGAGAGAGAGGGAAGGGTAGCAAAGCATAGAAAACAAGTGTATTGAATCAAAATCTGAAAATCTCTCAAAAATTTGACAAAGGGTCAAGTATTGTGTTCTCCCGCGGTCGAGTATCGCGATACTTAGCAAGTAGCGTGATCTCTTGTGGTTGAGTATCGCGATATTTCCCAGGTATCGAGTATCGTGGTTTGTAGATCGCGATACTTTGCAAAGATCGTGTATCGTGTTGTCACCGATCACGATTTCTACTGTGTATCATGTATCGTGATCTATCGATCGCGATACTTGTGAAGTATCGTGTATCGTTATAGCTGAAGTATCGAGTATCGTAGGAATCCAGATATCGTGTATCGTGGTCCCTGATCAAATATCGTGTATCGTGTCACTTTGAATTCAAGTATCGTGACTTGAAAAGTTCACTTTCAGTCAATTTCCAGCCACAATTTTTCTAGAATTCTAATCCATAGTGAAGAGTTCTAGAAGCTAAAGGTTAGCAAGGACTGGTCAGAGCTGTTAAGTGGATGAACCTGAGATTTGGAAGAACCCTAGGAAGCCAAAGAAGTGTAATCTCTTCTGTAGGTAGTGTAGCCGAGCCAAGTAGCCGTTCACATTACTCGGAGACCTCCAGTGAGTCAGAGGAAGAAATTCCCATGGCTTCAGAGGATATGCAGAACACAGTACCAATGATTGGCATGATGTCAATTATTGAGGGAGAGTATCGAACCTCTTTGGAGTATGTAAACACCAACCAAAATGAGATCCCTATTTATTTGGATGGTCTAAACAGATCAGTGGCCAGGTTAAAGAAGGCTTCAGAGGCTTACATAGTGCCTAGGCCAGCAGTCAAGTATGTAGGAGGATTTTACATGGACAAAGAGATATCTAGTATGTTGTCACAGAACACCCGGAAAACATTAATGAACATGGTGAGGAAAACATTAATGAACATGGTGAAGAAAACAATGCTTCAAACCTAAATGGGGAAGGGAATGAAGAGCGAGTAACTACACCTAGAGGGAGATCTACTGTTGCTAGGGTTTGGAGAGGAAACCTGATTCCTCAAGATGACTCCCTAATGGATGTATATTTGATCAATGGGATGGATCATCTTCTTAGAGCACATTCTTCAATATGGGAAGCTGCCCCTAATCCTATCACCATCTATGAGTTACAAGATCCTGATTTCCCCACCATCATCACATATTTGGATAAGAATCAGAGAAGATATTGGCCCGTAACAGAATTAGAAAGAGCTGAGCTGAAATATCAGAATATTCCAGTGTTTCCCCCTAGGGACCAAGCCACTACTTCACGAAACCCACTTGGAACGTCTCAGAATGATTCATATCAACAGTTGGGTCAAACGCAGCAAACACAACAAACACAAATCCCGGTCAGACCACATGTGCCGTTTGCAATGCCTGCAAATAACCCTAATTACCGACCTCAACCACCTGTCGACCCAAGACAGGGAATTCCTGCCCCAGTCAGACCACGGGTAGTAAGAGGACCAGGCATACCCGTAGGAAGACCAATTTTCCTAGTAATGCCTAGACCGCCCGAAGCAGGAAGAAGATTAAGACCAATTCAAGTTGCCAAATGCATGAGAAACCACTACGATGGCTCTAGTGAACCTTACAATCATATAGCCGAATTTAAACAAGTAATCAGAGCTGAACAAGTAGAAGATTTCTTGATCCAATATGAGTCCTTTGGTCTTACTTTCTCAGACACTGTGTTAGCATGGTTCCAGCCTTTGGACCCTAATAATTTTCAAAACATGGAACAAGTCTATCAAGAAATGATTGAGGAATTCACTAAGTCAGGAATTAAAAACAACTCATCATCGTTGATCCATAGTTTTAAGCAAGCCCCTACAGAATCAGTGAGATTGGCAGCAAGAAGATTCAAGCAGTATGTGGACAGATGCCCAGTGGAAGAGAGACCTACCCAAAATAAAATGGTGTCATTATTTTTGGAAGAATTATTGAACGGATCATTAAGATCTCTGGTATATGTAAAGAGAGTTCAAACCTTGCAAGAATGCATGAAGGAATGTATAGACCTAGAAGACAACCTAGCAGAAGATTTGAAAATACCTCAAGGTAGTTTGAAAAGTGAAGATTCGGCCAGCAGCACATCAAACCCTAAAAACAATGTAGAGGAAATAGCCGATTTGGTAGCAAAGAAGCTGAACGTTCAAGGATAGAGGAACTACCCCAGTAACCCCTAAGAGTGGCCATGCTCAGAAGATGTATGCAGTGCGGAGGTGATCATCCTTCTCACTTGTGCACTAGGGGAGTAGTCCCACCACCTGCCTATAGTATAACCCAATACCCAAATTTCCGAAAGAGAATTCCAAGAGTGCGTCAGCACTAATGACCATGAAAAATCCGAAGCAAGTAAGACACAGAATGGCAATTATTGTGAGGATAAGAGGGAAGGATCCATTGTTCCCAAAGTAGAAGGGGACTGGCCTAAAGATTTGTGGGCAAGAGTCCAAGAAGACAGATGGAAGAAAGTAGAAGGAATTGAACCGCCCTTTGAAGAACTAGAAGCAGAAGATGGAATAGAGGATTCAATACCTGAGTTGAATTCAAATGAAATATTACCAATTGATCCGAGTAACGAAGAAAATGATAGCGTAAAGGTTTTGCCAAATTACACAGGAGAGTACGAACATAATTCAGAATTGTATTGCATTCCCTCAATAAGGACAAAAGAACCGAACCCATCAGTCCAAACATCGGATATCATACAACACCTTAAAAAGGTAAAAATCCCTTGTACCCTAACATTAGAAGAATTATTGAAGGTTAAACCACGTTTGAAGGAGAAATTAATCAGTCAATTGGAGATCAAGATGGAGGAAAAAGAGATATCTGATGAAGTAAACACAGTAAAGATCCCTGTGGATAAGGTAGGAGATTTTAGTGAGGGAGATGAAGGAAACACTTGCCTTCCAATTACTTATAGGGGTTATACCACCAAAGCCATCTTAGATTCCGGAGCTGGTGTTGGCATTGCGACTAGAGAAATCTGGGAGAAATGGGGAAAACCAGCTTTAAGACCAACGCGCATGAAGATACAAATGGCAGACGGACACACAGAAAGACCCTTGGGATTATTGGAACGAGTAGTTTTCACCACATGCGGAGTTGAATTTGAACACACCTTAGCAATATGTCAATTTGAAAGGGCGAGCAATTATGAAATGATACTTGGGAGACTTTCATGAGACAGTTGAAGATTGTGCAAGATTGGGGAAAAGATGCTGTATACCTACAACATGAAGGAACTACCACGAGAATAAATCTCCACACTTATACTTATCACGATGTTCCCCCCTTACAATGGAATCAAATTCATAAGGAGGAAGACGATCAGTCAATTCACAGCATAGGTTCTAGTGACCAATCTTGGATGAACGAGGACACTCATCTATGGATATGCCAAACTGCCAAAAAGGAAGAGGATAGGAGAAAGGGATGGCAGCAAAGGCAAGGAGTAGCCAGGTCTGTACAAGATCCAGCTTACATGCCTCAAGTCTTTTTGGATGAAGAGTTTGAACCTCATGGTTGGATGGAGATTTTAGCGACCCTCGATGTATGTGTGAACGAAGAAGTAATAACTATGAATGAATGTATTGATGAGGAGGGATATGACGTTAGTCTATATGTAGTAGTCCTTCAGGAGGCTGAAGAAGGAGAAGTGATAGAGAAAGAATGGAAGGAGGACTATGAGAGCATTGAGATGGAACAAGAACCAATGGAACCAGAGGATGAAAATCAAAAAATAGGTGTCACAGCTAACGAAAACAATCAGGAACCTACACAGGAAGAAGAGTTGGAGCTAGATAAAGAAACAGAAGGTGAAGAAAACAAGCCACAAGATCAGTTTGAAGTGCCAGCCCACTTCAAAAAATATGAAGTAGAAGAGAGAAAAATTGCTATTCAAATGCCTAAAAGAGAAGCACAGATAGGAATAGCATATGACAATAAGGAACTAACCAAGAAGATAGTAGTAACCTTAGAGGAAGGAGAAGAACGATGTACTTTCATAGGACAAGATGTCTCAATGGAGGAGGAACAAGAGTTAATACGCCTCATAAGGGAATATCGGGATGTCTTTGCCTAGACCTATAAGGACTTGTAAGGAGTAGATCCATCTATATGTGCCCATAGAATCCCCATGACATTAGAAGCCAAACCGTCTAAACAAAGACCGTATACATACAATGATGTGTACTCAGCAAAGATAAAGGAAAAGATAGATAAATTGTTAGATGTTGGATTCATATATGAGATTGAGCACACGGAATGGGTGTCACCTTTGGTGGTTGTACCGAAAAAGAATGGGAAGTTAAGAGTGTGCATCAATCTGAAGAAAGTAAATGCTACAAACATAAGGGATAGCTACCCATTACCAATTACGGATCATCTGTTGGAAAGAGTGGCAGAGAAGGAAGTTTATAGTTTTTTGGATGGCTTTTTAGGGTATAATCAGGTAGCCATTGCTCCTGAGGATCAACACAAAATCGCTTTTGCAACTGAATGGGGAGTATACGCCTTTAGAGTCATGCCTTTTGGTCTAACGAATGCCCCAGCCACCTTCCAAAGATTGATGTGCCATGTATTCAAAGAGTTCTTGAGAAAAAGTATGGAGGTATACGTGGATGATCTATGTACTTATTCAGCTATACGATCAGAGCACATCCCTGAACTAGAAAAGATCTTTGCCAAGTGTCGACAACACCGAGTATGCCTCAACCTAGAAAAATGTGTCTTCTGGTTCGACAAGGAAAAATATTAGGACATATTGTCTCTAAAAATGGAATTTCAACTGATGAAGACAAAATCAAAGTAATTCTGGATTTACCAAGACCAAAGACTGCTAAAGAAGTACAAGCATTTATGGGACACTGTGGATACTACCGAAGATTTATACACATGTATGCCATAATTGCTAGACCTCTCTATGCACTCTTGACTCAATTTAGTTGGACCGAAGAATGTGAGAAAGCCTTCAATGAGTTAAAGAATCGATTGAGTTCAGCACCGATCCTTCGAGTACATAACTGGAATAAGCCATTTCACATTCATGTGGATGCTTCCAAGTTTGCCATTGGTTGCATCTTAGCTCAACCTGCAGATACAGGAAAGCTTGACCACCCTATAGCCTATGCCAGTAGACAATTAAATCAAGCAGAACGCAATTATACCACCACTGAGAGAGAAGGCCTAGGGATGGTGCATGCGGTGAAAAAGTTCAGACATTACCTGTTGGCAAACAAATTCAAATTCTTCATTGATCATCAAGCCCTGCTGTACTTAGTCAATAAACCTTGCAATACAGGAAGGCTAGTACGATGGTTTTTATTGCTAATGGAATTTGATTTTGAGGTAGTAGTCAAGAAAGGAAATACCCACATAAGAGCAGATCACTTATCAAGAATGACCCATGGAGAACCATCCATAGGAGTACCCGATGATCTGCTAGATACATACCTTTTTAACTTGGAAGTATGTCCCCAATGGGCAGAAAAGTTGATCCCTATACTCACGCATGGACCTAAAGATGGGATCACACCAAACCGAAACCAAGACCTATGGAAGACTAAAAACCTTCATATCATTGCAGGAAGTTTGTATCACCAAGATTCAAGTGGATTGTTAATGAGATGCGTTGAAGAGGAGGAACAGGAAATGTGGCTTTCAGAAAGCACATGTGAATCAATGGAAAACTCATTTGAATGCAAATGGAACATGGCAAACCCTGAGGAGATTAGGCATATATTGGCCAACCATGCAGAGAGATGCGCATAACTATGTATCAGCATGCCAAACCTGTCAAGAACAGAATCCATATGAGAGCTCTACTTTATGCTACTCCATAGTAGCACCGAGATGGAGCATGCCTCTGGTAAAGTTCTTAAAGACCCAAGGATACCCGGAAGGAGCCACTATAGCAAGGAAACGTGCACTTGTAGAACAGAGCAAGGATTATGCTATTATAGGAAAACAACTTTTCAAGCGAGGGAGAGATACTCAATTACGATTGTGCATTCATGAAGACGAATATCTTGCTGTTTTAGAGATGGCACATACAGGAGCTGCAAGAGGGCACTTCTCTGCAGATAAAACAGCAAAAATGATCCTCTTTGCTGGAATGTGGTGGCCAACTCTACATCAAGATGCCTTAACATATGTGCAACGATGTGATACTTGTCAACGAACAAAATATCCAATTAGAAGAGATGAGATGCCACTGAGACCCATGATGAGTGCCAGAGCTTTCACTAAATGGGGAATAGACTTCATAGGACCTATTAGCCCCCCAGCAAAAGGATCCCACGCCGAATATATAATTGTGGCCACAGACTATCTGACCAAATGGGTAGAAGCCAAAGAAACCAAGAAAAATGACGCAAGAACTATGAACAAGTTTCTCTTTGAGAACGTTTTTACTAGATTTGGACTACGGATAGAAATTGTGAGTGATAGAGGTACGCACTTTGTGAATGAAGTCATAGAAGCCTTACTGAATGAATTCTTGGTAATTCATAAGAAATCAGCTCCCTATCACCCACAAGCCAATGGACAAGCCGAAAGCTCGAATAAAATCTTGTGTACAATTCTCACAAAAATTGTTAACAATGGTAGATCTGATTGGGATAAGCAATTACACCATGCTTTATGCGCATTTGGAGTAGCCTATAAAACCGCCATAGGCACTACTCCTTTTAACTTAGTGTATGGACAAAATGCTATTTAACCAATTGATTTCTTAATTCCCACTCTCAGAGTAGCAACTACTTACGAGTGGATGGGACATGAACTATCAGCTCAATTGGATCAAATAGAAAAGCTTCACGAAACTAGGTTACAACCAGTAGCAGGCATTTATGCTGCTAAACGGCGACAGAAAGCTTACTTCGATGCTCACATTAAGGACAAAAATTTGAAGGAAGGAGATTTAGTTTTGGTATACACCTTGAAACAACACGCTAAGAAGTTGCAAAAGAGAGGATATGGCCCATTAATCATCAATCGTATATCAACAAGTGGAGCCATCAGCTTAGCAACCCTAGATGGGGAAGTATTACCAAACTACATCAGTGGATGTCGAGTGAAAAAATATCTAGAACCATTGACAGAAGAAACAATGTCTCGATTAATCAAGGGAAAGAATAGACGTATGGAAGAGGAAAGGATACGAGAAGAAGCGAGACAGGAAGCACTTGAACGAATTAAAAAACGGAAAGAGTGGATGAGAGAGAGAGATGAGAGATATCGACTAGGAGGAGAACTCATCCCAATGGCTAATTTTAGAGCCGCTAAAAACCTAGGTTCACAGAGAACACAACCATATTTGAATTTGGGCGCAGGTAAAAGGAAGTACCACTTAGTGGATGCTCTCATTGACACAAGAGCCGCTATAAGCTGTATCAAACTTTCTTTGACTCAGAAACTCAAGGAGGAATTACGTCCATCAATGGCACAATTGATAGGAATAGGAGGAATAATTACTCAATGCATAGGTGAAATCACCTTACCTCTGCATATTGGCAACAACACTATGGAACAGAAACTGTTAGTGTGTCACGATGAGGATTTACTCGAAGATGTAGTGTTAGGTCAAGACTGGATTTACGAATATGAGGTGACCATTCAATTGGCCTTAGGATATATCTCAGCCACAATAGGACATCGTGAAGTATTCAGTTTGCTAGACAAACGACCAATAAAAGTCGCAAGCATAGAGCCAAAAATTCACTCTAATGAACAAAGTTATGAGTGTATGTTCAATAGCACTATAGATACCCCTTCCTCAAGTACTTCATATGAGGACACATTGATTCCTGCTTGCATTCTATCTTCTAGTCTAGCAAGTCACAAGAGTGTCAATCAAGCTGAATCCTGCCCCAGTGAAGCACCATGCACAAGAGAGACTAGTCCTCTGAGTAATTCAAGGTCTGTACCTATTAGAATATACCCTATTCCGTACACCAAACAAGCGTGGATAAGAAAGGATCAAAAGGATGCATATCTTCAACAACGGAAACATCTTCGACATCAGAGCAACCAATGAAATAAGAAAGCAAATGATTTTGAGCACCAAAGTCAACAACGAAGTGCTAGGATATGGATTCCAAAGAAAGTAGTAGCCGCCCAACCAGATCGAGTGCAAATA
The DNA here is from genome assembly GCA_020310875.1 of Ceratopteris richardii. Lineage (NCBI taxonomy): Eukaryota > Viridiplantae > Streptophyta > Polypodiopsida > Polypodiales > Pteridaceae > Ceratopteris > Ceratopteris richardii. The sequence continues at coordinate 140,250,859 of CM035411.1, forward strand.
TGGATTCCAAAATCATGTGCTCCAAAGAAGCTAAACCAAAACGATGAATCACTGCACAAGAAGAACCAATATGGTCTAAGGGCAAAACAACCAAAGAAGACTAGCTACAGGAAAGAAAAGAAGTGTGCAGTTGCAACAACAGCCAGTCCAAGATTCAAGAAGCAGATGGAGCAGACGTACAACATGAGAGGAACCACGTTCATCAGGAATGTTCGGGATACAATACGTACCAACAGAATGAAGTAGATCTGGATGCCGAAAGACAAGACAAACTGCATGCATCATCCAACTACTTCGAGTTGCACACATGTGGAATTATCAGTACCCAAAGTATGCATGATAGGGCCACATTACAAGGCCAAGCATTCGGCACATCTTTCTTCTATTTCAGGATAGTCGAGCACATTTTCCTACTGGGAAATAGGAGAGCGATTGTACATACATTAAGAAAATCACTCAAAAATTAATAACCGCTTCGGCTATGATCTAACTTTTCTGTTTTTCCTTTCATATGAAAATATAAAAATATCTAAAATATGGAAAAATCCAGGTATTACCTTTCTCACACCCACGGGAAAGGGACAACACCATTCACTCGGAGCAACGTCAAGCTTATGACAAACAAATGAAGGAAGATTTCTGATAGTATATGACCACTAATTCATACTCTATATTGAGTGCAGATGGCATCTACTAAATCCGAAGCCACGCAAGAGGAAGAGGTGCAGCTTCTTCCACTCGAATCCATAACCAAAGCAAGAGGCCATTGGTTTCTGGATGACCAACCAGTGTCAGACCTCATTTTCATGGCAACTATCAAGATTATGGATAGGGATCATTATTTCCCTATTATGTCGCAAGACTTCAAGACTATAATACAAGGATTACCGCATATCGAGGATGTGTGGACACAGGCAGGCCTAGAGGCATTTCTTAAATTGCCGATTTATCTACCAGATTTTCAAAGGTGTACACAAGTAATGAATACATTGCAGCCTGCTGCGACTAAGATATCAGTGCCCGAAGCACGAGTGTTGGATAAAGTAGGAACATGGAAAACCATTTAATTCACACATGAACTAATCAACAAAGCTTTCGGATGGAATCAAGAGGGGATCACTAATGTTAAAGAGGAATGTCATGATCCTAAAAAGAGATCCTTTTTGGATATCAACAGAACTGATATCGAAGATGCTGTCCGTCTAGTGCACCAACATTTTTGTTTCCCAAGTATGCACAGATATATTGCACCACAAAAGATTGTAGTACAACTACTCTCGAATGCAATGAGACAAGTGGGGAATAAAGTAAATATGACTGGCTATGTCCAAGAGAGATTATTTGAAGCCCAGAAGAAGTGGGGTCAGAAGAAGTTTCTAAATGGGAGTTCAGCTTTGACATTACTTATATATGAAGCTCTTGAAATGAAAAACTGCTTACGGGAGATGCCGACCTCAGAGGGGCTAGCCAAATATGCCAAATCTGCTACGGTCCCCAAGAAAAAGAAAGCAACTGTCGTTGTTGAAGAGGCAGGAACCAGTTCATAGAAACCCATGAGGGGTACAAAGCGTCTAAGAGAGGAGGAAGCCCAGGCTACACCCCAATCAAAGCGGACACACATTCTTCCAAAGATCACGATGACCCAAATGCCTATTACTAAGAGAGATCTATCCACTGCCCTAGAAGAGACACATCAATACATGCAAGGACAGGTAAATCTAAATGTTCAAGGTCATCATTATCGACAAGCAAGTCAAGAGAAACAACAAATGCGTCAAGAAAAGACCCCAAAACAACCAAGGAGATACAAAGAACTGGGTTTAGATGATTCGAGTTCCGATGCAGAATCCAGTCACGAAAAAGACACTCTAGAGACTGACATAAGGACAGAAACTCAAGACGAAGAATGGACTGAGATCAATCAAGTCGAAGTGACGCCAGACAACCACGAAGAAAAGGAAAAGAACATAGAAGATTCCAATAAGCCTGAGCATGTCATTCAATTGAATGATACTACAAAAATCAGCATCAAAGAAGCTCCAACAACTAATACATATGCAAAACCACCTATCAAAGAGAAGCGCAACCCTACAGGAGAACAAGGCCAAAAATGAACGAATAGAGCAATTACAAATCCAAATCAACCAGAACACAACGATCGGGACACCAGTAGTGCCACCTAAGGAAAATCCTACTGACAAGGTAGAGGTACGTCCTCTATCTTCCCCGATCTATAATTCTCCAATACATGAGCAGATGGCGGACATACATGATGATCATCCAATGCCATACACTGCAGAAATAAGTCAGAAGGAGCGGGCACTAGTGGTGTCCCGATTGACGAAAAATTTTGAAAATGAAGTAATCAAAGTAATGAAAGGAAGCCAAGATCAAGGGTAGGGACTTGGAAAAGATCATGAAGCCTTTCAACATTTCGTACGGATTATTGAAAGAGAAAACAAGACAATATATAAAGAAGATTACAAAGAAAAGTCCAGATGAGCACCTACATTTTAAACATGATACATTCTCATAGAGTCAAGAAGAATTCGAAGTTGCACAACCTGTTTGGAGAAGGAAGTTTTTGGAGAAACATCCCACACTAAGAGTGCATTGGCAAGCAGCACCTTATTTCTTACAGGTAAACCCTTCATTTTGTCCTATACCACGCCGAAGGGATACTAGAGAATTTTTGGACCTACAAAGAAATGGCGCTATAAATAAACAATGGCTGAATTACCCTCTGCTTCCAAGCCCGCCACATAATTACTTGCCAATGGAAGATTATATGGTCAAAACAATTGAATTTTGGCTGCACAATTATGCGACAGTACCCGACCTAACTGTCAAAATGACAAATAAAATACTCAGTATGATACTTACAGTGTTGAAGGTCTTCAAGCATGCGGCCTACACATTTTTGAATTTCATTGGTATTAATCAAGGCACAGAGATTCTCATTTTTGACCTATCTGTTATGCCTAGCCGACCAACAATAATGGCTTATGATTCCAAATGATGTTTTTGCCAAGTATATATATGCAAACTTTTGAAGAAGCGTTTTTTACGGGATTTTTTGAAATTGATTCAGAGGTCTTTTTGAAGATGTCATCTAATTTGAATGCCAGATTAGTGGCATACGAACTTAGCTTCTTCGCAGATCATAGACAGCCACCAAATGACGGTGTGAAGGCTGAACAATGGAAACAATTAATGATACGTGAAGCCAATGTGCTTAATGAAACAGAGCAGAAAATATATAGAACATATGCCCGTCGCTCGTCAAAGCCTGTCGGGGACAACAGAGTCCAGGAGGGGGGCAGTGTTGAGGGAGAATCAAGTAAAAGGAAGAAAAGAAGAAGACAACGAAGGAAGCTTCACTAAAAAGGAATATCTGAAGATATATCTCTGCAAGAAGCCCGGCAGGGGCGCAACACCCATCTCTGCACAGAGCCCCGCAGGGGCACACACACCAAGGAAAGGATGCAGCCCACAAGGGTGCTTCAACCTCTTGATCTTTGGCAGGTCCAGATCGAAGACTGAAGCACCACATCCTCATACCTTCCACTGATGGCGTGCGTGGCAACCCGACTTATCAAGCAAGACAAATGTATCAGGCCGAGAGGATGTAAAACAAGAATTAAGAAGAGGCCGTCAAAACTGAACACCTGTTTTACAAAGAGGACCACTAAAACGTAATGCAAGACTGATGATGAGGCAGCACTGACCAAAAGATACATGCGGACAACAAACCGAAGACAAGAAGTAAAGCCTGTCAAGGGACGACAGAGACAAAGAGGGGGAGAGTGTTGTAGAGATAAAGAGAACACAAAGCAGAGAAAAAGACGGGCCCCAAAATTTTTCCGATTTGGACATCATATCTTTGTATCATAACCATTCTTGTAATATATTTTTCGTTGTAAATGCACTAGAGGAGTCCTCTAGATGCATCCTCTCAGAAGATTAGAAACTTACCCATGTAAAATAGTAGGAAATTAGTCTTTTAGTGAATAAAGTGCCAGTCTCTTGTGTGAAAGGACCATTTTTAGGGCACAAGTATATAAGTCAATTTGTGACTCTTTGTAAAAACTTTTTGCCATTGTGAGAATAGAGAGCACAGAAATTCGAATTTGTGTCTTCTTCACTCTGTATCTTCTTCTTTGTGAGCTTGTGTGAATGTGTATTGCTTGGAAAGAGTGTTAGGAAGTGTTGTCTATCCATGAAAGTGTTTGTTTGCTGTTGTTGAAGTGTGTGCGAAGTGTAGGAAGTGCTGAAGTGTAGGAAGGTTTTTCCCATGACTCAGTATTTTGCTCATAACTTGAGGTAGGAGTGTCAGAATTGATTGAGACTACCGCCATTGGGTGCGTCTTCTTGAGAGCTTTGAAACGCATATGCTATTCGCTATATTTAAAATTCGGAGCTGAGAGAAAAGCTCAATTTACTGTTGACTGTTGCACCAAGTATCGTGACACCATGACTGTTAGTTGAAGCTTGTTTGGATTAGCCTTTGCCTTGTTTACACTCTTTGAGTAGTTCATTTGCATTGATCATCACTTGATTGCATGTCCTCATACACTCGGCTAGGTTTGTATACTCATCGGATTGATAATTAAAGCGTGAATCCCCACTATATGCACTTGAGGGGGATTGAGGTATAGTCTCTTTCTCCACAAGTCCCTAAGTTGGTACTTAGGTCAACACCATACTTTTGCAGCATATTCAAGGCATATTGCCTTTGCAACATCCATATACCTGTTTTTGTATGTATAAACTCAATGCCCAAAAAGTAGCACAGCACACCAAGATCTTTCACGTCAGATTCCTGCGTAAGAAGTTGCTTTACCTCTTTGATGCTTTCTTCATTATCACCACCTACAATCAAGTCATCAACATAGATAGCCATAGTTGTGACGCCATCATCACCCTTCCTTGCATATAGTGAATGATCTGCATCACACATAGAAAACCCAATGGTGGTTAAGTAATCAACAATCCTTGCATGCCATGCACGAGGAGCTTGCTTCAACCCATACAAAGCCTTTTGCAACCTGGAAATATATTTTAGATGCTTTGAATCTTCATATCCTTATGGCTGGTCCATGTATACTTCTTCCTGCAACTCACCATGTAAGAAAGCATTCTTCACATCCATCTAATGCAAAGTCCATCCTTTTGTTGTAGCTAATGCAACACGTTTTCTTACAATAGACATTTTAGCTACAAGGCTGAATGTTTCCTCTTAATCAATGCCATATGTCTATGTATATCCTTTTTGCTTTGTACCTGCTTATGCTACCATTAGCATTGTGCTTTACCTTGTAAACCCACTTATAGCCTATGGGTTTCTTCCATTGTAGCAATGGAATGAGCTTCCATGTATCATTTCCATAAAGCACCACCATCTCCTCATCCATAGCTTTTTCCCAATCTACATTTCCAATTGCATCTTCAAAACAAGAAGGTTCAGCATCTTGTATTAGCTTTGTCATGTAGGCACAATGACAAGCCATATAACTATCATACGTCAACCGTTGCACTAAACTCTACATCCTCTTAGATCTTCTTGGTCCTCGTTCACTTCTCCTTGTATCATATGCATGTGCTTTTCTAACTCCTGGAGTCTTCAGAGAGGGCAATCCAAGTTCCTCATCAAGACTCTTTTTTGAACCACTTGAATCTCCATCAAAATCTTCAAAATCGACACATGTTTTACTACCATCAGAAAGCTTTTCTTTACCTTTCTTGGATGTATTTGATGAATTTGTTGGACTAAAATTTCCATGCAATCTTCCACTCCATGGATTTGAGTTTAAACTATTGCTTGGCATCTGGTCCACTCAAAACTTGAGATTCTGCACTTGAATTTTTAGCATCTTCTTTGTCATTTGGTTCAAGATTCAGTCCTTCTTTGGCATCTACATAGAAGCTTGACATTTCATCAAATACCATATCTCTGCTCACCTTCACCTGTCATGTGAGTGGGTTATAACATTTGTATCCCTTTTGCTCAAGGGAGTATCCAATAAAGACACATTTTTCTGCTTTTCGATCAAGCTTCATCCTTAGCTCATTTGGAACATGTACATATGCAATATAGCAAAAAACTTTCATATGTGATAAGTTTGGCTTTTTACCTGTGAACTTTTCATCGGGTGTAACTTGATGTACAGTAGCAATTGGAGTTCTGTTCATAATGTATACAACCGTATTCACAACTTTTTCCCAATAACAATGAGGCATATTCTTCTCAGCCATCAAGGCTCTTGCTATTTCTGCAATATGTCTATTTTTGCGTTCAGCAATGCCATTCTGTTGTGGTGTGTACCTGCATGAAAATTGATGCCGAATTCCATGACTTTTAAGAAAGTTGATGAACTCATTTGACATGTATTCACCTCCTTTATTAGACCTTAATGTTTGAATATACTTCCCTATCTGCTTTTCCACCATAGTTTTAAAATTCTGGAAGTGAGTGAACACCTCGCTCTTCTCTTTCATGAAATATACACACACTTTCCGTGTATGGTCATCAATGAAAGTAACATAAAACCTGCAACTGCCCATAGATGTGGTCTTTGCATGACCCCAAACATCTATATGTACTATTTCTAGCACATTCTCACTAACCTGCTTGTCATGTAGAAATGATGATCTTGACTGTTTACTAAATTGACATGCTGCACATACCTTTTGCATCTCTGCAACCTTGAAATTCGGTAGTCCATGGACAATCTCCTTTGATTTAAATAGCCACGTTTTTGTCATAAGCCGCCCTCCTTACTAATTACTCGAGCATGCATGCCAAATTGAAAGCAGTATCATTCCACCACCGCACAATGATAACCATCATTTCCTAACCCCCCCACCGTAATGTCTCTACTTAATCTTTTTGGTTGCGCCAAAAAACGCTATTGTGTTCATGTGATTGTGCTTGTGTTTTCTGTGTTCTGTGTATCCGTGTGTTGTGCTCTGTTTTCGTGTGCGCCATGGAAGCATTGGCGAACTACGCAGCTTTCTGTGATGGTATCCCTACCGAGGTAGGAGAATACCTGCGCATCCGAGGGCTGGCCAACTTCGCTGAGCTGCCTTGGCACTCAGTGGAAGCCCATCCCTTTTTCGCGCAGATCATATTTGCCATCGCTCAATCCCCCATCACTGAGTGAAAATGGATCTTCCTCTCCCTACCATCTCGAACCGTAGTAACCTTCCAAGCCTTTGCCGAAGCCTTCCGCCTCACCCCACAAGGCCGCGAGAATGGCCCAAGCATCCCCGTAGCCCGAATGACAGCACTCTTCCCCCGCTATTCATCAAACGAGTACGCCATCCTTTGCCGCCCTGAACCCGCAAGAACTGCACTCCAGTTCTTAGTCGCTATCCTAAACCTCCAGAAACGCACCTACGGCATATCCCGCCCTTCTACTCCGCCATCAACCTAGCTTCCCAAGAACCCGTCAACTTCGCTTCCTTTTTCTTTCACCGTATCCACAAGGAGTGTGTAGCCATAGTGAAACAAGTTAATAAAGGAACTACCCCTCGATCTAGATTACCCCACATTACTTCATTTCTCTTTCCGGCCATACTCGCAGCACAACCACCACCACGGGGGCCCGTTCTAAGGCATGAAGAGTCAATACAACTGCTAGAGGATGAGAAAGAAGAAGATGAAGAAGAGCTCAACCAATTATTCCGCCGGAAACGCATCAGGATCAGCTCATCCGAAAGTGAGGCACAAGGCTCAGCCGAAAAAGATAAAGATAATGATAAAGAAGACGAGAAGAACAAAGAGGAGACATTCCATGATACAGCCACCTCAATGCAGAATGAATCGTCGACTGAACAACAAGAACAACAAGATCGAACAAAAACAGAAATAATTTCGACCGAAAAAGAATCAGAGCAACAGGTAGATGAGCAGCAATCTGCTCGGGAAGCACTAGATAAACTACTGAAGGCAGTCGAATCAACAGAAGCCAACAATGCAGAAACAGAACAACAGTCATTAGATAAGGTAATAACCACTGACTCTGCCCTTCCCAAACCACCACCAGTTAACCCCATTCCCCCACCGGAACCACCCCACAATCCCATCCAGCCCAGTCGCCCTACTGAAGATGTTGAATCCTCGTCATCCTCCCTCAATTACTCCCCACCAAATTCCCAACAACTCCTCACCGCACCTCTTCGCAACCTCGCCCTCCTCTTCCACCCCACCCCATTCCAGTTTTCTCTGAATTAGAATCTATGGGCCGCCTCCTGATTAACTTATCCCAAAAACTGCCGCAACAATTGAAGCAAATCATAGACAATGCACGAGATGACTTCCAACGCAAATTGGAAGTGATGGAGGCAGATATCACCCCCCTCCAGGAAGAGTTACAGGCAGCAAAAGCAGAAAACCACGCACTCCATGAACAGATAAAGTAGTTACAGGCCACACTCCAAGCATAGGAAGAAATCACAAACCAACGAGACAAGGCTCTGGCAGCAGTGCATGAAAAAGAAGATTTACTGATTGCTGCCGACACAGAGATCACAAAGTTAAATCAAACGATCAAAGATACAGAAGATACCAGAATCGCGCTAGGAAACCTACTCGAAGAAACAAGAGTCCAGCTGCAGGAAGCAATACAAAAGTACCAAGAGTAGCAGAGAGAAGCTAAGCAAACAGAAGAACAACTACAGAGAACGAAAGAATCCCTTGACGACATCAACAATATGCTCAAACACCAATTGAACAGGGAAACCAAATATCAGAAGGACTTAGTGAATGCCCGCAGAGAACGAGATGCATATCACAAAACAATACAGTTCTAGAATCAACAGTTTGAAAGACTAGATAATCAGTTGCGCGACCAGAAAGACCGAGTCACTGATATGCAGAAGCAAGTAGCTGAAATGAAGATTTCAAGGGATGCGACGTTATCCAACGATTTTTATTTACAGGAGGCCTTTTTGCAAACACAGGCCGAAATTTTGCTCACCGAAGCCATCGCTCTTAGCTCTGTTAGAGTAGATGCGCAAGTATTAGAGCCAGACACCCTTAAATAACTATTAGAAACTCTTAAGAAAAAAATAGCCCATACATTTAGATTAGCCAGAAATATGTATTTAGAAGGAATCATTGACGAACAGTATTTTTGTAAACAAAAATGACTTGCGGGTTCGAGTCCATCGTGTGTGCCAGTGTTAGTCGGCCGCCGGAGTGGGACAGATGTAAGAGATGCCAGATGTAACGGAGTTTTTTGAAATACGCGCAAAAAGTGGGTACGCGCATCCTATAAAATCTATATAAAGCAATGTAAAGAGAGTGGTCAGAGAGACGTCTTTTTTGGAATTGCCAGATTGTTTGCCTGAATATTTGTGAGAGTATTGTTTACACTGTGGTGAAGTCTTGAGTACTATGAGTGTTGAGTATATTCTGCCTCGTCTCCTCATACGGTAGTTCACCGTAACGATTAAATGAGTAACGGATTGTGTGTCAGATTGTTATCGTCGTGCTGCGTTGTTATGTGTTCTTCAGTTGTTTAAGTACTCTGAGTCAATCTGAGTAGTTATATCACTGTGTGAATTGAATAGGTAACCTGTTGCCTTGTTGGAGTATGTTCTGTTTGTTTTATCGGATTCATTGTATTCGGTGCTATGATCTGTTGACCCCGAATACGAGGAAGGATTAGTAATTTCGGTAAACGTGGACTTTTATTTGAGATTGCTGTAAAGTTTTTGTGACGAATGAATCTGTCGGTTAAGGTGTTATCTCTGGTTAATTACTACTGCTGAGTCTGTAACTCAGACTACTGCTCTGTTCCAATAAGCAGATCAGTTTGGTACTCAGGTACATAGAGTCGAGTCTTGTCCAGTTAATGCTAGTAACTGAGCTAAGACGAATATTCATGCTTTTGATGTTGTAACGAAGATTTGGGAAATAAGTACAGGGCCTCTGTCTAACAGACCCCTACCACTCCCAAGAACCCACACTGGTCTGGTCACGCCTTTCCGCCAGTGAGTAATGATACTTAAAGTTTAACACATTTTACAGTGAAACACCTTTATGTTTAACATTTGGCGCCGTCTGTGGGAAGGTGGCATCAAGATTGCCAGTAGTATGTCAGAATCGAACATCCAGATTATTGTTCGATGGAAGTAGCAACAAAACCAGATTGTTGCAAACTGTTTCGTTAGTAATACTACGCGATTAGTACAAAAGATGATACATGCCGGTTACGCGATCCGGTGAAACGTATCCTAAGAACCATCAGTCTGGAGTACATGCCGGTTACGCGATCCGGTGAAACGTATCCTAAGAACCATACCAAGACTCTTTCCTTTAATAATCGACATAGACACCAGATCAGCAAAATTTGGAATATTTTCCCTAGTCTATATAGAAGTTCTGAACTGCTTGTATGCAGCTCCTAAACCACAAAGGCACACTTCCACCTTATCATCATCATCTACATTCACACCAAGAGATGCAAGTGACTCACATATGCTTTTGATTTTTAGAGTGTAGTCACTTACCGACACGGTCTTCTTTTCCAATGTATGCAGCTCGTTCTTGAGTTGCAATTTCTGTGCCTTAGTATTGGTCTCATACAAAGTGACCAAATTGTTCCAAGCCTCTTTTCGAGTCTTGGCATCCTATATGTGTCCAATCATGCTATCTTCTATGCTAATAGTTAGCCAATACATTACCTTTCTTGCTCCTTGATTCCATTCCTCATATGCTCTTAACTGGTCTGTAGTCCGATTTCTTTCCGATAACTATGGAGCATTTGTGTTCTCTCCTTCAATGTACTTCCAGTAGCCTTTTCCCATCAGGAAATTTATCATTCTGAATCTCCAAGCGTGGAAGTTGTTCTTGTCCAACTTATCGCTCATAAGCTGACTCATTGCATCTGCATTTTCCATTTCGGCAGCAATTCACAACACTGCAAAACACTACAAGCAGCACTTCTGCTTGAACTATGACGTGACAACTCGATCTCAGAAAAACACAGTTTTTGTGTATCAATAGTACACCAAATCGCTTGAAATTCTAGATTTGGAATATTGAGTGTTGCGGAACACAACTCAAGTTATAATTTTTGAAAGTGACTTGGTTTTTCTATGGGCTCCACCTTGTAGGCTCAAAACGAAGGTCAGGATGGCTGTGAAACTTAGATCTAACAAAAATGAATGGTCCTAAAGGGATAACTCACGAAACTATTTTGAGGTTTTCTACCTTCACGCCAATTTTTGTATCAATCAGAGGTCGTTTGTGAATCACGCTTTCTCGAAGCCATCTCCCATACTCTTCATCGTCGACCTTCTCCATGGGGCTCTCTACAACAACATTGGCTGTGATACCATGTCAGGAGGAAGGAGATAAGGAAGAGATCTCACACACACACTCTAACAATCAAAGAGAAGCACACACTTAGATTGAGGCAACAAAGAATGATCTTCTTCTTCTTCTTCTTCTATTACATAAAAAGGAATATACAAGAATGACCTAAAAACAAGAATACAACAAGTGCAATATATAAAGATCAGTACATAAGGAAAACCTAATGTCTGCAAATGAGTGAGCTGGCAAGGAACAAATGTGTCATCACTCTCGATAGATAAATCTAATAAGGCTCAATGAAGTATCCCTGACATATACTAGCATGAGCACTATACATGTCAAAGAAACAAAAAATTGATACGTGTCATCCTCGATCATCACATGTTGAGCTTGATTTCTCAACAATGATGGTATTATGGGCACATGCAACAAATACTCACAAACACACAAAAGCTGATTACACTCAATCACTCTCTCACTTCTCTTGCAATGGAAATAAAGGAAATGAAGTGGATATGGAGATATGATTAAAAAAATGAGTTTTTTTGTGAAGCAGGAGATGAAAGAAGGAGAGTAATGGAGATGGTGATGGGGTAGGAAAGCAAAGAAAGGTAAACAAAAGTAAAGAAAATACTGAATCACTTAGCATTCGAATGTCGATTCTCTTTGTCTTGCCATCACATGCTCATCCTTGAAGCTTTCTCCTCGACAACAATGCCAAATTTGGTGTCATTGTAGCACAATGTTGAGTACCAACATGAAGAGATCCACCTCATAATTGTCAATCCACGAAGACGTGAGTGAGTGCACAAGTGAGTGAGTGAGAAGCACACAAGCATGCACACACATATACACACACACATGCAAACATGGTAAGACAAAGACTGGAACAATGGAATACTCCATTAGAACATTCCAAGAAAGTATACAATGCTCGATACTATGTTCACTCTCCAACTAGCTAACCTAAAAAATTAGCTTTTTAGCTCTTTTTATAGTTTTTTACTAGCTTTGGCCCTATGTAGACCTACTATCTAGCCTAGTTAAAAATTAGGTTCTAGAGCTTATTTGAGGCCTCAAATGTCGTCTAAAAATCATGAAAATTGGTATGTAGAACTCCTTGGCTTGAAAAAAATGGAGTTGGAGTAATAAAAAAATGGATTTACAAGGTGGTGGAGTGATGAAAATCACTCTTGGATAGTTGTTTAAATTAAAAAAGAAAACCTTTGGCCTATTTGCTAGATCATCATTGCTTCCCTTCTGTGCTTGTTCTTGGTTGCTCTTCTCTTTATCCTTGTCTTTGTTTAGTGTGTCCTTGCCCTTGCTAACCAACAGCACAACACTTTGTTGATGATACTTCTTCCAGCTTAGGTGCACTCCTAGTCACTCTCAGCATACTCCTATTCAAGTCTCTTGCTCACTTTTCTCTCTTTTGATCCTTAGTCTAACTCCCTTGTCCAAGAATTCTAATCCTCATTGTTGTGTGTCGGTTCTCTTCATACATCACCTGAATTGCTAGGGCATCTTGGTGCTCCCTTTGGTATCCCAAGAACCACTTTTTGTGTAAGTCCAATGACTTCTTATTTTGTCTTGTAGTGACGCTAGGAGAAACAAAGTTTTAAATGAGGGGCCACACATAAACTTTTCTGTACCGATTTCTCTTCATATGGCTTCCACTTTTGACCTTCGATTCTTCAAAATGTGTGCATAAGGAAGGGTTCACCTGAACCTTCCAAAACACTTAAAAAGCCTTGAAAACCCTTCAAAAGGACCATTTTGCAACTTGCATTCAAGTTCTCCTGCAAAACCATTGTGAACAAACACTTTGTGCACTACCTGTGCACCCTTGCTCTTGGCTACTTGTGCACCACTTTGCACTTTTGCACCACCTATGCATCACTTGCAAACTCATCACTTTGACCTTTAACTAGCTCCACAATGTAACACTTTGACCAGCTCAAGAGTTGCCCACCACCTAATGGGCTCTCAGTCTTCGAGAGTAAAAAGCCAAGCCATGAGCACAAATGTGTCACCTTGACCCTTTTGGTTAAAATCTTCAAAACGACATATGAGCAGTCCACACCAAGTCCACCAAGAGATTGAAAGAACAACCACAAGGGGATAACCAAAACTAAGCACGAGATTCGTGAAGAAGAAGCAAGATTTTGAAGGGTAGGAAGGAAAGGTTAGGGAGGGTGTATGGGCTAACAAGGATAGGGCACAAAGGGGGGAGGGCGAGGGCTAGGGATAAGTATAAAGGGAGGGGTAGGGAGTATGAGTTGGGACTATTGATAATGAAAAATGCCAAAACATGGAAGATAGATGTGATACAAATGCAACATGTAAAACATGCAGGAAAAAGAGGGAATACACCATGTGGAGCACGTGCGGGATAAAAGTCACATGTTAAATGTTAGGAACCATATGGATTTTGATAAAACAATCCAAGTAGCCGGGTAACACTCAAGTAGCGAAAGATGCGCTTAACCGCCTACCAATGCTTGAGACCTGGGCAATGCATAAACCTGCTCATCTGTGAGATAACAAACTAAATATCTGGCCGAGTAATGCATAATTAAATCAGGCATCCAACAACCTGCTAATAGAGAACAACATCAAATGCATCTCCAGCATCATGAAGACTCAGTCATAAACCTATCTCCATAGGAGTGGCAATAGGCTTATAGTCTTCAAGGCCAAAACACTACAATAATGTGTCAATATATTTCATTTGACACAAAGCCATTTGGCCATCAACTTGCATAAATTGAATGCCCAAATAGTGATGCAAATGCCCCAAATGAGACAACTCAAATGAGGCATGTAAATTAGCCTTAAAATCAGAAATATGTGTGTCATGAGGACCATTGAGCAGCATGTCATCAACATGTACCACAATGATCAGAAGCACATCATTAGCACACTTAACATATAAGGTGCTTTCAGTTGGACTGTTCTCAAAACCATGTGCAATCAGATAGGCATGTATCTTTTCATACCATGCACGTGGTGCTTGCTTTAAACCATATAATGCCTTCTTTAACGTGCACACCTGGTTTTCATGCCCTTTCTCCACAAAGCCATGGGGCTAAAAAACATACACTTCTTCGTGCAAGTCACCATTCAGAAATGTTGTTTTAATGTCAAACTGATGTACATTCCATCCATGATGAGCTGCAAGTGCACAGATGCTATGAACAGTAGTCATTCGACAAGTAAGAGCAAAGGTTTCATCAAAATAAATGCCTCTTTCCTCTATATAACCCTTTGCAACAAGACTAGCCTTATACCTGTCAACTGTTCCATCAGGTTTACGCTTCAGCTTGTATACCCACTTAGTGCTAATGACATTCTTGCCAAGAGGCAAGTCACATGAAGACCGGGTACCATTTTTCATGATAGCATCATATTCATATTGCATTGCAGCCATCCAATGTTTTGAATTTTGTGCTTCATCAAACGAAATAGGTTCAGTCTCATCAGAGACTAGAGGTAGTCATAGCATAGTAGTATGATGCAAAAGAGGCATTATGAGAGCGTGAACAAGTATGGTATGACAGAGGTGCATCTAATTTGTTGTCAGACAAAGTCTGTAGTAGCCATTTTAGCATAGTTTTTGCCTGCTCAATATCAACTCTGTCATCAACAAGTGCATCATGTAAATCTACATCAGAATTGGAATGATTTGCATCATCACATGAAACTTGCAAAGGCTGAGAAGTTGCCTCATTAGGACCAAAACTAGATTCTCCACCTATAGAAAGAGGCAGGAAAGTATTATACATGTCTTTGGAGCTAATAGATGTCTCCTTAGTACATGAAATTAAGGGCTGAATAGCCTCTTCCACAAAAAAACCATCATGGCTAACCAGAATGCGTTTAGTCTATGGATGATAAAGATGATAGCCTTTGCTTTCTGAATTGTACTCAACAAAAATACATTTTACTTCTTTATCATCCAATTCGCTGCGATGCTATTGAAGCACTAATGCATATGCCAAACAACCAAAAACACGCTGTCGGAAAGTTTTCAACCTTTCCGTTGATGACCAGAGAAAATAAAAAAATGATTATTGGTTAATTCTAATTTCTCATTATTACAATGTTTTTTCTTGGAACTAATCTTTTGTAAAGTGTTTGCAGGTTCAAATGGGTGAAGAAAACAAAAGTTCATATTATGGTTTACCCTAAACTGCTCTATAATGTGTGTTTAGGCCATAGAAACATTGAATTATGGGTTTAAGACCCTAGGTTTATATTTAATCTTGTGCATTTAAGTTAAGAGCCTTAATTCCTGGTTAATGTTAGGGTTTAACTAGGTTTTCAATTAATTTCCAAAGGGTTTCAATGGGATTCTGATGGGTTTTAGTAAGTTTTCTAGGGTTTTAGTATGTCTCAAGGGCTAGAATAGTTGCTATTCAAATACATTAATCTATACATTAAATATTTATGTATTAAAAATTAAAATATGCTATTAATGATTACTTTAATCATATGTGTGCATTTAAATACTAAGGTTCTAATTAATTAAATTCTTACCCTAAGCTTAACTTATCTAATTTATTTAATTAAGAAATTTAGGGTAATTGAATTAAAATTATAAGTCAAATGGATAAATAACTAGTGGTCTATATGGATGCTAGAAAAAAGAATGGTATGTGAGTAATGTGGAATTAAAGTGAATTAAGGAGTGGTCTGAAAGGAAGATGCACTTAAAGTGAAAAAGTTGGTTACTAAAAAGAGTGGCTTAGAAATGACTTGTGTAAGTATTTATATGTGTGATGAGTTCCAGTTTTTTCTAATGTTTCCTTGCAGGTATTATTTCAGTGTATCCACTCCTTTTGCTTCTGTTTTCCGTGTACTAGAGAGAAACTGTGTGTTGCAACGGATCCACATATATACTTTAGGTTGCATTCGTTTCTTTTCCTTGGGAGAATTCGAGGAGTTGTAGCTTGTAAGTGTACAATAGGCAGGAAAATAGGGGAGTGAAAAAACGAATTCTACCATAGCTCATAGGTGGCGCTACTGATCAGATTGTGGAGGAGAGAGTCTCAAGGAGATATGGAGTTCTGATAGTACACTGATAAAGATGTTCTTTTCTCTCCCATAGTCGTGGCGGCCGCCTGGCAGACTTGCATCAGAACATTTTAAATTATTTAGTTTTATTTCATTTCTCTGACTCCCTCCACAGCGGCTGCGCACGAGCAGCGCGCATAGAGAGAGAGAGAGAGAGAGGGGTTACTGAGCGCACGCACACAATCATAATCTCACCCAACCGTTTCCTCTTCGCATCGTGTGTGTGCATGCATCCCATTGCTTGTAAGTCTGCGCTCTCTAGCTGTGTGGCTCTTGCCGCAGTCGATCGCATTCGAGAACAAACGAAGCAGAGGGAGTCTCTTCGGCTAAAGTCATATATCTCCACCAACGGCTTTAATTTATGAGAAGTTGAGGGGGCTTTCTTGGTGGAAAGGTCGTTCTTAGCCGCGCTTGGATCGACCTATCGTTGGGTAGCTGCTGCTTATCTGAGTGACTCGTCAGTCAGAGAATCCTAGCCATAACGCAGAGAGAGAGAGAGAGAGAGAGAGAAAGAGAGAGAGAAAGAGAGAGAGAAAGAGAGAGAGAGAGAGAGAAAGAGAGATAGGAAGAGTGATTGGGTTGTTTAATTTTATTTGTTTAATGCATGATTAAAATTAATTATATGTCTTATTTGTATTAAGTGTTTAGTTTTATTTAGTTTATTATTAGGTGATTAGATTATGCATGAAGATATATACATCTATGCATGTGAGTATACATATAAAAATTGATTTATGTTAGAGTATAGTAATGAGTGATAATGAATGTTCATAAAAATGAATATACATGAGTACATATGCATAATAATGTATGATTATGGGTATATTTGAGCATGTGTTAGCATATACTAGCATGAGTATGTACATGGATAGTAAGCATGTATGTGCATATGTGAGTAAGTGAATGAATGAACATGATTAGAATGTATGCATTCTAGCATGTGAATGTTTCAATTAATATATGCATTTGTTTAAATGTATCTAAGTGTTAGCATGAATGTGTATTTGCATAAATCATGAAACATTTGCATGAACATATGCATGTGCATGATAATGTACTAATGATTTACTTGTAACGTTACTTACAGTCTAATGTTTCCTTGCAGAAACATTGAAGATTAAAAAGCAATTGAAGTGCAGTGAAGTGAAGCAAAGTGAAGATTTCATCCATTCAAATATCCGACAATCTGAATTAAATCCATAGAAATTATCCTTGATTAAGCTTTGTATAGGATTCACTTATTGTTAGCCATCTTTTAGAGAAATTATATCATTTTATAGCATTGTAATCATCCATTATTGTCATTAGCATTAATTCAATTCTAATTTGCATTATCATTCTTGTCAATGTTATCTGAAATCGTTAATTTCAATTTCTCATGATTATTGTCTAAATAGATTTATAGCCTTATTTTCAATCGCATCTAGTGATCAACAAGATAACATAGATTTATGTCCACCACCATTAATTAGACATTCGGAACCTAATCATTTAGAAATCCAAGAAGATGAAATTATAAAAGAAAAATTAACTGAGGAAAGTCTGATTTTACATATACCTCAAGAAGCTATTGATAGATATAGAGCAGCCCAGCCTTACGGTTCTTAGACGTTTAAAGTGTTATAATTCCCTAATCCATATTTTCTAGATTTAAGAGTAATTTAGAATTTCTTTTACCTTAGACGAAAGAAAAATATACCTAAAACACCTACGATTGTCTCATACACCCTGCGTGTGCCGAGGGATTTAGTGGCTGACTGATCCACCAGCCTTATGTCCGCAACTTCCCGACAACGCAGATAAGCAACAGATGGCTTCCGACCATGCAAAGCCTCATATGGAGTGATAGACTTCAACGCTTTCATGGGACACCTATTAAGTACATATGCTGCACACATGACAGCCTCAAGCTAGAAACTATGAGGTAAAGCCTGACTCTTGACCATACACCTCGCCATCTCCATGAGTAACATATTCTTCCGTTCAGCAAGCCCATTTTGTTGAGGTGTATATGGCACTCTACACTGATGTTTTATCCCATGTTCAGCCAGAAATGCATTAAAGTTAGAAGGCATATATTGCCCCCTCGATCAGATGGGAGGGTGCCCATTTTACATGCTGACAAATTTTCAGCCAAAACCAGAAACTGTTTGAAGCACATAAACACTTTCGACTTTTCCTTCAATGGATATATCCATGCATGCGTGGAAGAATCATCAATGAAAGTTACGAAGTAAAGATAGTTCCCAAAAGAAGGTGTGTGCATACGACCACAATCCTTCATCAGGGAGAAGGTATTAGCAGGTGATATTGATCTTGCTTATGTGAGAACAGATGAGCAGGTTGCTGATATTTTCACCAAAGCACTTGGAGCTAAGAAGTTGAAGAAGTTTGGAAAGATGCTTGGATTACAGGATATGATGTTGAGCTTGAGGGGGAGTGTTGAGATATCAAGCTCAACATGTGATGATCCAGGATGACACATATCACCTTTTCATTTCTCTTACATGTATAGTGGTCACACCGATATATGTCAAGGATACTTCATTGAGCTTTATTAGATTTATCTACCGAGAGTGATGGCACATTTGTTTCTTGCCAGCTCACTCATTTGTGGACATTTGGTTTTTCCTTATGTACTGGTCTTTATATATTGCACTGGTTCTATTCTTGTTTTAGGTTATTCTTGTACATTCCTTTTTATGTAATAGAAGAAGAAGAAGAAGATCATTTTTCCTTGCCTCAATCTATGTGTGTGCTTCTCCTTGAGAGTGAGAGTGTGTGTGTGAGCTCTCTTTCTTATCTCCTTCCTCGTGACATATGCAACCTACAAAAAACTATCATCATATCAAAAATATTATTCCTTTGCATCCACTAAGTGCCTCTTAAGTTGCCTCGTGTTATGGTTAAGCTTGGCATTTCCATTCCATGGTCATGCACAAGTTGTAATCTAGGGCCTTGATGTTTTCATGATGTTTTCTATCTATTTGTGTCTCCCAAATATTTTAAGCCTTTTTCAACGTGGTATAACAATCATTCAACATTGCATTCTCTAATAATAATGAACTTTATTGCTCTTGAAACATATTTAATTGTTCTTGTAGCATGTTATTTAGGTTGCCTAAAGCAACACACTCTTCTCAAACTTGGTACATGCAAGATAACATTTGGCTAAGAATTTTCTCTAGACCTAATCATGTGTAAGTGGGGTTTTTTTTGGATGAATGCAAATTGGGGGATGGAAAGAGTGGGGAATTTCAAGGTGGTAGGTGGAGGCAGTGGGATAGGGGAAACGAGAAGAGGGGTGTTGAAGATAAATGTACAAGCTCATTTTCATATGAGCCATGCTTGGATAAATTTACCAAATGTAAAGATAAAGGAAAAGTAGAGGAAAAAGGAAAAAATCATAAAAGAAAAAGTCTAGTCAAAACTTCATGATGAGTAAGAGATACAATATCTTGCCTTGTAGTTAGTAGCATGTAGTGGAGAAAGTGGTGAGTTAAGAAGAAGGCACAAACTTCTTCACATGCTCATTGGTTATAAAAGTGAAGTGGGAGCACATTCAAAATAAGGAGAGAAAGAGGCAAGAGCTCCTAGTAGTCGGATCTAGCCATTTTGTCATTTTGGTTTTCCCTTAGACTCCTTCCAGCCGCACGTCAGTTTGTACACAGCTCTGTTGCAGAGCTCATATCTCAGTGCATATGTAACCATTTTGTGCGTTTAAACATTCATTGGAAATCTTATCTTGTGTACTTTCTGCATATCAAATATTTTTTTGAAAGCGTATGTAGTTTGTGAGATATCAGTGAAAGAGTGAAGTCTAGTTTTTTAGTATACCTGTGTAGATAGGTATTCTATTTTGGTTGGTTCATTTTCCCGACCAAAACATATCCAAATTGTGTGATTTTTGTCTTGTTGGAAAGCCCTTGGCATCTACTTTCACTATCTCAAATATCTTATTCAGATCGTTCATATTCTGTGAGATATATGTCAGAGAGTAAAGTCCAGTTTTATAGTGTACTTATGTGTGCAGGTGGTCTATCTTGGTGAGTTGCGTTTCCTGATCAAAATGCATCCAAATTACTTGATTTTTAGCCTGTTGGAAAGCTATTTGTGTCTTCTTTTTTTGTACCAAATATCTTTCTCAAAGGATATATATTCAGAGAGCTATCAGTCCGAGAGTGAAGCTTAGTTCTTCAGCATACCTGTGTGGACAGGTAGTTCATCTTTGTCAGTTGTGTTTCCTAATCAAAATTTGTCCAAATTAAGTTATTTATAGCTTGTTAGAAAGATCTCTTTGTCTACTTTGATTGACTAAAGGCTCAAGTCCATTTGAGTTTTGTATTGAGAGCAGCAAGCTATCTAAGGTGCAACTATTTGTCCAAGTGCTAGACATACAAGGGTGGTTCACTACACATTTCCGTTGCGCATAGGAGAACTCATTCTCCACAGTTGGTATCAGAGCAAACTTGGTGCTGAAGCTTTATCATCAGAGCTGGAGTTGAAGCAAAGCAAAAGAGGAGCTACGAAACAAGAGGGAGCTTCACAAACACAAGAGCAAAGGACTATAAGTATTTGAGGTAACTCTCAAAGTCTTTGATACTCTTCAATGGCTGACTTGGGTCAACAAGTAGAGAAGTTGGATAAGGATAACTATCCCGTGTGGAGGTTTAGAATGACCAACTACCTAATGGGCAAAGGCTTATGGGGTATTGTGAGCGGCGATGATGCTCAACCTGAAATCAATCAAGCTATGGCCACCAAAGTCCAAAGGAGGCAAGCAAAAGAATGGGAAGAGAGGAATAGGAGAGTCATGTTCCTCATTTCGCAAGTCATTACTAATGCCATGGTAGGTCATATTCAACATCTAGAGAAAGCTAAGGATGCTTGGGAAGCTCTTGAAAGGATGTATTCAACAAATACCAAAGCTAGGAAACTTCAACTGAAGAATGAGTTGAACACAATCAAGAAAAGTTCGAGTCAATCCATAGCTGAATATACTTTGAAGATTAAGGAGCTAAGCGATGCTTTAGCTTCTATTGGCACAACGGTTGAAGACGAAGATCTTGTGTGTTATACTCTCAATGTCTTGAGAGAAGATGAAAGATGGAAGCCTTTTATAACTTCCATTAACTTGAAAGATGAATATCCAGGTTTTGAACAACTAATCCCTCATCTTGTCACAGAAGAGCTTAGCTTCGGTGGTCCCAAAGGAAAGGACAGCCACAACCAAATGTTATATGCAGGTCGAGGTAAAGGAAGAAACTCAAGAGGAGGCTCAAGAGGAAGAGGAAGAGGTCACAACCACTCCAACTACAATCAAAACAATTCGGAAGACAACAAGGATGCATCAAATGCCAACGCACAAGGAAGAGGTCGAGGTAAAAGTAGAGGAAGAGGCCGAAGCTCCTACAATTCTCATAAAGGTATAACATGCTATCATTGTGGTAAAGTAGGACACTATGCTAGTGATTGTTGGCTGAAGAATGGAAGACCAAATGGAGGCAATCAAAGGAACCAAAGCAACTATGCAAGCACCTCAAGTGAAGGAAGCAAGGACACACTACTTGCAATGAGACATGAGTATAGAAGCTCTTGTGAAGATGACAAAAAATGGTACATTGATTCAGGTTGTAGTCATGCCAAGGAAGTTTGTTCACTAATCTATAGGTACCAAGTGGAAAAGGATGTGTTGAAACAGGTGATGATGGCCATTATATCAACTCGGCATCAAAAATGCCTTTCTCAATGGAGAACTACAAGAAGAGGTATACATGAGTCAACCGGTTGGATTTGAAGATGAAAACCATCCAGATTTTGTTTGCAGGTTGAAGAAGGCACTTTATGGCTTGAAGCAAGCACCAAGAGCATGGAATCAGAGATTGGTAGAGTATCTAACTAAGTGTGGATACAACCCAAGTAGTGCAGATCCTTCGTTGTACATGAAGAAGGAAGAAAATAGAGAGGTATATATTTGCATATATGTCGATGACCTCATCATAACAGGTTACGATGTTACAGGGATTAAAGATATCAAAAGGAAGCTTGGTAAGGAGTTTAAAATTTCAGATCTTGGAGAGCTGAAATATTTTTTAGGAATTGAAGTTGTTTATGGAAAGAGTGGCATCTACTTGATGCAAAGGAAGTACTTGTTGGATATTCTTTTCAGATTTGGAATGAGTGAATGCAAACCACTCACTCAACCCATGGACACAAATACAAAGATTTGTTCAAATGATGGAGAACCATTGGAAGATGTAATGGCATACAGAAGCATTGTAGGATCATTGATCTATGCAAACATTACAAGACCTGATTTGTCTTATGTTGTTGGTGTACTTTCTCAGTTTATGCAAGCCCCGACAAGTGAACACTTAAATTCAGCCAAGAGAGTGTTGAGATACATAAAGCATACAGTTAATCATGCTTTGTTTTACAAGTTTGATGAAGAACTGCAAGTCAAAGGCTTTAGTGATGTTGATTGGGCAGGTTCAAAGGAAGATAGAAGATCAACCTCAGGTTATGTGTTCATGATAGGAAGCAAACCTATCACATGGAGCTCAAAGAAACAACCTATTGTTGCACTTTCATCTATGGAGGCTGAATATAGAGGATTAGCTTTTGCCACATGTGAAGCAATGTGGATTAAAAAGCTTTTGGCTGATCTTGGAGTGCAAGTTGGAACCATCCCTATATACGGTGGTAACATGTCAAGTATTTACTTGGCAATCAATCCTATGTTTCATGCAAGGAGCAAGCACATAGAGGTCCACTACCACTATGTAAGGGAGAAGGTGCTGAGCAAAGATGTGGAGATAAAGTTCATTAGAACCAAAGAGCAGGTTGTAGATATTTTTACAAAGTTCTTGGATGCTTCTAAACTCAAAGGCTTCAAGGATGTGATAAATTTGCAGGACATGGATGAAGATAACTCCCAAATGAGCTTGAGGGGGAGTGTTGAAGATAAATGTACAAGCTCATTTTCATATGAGCCATGCTTGGATAAATTTACCAAATGTAAAGATAAAGGAAAAGTAGAGGAAAAAAGGAAAAAATAATAAAAGAAAAAGTCTAGTCAAAACTTCATGATGAGTAAGAGATACAATATCTTGCCTTGTAGTTAGTAGCATGTAGTGGAGAAAGTGGTGAGTTAAGAAGAAGGCACAAACTTCTTCACATGCTCATTGGTTATAAAAGTGAAGTGGGAGCACATTCAAAATAAGGAGAGAAAGAGGCAAGAGCTCCCAGTAGTCGGATCTAGCCATTTTGTCATTTGGTTTTCCCTTAGACTCCTTCCAGCCGCACGTCAGTTTGTACACAACTTTGTTACAGAGCTCATATCTCAGTGCATATGTAATCATTTTGTGGGTTTAAACATTCATTGGAAAGCTTATCTTGTGTACTTTTTGCATATCAAATATCTCTTTGAAAACTTATGTACTTTGTCAGATATCAGTGAAAGAGTGAAGTCCAGTTTTTCAGTATCTGTGTAGATAGGTAGTCTATTTTGGTTGGTTCAGTTTCCCAACCAAAACATATCCAAATTGTGTGATTTTTGTCTTGTTTGAAAGCCCTTGGCATCTACTTTTATTGTCTCAAATATCTCATTCAGATCATTCATATTCTGTGAGATATCTATCAAAGGGTAAAGTCCAGTTTTATAGTGTACTTATGTGTGCAGGTGGTCTATCTTGGTGAGTTGAGTTTCCTGATCAAAACTCATCCAAATTACTTGATTTTTAGCTTGTTGGAAAGCTATTTGTGTCTACGTCTCTGTACCAAATATCTTTCTCAAAGGATATATATTCAGAGAGCTATCAGTCGGAGAGTGAAGCTCAGTTCTTTAGCATACTTGTGTGGACAAGTAGTTCATCTTTGTCAATTGTGTTTCCTAATCAAAACTTGTCCAAATTAAGTTATTTATAGCTTGTTAGAAAGCTATCTTTGTCTACTTTGATTCACTAAAGGCTCAAGTCCATTTGAGTTTTTTATTGAGAGCAGCAAGCTATCTAAGGTGCAGCTATTTGTCCAAGTGCTGGACATACAAGGGTGGTTCACTACACATTTCCGTTGCGGATAGGAGAACTCATTCTCCACAAGGGGGAGTGGAGATGGGTGGGCGGATGTCCATAGCCTCAATAATGGGTGCATGTGAATGATCGTAGATACCGAATGCACTTGTGCATGTGGTGAAAACAATGGACCACTATGAGAAACTGTAGTATAAGGTGGAGTGCATGTGGTGGTGATGAATGGAGGTTGTAAAGTAGACCATCAGTAGAGAATGATGGATCTGAAAATGTGAAACCAATGAAGAGTTTGGAAAGGGAACTGATCACATGATGAAGAGGAGAGTGATGGAGCAATGAAAGTGAAGCATGGAAATGTGTTTGGAGGATCCATACTTATTGCTGCTATTGGTTGAGTTTCAAAGATTGTTTCAAAGTCTCAATGATATGGTTTTGAAGGTAAGGGTAACATGCAATGGTGTGTCTAAGGCTGAGAGGTCAAGTCATGGTATTGGGGGTGGTATGAATCCTCTTACAATGAATCATTGTAAATCTCTAAGAGTTGTAGGGTACTGGATCAGACAAGCAATACTTTATTACAAGATCGATACAACTCTTTAGAGATTCCTCACAATGTGCTAGGGTCAAAGATTTAGAATATGGATCAAGAATCTATGAAGATAATCGAGATCCATTTACACATAAAGCCAGAATGGAATTCAAAGCTTCAACACAATATGGCATTATTATGAAGACGTCTAGTAGTTACACACGAGGAAAACAAAAGGTTACAGCAATAAAATCAAGAGAACCTAGAGGTTGCTATTGAGAACCCACCTAGTGTGCCAATCCGTCCATCTAAATTCTAGCATGTCCCCCTAGAAAAAAAATGGATTATCTTGGAGGATTATGAAAAATTATTGGAATCACATGAAAAATTATCCAAGGAAGTGGTTCAACTACGACAACAATAAGTAGTACCAGCTCAACTAGTTCCAAAACTTATCATGAACACCGTTGAACCAATCAAAGTGGCTGAGCTACAAAAGCAAATCCAAGAACTTCAAGCTCGGCTTCTCCAATACCAAAGAACACCATCACCCATACCAAAACTTGAAGAAATAGTCGAGATCCTAGTTGAAGAAACCTTTGAAGAGACATATGAACCACAACCAGCACCTATTGGCTAGGTAACTGAAACGGAATAGGAAACATTTGAAGCATTAAGACCACCGTGGATCAAACAAGTTGAACAGATTGGCCAAAAACATGATGAATGTGTGTCCATTTAGATACAAGATATGACAAACAAAGACGAAATTGTAATAAACTCTAAGTATTTCAAGAATATTTTAAACATGCATCTAATCACCACCTCTAAGTTTCAATACCAACCATAATTTGTTTCATTATCTGATTACAATTTAGAGATTAAGCACATCATTGGAAAAGAGCCCACATTTGTGACATAATTTCAACTAGAAGACATACCAAAATGAGCTCATGGAGGAACTATCTTTCAATCGAACTGGCATCAACGCTTACTTGATACTTATCCAAAGATGATGTGCATGTGGTCACATGCTTTGTTGCATATTTTATGTAATCCGTGCTACAACCAAGCTCCAAGAACACACTCATGGCCAACTTTTACTATCAAGGTCCAAAATAATGCAAAGTGTCTAGATTGGCTCAATTACCCACAACTTGCACCACCACAAGGGCAACCCATAGTGGCATACATGATATCAATGATCCACCATTGGATACCTTGCCTCAAGAAAATGCTAGATGTAGCCATACAAATGATCCTAAAAATCTTTGAATTGATGAGGTTAATATTCAAGGTATTTTGCAATGTGAAGGCACCATATATCTTAGCATCTCTCCTTTAAGAGGGAAACTTTGATTTAGTATATGACATGAGTACAATGCCTCCTCTAAAGACTCTGTATGCTTGACATGCTTGCATCATGTACCTACGAATATGCTACAAACAAATGTTTGAAGAGATGTTTTCAACAAGATTTTGGGAATACCATTCCAAAGTACTCATTTCCAAACCCACTTGCCACAATTATTCGCATTGGAACAAGCTTTGCATAAAAAAAAAAAATAGAATGCCACATACGAAATTCCTAGATGCTATTGATAAGGAGTGACTAAAAGTAGATCTCACAAGAAGAACTTATCTTATAAGAATATGAGTTAGCAACACAATAATTTAGTACTACATAGAACAACCCCTCCAACAAAGGTTTGTTAGGGATGATAGACATTAGAGGGGTGGAGTGTTAGCAATCAAGGAGGACTAAGTAGGCAAGGAAGCCTCAGACAAAGAAGGATAACAAGAGAGGCAAGGCTCGAGCACATGATTGAGCTAACAAAGTAGTCAACAAAGATTTGGCAATGAATAGGCCCAATCATTTTTCCAAATCAGTTATTCAACAAATATTGATTTTTACCACTTCATTTTTTCATTGTAAATACCCTTTTTTATGGTTTTGGCTCCATTTTGTACAATTCAAGGAATCCTTGAGCTTGAGGAGTATTAGAAGATCCCATGTATCTATTTTCATAATTTGTAGAGCCTTCTTGAGTTTTCAGATTAGTTTAGGAACCGAGTTCTTAACTAGGCCAAACACTAGGTGTAAGCTAGTCCAAAACTAGTAAAAAACCTATAAAAGGAGCTAGAGATCTCATTTTTGGGACTATCTAGTTTGAGATTGAACTTGCTTATGAGCTTTGTAATCATTTCTTGAATAAATAAACAAAGGATTCCATTGTTCTATTCTTTGCTCTTCCCTTGTGTGTGTGTGTGCATGTTAGTGTGCTTCTCCCTCATGCACTAGAGCATTTTTCTTGGTCATGGCCTCATAACATCCTCATGTTTCCATGGATTGACATTTAGGAGGTTGATCTCCTCCATGTTGGTACGTCAATTGTGTTAGAGTGACATATATCTTCCCACACTCCATGTGTGGAGGAATTGGTTGAATTAGTGGCAAAGAAAATATAAATCGAGAATCAATATGCCCCCAAGTAGTACCACCTCAACCCACATCAATTATCTTATGGAAGAACACCTATGCAAGGGCTGCCATACTATTGCTACATAGAGTAGAAGCATGTCAATCATACGACAAAAAGAACTCCCAATTAATTGACAACAAATGAGACAATGCCAACCAACAATGTGAACAGAATCCCGAGATAGTTGTAGTGCTAGTGAAAACTTCAGCTAGAAGCAAGTCTAATAGCCAAAGCTATGATAAAAAATACATAGACTATATTATTATGATAAGGCTCTTATTGATTAGGAAGCTACTTATTAGCATAATGTGATTTAAAGTGGTATAGATTTATAATACTGTCTATTTTGTTGCTATGAAATTTCATTATCATTGCTTTACCCAATCGTGATATATCATCAAATCTCTACTCATTGGTCTACATACAATAGAAGCATGAAAATGTCGAGATGGTCATCTAACTTGCTAAGCATACTTCTCTGAGTACACAATCATTTCAAGTGAAATAACTTGTGATGGGTAGTTATCTAAGTCAATTAGATACTCCCAAAAGGAATTTGATCAATTGCTAGCAGGTTGAGAGCACTGTTCATTTTATTGAACATGTGTATAGACCAAAATAGCAATTCTTAGCTCATAGTTAAATCTTCTACTCATCTATTTTGATCCATTGATTAGAGAAACATACTCCAAAGCACTTAGGCGATTATTTTGTGGTTCTTGGAATCTCAAGGAGTCTACTTTACACTTCTCAATTTGTTCTTTGCTGGTGTGAAGCAGGGATTTGCAGCACCACTTCATTTCTAGAATCTATCCATCATCTCCTCCAACACAATTTAGTGCAATGATTTACAGATGATAGTTACATGGCTCACCACTGTGCCTACATGAACAAGATGCTGAACCTTCTTGTTTTGAAGATGCAATTGTTAATGTAGATTGGGAGAAAGCTATGGATGAGGAGATGGCTACACTTAATGGAAATGAAAGATGGAAGCTGTTTCCATTGCCACAAGGAAAGAAACCCATAGGCTGTAAGTGGGTTTACAAGATAAAGCACAATGATGATGGTAGCATAAACAAGTATAAAGCATGATTGGTAGCTGTCCATTGAATGTGACTAGAAGATAAGTGTTTTCTATGCCCTTCACTAAAATCTCCTACTATATCTATTATAATCTTCTCATCAACTTGGCTTGTCATTAGAACTGAAACTTCTCAACTAACTAGCAAGCCTCTCCCAAAGATGAGGTTTAATCTTTAACGGTTCCGCTAAGGTCTGATTGCATCACCCTTTTTTTTTTCATATCTTCCATGATTTTGGATCTTTTCTATAATGATTGGGATCTCTTATATGTCAAGCTAGGAGCATGAAGGTAGTCAAATTTATGTTCATAATCTCCTATATAATTAGGAAGAGTCACAAGGTTGATTGCCTCTTGAACCACCATACTTATTTTCAAATCCTTTTCTAAATCCTCATACATCTCTATATTATTGTGATCTTGAAGCATCTAGCTCCGTAAAAGGAGGTTGTCCATCCTCTTCCCTCTTCCACCTAGATTCTTGGACTTTAGCCCAAAGATCTTGTGGCCATGATGCCTTTCCACTTCAGGAATCATGGAGTCGACTTCACGACCATCACTTTCTAAAGCTACTCCTAGAATAGATTTGATGATTTTCTCCTTTGATAATTTGTTACATTTTTTTGGCTTTCACACATTCCTGGAATTCTTCATCAGGGATCGTGGTCTTTGAAATGGGATTTTGTTGCTTTTCTAGCATAGCCTAGGCAACTTCAATCAATCATTTACAAATTTCTAATCTCTCGTTTTTGAAGTCTCCTCTTGGATAGCACTTTTCATGTTGTTCAAGACTAAGTCTCACTGCTATTCTTGGCTGGTAGTCTCTTAATAGCATATCCAAGTCTTTAGGCATAGGAAACACCACAATTGAATCAGCCTAGTTCTGCATTTTCTTCTCCTTTAACGTTCTTCTCTCATTTGTTCCCATAGCTTTGTTATGTTGAGAGAGTTTTTTCTTTTATTTGAGAGTTTCCATCTCCCTCTTTGAAATTCTTTGCCTATTTAGTTTTAAATTTCTCCTTCAATTCTTCCACTTTTGATTTTCCTTGATTTTGATAGACTCAAAGGGTACAATGCTTGGAAAAGGTTCTCTCTTTTTAAGACTCTTAGAGTTTCCATAGTCACTCTCATTAGGGATCACTTCAATCGCTTTTTTTCAGACCGAACTCTCGTTATCACTTTTACTAGGACTATACATTCTCTATTACTTACAAATTGATCAATCACTTCAATCACATTGATGTGTGTGGTTGAAGACATCTTGGAGGGATTCTTAGGCCAATCTTGAAAGAGATTATGTTGTCCACAATCAACACTATACCCTTCGCAAGGTCTATGTGGTGGTGAGTTAGGTATTGAACATTCTCAAATGAAGTGGTATCCTCCACAACGATATCATGGTCCTCTAGGAATAGGTAGTCTCATAGCTTGTTGTGTATGAGCTACTCAGAACAAGGTCTGAGAAGTTCACTATTCTGAGATGATCATGACAGAGAAATGAAGTAGAGATGTGATCAATGTATATGTATTAAATCACATAGAATTACGAAGACATTGGCAATGTATGATTGCACAATGTATGAGGGTAATGATGGATCTATAGAATGAACTCACTAAACACTATAGATCCCTCTCAAAATGATCTCTAATCAGGCTCATTATACACGCAAGATTTTGATTCATCTCTTATAGCTAGAGTTGGAGCCAATTTTTGAATTGAAATTCAATTTCCTACCATAAAGTGGATCCTAAACTTTAGGACTTGCTTTCTCATCAATCAGCTACTAAGTGATTTGTGATTTGATTCCTCCTAATTCCACGTGAGAGTAAGTGCAATTAACATATGCACTTTCACAAGGATAAAAGTAAATGCTTTTACAAGGCAATAGTCATATGTGACTTTAAATGATTATGTGAAGTGAATACTAATGGTCCAAGAATGTAGGCTTGGACGCATTTGCACCAATAGCTCGCCCTCAAGCCTAACATCCTTGGCGTTCATTTCTCTTTGATTTCCTGCAATCCAATCATCATCTTGAACCTTTTCATTGTTGATATATTTAGGTAGTGATGTGTGTGAACACTCTAGGACCGTCGGGGCACTTTTTTCCCTCTTTAGGAGGTTTTTTTCCCTCGGCTTGTATATATGCCTATTTTCCCTAATGGGCTACTTATCTTTGTACATTCTCTTGTAATAAATTCAATACTGTGTGTTTGTGCTCCAAGCTTCTTCTTCTTCCTTGTGTTGTTCGCGTGCTTCCGCAGACATCTATCTCCAACAATTGGTATTAGAGCAGGTCGTCGCTTCATCTAGGGTGTTGTCGACACTTCTCCGTTTGTAGTCTCAGAATCGCACGAATTTTGGTGAGCATACTCAACGTGTTTTCGAGATCAAAATAGCTTCGCTTTGTGGTGCCGAAAACGTGATTTGAGCTCGTTTCAGCCTCCGAACGCATTATCGCAGCGCTTGTGCAGGCTATTTCATCTTTTTGTGCCAAAGGTATATACCAGTTTCTGTTCGCCAGTATAAGCGTCTCAAAGTTTGCTATAGGTCTAGCAGAATTCATTGGGGCAGTTCTGTTCAACTTTTTGAGATATAATCAATTTTCTGCATCAAGGTATTTTAGTCACTGGCCATGGCTGAAGCAGTGATGTATTTTGTATGTTGGCTATTGAGGATAATTTTGATGGTACCAACTACCCATTATGGTCTTATATGATGCGACATATATTGGTTGCAAAAGGATTGTGGAACATTGTGCAGGGTGTTGAAAGACGTCCTCTTACACCTCTGACTACAGGTATTGCAAATATAGGTACTGGAGCTGATGAAGATGGTGTCGAAGATGATATTCCACAGATTCCTATTCGTGCTATTGTTTGTGCTGCATCTATTGCAGAGCAAATTCGCTGGGATGGCAAAGATGCTCAGGCACATGCTTTGATAGCCTTATCTGTCAAACGTGCCATTATTCCTCACATTCGCTCTTGCAGAACTGCTAAGGATGCTTGGGATACACTTACCACATTGTACCAAGCTAGGAATGAGGCTCCTGTTGCTTACCTACGAAAACAGATGAGTTTGGAAATATCATTCCTTAGAATGAGATAGGAGACCTACCACATTGTACCAAGCTTGGGATACACTTACCACATTGTACCAAGCTAGGACAGATGAGTTTGGAAATATCATTCCTTAGAATGAGATAGGAGACCTAGAGCAAGGAGATGTAGAATGAGAACCCAAGACTCCTAGAGGTAAGACAACTTTGACCAGAGTGATCACTCCAGATTGGATCCCTCAAGACAACAAAAGCATAGAACTATTCTTAAATAGAAAAACAAAGGAAGCCTTTTGGAGATTCGAGCCAGATCAACCTAGCCAATTGGGCATATTCATCATCTACGAGTTCAAGAATCTGGAGACACCAGGCAAAGTTGTCTACCTAGATAACACGTCAGAGAAAATGTTCTTGGTAACAGAGCATGATAAGCATGCATACACTTGGCAAGGTGAATCAATTTTCCCTCCACCAAGATCAAGTGTTTCCCATGGTGTCCAAGGAGCAGGATCATCTAAGGCTCATGAAACCCCAAGGGAAAGAACTAGAGAGAGACCGGAGGTAAGCTTTGCACACACTGTGGGCAGAGATAGATCAAGACATGAGGGTGAAAGACCTGAAAGGGAGAGACATAGAGCAAAAAGGCATCAAAGAGAAGAGCATGAGTTTCCATTGCCTAGACCCCGAGATCACCCAAGAACCCTTAGACCTTCTCAAGTGGTTAAGGCAATGAAGAACTAGTTTGATGGATTCAGAGACCCTTATGATCATGTGGTTGAGTTCAAACAAGTGTTAAGAGCTGAGCAGGTTGAGGACTTGTTCACATAGTTTGAGGCATTTGGTTTGAATCTCAAGGGTATTGCCTTAGCTTGGTTTCAACCTCTAAAGAGTCACAATTGCCGAAACATAGGGCAACTGCTAGAGGAATTCATTGTAGAATTCTCCAAGAGTGGTACCAGGCATAATACATCATCCTTGATCCATAGCTTCAATCAGACACCTCAAGAAACAATGCGACTTGCAGGAAGATAGTTCAAACAGTACATAGAAAGATGCCCTATTCCCGAGATACCCACACCCGCCAAACAAGTGGCCTTGTTTTTAGATGGATTACTAAGCACAAAGTTAAGGTCATATGTGTACTTGAAAGAGCCTAGATCCATAGAAGAGTGTGTGCGGATATGTATTGACATAGAAGACAATTTGGGTGAGGAGTTAAGATTGTCCAAACTCTATAAGGACTCTCACAATTCTACTAGTCACACTTCCAAGACCTCCATGGAGATAGATGAGATAGCTGAGCAAGTTGCCAAGAAGCTAGGAGTTGAAAATAGACAAGCACCAAGAGTCACCTCATTGAAACGATGCTACAGTTGTGGAGGAGACCACATGGCTAATTTTTGTCTCATGATGGCTCAACCCCAATTGTGGGGAAGTAGGAAGCCAACATAAGCCAAGAAGGGTGACTAAACTTGAGATCAGGACGGGTGCTAAGTAGCCAGAGGAGTGTCATTTCATCGGTAGGAAGTGCTACCCAAGCAAGTCATCACTCTATCTATATGGACACCTCTAGTGATTCAGAGGAGGAGCTACCCATGGCCTCAGAAGACATGCAATGTTCTATCCCTAGGGAGAACTTTATGTCAACTGTAGAGGGGGAATACTGCACCTCTTTGCAATATGTGTCCACTAATCCACAAGGGATCCCTATTTACTTGGATGGATTAAGTAGGTTTGTTGCAAGAATGGTAAACTCTACTAAATCAGGAATAGTGCCCAGACTTGCTGTCAAGTATGAAGGAGGAGTGTACATGGATAAATTAGGTCACATCTACGTGGTAACAGAAAACCCAGACCGGATCAACAAGAGAGGAGGATTGGAAGGACAAGGAAATTCGGGGAGACTTGATCATAAAGAGTTAGTAACTACACTAAGGGGCAAGTCAGTGGTGACTCAAGTCTTGAGAGGGGATTTGATACCTCAAGATGATCACCGCTTAGACGTCTACTTAATCCACAGGTCATACCTATTGTTACAAATGGATTCACCCACACGAGGACAGGTAGAAAGCCCAATGAGTTTCTGTGAGTTAAAAGATCCAGAAGATGAGTCTAGAGTCAAATACCTAGACCATAAGCAAAGAAGGTATTGGTCGGTAGATGTAGTTGATAGAGCTCAATCGAAGTATATGGGGTTGCCTATATTCCCTTCTCAAGAGCAGGAAACTACCTCCCACACCCCTTTTGGAATGCATCAAGAGCCAAAGAATACAATGCCAGGACAAACGAGCCAAAGAAAAGTTCCTAACCGAACTCATGTGCAATTTACAATGCCATGAGTGCAATCATGCAACCAAACTCACCTGGGACTAGGCAACCTGAATCACCCACCAGTTAGGCCAAGGCCTTAACCAGGAGTGTAGCCTGGAGTACCTCCATTGAGACCTACAATTCCTGTGATGCCCAGACCACCAGAACCGATCAGAAGACTGAGACCAATTCAAGTGGCCAAATGTATGAGAAATCACTATGACAGAATGGGAGAACCCTATGATCACATAGCTGAGTTCAAACAAGTATTATGAGCTGAGAAAGTGGATGATTTCTTTGTGCAGTACGAATCCGTTGGACTTACCCTCACAGGGACAGCTTTGACTTGGTTCCAACCATTGGATCCAAATCAATTTGGGAATATTGAGCAATTTTTTCAAGAATTCATTAGAGAGTTCACCAAGAGGGGAATTAAACACAACTCGTCATCCCTAATCCATAGCTTCAAACAGAACCCAAATGAAACGGTGAAAACAACTACCCAAAGATTTAATCAATATGTCGATAGATGTCCAACAACAGAAAGACCCTCTCACCAAAAAATGATATCACTATTCTTGGACGAATTGACTAATGAGACATTGAGAACCCTAGTCTATGTGAAACAGCTCCAAACATTGAGCGAATGACTTCAAGAATGTATTGACCTAGAGGACAACCTAGCAGATGATCTCAAAAGTACACCAAGCCCTACTAAATCAAAAGATGCTAGAAGTATAGTGACATCTAACTCTAGTAATGTAGAGGAACTTGCAGAGTTGGTATCCAAGAAGTTAGGAGTACACGGATAGAGGAATTACCAGCACCCATCAATGAGAATACCCATGTTCCAAAAATGCAACCTATGCGGTGGAGACCATCCATCTCACATGTGTGCAAGAGGGGGAAAAGGCATGCGTCAAACATATCAATACAATAGGCAGCCACCTGAAGCAACCACCCTGTACTACCATATAGAACAGAAATACACTAATCACACTACTCAAAATTGTGCATTCAACAAACAACTAAGACCCTTAAATCAACCTTAGTATAGGCCTTATGGATACTCTCCTAGAGAGCCAAGAAGGGAGATTTCAAGATACAACCCCTATCCAGGTCCACAAGGAGCACCTAGACCGTATGAACAAGGGCAATATGGACGACCTCAACCAGTGTTAAGACCACCCCTTCCAGGGAACGTAGTGCCAATTAAATACACTCAACCAGAGGAAAACATGGAGGGAGCCATAGTACCAGCTGCACCATTAGCTAGTACAGAATCAATGAATCAAGGATACGAGGAGACCCAAGGAGAATACTATCCCTATGACACCAGTGTGATGGAGTATGACCAAACTTATGACCAACAATACTACAGGTTATGAGTGATATGACAACACCTATGGGCCAGAGTTTGCAACCCTAATGTACACTGCATGGAAAGCACCAGCACCCATGAGAACACCCATTAGACCATCTATGCCAAAAGGACCATGCTATAGATGTGGAGGAGACCACTTCATAAGAGAGTGCACCCTTCCATATAACCCACCACCCCCTAGGACTTGGGAAGGGTTCTGCAATGAATGTGGAAAGGAACATCTATTTAGAGACTTCCCAAAGAATCCCAATAAGACTCATGATGCAACACAAATCAATGTGATTGAAGTAATTGAATCATCAGGCAATGATAAGGAGTACACTGTACCACTAAAAGCTATCACACGAGTGCAAACCAAAGTAAACTCTGAACAAGAAAAGAATAAAAACCTAGAACCCAAAATACATGTAGTGGAAGATTTTGAAGATTCAAGTGAGAGTATCCAAACGAAGAAGACCCAAAGTTGGAAAGATAGAAGGGAAAAACTTATAGACAAATGGATGAAAAACAAAAGTAAGGAGGACAAGAAGAACATGAGAGATGGTAAGAAACCTAAGAAATTGGAAATACGAGAAGAAACCCCAATTACACCTCATACACAAGAACTAAACAAGCCAGGAACAATCTTAGCAGACCCAAGACCAGACGATTTGGACATGTGGCTGAAAGCTTACTAAGCCAAAATCACAACCGGATCAAACATAGAGAAGCATGAGAGACTTTACCCACAAGTGGAGTTAGAGAAGGAGAGACTTGCTATATGCAGAAAGCTCATAGAGGTAGCTCAAGCCACTCTAGAAAAGACTATCCCAGTCCTCCTAGAGACGAGAATATGTGAGAATCAATACAATGAGTGTTTTAAAGAGAATGACCAAAAACCAAAAGAGGAAGATAATAAGGAAGAATTACCTAGCACTCAAAACAAATCAATTTTTGTAATCCCTCAACTAGAAGCTGATTGGCCAAGAGAGTTGTGGGCCAAGATTTGGGAAGATCGATGGAAAAGGAATGGACATTCAAGACCACCCTTTGAGGAATTAGATGTTGAGGATGATCAGCCAACTCCAAATTTGGATGAGGTATATGAAGAGGTTTCCATGTTAGACCGAAATTGGGAGGAAGCACACAACATTTCTACCCTATCAAACTACATGGGAGAATATGAGAAAGAATCCATAATCTTCCATGCTCCCATAGTACGAGGAAAGGAAAATGAGTCTTCAGGTAAGACCTCTCACAATCTAGTAGAACTTAAGAAGACCAAGGTACAATGTCGGTTGAATGTGGAAGAATTACTACATGCCAAGCCACAGATATGGAAACACTTAGCGGAACAATTGAAATTAGAGAATGAGTAGAATAAAAAAGAAAATAAAGAAACTACAGTCTGTTACAAGGCTGAAGGAGCGAGACAACCGCAACCGCAGAAGAAATATAAACAAGACTTGTGGCTGAAATGATGGAGATGTAGGAAATTTCGCAAGAGTCGGTAGATGAAGAATGCGAAAGCAATAAAAAGCAGAAGACAGGAAGAGAAAAGAGTTCGATCGTCGCATCGTCATTTCGTTAGACTGGTGGAGCAGAGTTTACTGTGTTAAACAGACTCTTGGATTGATAGTTAACAGGAATGTAATTGAGAGATACAGAAGGATAGATACGTCTCTGTTCTGTTGCGCACTGTAGTGAATAGGGTTGATCACATCGAAACTGAAGTATTCTGAGACCACGAGTAACATATTTTAAAAGGTTGTGCATGAGATATTGCTGAGGATATTGAATACTGTTCCATTCTATTCATATTTAATTATTCTGCTATTCTTTGGTTGAATCGATTCTTATTGGGTAGTTGGTGATGTTGTGAGTCTATTTGGTGAGCAGTTATATATGATTCTGTATTTCTCGACTGTGAGATTGTGTATTGATTGTCCTGCGTGAGACTGTGTAAGAACCGAGTTTATCACCAATTCGGTTAAGTGACCAGGTTTTATACAATAAACTGTAATCACTGAGTATTCGACCAGGATCTGTGTGTGGGCAGAAGTCTTAGTAAGTCATTAATTGCGGTAGAAATCTATGATCTGAGTCAGCATATGAAAAGTTTAATATAATCCCTATTCGAGTTGTCTGTGCATTTCATTCGGTGCGTTTAGTTGTCGCATGAAATCGTCTTATTGTGGATTATTTTGAGAAGAGTGTATTCGCTTAGTTGTAAGTTTCGGTAGAATTTCTGTACTACTACCATACGTATATTCATGGACGAACGTTCTGACACTTATCATACCAAGGAGTAGTCAGTATTCGAACTCAACCCCTGTGTTAAGAGGTGAGAAAATACTAGCGATTGTGTAAGAGATTGGGAAAATAGTACAGGGCCTCTGTCTAACAGACCCCTACCACTCCCAAGAACCCAAGGACCCGATAATACTCGTCCGAAAGTTGGATTGAGTTATTATCGTCTAACAAGTCCCTTCTACTATACAAATCCCTATGGATAAATTTGGAGAATTTAGTGAAGGAGACAAGGGCAACACATGTTTACCCATCACATATAATGGATACATGACCAAAGCCATTCTAGACACAGGAGCGGGTGTAGGCATAGCCACCAAAGAGATTTGGGAGAAATGGGGAAAGCCAAACCTGCGACCAACACATATGAAGCTTCAATTGGCAGATGGCCATGTAGAAAGACCCCTTGGAATATTGGAAAAAATCAAGTTAACCACCTGTAGAGTGGAGTTTGAGCACACATTAGCTGTATGTCAATTTGAAAAAGTGAATAACTATGAAATGATATTAGGACGACCATTCATGAGATGACTCAGGGTAGTACAAGACTAGGGAAGAGATGCTTGATACCTACAACATCAAGGAACTACTAC
Source organism: Ceratopteris richardii (assembly GCA_020310875.1). Lineage (NCBI taxonomy): Eukaryota > Viridiplantae > Streptophyta > Polypodiopsida > Polypodiales > Pteridaceae > Ceratopteris > Ceratopteris richardii. The sequence continues at coordinate 140,289,025 of CM035411.1, forward strand.
CAAAATAAATTTTCATACATTTGCATATAGGGATGTACCCCCACTACAATGGAATCCCATACACAAGGAAGAGGATGATTTGTCAATTCATAGTGCCGGTTCAAGTGACCAATCATGGATGCATGAAGATGCCCAATTATGAATGTGTAAGGAAGCAAAGAGAGAAGAGAAAAAAAAAACTCAAATATGGCCTATTGGACATCAAAATGATCGACCCATAGAGGACCCTATGTATATGCCCCAATTTTTCCCTGATGAAGCATCCCAACCACACGGTTGGATGGAGATTCTAGCCACCTTGGATGTATGCATAACTGAAGAGGTATTAACCATGAATAGATGTGTGGATGAAGAAGGTAATGATGTAAGCTTTTACATGGTAGTCATTCAGGAGGTAGATGCAGGAGAAGTGTTAGAAAAGGAATGGAAGGAAGAGTATGAATGCTTAGAGATGGAAATAGAGTTTGATTCAGAGGAATGGTATTTAGAAGCAATCCAAGCCGATTACAAAGAAGGAACACCCAAGGTGTTAGCAATAGAAGCATTTCAGATTAGACCAAACCATGAGGAAATGTTAGATAATGCCGAATCAACCCTAGACTTGTTGAAGTTCCAAAACACTTCAAAAAATATGAAGTAGAGGAGAGGAAGATAGCCATTCAGATGCCTAAGAGAGAGGTAAGAGAATGAGAAGCATACGATAACAAGGAACAAACGAAGAAAGTAATACTGACTATGGAAGATGGAGAAGAAAGATGCACATACATAGGAAAAGATGTGTCACCTGAGGAGGGAGAAGAATTGATAAGACTAATTCAAGAGTATCGGGATGTGTTTGCATGGACCTACAAGGACCTCAAAGGTGTAGAACTGTCCATTTGTTCTCATCGAATACCAATGACACCTGATGCAAAACCATCAAAGCAATGCCCTTACACATAACGATGTCTATTCAGCAAAAATTAAGGAGGAGATAGACAAGCTATTAGCAGCCGGATTTATTTACAAGATAGAACACACGGAATGGGTGTCACCATTACTGGTCGTACCCAAAAAGAATGGGAAATTTAGAGTGTGTATTGACCTGAAGAAAGTAAATGAAGCTATGATCCGTGATAGCTACCCATTACCTATCACTGATCACCTCTTGGAAAGGGTCGCACGTAAGGAAGCTTATAGCTTCCTCGATGGATTCTCTAGATACAACCAAGTAGCTATTACTACTAGGGACCAACATAAGACTGCATTTGCAACTGAATGGGGAGTCTATGCTTTTAGGGTGATGCCTTTTAGACTCACGAATGCCCCTGCTACTTTCCAAAGGTTGATGTGTCACGTATTCAAAGAATTCCTAAGGAAGAGTATGGAAGTATACGTAGACAACTTATGCATGTACTCAGGTCCGAGACAGGAGCATATTTTGGAGTTGCGAAGAATATTTGAAAAGTGTCAACAATATAGAGTGTGCCTAAATCCTGAGAAATGCATATTAATGGTGAGACAAGGAAAAATCCTAGGACACATTGTATATAGGAATGGAATCTCTACTGATGAAGATATATCGGAGTTTGACTTCAAAATGATAGTAAAAAAAGGAAATACCCATGTAAGAGCTGATCATCTATCTAGGTTAACACATGGAGAACCATCTAATGGAGTAGCAGATGATTTACCAGACACTTATTTGTTCAATTTGGAAGTATGTCTTAAGTGGGTAGAGAAGTTAATTTCAATACTCACCCATGGACCACAACACTCAATTAACAAGGAGATTAGGAAGGGAATTTTGTAATCGCATAACTTACACATCGTAGCAGGAAGTGTGTACCATAAAGAACTTAACAGTGTATTGTCAAGATGTGTAGAAGAAGACGAACAAAAGAACTTGATTGAGCAAGCCTATGCAAACAGATGGAGAATGCACAAGGGAACCCATGGAACTCTAAGGGAATTGAAACAATTAGGAGTTTATTGGCCTGATATGCCTAAGGATGTTCATGAATATATCGGTAGTTCCTCAGAATGTCAAGAGAATACTCCAGAAGACCATACATCATTAACCTTCTCTACAATAGCACCAGGCTAGAGTAGGATATTGGTGAAATTCTTAAAGACACAAGAGCACCAAGGAACAAGTCTAGCTAGAAAGCAATCCCTAGAAGAAATGAGTAAGGACTATGTTATATTGGGGAGGCATTTATTCAAAAGAGGAAAAGACAATCAACTACGACTATGTGTGCATGAAGGGGAGTACTTACGCATATTAGAAATGGCACATGCAAGTGCCACAGCAGGACATTTTTCAGCCGAAAGAACTCTAAAAATGATTCTCTTTGCAGGCCTGTGGTGGCCAACTCTACATATGGATGAGACACCTACGTACGAAGTTGTGAGGTATGTCAAAGAGCTAAGTACCCTATTATATGAGATGACATGCCTTTGAGACCCATGGTTTGTGCGAGAGCCTTTTCCAAATGGGGTATTGATTGCATAAGACCAATTAATCCACCAGTCAAAGGATCACATGCTGAGTACATAATAGTGGCGACAGATTATCTAACTAAATGGGTAGAAGCAAAAGCAACTAGAAAAAACAATGCTCAGACCACAAACAAGTTTCTCTTTCAGCACATCTTTACTCACTTTGGACTACCTATAGAGATAGTAAGTGATCAAGGAACGCACTTCATTAACGAAGTAATAGAGTCTTTGATGAATGAATTCCTAGTGATTCATAAAAATCAGCCCCTTATCACCCTCAAGCCAATAGTCAAGCAGAAAGTTCCAATAAATTAATGTGTACGGTGTTGACAAAGATAGCGAAGGTCAGATTGGGACAAACAATTACACCACACAATTTGGGCCTTTCATGTGGCTTACAACACAGCCATTGGAACTAATCCTTTTAGCCTAGTGTATGGACAAAATGCAATCGTGCCAATCGAATTTTTGGTACCCACTTTACTAGTAGCACAACAATATGAGTGGATAGGACATGAGCTACCCAAGCAACTCGAGCAGATTGAGAAGTTACATGAAACAAGACTACAAGGAGTTGTGGGAATTTATGCCGCTAAAAGGAGACAGAAAGCGTATTATGATGCACACATCAAAGAGAAAGAAGGAGATTTAGTCCTTGTGTATACATTGAAGCAGCATGCGAAGAAGCTTCAGAAATGCGGATACAGACCCTTACTCATTAATAGAATCTCAATGAGCGGAGCAGTGAATCTAGCCACATTAGATGGAGATATACGTCCTAACTACATAAGTGGTTGCCGAATAAAACGATACATGGAGCCATTGATGGATCAGATTTGAGCAAGACTCGTAGGAGCACAAAATCGGAAAGAAGAAGAAGAGAGAATTAGAGAAGAAGCATGCTAAGAAGCCCTAGAGCATATCAAGAAACAGAAGGAGTGGATAAGGCAAAGGGATGAATGATATCTACAAGGAGAAGAACCCATTCCCATGGCAAATTACCAAGTCCATAAAGCTGACGAAAAGAACCTTAACATATCTCAACCATACTTAAACCGGGGGATTGGAACCATGGAGTACCGATGGATTGATGCCCTAATCGACTTAGGAGCAACCCTAAGCTGCATATGAATGACATTAATTACACATTTCCAAACAACCATAAGCCAAACTAAAGCACACATGATAGGAATTGGAGGCCATGTCATAGAATGTGTTGGAGAAGCCCTATTATCCCTTCACCTAGGAAATTCTTTGATGAAGAAAAGAGTTTTGGTATGTAAGGATGAAGACTTAGTCAAAAATCTGGTCCTAGGGTTGGATTATCAAGAACGAACTGAGCATTCATCTAGCACAAAGATACATATAAGCCAAAATAGGACATAAAGAAATCTTTAGCTTGTTAGAAGAAAGACCTTCTCATGTTCATGAAGTTATCAAGCTTGAGGAAGAATCCCTAGGAAAGGAGTAAGAAGATGAATCAATCGTGAGCATATCCAAAGAATACCCTAGTATAGAATTGCCTACAAAAAGGGATGTGTTGCATGATGATATGATTATGTGTCCGGAGAGAAGGTCTAAGAGAGAAAGTGAGCATGCCAGGGCCACATTACAAGGCCATGCATTCGGCACATTACCTTCTTGACAAAATTAGTGGTGCACATTTCCATCATGGGAATAGGTCATAGATTCTACTTCCATAGGAATGAACTTACCATGTAAATAAATAAATGCTTTGGCTAGAACTAATTTTTGTTTTCTTTCAGGATTAAAAATCAAAAGAAGTGTGGTAAGAGACCTTACTTACTTAAGCAAGGGGAAAGAGAGTGACGCAATACATGACATATCACTAAGACACACATAACAAATGACTAAGATTTCTACTAGAAGCTGATGTTCTCTCTATTACAAGACATATCACTAAGATTTCTACTAGAAGCTGATGTTCTCTCTATTACAAGTGCAGATGGCTTCTGAAGATTTCGAAGCAACAATTCAAGAAGACGTGCTAGAGTTCCCATTACAGAGTGTGACAAAAGCCAAAGGTCATTGGTTTTGATAGGATCAGCCCACTAGGGATTACCTTTCTTAGTGACAATAAAGATTATGGACATCGACCATCAGTTCCTTGTAATGTCTCAAGATTTCAAAGTCGTACATGAACTCCCATCAACTATAGACATAATGACGAAGGCAGGTATTTAGAAATACTTTGAACTACCAATTTACAAACCAGACTTCCAAAGATGTACTCAAGTGATGAATACCCTCCAACCAACTTTACACGACCCATTAGTCCCCAAAGCAAGAGGTCTAGATGCGGTAGGAGAGTGGGTAATCATCCAATTCACCCATGACTTAATCAAAGAAGCTTTCGGTTGGGAGAAGGATGGAAACACATTTTTGAAAGATGAAAGCTGAGGAACTAAGACACGAACATTCAGGACATCAATCGTATCGACATAGAAGAAGAAGTCTGGCTGATTCATCAACATTTTTGCTTTCCAAATATGCATCGATACTCCGCACCACAAAAAATCATAGTGCATATGCTATCTCATGCTATCAAACAGATAGGTAATCAAGTGAACATGATGCCATACATCCAAGAACGTCTTTTTGAAGCTAAGAAACAATGGAACCATAAATGGAAGTGTGGCACTGATAATAATCATCTACCATGCATCGGGTATCTTAGAACATTTGAAAAAGATGCCCTCATCCTCGGAGATGGATAATTATGCTAAGTTAGCCATGGTCCCAAGGAAGAAGAAGGGAGTAAAAATAATGGAAGAATCCAAAACCAGCTCTCACCCGCGAATGAGAGGTACCAAAAGACTAAGAGAAATGATGAAGGTAGAAGAAGCCCTTCCAACTTCAAAAATGATACATGTACTTCCAAAAACAAGGATAGAGGACAATACGCCCATTACAAAAGAGGAACTAATCGAAGCAATGGAAGCAACTCATCAGTACATGGAAGGTCAGGTAAACCTACAAGGACAAATGCACCATGCTAGCAATGGAGAACTAGCAACTCCAAAATCAACTTAATGAGCTACAAAGAAAATATGAAGCTAGCGAAGCAGAGAAAGCAAGGATGAATGCCAAATGTAAATTGCTTGAAACTCAAGTCAAAGTATACATGGATGAAGCAGACAATTTAAGAAATAGAAATAAAGAACTTATGAATGCCATACTATGCAACCAACCCATAGAAGCAACAGAAACGACCACAAGTGACACAAAGGTATTGGAAGATCAAATTGCGAAGTATGAAGATCAATTGAAGCAAGAGCAAGCTATGAGAGAGGAATGGGAGAAGAAATACATGCATGACACTAACGAACTCAGAAAGCAATGGAAATCGATAGAGGACAAACTTCTTGTAGTATATAATGAAGACACTGATCAAATAGCCGCCATAGGAAATGAACTTTTGACTGGTAAAGAAGCACTAACAAAGGTGATCAATGAAATCAAAGAAAAGGATGAACTCATTGCCAAATTACAAGTTCAAATAGAACAACAAGTAACAACGAGGACACCAATAGTCCCAAGCTCCACAGTGGCTACTCAAGAGATTGAGGTACATCCGCTTCCTCCCCCCATGCATCATTCACCGATAAGGGCAAAAGCAGAGCCAAACACTGAGAGACATAATCGGGCTATTGCAGAACGAAGCCGAAATGAGCGGGCACTATTGGTGTCCTAGCTTACGCAACAATTTGAAGAACAGGTAGTCAAGGTAATGGAAGAGGCAAATATTGAAAGCAGGAGCCTCGAACAGATTTTGAAGCCGTTCAATATCCCTTACAGAATACTCAAAGAAGAGACACGCCAATATATAAAGATGACCACCAATAAAGAACCAGATAGTGATATGCAATTCAACATGCATACATTCACATTACACAAGAAGAATTTAATCACGTAGATCCTATCTCGTGATGCAAATTTTTGGAAAAGAATCCTATGGGTACACTAGGAATCGGCATCGTATGTGCTTCAAATCAATCCAACTTTTTGCTCAGTACCTAGAAGATGCTCCTGGATGCAATTTTGGGAAGCACAGCACCAAGGTAGCTTAAGTAATACATGGCTAAACTATCCACTATTACCTAGTCCCCAACGTAACTACTTACCGATAGAGGAATAATGGTGAAGACCATCGAGTTTTGGATCTCTAGATATGACACACTACCAGATTTATCCATTAAAATGATAAACAAAATTTTGAGTATGCTATGTACAGTATTAAAGGTATTTAAACACGCGTAGTATACCTTTTTGAACTTCATCAAAATTAACCAAGGAGCAGATGCCCTAGTTTTTTATCTATCTACTATCCCTAGTCACTTAAGGCTCATGGCAATATACTCAAGACTTATGTTTTTGCTGAGTCCATATATGCAAACATTCAAAGAAGCATTCTTGACAGGGTTTTTTGAAATGGATTTAGAAATATTTGTCAAAATGTCTTCCAACTTAAATGTGAACTGGTGGCCTATGAGCTAAGCTTCTTTGCTGATCATAGATAGGCACCAAATGATGGAGTCAAATAATCTCAATGGCATGAACTAATGGTATGTGAAGTAATTCGCTAAATCAGAGAGAGCAGAAAGTGATTCAAACTTACTCACCCCGTCGAACTTTAAAGCTTGTCGGGGATGACAGAGTTCAGGAGGGGGGTGGTGTTGAGGGAGAGTCAAGCAAAAAGAAAAGATGAAGAAGATCAAGATAGAAGCTTCACTAAATAGAATATATCTGAAGACATATCTCTGTAGGAAGCCCCGTAGGGGCACACAACATCAATCTCTACATAGAGCCAAATCCCTTGTAACATAAGCCAAATCCCTTGTAACATAACTCTTGTAAAATATTAGGAAATTAGAGATTATTCAATAAAGTGCCGGTCTCTTGTGTGAAAGCACCATTTTTAGAGCACATGTATATAAGTCACTTTGTGACTCTTTGTAAAGACTTTTTGCAATTGTCAAGAGGGAGAGCAGAAATTCGAATTTGCTTCTTTCCTGCTGATTTCCTCCTTCTCTATGATCTTTTGTGTGTGTGCAATGCTTGGAATGTGTGTGTAAGAATGTTATCTATCTCTTCTCATCACTTTTGAATGACTGTAGTGTGTGTGTGAGCCTCACGAATTGTGGAGCGAGTGTTGGTGTTTCCCACCATTTACTATTTTGTGCATAACTTGAAGAGGGTTTGTCAAATTCGAGTGGAAATACAACCAATAGATGAATCTCAGTGAGAGCTTTGAAAGGAATCCAATATTAGCCATATTCGGAGTTCAAAGTTGGGAGAAAAGTGCAAATTTGTGATTACTATTGTAAATTGTATCGAGGCATGCATTTTCAAAGGATTAGTGAGTTAAAGAGGTAGTTAAGTCTTTTCACATACATTGTAGCTTATCCACTTCACTTTCCATCATGTGTGCACATGTCCTCATACACTTGGTTCATTTGGTTCCTAGGATTGATATTTAAACGTGCATCGATCCACCACTATATGCACTTGTGGGGCGATTGAGATTTAGTCTCATCGACACAAGTCCCTAAGGCTTCACGACTTAGGTACACAGTCATCAAAGAAACAACCAGCTATGGCACTATCATCAACTGAAGCTGAATATAGAGGCCTAGCAAATGCAACATGAGAAGCAATGTGGTTAAAGCTACTCTACTGAGAATTGGGGATACACACTGTTAGCATACAAAGCAATAAAGGAGTCATGCACAATACGGCAACAAGGCCAGATCATTTTTTCCCATAGATTATGTACAACCCAAGTGATTTTAATCACTACACAAACATTGTAAATCCCGTTTTTGGTAGATTAGACTCCATTTTGTGCAAGCCGAGGAGTCCTCGAGCTTGAGGAGTATTAGAAGTACCATCGTACCAAATTTCATAATTTTTAGACTTCGTTTGAGCCCTCAAATAATCCCTGGAACCTAATTTTTAACTAGGCCGGACACTAGGTCTGGACAGGGCCAAAAGCTAGTCAAAAACTATAAAAAGAGCTAGAGAGCTCATTTTTGAGGTTAGATTGTAATTGAAATGAACTTGTAAGAGCTTGTGAAAGTAATCTAAAGCACTCCATTGATTCTCTCTCTTTGTCTTGCCGTGTGTACGCGTGTGTGTGTAGGTGTGTGCATGCTTGTGTGCTTCTCACTCACGCACTTGTGTCGCCACTTGCTCGAGGTCTTCATACCATCCTCACGTCTTCCCGGATTGACATTAAAGGAGGTGCTACTCATCATTGAGCTACACCAAATTTTGGCGCCGTTGCCGGGGATCGAGCTTTGAGGACGAGCGTGTGATGGTAAGACGTAGAGTTGACGCGTTGGAGTTGTAGGTATTTTCTTCACTCTCATCGATTTTCTTTTACTTTCTTCACCATCATCATCATCACCATCTCCCACGTCCATCTCCATCATCGCGAAAATTTCAGTTTTTTGACTATATCCCCACCTCCACCTCATTTCCCTCATTTCACTTGTGAGAGAGAGCGAGAGAGCGAACTTGCATGTGCTGTTTTTGCATGTTTTCTGAGCTATTTTGCAGGTTTTTTGCTGTACCATCATCCCCAGCAGTGTGCGCAGGTACGACAGGCTCTGCACAGGTCCCGGGACGACAGCCTCTGTCTATCGCGACAGACAGAAAATCTTAACATTTTGTGAATGCATGTTTATCATTGTAACCTACACCTTGAGGGCACTCTAGATCACTAGAAGTTTTTCAAAAATTTGCATTTTTTCAGTCTATCGCGACAGACACTGTCTATCGCGACAGACACTGTCTATCGTGACAGATACCGTCTATCGCGACAGACAGAAATCCGCGACAGATACCGTCTATCGCGACAGACACCGTCTATCGCGACAGACCGAATTTCACGACAGATACCGTCTATCGCGACAGACACCGTCTATCGCGACAGACAGAAATCCGCGACAGATACCGTCTATCGCGACAGACACCGTCTATCGCGACAGACAGAAATCCGCGACAGATACCGTCTATCGCGACAGACACCGTCTATCGCGACAGACCGAATTTCACGACAGACACCGTCTATCGCGACAGACAGAAATCCGCAACAGACACCGTCTATCGCGACAGACAGAAATCCGCGACAGACACCGTCTATCGCGACAGACAGCCCCCACGATAGATTGTGTCTATCGCGACAGACACCGTCTATCGCGATAGACAGGCATTTTCGGCAAAAATTAAGGAGTGAATTTTTGGAAATTTAGGCTAAATTTTGGGCATATTTGCACTTTCATGTACTCATCTACTTACAAAGGCCTTAGAAAATGCATTAAAACCCCCGAAAGGTTCTGTTTGTCTAGTTAACCCCCTAAACCCTGAACGGTCATAACTTTTTCATACGAAATCCATTTTCTGAGCTCTAGGGCTTGTCGGAAAGCTCGTGACATATACTACACGCCCTCAACTGTTTTTTATAAGAATAACACGTTGATTTTCAGATAGGATATTTGGAAGTTGACACACTGAGGGGTAGGAACACCAAGGGAGCTCTAGAGTAAATTTCTAACAATGCAAAAGGGGGAACAAGGGTCATTAAAAAAGTGTCTGAAATAAATTGTCTGTCAATTGAAAGGTCTACTTGGAGCTAATCTTGGGATTTATGCAGGCCTATTGAGAAGCAATTGAGAGTATCCAAGCAAGGGTGTGGCACACGCTTGAGAATCAACTTCTCGAGCACTAAAGAGCAAGGTTCGGCAAGAAAGGTCGGAATATTCTCAACTCCTCTTCGTCAATTCCTAGCCTAGGCTAAGAGCGATTAGAAGTAGGAGTAAGTCAGGGCGACGATAGGCCACTATCAAGTTGAAGACTACCTAAAAACTCAAGTTCAAGCTAAAAACTTAATCTCTGTACTGTCGACAACATAAAGGAAAGAACCTAACGTGGAACGATCAACCTGAAAGTACGAAGAACATTCAAGTATTCCTGACGACGTAATAGCAGACAAGACTTTAAACACGAGGAATAACTAAAAAGAATCAAGTGACTGGTACCAATTGATCGGCAACGAGGTTGTACTCTGGGCAAAAATTTGGGCTAATCAGTTAGGCATATGAACCTTAGATCAGGACGACACCTAGTAAGAGAGAGACAAAGCCTTAGGTCTTCAGAGGCTAGTGTCAACCACACTGCTAGGTCCTGGGCCCAGCAGTTGAGCCACCACTCGAACTACCCTCGCTCTGAGACCAGTGAGTCAGAGATGTCTCAAGGCATGGACAAACCTACGGGAAGTTCAGGAGTGCCCTACTTGTACAGGGTAGAAGGCCCTTACAAAACACAGTTGGAGTACCTGAGGACCAACCGATTAGGTGCTAGCATCTATGAGGACGGCTTAGGAAGATCTGTGGTCCAGATTAAAAACCCTGATCAATCCATTGGACTAGAACACCCAGCTGTCAAGTTTGAAAATGGTGCATACCTGGACAAAGAAGGAACTATATATGTAGTCACTAGTCATCCTGATAGGACAGATGACTTTGGGAATGTAATCTCAGAAGCGGACTTAGGTGACCTGGAACAAGGGAACATGGGTGCGGAACCTAGAACCCCTCGAGGTAAATCAGTTCTCACTAGGATTATCACGCCTGAGTGGATCCCCCAAGATAACAAGTGCATAGATTTGCTTCTCAATCGAGAAACGGACGAAGCCTTCTGGAGGTATAAACCGGATCACCCAACTGACATAGGAACAATCATGATCTATGAGTTTAAGGATCCAGATAGCCCAGGTAGAGTGACCTACTTAGACCACACGTCAGAGAGGATTTTTGTGGTGACAGAAAATGATAGGCATGCTTACACTTGGAAGGGCGAATTCATTTTCCCCCAACCAAGATCAAATGTAGCCTATGGTCACCCTGGAGCTGGAACATCCCAGGCTCATGGTATGCAAAGAGACAGAAGTAAAGATAGACCAGAGGTAAGTTTTGCCAATCCAGTGGGCAGAGAAAGAACGAGAACGGAGACGAATAGGGTAGAACCTGAGATGCATAGAGCCCACAGGAACCAAAGAAATGTAGATGGATTCCCTCTGCCGAGGCCTAGAGAGCACACAAGAACTTTGAGACCCACCCAGCTAGTTAAGTCCATGAAGAATTACTTTGACGGCACAGGAGATCCCTATGATCATGTGGCAGAGTTCAAGCAAGTCTTGAGAGCTGAACAAGTGGAGGATCTGTTCACGCAGTACAATGCCTTCGGTCTAACCCTTAGGAATACAGCACTTACGTGGTTTCAGCCATTAGATGAACGCCAGTTCAGGAGCATAGATCAACTCCTAGAGGCATTCATTATAGAGTTCTCTAAGAGCGGCATAAGACACAACACCTCCTCACTGATTCACAGCTTCAAGCAAACCCCTCAAGAGACTGTGAGACTTGCAGGAAGAAGATTTAGACAATATCTTGAAAGGTGCCCTATTTCGGAGCTACCCACATCTGCTAAACAAGTAGCCTTATTTCTTGACGGATTGCTGAGCCCAAAATTGAGATCCTATGTGTATCTGAAAGACCCTAGGACTATAGAAGAATGTGTACGTATGTGCATTGACATTGAAGATAACCTAGGAGAAGAGCTAGAGTTGTCCAAAATTTACAAAGATTCAGATAGTGCATCTAGTCAATCTTCCACACAAGCCACATCAATTGAAGAACTTGCCGAAAAAGTAGCTCAGAAACTAGGTGTAACTAGCAAACAAATCCCAAGGTTTGCCCCTGTGAAAAGGTGCTATACATGCGGTGGTGACCATATGGCGAACGTCTGTCCCATTATGGCTCAACCCCAAGTAAACCCTAGTAGCCAGTACTGCACCATAGAACGGAGATACACCAATCACACCGCACAAGATTGCCCATACAACAAGCAGGCAGTTAGGCAACCCTACCCGCAGCCCTACCAACAAGGCAGATACCAAAACCAAAATCCACCACCACAATATGCTAGGCCCCAACAAACCTACCAACCACAATATCAGGCCCAACAGAGACCCCAACCGGTGCTAGCTCAACAGCCTCCAAACCCCTCTAACGTGATTCCAGTAAAGTATGCTGTTGCAGAAGAAAACCTGAATAGGGCCATAGTTCCAGTAACCCCATTGATCTCAGAAAATGACCCAAGTGACCATAGCTTTGATGCTACCCATGTGGATAGCCCCCAGGCTTACTACATGCAGTCCCTAGAACATGGAGAGTCCTACTATGGTGAAGAGTCGAACGAACCTAGTTGGGAGTCAGATTACACGAACATCATGTATACAAACCCCAACCCTAGACCTCAACCTAGGCAAGTACGACCACCATTTCCTAGAGGACCGTGCTACAGATGCCAAGGAGATCACCTCATTCGTGATTGTCCCTTGCCTCCACCTACCCAAACCCAGTCGGTGACGATCCAAGGCTTCTGCCAGTATTGCGGAAAAGAGCATCTCTTACGAGATTGCCCAAAGAACCCCAATAGCATGCCAAAAATCACCCCTATCAACGTTGTTGGGTTAGTGGTAGACTCCTCAGGAAGCGTCACTTCCACTGCACCAGTACAGGTAGTCACTAGGGCTCAGGCATTGCAGCAAAACCAAGGGGTAGGCCAGGAAAAGAGCCTAGATGCTAGCGATACTGAGAGCCAAAATAAAAAGAGAACAAGAGCTTGGAAAGATAGCCGCGAACGCATGAAAAGGCAATGGGCAAAGAAGATGAGTGAACTTGAGGAAAGTCTACGAGAAACCAAGGCTAAAATCATAGAGATCACGTCTCAACCGCACTCTCACACATTCCCACCGCTACCATCCCCATCACCCTCCATCCCTTCACCCTCTAAGACAGCCCACGCAACCCACCCACCACCCCAAACAGGATCAGTATTAGCTGATCCCACTCCCGAAGACATAGACATGATGCTTAAGGCATATCAGGCCAGAATCCAAGAAGGGCCAAACGTCACGGATCATGACAAGTGCTATCCTAGAGCTGACCTAGAGATAGAAAGAACCAAACTATGCGCGAAAATGGTCGCATTGGCTCAGACTATGTTTGAAGCCAGTCGCCTTTTCAATTACTCAGGCTCAGCCAAAACGCAATTACACTTGGATGGATTCCTAGAGAAGTTAGAGAGGATAATTGCAAGATCTGACAAGGAAGAAAAAAATCAAGACCAAGAAGAAGAAAGCAAAAACAGGAATCATTCCCAATCAGAAGTGTATGTGGCCAATGCCCCTAAACCGGACAACTTCCCCTCCTTAGAAAGAATAGAGAGGCCAATAGCACAGCCAGAAAAGGAACCTACCCCTCAAAGAAAGGAAAGGGCAAGAGAACGGGTAAGCCAGCCTCTTCAGGAAGCCCGTGGGCCTCCTCAAGAAGCTTATCTTCCCCCCCAAAAGGCAGATGAGCCTCCCTCGAAAGCTCAAGTACCTCCACAGGTTGCCTACATTCCTTCTCAGGGAATGTGTGAGCCTGTTCGGAAAAGTAATAGAATAAGTAATCCTCCCCAAGAAGCTTGTGCTCCAGCCATTTGCGAGAACGAGGAGAGAGTCAACAATAGAATCAGCCCTCCTTCACAGGTTGCTTATGCGCCCAATTCTACGGAGCCAGACACTTCTTCTTCTATGAATCGGTTTGCACCAGACTTCCTACGAGAGATTCAAGAAGACAAATGGGATAACGAAAGCGAGGTCGCCCCTCCTTTTGAACTTGTGGACGATGCACACGACCAATTCCCACAAGACATCCCATCTATTTACGGGGAGCATGAGAGTGTTCAGTCTCACGAGAGATTAGACTTTGAGTCGAATTCCATACAAGAGCTACCCCACTTCACAGGCCCATGGGAAGCAAAGTCCACATGTATGAGAGCACCCACAGTCATGGTAAGGAACGACGACTCAGTCATTCCTAGGAACACAGAGGTAGTGAAGAACACTAATGTGCAGTGTAATCTCAAGTTAGAAGAGCTACTCAAGGTTAGACCTGAATTATGGAAACATGTAGCCAAACAAGTGCCAGAGATAGCAAAACCTCGTTCCCAGGTAGGATCCCATAGGACAGTGCCAGAAATTCCCTTGGATAAGATAGGGGATATGTGTGAAGGCGAAGAAGGGAACACCTATCTTCCCATCACCTACCAAGAGTACACCACCAAGGCAATTTTAGACTCAGGTGCAGGAGTTGCAATTGCCACTACTTCCCTTTGGAAGCGTTGGGGCAAGCCAGCACTCAGGCCAACAAGAATGAAATTGCAGATGGCCGATGGTCATATTGAGAGACCCTTAGGATTGCTGGAAGGGATAACTCTCACCACTTGTGGTGTTGAGTTTGAGCATAGCTTTGCTATATGTGACTTCAGCAAAAATCATGCTTATGAGATGATTTTAGGAAGACCATTTATGCGACAGTTGCAAGTGGTACAGGATTGGGGAACCAACTCCTTGTATTTGCAACACTTGGGCGTTACAACCAAAGTCAATCTCAAGGACTATTCTCATAGAGATGTCCCTCCTATCCAGTGGAATCCCATCCATAGAGCCAAAGATGATACAGAATCTGTGCATTCCCTAGAATCTGGATCCTCATGGATGCATGAAGACACTCACTTATGGATGTGCAAGGTAGCAGTAGAAGAAGAGAAGAGAGAGAAAGCCAGAGAGGTAGGTGCGAAAGAAACCCATAGATCAATCCAAGACCCAGCCTATGCACCTGTAGTTTTTCCAGACGAAGAATTTGAACCTCACGGTTGGGCAGAAATCTTAGCAACAATGGACGTAGCCATCAACGAAGAACAATGGACACCTCACTGTGATGAGGATGGTTATGATATTTCAGTCTTCTCCATAGAGCCAATCATGGGAGAGGCAGTTCTAGAAGAATGCGAACCTAGCCCTGATGCATTTGAGGATGCAAGTGACTCCGATCTAGAGTCAATCATTATGGACCCACCATTTGCATCAGATGAAGAATACTTCCATGAAGTAGAATTTCAACCCCAGAGGCATGGAGAGGTTACAACTAATGTAAGATTAACAACACATGTGACCCCGAAGGAAGAAGGAAAGAAACGAAAAAAGAGAGAAGCCTCACCAGAAGAGGAAGAATCTTTGTTTGAGGTCCCCGAAAATTTTAAGAAGTATGAGATAGATGACAGGAGAGTCATGATAAGAATGCCTAAACGAGAGGCACAATCAGGAGAGGCCTATGATAACAAAGAAACTACTAAGAAAATAGTAGTGGCCATAGAAGAAGGAGAGGAGAGATGCACGTATATAGGCCATGACTTGACAGAAGAAGAAGAGCAAGAGTTGATTGCCTTGCTAAGAGAATACAGAGATGTATTCGCTTGGAGTTACAAGGATTTGAAAGGTGTTGACCCTGACATATGCTCACACACCATTCCCATGACTTCAGATGCTAAACCCTCTAAGCAAAAGCCTTATACATATAATGATAATTACGCTGCTAAGATCAAGGAAGAGATAGATAGACTGGTTGAAGCTGGATTTATCTACGAAATTGAGCACACCGAATGGGTATCCCCCATCGTAGTGGTGCCCAAGAAGAATGGCAAGCTGCGTGTGTGCATTAACTTGAAAAAGGTTAATGCCGCCACGATTCGAGATAACTATCCGCTTCCCATCACAGAGCATCTCTTAGAAAGAGTGGCAGGCAAGGAAGTGTACAGCTTCCTTGATGGATTTTCGGGCTACAATCAAGTAGCCATAGCTCCAGAGGATCAGCATAAGACAGCCTTTGCCAAAGAATGGGGCATTTTTGCTTTTAGAGTAATGCCATTTGGGCTTACCAACGCACCAGCTACCTTCCAGAGACTGATGTGCCATGTGTTTAAGGAGTTCCTAAGGAAGAGTTTAGAAGTCTATGTTGATGATCTTTGTGCTCATTCCAACGTTAGGCAAACCCATATTCCTGAACTCAGACAAATCTTTGACAAATGTAGAGAATATCAAGTCTGCCTAAACCCAGAAAAGTGCGTTTTTATGGTCAGGCAAGGCAAGATTCTAGGACACATAGTGTCAAAGAATGGCATATCTACCGATGAAGAAAAAGTGAGAGCCATAGCAGAGCTACCTAGGCCAAAGAATGTCAAGGAAGTACAAGCTTTCATGGGGCATTGTGGGTATTACCGACGTTTCATCCACATGTATGCTGTCATTGCAAAGCCCATGTACGGACTTCTGACAAACTTTGAGTGGACGGATGAATGTGAGAATTCCTTCCAAGAGCTTAAACGAAGATTGTGTTCAGCACCAATCTTGACCACACCAGATTGGAATAAGACATTCCATGTTCATGTTGATGCATCCAATTATGCTATTGGATGTGTGCTCGCACAACCTACTGGTGAAGGTAATATGGATCTTCCAATTGCCTATGCCAGTAGACAATTGAATGCGGCTGAACGGAATTACACCACTACAGAGCGCGAAGGATTAGGCATGGTGTATGCAGTTAAGAAATTTAGACACTATTTGCTTGCAAATAAGTTTAAATTTTTTACTGATCATCAGGCATTGTTGTACCTAGTAAACAAGCCATGCAATACAGGTAGATTAGTAAGATGGTTTCTCTTGCTAATGGAATACGAATTTGAGGTTGTGGTAAGGAAAGGTAGGACTCATTTGAGAGCCGATCATCTCTCTAGGCTCACATCGGGAGAAGCCCCACAAGGAGTGTCAGATGACCTTCCTGATGCTTACTTGTTTAATTTGGAAGTTATACCGCAGTGGGCCAAGCCAATAGTACCAGTATTGACATACGGGCCTAATCATCCAGTGGTGAACACACGGAATAGAGAGATCGTAAAAGCCCAAAAGTACCATATCATGGCAGGAAGCATGTACAAGCACACAGATCAAGGGATCTTGGCTTGTTGCGTAGAAGAGGATGAGTACGCTAAATGGTTGCAATTAGCACATGTAGGTGCGTTAGAGCAACACCATTCAAAGCAAAGAACTTTGCAGACTCTAAAGAGATTCGGAGTGCATTGGCCAACTATGGAAGCTGATGTCCAAAAGTTGTGCAAGGAATGCCCAATCTGTTGCACTAAACCACCAGTGGAACATGCCACTCTTTATCAAGTATCCATTGTGCCAGATTGGAGTGAACCTCTAGTATCATTCTTGAGAACAAACACATTCCCTCCAGACATGACTCTAGCTAGGAAAAGGAGTTTAGAACAAGAAGCCCAGGATTACTCACTCATCGGTAATAATCTATATAAGCGCGGTAAAGATGGTTACCTGAGACTATGTGTCCACGAAAGTGAATATCTGAAGATCTTGGAAACTGCTCACCAAGGTGTAGCAGGAGGACACTTTGGACCAGATCGGGTAATCAAGGCGATACTATTTGCGGGCTTCTGGTGGCCTACCCTTCACATGGATGCACATACCTATGTGAAACGGTGTGATGTCTGTCAAAGGACTCAGTATCCTATACGCAAAGATGAGATGCCACTGAAACCTATGATGGGTGGACGTGCATTCTCTAAGTGGGGAATAGACTTCGTAGGTCCTATTAATCCCCCAGCTAAGGGTTCTCATGCGGAATACATCATTGTGGCAACAGATTATCTCACCAAGTGGGTAGAGGTAAAAGCTACAACCAAGAACGATGCTCAAACAACTGCCAAATTCTTGTTTGAGAATGTATTCACGAGATATGGACTACCTATAGAGCTTGTAAGTGATAGAGGCACTCACTTCTTGAATGAAGTTATTGAAAATCTACTCCAAGAATTTTTGGTAATACACAAGAAGTCTGCCCCATATCACCCTCAAGCTAATGGTCAAGCTGAGAGCACTAATAAGATTTTATGCAATGTACTGACGAAATTAGTGAACACTAAACGCTCTGATTGGGACAAACAGCTACACCATGCTGTTTGGGCATATCGAGTGGCCTACAAAACGGTACTCCAAGCCACTCCCTTTCAGATGGTATTCGGTCAAAACGTTGTGTTACCCTTGGACTTCTTGATCCCTACATTGAGAGTAGCACGAGAGCACGAATGGACAGGTCATGAGCTCTCCTCTAGGATCTTTGACCTTGAACGATTAGGAGAAACAAGACTGAGAGCCGCTGCAGGGATATATGCAGCCAAGAAGAGACAGAAGGCATACTTTGATGCCCACGTGAAGGATAAAGGCTTGAAAGCAGGAGATCTAGTCTTAGTCTATACACTAAAACAACACGCGAGGAAGCTAGAAAAGAGAGGCTACGGACCTATGATCATCAATAGGATCTCCACGAGCGGAGCAGTACAATTGGCCACATTAGAGGGTGATGTTCTCCCAAATTATATTAGCGGTTGCAGAGTCAAGTTGTATCAGGAACCCCTCACGGAGGAAATGCTCAGTCGACTCAACACTGCTAAGAAACGCAAAGAGGAAGAAAAGCGAGTTCGAGAAGAAGCTCAAGCTGAAGCTTTAGAACGCATCAGAAGGATGAAATTACGAAGGCAAGGTAGAGATCAGCCTGGAGCGAATGACTATGCAGACCAAGGATTTCCTATGGCCATGTGTGAAGTCGCAGGAACAAGCTCGCATAGGATAATTGATAGACGTCCTTTTGTAACCTTAGATATAGGACAAGGAAAGAGTGCAAGGACCGTAAGAGCCTTGATTGACTCAGGTGCAGCCACTAGTGCTGTTAAATTGTCTTACTGCCAAGAATTACAATTGACTGTCAATCCTGTGGAAGCATATCTTATAGGATTGGGAGGAGTGGAAACCCCTTGCATGGGCGAGGCGGAACTTCCCCTTTACATTCATGATGAGGCAATGACAGTTAAAGTACTGGTGTGTCAAGATGAGGATCTCACTGAACCTCTAGTCTTGGGTCAAGATTGGATCTATGACCAAGGAATTAACTTAAACCTAAGAAGTGGACTTCTCCAGGTTTGGGTCAATCATAGTCGAGTTACAGTAGAATTAGACAATGGAGCACTCAAGGAACTAGGAAAGGCACAGACTCCTGGTCCTTCCAGGGGTACACATGAAGATGACCATGCTGTTCTTGTTCAAAACCCTGTGTTGCAAAGGAATGATATTTGCAAAAAAGGAGTCAGGGATGCAACGGAACTCCCTTCTTTTCCAAAGGCCAGAAGGAGGCAGCAACCAAAGGCGGATCACAAGCAGAAGAAGCCGAGTACTACCTATGTCCGAGATCAAAAGTACCTGCGCAGCAGAATGTCCCAGAAACTAAACCAGGTGTGGGTGCGGAAAGGCGAACGACCGGGTGCACCACCGTCAACTACACGGGCAAAGCCTCTTATTAGTAACCAACAACACGACGCTAATAAGAAGTCTGTCAGAAATTCTTCTGCTAAAGTAAAATCTATTTGGGTGCCCAAGAAGTCGATGAAGGCAAGCCCACAATCTAGACAAATTTGGGTGCCTAAGGCTTGCTTGAGGGCACAAGTAGTTACGCCAAGGCCACAACCTATGCAGCATAACCCATCTACGAGTACAACCAGTATTCCCTCGTGCTCAACACTTAGGAACACACCAAGACCCATGAGCATGCATGTAATCACTTATAAGTGGGTCCCTAAAAGGCCCCATTCCCAAACAGCGACACCGACACAGCTCTCTGGAGTCTCTACGAAACCGAAAGCAAAGCCCATCCACTGCATTTGGCAGTCTAAGATCTGTGATAAACCCCCCGACCCCGAGTTGTAAATTCACCCCACTTACTAACGGCATTAGTCTCCTAGGAATACACAAACGTTAACTACACTCACTGTCTTCGTGCACTTACTAACCACTAACTCACCATATACCTCATGTTAATGTTGTAACGGGGACAGCAACGGATTTAGTCTGTCCATTACGATGTTAACACATGCTTCTATATTCTCACAGAATCAGAAGGCAAGCAGTAAAATGGCAGAAGCGACAGGTTCGGGCTCACAAGTAGGGATACTTACTGCAGGAATTGATGTGGATAGCCTACCTGTGGACGTGCCCCCGACTGAACGACCAGTGGAGATGCAACACCTTCAGCAACTCCCGGTGCCAGACCCACCTACAGGAATCACGGAAAGAGTCCATGCCAACTCTCATTGGTTCAATGGCATGCCCGGTCCATTAGGAGAGGCTAAGTATATCTGGGAGTCTAAATGCGAGTATGACAGATCATGGGTGCGTTTCCAATTTTTCTCCAAGGAGTTCGAGACTTTACAGAACACCGAAGACCTCCAGATCATATGGCAACGAGCAGGGTTGGCGGAATATTTTGAAGCCCCACTACCTAAACCCGACCTCCTCCGATGTTACTATCTGGTCTCTACATTACAAGCTCATGAAGATAAGGACCAACCCGGATCATTTGTTCTCCCCTCATTGCTGGGCAACAACGAGTTGAAGAGGTTTGAACTTACTGTGGAGCTAGTGAGTGATGCTTTAAAGATGCATGGCACGCATGTACCCTCAGAAAAGGATGCTCTCGTTCCCAACAACATGAAGGACAGGAAAGTAGTGAAGCTGAAAGACATGGCAGCCCTCACCCCAAATGTGTCCATCCCTCTCCGCATGTGCATGCAACATTTCGCCTTCCCCGGTCAAGACCGATTCACGCAACCACACAAGAAGATCTGGTTTGCTCTCTACTTGGCGGAAGCAGGTGCGCTACCTATTAAGCTACCAGTGTGGATTATAGATCAGTTGTATGAAGCGAACAAACGGGCTTCTAGGAAATTAGTGGTGAACGGATGCTGTGCACTCACACGCATCATTTACCGATGCTTGGCATATGATGTCCCCATTGAGCGTGCCTTAACTTGGGCACAATTACAAATGTTTAAAAGGCTCAAGACATCCACACATCAGTCCAAGCGCATGAGGGGCGCGATTCCGTGTGTCCAGACAAGGGAAGTCCTGACTACTCCTGAGGCATCACCATTAAGAGAGGGCACTGTACCTCCTTTTACCATTAGGATACCCAGGTCGGAATCTGACACTACGACACAACCCACCCCATCGGCTCCTCCGGTTACACCTGAATTCGAGTTTGCTGCCACTGGAGAGGCTGAAGGACTGGACCCCCAGGATTTCGAAGCATTCCTACAAAGCACACAATTCTCTGACGTGGAGTTTTATTCAGAGGCAGAGGAGCAGGGCACATCCTCGCGGAGAAGAAGAAAGTCTACAGACGGTAGACATGTCCATTGGAGTGACGCTCAGCAAAGTCAACAACACGGACAACCGGAAGAAGAAGAAGCATATGAAGAAGAGACCACTGAAGCCCCAGCATATACAGCAGAACTCCGAAGGCTGTATCAGATTATGGAAAGAGTGCGATCGCAGCAGTTACTCACTGAACAGAGCAGCAGAGTACTTATGACTCAGTTGTTGGAAGAAGCGGGAGTTGACTCTGAGTACAGGGAAGGTCTCTTATTGATGGCAGAAACATATGGAGTTGTAGAAGCTGTGCGCACTGCCATTCAGAGGCCTTCAGTTCAATATGACCCACGAAGGTTCCAGACACGGCCTCGCTCAGGTAAAAATATCCAAATTCCCGTTACAGTTGCAGAGGAGCCAACTACTACACCAACCTCCCAAACAGCTAGTCAACAGCACCCCGCCACCCATGAGGAGTCCACCGAACCACTACCACCTACTCCCCCACCATCGCCTCCGAGAACAGAGACAGTGGAAATCCCATCGACCACTCAACCCACTGACCCAACCTTCATCTTTCGTACTCCCATCTCTAGTGCCACCCTATTCTCTACCACTGATAACCCGACCTTTGAAGCAAACCCCATCACTACACAACCCACCGAAACCCTTCCCGAGCCTGCCCTAGGACAACCATCCCCAATGCCTTCAGCCACGGGTCATCCTGACCCCAGATCCACATTCATGGGTTTCCCTACTACCATGCCACCCTTTCCACCCTCCTCAAATTTACGACCCCAACCCCCGATATCCCTCTCTCCATTTCTACAATCCCTCCAGGACATCTTTGCTAGGGCTTTTCAACCAGGCCCTCAACCATTCCCTGTCTTTTCAGCTCCCCACCCCACTTCACACCTATTCACCACTTCCACACACACACCACCTACCATACCAGTGTATATGGCAGGCCCCACACTAACACCCACTCCTGAAGGTATGGACATTTCACCACCCACGGCACCTCCACCCACGGTTTCACCTCCTCCCATTCCCCCTCCACCAATTTCACCCACACACACAACTTTCGTAGACACATCATTCACTGTCTCCCTTCCCCAATTCCCTTCCCATGCATCTTCCACAGTAAACACCCCCCACTCATCTATAGGTAATGCATTGGACACCATGTTGGCTTGTATATCAAATTTAAGAACAGATTACATTCAGCTCCAGCAACAAAACGCACGCCTGCAAGAGCACTCAGCGACACTACAGCTCCGCCTTGCGGTACTAGAAGAGGAGAATGCTCGCCTCCACACACAGTTCCAAACCCTCCAAGACGCCCATAATATATTGGAAGTACAGCTACAGAACGTAGATCAGGAAGCAGTGCAGGTGGTAGAAAGTCACCTACGGACACAACTGGAACGCAACTCAAAACTTCAGCGAAATATGGCGCTACTTAAACGCCATCTTGCGGCTGCTCAGGAAGAGAACAGACGTCTGCAAATACAAAATCAAGAGAACCTGGAGGCAGCTATTGAGAGCACACCGGGGGCACCCATCAGCCCATCCAAGTTTCAAGCAGTGATCCCCGATAATATCAAGATTATATTGGAAGATTATGCCATGCTACTCGAAGCACATGATAAGCTATCGGAGGAGCTAGGACAACTGAAGCAGGAACACCAACAAGGCCCAACAGCTGCCCCTCCAACCACCCCCTCTGCAGCTTCGCTTCCCTCCGACGCAGAGGCCATAAAAGATCTCCAGCAACAGGTAACTGAATTGCAGACACGCCTACTACAATATGAGAGGCCATCTTCCCCTCCGGAGGCTCCCACGGACGAAGAAGTTGTGCAAATTCCTGTGGAACAAACGTTTGATGAAGAATATGATCCGCAACCATTCCCAGGAGGCCAACAAACAGAAGAAGCGCAGGACACGTTCGAGGCACCACGGCCGCCATGGTTACGACAAGTGGAGGAAATAGGGACCTCGCATGAAGAGCGCACCGTAGTGCAAAATCAGGCTATGAGGGTCATAGAGGAGACTGTTTTACAATCAGATTACTTCAAGAACTTGTCATCGAGACGCCTGATTCTCTCATCGGAACTCCAGTACAGGCCATATTATCTTATCTTGGCTGATTATAATGCAGAAATACAAAGAGTCACGGGTCAGATTCCTACTTTTGCGACCCAATTTCAACCCGAAGACCTTCCTCCAGAGGTGCGAAAAGGCAAGATTCGTCAACCAACATGGCGGCAGAAACTTTTAGAGACTTATCCAGAAATGCTACGCACATGGAACAACGCGCCGTTGCACCTCCTGTACAACCCATGCTACGGTCCAGTCCCCCGCCGCAGGTCGTGGAAGGCATTTAATATCAAGGTACAGAACAATGCGCAATGCAAGGAATGGCTGAACTACCCGTACATAGCGCCACCACAAGGACCACCATCGGTAGCATATATGATGGGGACCATTCGCCACTGGATGCCGCGCTTGAAGCCCATGCAAGATGTAGCAGCGCAAATGATGCTTAAAATCTTAGATATGATGCAAGTGGTGCTGAAGACCTTTAGAAATGCAGCCGCACCACAGGTACGCCTTCCGGGGTTTAGCAATGGAAATTACGACTTGGTGTATGACATGAGCACCACCCCCAGTATCCGTGTGGCTTACGCTTGGCATGCACGCATCAAATACCTCCCCGCCTGCTACAAACAGACCTTCGAAGAAATGTTCAGATCAGGGTTCTGGGAGTACCACTCGGAGATTTTCGCGCCAAAGCCGACACATCTGCTTCAACTGTTTGCTTGTGAACAAGCAATGTATTCAGAGTACTACACCACCCCGCAACCAGAGACCCCCGGTGCAATAAATTGGGAGGCATTGGAAGCCGATCTAGCAAGAGGCTTAAGGATAGGAGAACATGAACTGGCCACCAATGTCATCCAATATTACATCGACCACCCGAGGGAACAAAGGTCTGTCAGGGGCGACAGACGCTAGGAAGGGGGGAGTGTTGGCATACAAAGCAATAAAGGAGTCATGCACAATACGGCAACAAGGCCAGATCATTTTTTCCCATAGATTATGTACAACCCAAGTGATTTTAATCACTACACAAACATTGTAAATCCCGTTTTTGGTAGATTAGACTCCATTTTGTGCAAGCCGAGGAGTCCTCGAGCTTGAGGAGTATTAGAAGTACCATCGTACCAAATTTCATAATTTTTAGACTTCGTTTGAGCCCTCAAATAAGCCCTGGAACCTAATTTTTAACTAGGCCGGACACTAGGTCTGGACAGGGCCAAAAGCTAGTCAAAAACTATAAAAAGAGCTAGAGAGCTCATTTTTGAGGTTAGATTGTAATTGAAATGAACTTGTAAGAGCTTGTGAAAGTAATCTAAAGCACTCCATTGATTCTCTCTCTTTGTCTTGCCGTGTGTACGCGTGTGTGTGTAGGTGTGTGCATGCTTGTGTGCTTCTCACTCACGCACTTGTGTCGCCACTTGCTCGAGGTCTTCATACCATCCTCACGTCTTCCCGGATTGACATTAAAGGAGGTGCTACTCATCATTGAGCTACACACACCTACACTCCAATGATCTTTGGAGATAACACTAGCTCACTTCATTTGGTTGCTAATACTGTATATCATGCAAGGACTAAGCACATTGAAGTGCACTATCATTATGTGAGAGAGAAGCTACTTAGCAAGGACATCCAATTGTCCTATGTGTCTACAAATCTACAATGTGCAGATATGCTAACCAAATCTTTGGATGGAACTAAGATGAATGTTGGAGATAGATGTCTGCGGAAGCATGTAAACAGCACAAGGAAGAAGAAGAAGCTTGGAGCACAAACACACAATATTGAATGTATTACAAGAGAATGTACAAAGATAAGTAGCCCATTAGGGCAAATAGGCGTATATACAAGCCGAGGGAAAAAACCTCCTAAAGAGGGAAAAAAGTTCCCCGGTGGTCCTAGAGTGTTCACACAGATCACTACCTAAATATATCAACAAATCCCCCCTGGGAGTGATGCGGTGAACAAGTAGCTGGCACTCATGTATAAGGAAGTGCCAAGCTATGTGGAAATCACTCCACAAAAGGAAGTAAGCTCAAAGCTTTGCAGAAAGCTTCAAACTTCTCCCTAGGCAAAGCCTTCATGAAAAGGTTTGCAATGTTCTCTTGCATGGGCACATATGCTAAGCTAATCTCCCCAGCAGAGAACCTCTCCCTGACATAATGATAATGCACCTCAATGTGCTTAGTGCGAGCATGGAACACAGGGTTCCTCTCAACTGCCAATGCGCTCTGACTGTCAGTGAAGATGGTAGTGGTAGAAGACTGACCAACACCCAAATCAGCCATAAGGCATCTGAGCCACACACACTCAACAGTCGCTGTGAAAGCTGCCCTATACTCAGCCTCACAACTGGAAGTGGCCATAGTAGGCTGCTTCTTGCTCAACCAAGATATACATGAGCTACCAAGCATGAAGCAAAAGCCACTAGTGGACACATGAGTGTCATAGCAACCAACCCAATCTGAGTCAGAAAAAGCATGCAAATCTGGCGGTAGTGATCCCCCCTTGGGATAAAACAACCCAAGTAGCCGATTACCACTCAAGTAGCAAAAGATGCACTTAACCGCCTTCCAATGCGTGACTCCTGGGCAATGCATAAACCTGCTCATCTGTGAGATAGAAAACTGAATATATGGCCGAGTAATGCATAAGTAAATCAAGCATCCAATAGCCTGCTGATAGAGAACAGCATCAAATGCATCTCTAGCATCATGAAGACTCAATCGTAAACCTATCTCCATAGGAGTGGCAATAGGCTTACAGTCTTCAAGGCCAAAACACTGCAATAATGTGTCAATATATTTTGTTTGACACCAAGCCATTCCAGCATCAACTTGCATAAATTGAATGCCCAAATAGTGATGCAAATGCCCCAAATCAGACATCTCAAATGAGGCATGCAAATCAGCCTTGAAATCAGCAATATGCTTCTCAATAGGACCAGTGAGAAGCATGTCGTCAACATAGACAACAATGATCAGAAGCACATCATTAGCACGCTTAACATATAAGGTGCTTTCAGTTGGACTGTTCTCAAAACCATGTGCAACCAGATAGGCATGTATCTTCTCATACCAAGCACGTAGTGCTTACTTTAAACCATATAATGCCTTCTTTAACCTGCACACCTGGTTTTCATGCCCTTTTTGCACAAAGCCACGGGGCTGAAAAACATACAACTTCTTCATGCAAGTCACCATTTAGAAATGTTGTTTTAATGTCCAACTAATGTACATTCCAACCATGATGGGCTGCAAGTGCACAAATGCTGTGAACAGTAGTCATACGGCATGTAGGTGCAAAGGTCTCATCAAAATCAATGCCTCTTTCTTGCGCATAACCCTTTGCAACAAGCCTAGCCTTATACCTATCAACTGTACCATTAGGTTTACGCTTCAGCTTGTATACCCACTTAGTGCCAATGGCCTTCTTGCCAGGAGGCAAGTCACATAAAGACCATGTACCATTCTTCATTATAGCATCATATTCAAATTGCATAGCAGCCATCCGATTTTCTGAATTTTGTGCTTCATCAAAAGAAACAGGCTCATTCTCATCACAGAGACTAGACGCAACCATAGCATAGCAATCTAATGCAAAGGAGGCACTATGAGAGCCTGAACGAGTACGATATGACAAAGGTGCATCTAATTTGCTGTCATACAAAGTATGCACTAGCCATTTTGGCATAGTTTTTGCCTGCTTAGTATCAGCTCTCTCACCAACAAGTGCATCATGTAAATTTGCATCAGAAATGGAATGATCTACATCATCATATGAAGCATGCAAAGGCTGAGAAGTTGCCTCATTAGGACCAACACTAGACTGTCCACCTGTAAAAAGAGGCATCAAAGTATCATACATGTCTTTGGAGCTAACAGATGTCTCCTTAGTACATGAAAGCAATGGCTGAATAGCATCTTCCACAAAGACAACATCATGGCTAACCAGAATGCGTTTAGTCTGTGGATGATACAGATGATAGCCTTTACTCTCAGAACTGTACCCAACAAAAATACATTTTACTGCCTTATCATCCAATTTTCTACGATGTTGTTCAGGCACTAGTGCATATGCCAAACAACCAAAAACACGCACATGAGCAACAGATGGTTTGCGGTCATGCCAAGCCTCATATGGAGTGATAGACTGCAGCGCTTTAGTGGGACACCTGTTCAGTACATATGCTGCACATATGACAGCCTCAAGCCAGAAACTATGTGGTAAAGCCTGACTTTTGACCATGCACCTCGCCATCTCCATGAATGACCTGTTCTTTCGTTCATCAACTCCATTCTGTTGAGGTGTATACGGCACTGTACACTGGTGTTTTATCCCACGTTCAGCCAGAAATGCATTAAAATCAGAAGACATATATTCCCCCCCTCGATCAGAATGGAGGGTGCCCATTTTACATGCTGACAGATTTTTAGCCAAAACCAAAAACTGTTTAAAGCACGTGAACACTTCGGACTTTGCTTTGAGTGGATATACCCATGGATGCCTCGAAAAATCATCAATGAAAGTCACGAAGTAAAGGTAATTTCCAAAAGAGGGTGTCTGCATAGGACCATAGACATCACTATGTACAAGCTGCAATTTCTGAGTAGCCCGAACTGAACCATCTTTTGGAAATGAGGAACGCTACATTTTTCCCAAAATATAGCCTTCACAAACATGTTTTCCAGGTGCCTCAAGCTTGGGCAAAGTTTGAGTTTCTCCCAAACCAATGGCTTGGGGTTCATCTGGAGGTGGACGCATATAATGTTCTGAATACATGATTCGTTCACAGGCAAACAGGTGTAGCAAATGCGTTGGACGACCGATAAACACTTTTGAGTGATATTCCCAGAAGTCGGTGGTGAACATATCTTCTAACATCTGCTTGTAGTAGGTGGGCATGTAACTCAATCTGGAGTGGCAAGCATAGCATACCTTGAGAGAAGTTGTCCTTTGATATAGTTGACTTTAATTCATTTGAGTGTTGCGTATTCAATGCACAAGATCCCTTTAGGCTTGATCCCTTCACCCACTTACGTCTTCTCTCATCGTCTACTTATTATTCACTAAGCTAGGACAAAACCTCACTACACTAGGAGTCCTAAGGCACTCCGTCGATCTCAATATAACTTTACTCAAAGAAATTGTCAACAGAAATGTAAATCCCACTTACAAAGTTATCTTGAACTCAAGAAGTGCTGTTTTGACCTTGTCCAAGAAATCCAGGTAGTTGCCCGCTCCTTCCTTTGCTCTATGCCACACACAAGACTTCACAACTAATGTCCAAAAATTCACCCCAAAAATTTTGAAAATTTGTGCAAAAAACCCTAATTTTGTGTTTTGTTTGACCATCGTGATGGTCAAACACAATCGTGATGGTGTGTCACCGTCGCGATGGTGTGATACCCATGATGGTCAAAAGTCACGATGATCAAGCCCTATGATGATGAGTCACAATCATGATTGTCAAATCACGATGATCAGTCAGGATCGCGACGATCAAGTCACAACGGTCAAGCTAAGATGATCACTGAGGATTGTGATGGTTAATTCACGATGGTCAAGGTCACAATGATCAAGCACAATCACGATGATCAAGCCACAATGGCCAGTCAGGATCCCAATTTTCAAGCACCATCGTGATGGTGAGTCACTGTCACAATGGTGAGACGCGATCGCAATGGTGTGAGCCAATCGCCACAATGATCAATGACCGTCGCGATGGTCAGATGCAATCGTGATGATGTGTCATCATTGCGATGGTCAGAGAATTATGCAATTTCATAAAATCAAGCATGGATATGTGCAAGTGCTTACCTAGGATCCTCCTTCATGCAAAAAGTTTGCACAAATTCGTACCTTTCCTGACAATCATGATGGTCAGCTTCAACCACAATTTTTTGAGAAAAAAAATGGAGTTTTTACCTGTGTTTCCAGAAATCTATGGTATCCAGAGGATGCCCCGCAAGATTAGTGCACCAGAAAACACAAACATACACCAGCAAAATCGCTCTGTCTCACTCTCGCACACACACAAATGAGGGAAAGAGAAGAGAAAGGAGAAATATGACTGATTTTTTGTGATTTTTTGGAGCTTGAGATAATGATAGGGAATGATACTAGAGGAATAGAGGAGTAAAAGTGTGTAAAAACTAACTACAAACGACAAAACAAAAAAGAAGTTTTATCATCACATGCTCAACCTAGAGCTCGTCCCCGACAATGGCGCCAAATTTGGTGTCACTCTAGCACAATGGAAAGTACCAATGTGAGGAGCTTCACCTCATAATTTTCAATCTACATAGAGGTTAGGCCGATATGAAGATCAAGAGTGAATGATGTGC
>CM035411.1:140324144-140419144 GCA_020310875.1 Ceratopteris richardii
TATAGCTTGTGTGACCAATTCCAATATTCGTTCTTCAGTTAGCGCAGGTTTTACCTCGCCTGGCGTGCTAGTGGCAGCTACAAAAGCTGGGGTTGTCAATGCGGGACTTCCTTGGCCAGGATCTTTCATCGGTATGTTTCCTAGGCCTCCCATTGGCTCGTATAAGAGCTCCATCTTCCTCTGTTGACATAATTGTACTTCCTCCCAAAGCCTTGCTTGTTCCTTAGCATCCATTAAAGTTGCCGGTCTTGTCAGGCTGATATGCTGCTGTGCCGTAGGATCTCTCAATCCCGCGATGAATCTTCTCTTCAATGTCTCATCGTTCGGGGCATTCGCGCCCATCTTTCTTACCAACGTTTCCATTCTCTAAATGTAGTTATCGATGCTCTCATTGACTCCCTGTCGCAAGTAATCCATCTGTTGTGCCAATCTATCTTGGAAGCCTTGTCGTTGAAACTTTGCCAAGAAGGCTTCCTTGAGCATCTGATAAGTTCCACGCTCTGGTGGTGTCAAATTCCCATACCAATTGGCTGCCTCATCTCGAAGAATAGCCGGAAAAATTCTTAATCTTTGACCCTGGTCAACTACCTCATTGGCCTCACACGTAACCTCAAATAGCTAGATAAAACTATCCGGATCGTCGTCCCAAGCACCTGAGAACTTGGTGAAGTCCCCCAAATGAACTGAAATCCGCTGAGCCATTTCAAACAGAGGTGTGATGTCAATATCACTTCGATCCCAGAAATTTAGCACACGCGGCCTCAGGATCCCTCCTTCAAACTTTCGTACTTGATTCGCGACTCTCCTACGGGAGTACACGTTTATGGCAGATTTCTTCGAGCCAGTCGAGGTTGACTCAACTTGCGATTCCCACCTCTTCCTTTATCTTTCAAAGGCTCTTCTCTGAGCGTGTTCCTCTCTTTGAGTTTGTGTTGCTCCTGAGGATGAGCTTCCCTCGCTCATGTACTAAATCTTGGGTCCGCAAGCTCGGCCAACATGTGGCGCTAGGCGAACCTATGGCACTCTCTTATAGAGACATGCCAAGCTATTCCCGACAAACGCACCAAAATGTTGTACTCTTAGTCCAAGGGAAAATGCGAATGGATGCCTAATTTTTTGTTGGGCAGATGCATTGAGATCCAAGGGTTCTACTCGAATATATGTGTAAAAGCACGGAAATAGAAGCCCTAGTGTATATGTGAGTGGGGGCTCTGACTCATGGATTGCTTTGCGAAACTGCCCACCTTACTTCCCCCCTCACTTTCTTTCTTCCTCACTCCACTTCATACACTCTAACTCTCATGGACCCTTGAATGGATTCAACGGAGGAATGTGTAAAAAGTTCATGTGGAAAAGGCAATTATGCCGTCTTCATTGGATGATTCCATAGTCCATCCATTCGACACTTCCTCTTCTGTACACAATGACTTCGATTCAATAAGCTCTTGTTGCTATCCATTGCAGTTTCTGAGAATTTGTTCTGTTTTCTTACATCTTCTCACGGGTTTTCCTTTGCTAATTTACAAAGGAAAACATCGGGATTTCACTACTTAGATATATAAACAACCATCCTCAGGTTGCGGAGAAGGCTTGTCACGTCTGATATGGATATGGACTGCGAATCCATGATGCACAACGACAACTTGAAAATAGAGGGTGGAGATAATTTAGATGAACTCATGAGGTTCTTTTACATTCCCTCTGTCATATCTCGAAGTCATGAACCATATCTAGAAATAATTTCTCTCCAAAGCAAACACATGTCATTGTCCACTGTTTGCCTCTTGGAAGGGTGGATTCTGGATTATCTCACGCATTATTATATGTAATTACATGCATCCATCTATCTCTTTATTTCCGTGAGTACACTCATGCATCATTTCCCCCTAGGAAGCTCTGCCTACTATCAAATTTACACTATCAATTTCCCTTGGAAGCACGTTCCTTCCTCATTTATAGACGCCACAGAAAGTATACATGCATGATGCATTATGAGCCATGGCAGACATGGATTACAGTTGGAGAGGACAAATGGCAAGAAGAACCGATTACAAATGGAGACCCAAGAGAAGACTCCAGAGCACACCCTTCCAAAGTTGGCCCTGTAAGCTATGGCCTAGAAGTACCTCCCCTTCTTCCCCTTCTACTTTGCGAAATGGCACCTTCTTTTTTTTTTTTAAGTCATCACATTCTAGCCGCCTATAGAAGTCGCTGTTGTAGATGACACCAATCAGTTTCCCATGAACTTCAGTCCTAAGCCGACCTCCTTGCAGCCAATGGAAGTCAAAAGTAGTATCCCCTGTCAAAGGAAGGCTATCTCAAAAAGAAGAACCCCTTCCAGGCCTTTGTAATGCACCACCAAAGGCACCATCATCTCCAAATCCTGCCTCAGAATATCTTCAAAAAGTTCAGTACTTGCCTTCAACTACTCAAGCAAGAATTTTTGTGCTGAGCTGGTCAACGAGTCCCTTTGGCTTCAATATCAGGTTTGCTCAAACTAAATAGATGTGGCAATGTCAAAACCTCCTCTGTTTAACTGGCACAGCGAAAGAAAAAACACACAAACTACTATATACAGAACGACTACGAGAGCGACTTCTGCTGTAACTCCTGCGTCTATGTTGAGAAATCACTCGAGTTTCAGAAGTTTCTCCTACCTCAATTCTCCTGCTCATCCGCATGTCAGCCCCTATCTTGTGTTTCATAAAGGTAGGAACATATGGCAACCGACTCCAGAGCGAGAGACCTCCTCGTATCCTCGATAAAGTAAGAAACCCCTTGCACAGCAGCGCGAGAGACCCCTTCTTCGATGCGATCTGAGATGAAAGGCTTCCCCCCCTCCCCCAATTACACAGAGCAGCCAAAAAAAAACCACCAAATGTTGAAGAAGCCTCCCCTTGGAAAAACCTCGACCCCCCCTCTTCGGGATGCCCTCCTCCGCTCTGTATGTAGCTGCTGGTCCCCCTCCCTTCCACTTTTCTGTTGCTTCAGTCAGAACAACGGAAAAACAGACCTGCCCCCCCCCCCAACTTCTCTTTTCCGTTTTTTTGTCAGAACCACGAAAAAACAAACCCCCCCCTCCAACTTACTTGTAATCATCTTCTCTAGTCCATACAATCTAAAAATTCACTGTTGACCATGTACCACAGTTTTCAACAATTGACAGGAATACCAAGAACCGCTTTAAAAAGATGTTGCAGGCCTCCATTTTGTTTTCTGCACAGCCACAAGCCCTTCTGTTCCCTTTGAGAACGCCATTTTTACTTCCCACCGCAAGGACTCGAAGTAATTTTGCATTTCCCCTATAAATTCAGACTTTTCCCTAACTATCACCCAACCACTAGGCCTCAACAGGCGGTCCACTTCTGCTATAACAGCTTTGATGTTGCATCTCTTCTTTATCTTGCTAAACAAATGATGAGCATGAAGAAGGTCATAGGTTCTTGGATATGAGCTGAATGACTTACACCAGTCATGATAGATTCCAAATAGACCACGATCAAATATAACAAGAAGTGTATCTGATGCATGTGAGGGTACCACATTCATTACCCACACCGGAAGGGATGAAAGAGCTGCTGCAAACCCTCCATATACTGCCCTCATGTCCCTCACATTCCTAATGTGCTTCCAATCAATACCAAGTCCCTCCAAGTAGGACTTCTCTACTGCCTTCCGCCACTTTTCTGAATCGGCCATGAAATCATCAACAGCTGTCTTGCCATTGACACCTTTGAAATTATTCAACCATGCTGGAGCTTCAAGCAGCATTAACTGAATCATCCTCTTCACACATGGGAGGAAACTTCTTGTTTCGATTTTCGTAGCAGTCATTGGATGTGGGCTTTCGGAAAATGGCAGCTCCAATGCCTGTGGACTCATCAACAAACTTTGCCACAAGCTTCCAACAGATCGAACGGGTCAATTTCTCCATTTCTTTCCAGATTTCAACGTCCTCATCATCTGTCCAATACATCGGTGTAGTAGACCACACAAAATATCCCCCAGGTCTCATGTCCGTAGGAGGGGCTCTACACACTCCAAATACTTCTCATCCATCATCAAATCCACTCTTCAAGTACCTGAAATCAAACGTATTTTCCTGCTAAATAGACCCACATTAGTGCATAAAAACCAACCATTTTGTGAGCTAACACTTACATAAGAAAATATACCCAAGTTTTATCATATATGAATGAGGAATTTATAAGAAAGTAGCTATGCAAAAGAACATAGGAGCAATACTAAATAAGATAATACATATAGTATGATTTCAAAAATTTGCTACAAGTACAAAGATGATGGCACTATCCACCTTTGTGCCCTCAAGGTAGAGCTTAGATAGTGACCTAAAAAAATCTAGGTAGGGAGTTACAATGTAGAGGTATGGTTGCTCAATTTAATGTTTTAGGTGCTATACATCAAGGGCATGACCCTTGGACCCTTGCTAGGGGGCCACTCCTCCCCTCCCGCCAAGGGACCACTGCCCCCCTTCAACCCCCCAATTGAGGCTACTCATCGTTGCCCCAAACCCCACAATTAGGGAACTTTAACTCCCTTTCCTTACAATACCTTAGATGGTCCAATTTGACCTTCATTCAACATGCAAAATGGGATTCCCATTGCTTGGGTAATGCGTGATTGCTTCTCCTTATAATAAGAGTCTATAGAAAATGTGCCTCCCTCAATGTTTACCAAGTGATAAATCAACCAGTCATGGCCCTATGCACATATGTTGAAGATGCATGTTGAGCTACTCTTTTCCAAGTGCTTTATTGAATATATCAAGTCAATTTGTCTCTCTCTTAGACAATATTCCAACTCCACAATGTCATCTTTTATTAGCTCATCAATATAATGGTGCTTTACTTCTATATTATTGTTGCAAGCATGAAATATTGGGTTCTTTACAATGGCCATATAATTGTGATTATCACATTTAAGTGTAGTCTCCATTTGTGATGGAAAGCCTAGATCAATAAGAATTTTCCTTAAGCAATCTACCTCACAAGAGGCAAAGCAAGCTACTTTGTACTCTACTTTAGTAGAGGAGAGTGTGAGAGTTGGTTACTTACCCAAGAAAACATTCATGAACCAAGTGAGAAACTTTATCCAAAGACTAATTTTGTAGAATCACAATCTCTAGCCCAATCTAAATCATAATACCCTTGAATCATATCAGCTCTAGTATAAAGGGTATCAAATTCAAGTAACCTTGAATGTACCTTCGAATTTGCATGCCTGCATTCTAATGGCCTTCTTTTGGTTTGTTAGAGAATCTGCTTAATACTCCAACATCATAGTAGATATCTCATCTAGTGTTACACAAATAGATAATACTCCCAAAAGCTTTCTATACTTCTTAACATCTACTTGTGGTGTATTATCTGATGGGGGATGATTCTAACACCCCAATGCAAAAATGGAAAATGGCTGCCCTCCACTAGGTCCACAAGAAGTGATATATGCTCACTGTTCTGAATTTTTCTCTCCACCAGTACAAAGACTTAAAATGAAATTTTGGAGACTTGTAGTAGACTATAAGAGCTACTCAAAAAGATTTAGTTAATCCCAAATGAATATTCCAATTGGGAGAACCACCCTTTGCAAAGCAAGCTACTTGTTTGCAACACGCTCTGCCTATGTGCAGAGATATACCTTCACAAAGTTGGCAATTTCTCACAACTCACTCAGCCAAATAACTTGAAAATTTGGCAAAGTTCAGGGCACAATATGAGAGTCCAAATGAATTTTGAAATCAATAAAAATGAACACAATGATAGAGCAAACAATGCTCTACAATCTGGTACAATCAGATTTGGAAAAGCCTAACTACACCTCTAGATAGTGAGGAGCAAAAGCATGAGAAAATGAGGAAAGCAAGCAAGGGGGCTGCTTGGTGGAGTTTATGACTTCACTAAACTAAGTGGGAAACTTGTGGAATGCATACAACTCAAGAAACAAAGGTGAGATGATGCTTATAGACTTTTACTTTTCCTACAATCTAGCTAACCACCCACCAATCAATGTAGGTGCACTTTTGGGTGGCTGATTTGATGAGATTTGAATTTGATTGGGTTTGGTGGAACTTCTAACTTTATTCCATGACTTTGGGTCCTCTTTTTTAATTTTTCCACTTGCAAAACTCGTGATTGAGCCTTTTTTCATGATTGAGACTTGATTTTCAACACTCCCTCTCAAGTCTCAATGCTTAGGTCTTTCATTCCAACGCATGCCTTGAAGTGTTCTAGCTTTACTCCATCCAATGCTTTGGTAAACATATCTGCATATTGGTCCTTTGTATTGACATGCTCCACCTTGACATCCTTTGACATGATCTTCTCTCGAATAAACTGGTAATGCACTTCTATATGCTTCGACCTTGCATGGAACACCGGATTTTGAGCCAAGCATATGCTACTTATGTTGTCACAAAAGATAGGTACTTGCTTAACTTGCAAATCAAGATCAACAAACAACTTCTTGAGCGAGGAGACTTGTGCTAAGCCTCTATACTCAACTTTGGTCAATGAAAGAGCCATGGTTGGTTGTTTCTTTGACATCCATGAGATGGTCTTTTTCTCTAGCATGATAACATATCCACTAGTGCTCCTCCTGTCATCTTTGGAACCTGCCCAATCAGCATCACAATAAGCTTGTACATTTAATCCATCATCAAATGGATACTATAGACCTTCATTCATTGATCCTTTGAGGTACCTAAGTACCCTTTTGGTTGCAAAAAAATGAGGTACTCTTGGTGCTTGCAAAAATTGAGATAACACTCCAACTACATGTGCAATATCAGGCATTTTCATAGTAGCATACAAGAGAGAACCAATTATTGACCTATACATGGTCACATACTTCACTTCTTCACCTTCATGAGCACTTAGTTTAACATTTACTTCTAATGGATTTGAAATGGGCTTGCAATCAGACAAGCCAAACTTCTTCAAAAGATCAAGAATGTATTTCCTTTGCATCAAGTATATACCTTCCTCTTTATATAGTACTTCAATCCCAAGGAAGTACCTTAAAATCCCTAAATCTGAGATTTTAAACTCACATCCAAGCTTCCTCTTTATGTCCTTGATGTTGGCTTCATCATCCCCTGTAATGATCCAATCGTCAACATTTGATCCTCAACATATATACAAATGAAAACAATTTTTCTACCTTCCTTCTTCACAAAGAGTGATGGGTCTGCATGACTCTGATTGTATCCAAATTTTACCAAGTAGTCCACAAGTCTTTGGTTCCAAGCTCTTGGGGCTTGCTTGGGTCCACAAAGAGCCTTCTTTAGCCTACATACATGATGTGGAAACCTCTCATATTCAAAGCCTTGAGGCTGGTCCATGAAGACTACCTCTTCAAGCTCTCCATTTAGGAAAGCATTCTTCACATCCAATTGGTACATCTTCCAACCTTTTTGAGGCTGAAATTGCAATCAAACTTCTGATGGTGGACATCTTAGCTAGTGGACTAAATGTTTCCTCAAAACCTATTCCATAGGTTTGAGCAAAACCTTTGGCAACCAACCTTGCTTTATACCTATAGATGCTCCCATTTGCATGCCTCTTTACCTTGTACACCCATTTGTTGCCAATGACTTTCATGTCCTTTGTTCTTGGCACCAATGAACAAGTATCATTTTCTTCAAGTGCTTTGACTTCCTCCTCCATGGCTTCAATCCATTCCCTATGCTTATTTGCTTCTTCAAAAAAGTTAGGTTCTTCACAAGCTATAACTTGAATCATGTAGGCATAGTGTCTTGCAATGAATGAATCATATGTCAACCTTTGAACAGGTTATTTAACCCTATTGGATGACCTTACCTCACCATTAGTTGGTAGGAATCTCATACTCCTTGTTTTAGATGCTTTAAGTCCTAGAGTTTCTAATTTTTCCATATCTTCGTCACTTGTAGATTCCATGTCTACCCATCGATGGTCTTCGTCATTTGCCTTTTCCTTTCCTTTGCTACTTCCTTCACTTGAATGAGCTTCATTCCTTTTCCTTCCATTCGAAGCTGATGTAGTATTGTCCTTTGATGTTGTGCTTGAAGTGGTTGGACCACTTATCTCCATGCTTTGTTGTTGCTCTTTGAACTTCTTCTCAGCTTCATATGCATCGTCAACCTGTAACACATCTTTGCTACCATACCAAGGTAGCAACTCATCAAATATTACATCCTTAGATACCTTAATCTCTTTGGTGCAAGGGTTATAGCATCTAAAACCCTTTTTCGGTGAAGAATATCCAAGAAATATACACCTATCTCCCTTCGGGTCTAACTTGTGTCTCAGTTCTTGAGGTATGTGAACGTAACATACACAACCAAATACTTTGAGATGTGAAAGGTTGGGTTTCTTACCACACCAAGCTTCATAAGGTGTAACTCCATGTACTCTTGAGGTTGGACACCTATTCATAATGTATATGGTTGTATTTGTTGCATCAGCCCAATAAGAATTAGGAATATTCATTTCATTTAACAAAGATCTAGCCACTTCTGCCATGTATCTATTCTTCCTTTCTGCCAACCCATTTTGTTGAGGTGTATACCTGCAAGTGAATTGCCTTTTGATGCCATGGTCATGTAGAAAATCTAAAAATTCATTTGAAAAATACTCTCCCCCTCCATCCGATATGAGAGTCTTTATATGCTTCCCTGTTTCCTTCTCCACTAGGTTTTTGAACCTCTTGAAGTGGTAAAACACCCTGAATTTGACTTCATTGATGGGGGATGATTCTAACACCCCAATGCAAAAATGGAAGATGGCTGCTCTCTACTAGGTCCACAAGCAGTGATATATGCTCATTGTTCTGAATTTTTCTCTACACCGGTACAGAGAATTAAAATGAAATTTTGTAGACTTGTAGTAGAGTATAAGAGCTACGCAAAAAGCTTTAAATCCTCCCAAATGGATATTCTAGCTAGCAGAACCATCCTCTGCAAAACAGGCTACCTGTTTTCAACACTCTTTGCCTATGTGCAGAGATATACCTTCACAAAGTTCGCAATTTCTCACAACTCACTCAACCAAATAACTTGAAACTTTGGCAAAGTTCAGGGCACAATATGAGAGACCAAATGACACTTGAAATCAATGAGAAAATGAGGTAAGCAAGCAAGGGGGCTGCTTGTTGGAGTTTATGACTTCACTAAACCAAGTGGGAAATTTTTGGAATGCATACAACTCAAAAAACAAAGGTGGGATGATGCTTATATAGACTTTTACTTTTCCTACAATCTAGCTAACCACCCATCAATCAGTTTAGGTGCACTTTTTGGTGGCTGATTTGATGAGATTTGAATTTGATTGAGTTGGTGGAGCTTCTAACTTTATTCCACGACTTTGTGTCTTCCTTTTGTATTGGTCCACTTGCAAAACTTGTGGTTGAGCCGTTTTCCATGATTGAGACTTGATTTTCAACACTCCCCCTCAAGTCTCAATGCCTAGGTCCTTCATTCCAATGCATGCCTTGAAGTGTTGTAGCTTTACTCCATCCAATGCTTTGTTAAACATATATGCATATTGGTCCTTTGTATTGACACGCTCCACCTTGAAACCCTTTGACATGATCTTCTCTCGAATAAAGTTCGAATAAAGTAGTAGAAGTGTATGATTCGACCTTGCATGGAACACCAGATTTCGAGCCAAGCATATGCTACTTATGTTGTCACAAAAAATCGGTACTTGCTTAACCTGCAAATCAAGATCAACAAACAACTTCTTGAGCCACATAAGCTCACATGAGACTTGTGCTAAGCCTGTATACTCAGCTTCGGTCAATGAAAGAGCCACAGTTGGTTGTTTCTTTGACATCCATGAGATGGTCTTCTTCCCTAGCACGATAACATATCCACTAGTGCTCCTCCTGCCATCTTTGGAACCTGCCCAATCAGCATCACAATAAGCTTGTACATTTAATCCATCATCAAATGGATAATATAGACGTTCATTCACTGATCCTTTCAGGTACCTAAGTACCCTTTTGGCTGCAACAAGATGAGGTACTCTTGGTGCTTGCAAAAATTGAGATAACACTCCAACTACATGTGCAATATCAGGTCTTGTCATAGTAGCATATAAGAGAGAACCAATTATTGACCTATACATGGTCACATCCTCCACTTCTTCACCTTCATGAGCACTTAGTTTAACATTTACTTCTAATGGATTTGAAATGTTCTTGCAATCACACAAGCCAAACTTCTTCAAAAGATCAAGAATGTATTTCCTTTGCATCAAGTATATACCTTTCTCTTTATATAGTACTTCAATCCCAAGGAAGTACCTTAAAATCCCTAATCCCGAGATTTTAAATTCACATCCAAGCTTCCTCTTTATGTCCTTGATGTTGGCTTCATCATCCCCTGTAATGATCAAATCATCAACATATATACAAATGAAAAAAATTTTGCTACCTTCCTTCTTCACAAAGAGTGATGGGTCTGCATGACTCTGATTGTATCCACATTTTACTAAGTAGTCCACAAGTCTTTGGTTCCAAGCTCTTGGGGCTTGCTTGAGTCCATAAAGAGCCTTCTTTAGCCTGCATACATGATGTGGAAACCTCTCATCTTCAAAGCCTTGGGGCTAGTCCATGAAGACTACCTCTTCGAGCTCTCCATTTAGGAAAGCATTCTTCACATCCAATTGGGACATCTTCCAACCTTTTGAGGATGAAATTGCAATCAAACTTCTGATGGTGGACATCTTAGCTACTGGGCTGAATGTGTCCTCAAATTCTATGCCATAGGTTTGAGCAAAACCTTTGGCAACTAGCCTTTCTTTATACCTAGAGATGCTCCCATCTGCATGCCTCTTTACCTTGTACACCCATTTGTTGCCAATGACTTTCATGTCCTTTTTTCTTGGCACCAATGACCAAGTATCATTTTCTTCAAGTGCTTTGACTTCCTCCTCCATGGCTTCAATCCATTCCCTATTCTTATTTGCTTCTTCAAAAAAGTTTGGTTCTTCACAAGCTATAACTTAACTCATGTAGGCATAGTGTCTTGCAATGAATGAATCATAAGTTAACCTTTGAACAGGGTATTTAACCCTATTGGATGACCTTACCTCACCATTAGGTGGTAGGAATCTCCTCCTCCTTGGTTTAGATGCTTTAAATCCTGGAGTTTCTAATTTTTCCATATCTTGATCACTTGTAGATTCCATGTCTACCCATCAATGGTCTTCATCATTTGCCTTTTCC
Source organism: Ceratopteris richardii (assembly GCA_020310875.1). Classification (NCBI taxonomy): domain Eukaryota; kingdom Viridiplantae; phylum Streptophyta; class Polypodiopsida; order Polypodiales; family Pteridaceae; genus Ceratopteris; species Ceratopteris richardii. The sequence continues at coordinate 140,335,374 of CM035411.1, forward strand.
TTTCCTTTGCTACTACTCTCTCTGATGGTGTGCTTGAAGTGGTTTGACCACTTATCTCCATGCTTTGTTGTTGCTCCTTGAACTTCTTCTCGGCTTCATATGCATCGTCAACCTGTAACACATCTTTGCTACCGTACCAAGGCAGCAACTCATCAAATATTACATCCCTGGATACCTTAAGCTCTTTGGTGCAAGGGTTATAGCATCTAAAACCCTTTTGCTCTGAAGAATATCCAAGAAATATACACCTATCCGCCTTCAGGGCTAACTTGTGTCTCAATTCTTGAGGTATGTGAACATAACACACACAACCAAATACTTTGAAATGTGAAAGATTGGGTTTCTTATGACACCAAGCTTCATAAGGTGTAACTCCATGTACTCCTGAGGTTGGACACCTACTCATAATGTATATGGCTGTAGTTGTTGCATCAGCCCAATAAGAGTTAGGAAATTCATTTCATTTAACAAAGATCTAGCCACTTTTGCTATGTATCTATTCTTCCTTTTTGCCACCCCATTTTGTTGAGGTGTGTACTTGCAAGTGAATTTCCTTTTGATGCCATGGTCATGTAGAAAATTTGAAAACTCATTTGAAAAATACTTTCCCCCACCATTCGATCTGAGAGTCTTTATATACTTCCCTGCTTCCTTCTCCACTAGGTTTTTGAACCTCTTGAAGTGGTAAAACACCTCTGACTTTGACTTCATGCAATACATCCAAACAAACCTTGAATGATCATCTATAAATGTGATAATATATCTTTTAACTCCAACGGATGGCTCCCTTGTAGGTCCCCATACATCTGTGTGTATGAGATTCAACTCTTCATTGCTCACATGTGCTCCCTTCTTGAATGGCAATCTGCTTGGTTTTCCTTATTGACAAGCATGGCACAAATGTTGCATATTCTGAGATGTAAGATCAGGTAGACCACTCACCAAGCCCTTCCTTTGCATGTCCTTCATCCTTTGTAAGTTTATATGCCCAATTCTTTTATGCCATGAGTCAATTTCTGCAATATGTTTATTTCCAATTGACAAGTAGACAGTGTAAGGGGTTGATGGCTTTACCTCCATGGTGAAGAGTCTTCCTTGCTTCTTTCCTTTTTATATGAGCTTGTAGTCCTGCATGGGGTCTTCAACAAAACATCCTTGCTCATTGAACCTCACCTCATGACCTCTTTCACCCATTTGACCTACCAAAACCAAGTTCTTTGTGATGGTTGGCACATGCAACACATCCTTCAACACCTTCGAGCTTTGAGATCCATTCAATGCAACATCTCCCACATGTGTAATCTTGTGCTCAGTGGCATCCCCTCTCTCTACATGTCCTTGAGTGATGGGCCAATGTAAATTAAAGAAAACATCTTTATTGCAACTCATATGGTAGCAACAACCACTATCAATGTACCACGTAATATCTGAATTGACCCTTTCACTTGAACCATACATCATAAGAAAGTTCTCATTTTCTGAATTTGTTGAAGTACTAGCATAATTACCTTGGTTCCTTTTGTATCCTTTATTGCCTCCTCCTTTGGACCGACAATCTCTTGCATAATGGCCCGGTTTTCCACAATTGTAGCATTCTCCATTGGATGCTTCTCTTCCATGTGATCTTCCTCCTCTTCCTCTACTCCTTCCTCTTCCTCTTGATCCAAAGCTTTGATTGGAGCCTTCTTGGTTGCTTGCGCTTGAGCTTGACCTTCCTCTCCCTCTGCCTTGGGATTTTTGTCCACCTCTTTTGCCTTTGCCTCTACCTGCATAGAAAACTTGGGCTTGGCTGCCCTTTGATTGTAACCTCCTTGGTTCATCTCCTCGGTCACCATCAATGTGACTAATTGATCAAATTCTAGTAGGGAATCCCTCACATAAATTGATGTGGTGAATGCTTTCCAGCTTTCATCCTCTCTCAAGCCATTGAGAGTGTATGCAACAAGATCATCGTCTTTGATTGGGCTCCCAATTGAGCCTAAAGCATCTGCAAGTTCCTTCACCTTCAAAATGTACTCATTTCATTTATGTTAGTACTTGGTGATTTCCTAGGATTATTTAGCTCATTCTTGAGATGAATCTTCCTTGCCTTGGTTGATGAAGAGTACAATCTCTCCAAGGTCTCCCAAACCTTCTTGGATGTGTCCAAGTCTTGTATATGCCCTATCATGCTATTTCTTATGTGTTGAGATAGAATCAATATGACTCTCTTATCCCTTTCTATCCATTCATTGAGTGCCTTGACCTGCCCTTGAAGTGGTGGATCATGAACATGAGGCATTGGCTCCGTGCCGCTCACTAATCCCCACAATCCTTTGCCCATAAGGTAGTTGCTAACTCTAAATTTCCATGGTTGATAATTGCCTTTCTCTAACTTCTCTATTTGTGCATTATACTCAGCCATACTGAGCTCTAAGATGCTCCTCTAGATTCTCCTAAAGTGTTTTTATGCTTTAGAAGGTGTGCATATTACCTTTTGATAGCTTCTCCCTTGCTAACCTTGAACTAGTTGAGATCTCGATCAACATAGCCCCCTTTTGATGTCTTCTTGCTTTGATGAGTCCTCCTTGTGCTTCCACGAGTTGTCTTGATCCCTTCAAGTCTTCAATATGATGCCACTGATTTCTCCAAGCCTCCAAAAAAGCTCTGATACCACTGATGGGGGATGATTCTAACACCTCAATGCAAAAATGGAAGATGGTTGCCCTCCACTAGGTCCACAAGCAGTGATATATGCTCACTGTTCTAAACTTTTCTCTCCACCAGTAGAGAGACTTAAAATGAAATTTCGCAGACTTGTAGTAGACTATAAGAGCTACCCAACAAGCTTTAAATCATCCAAATAGATATTCCAACTGGGAGAACCATCCTCTGTAGATAGGCTACCTGTTTGCAACTTTCTTTGCCTATGTGCAGAGATATACCTTCACAAAGTGGGCAATTTCTCACAACTCACTCACCCAAATAACGTGGAACTTTGGCAAAGTTCAGGGCACAATATGAGAGACCAAATGAAGCTTGAAATCAATGAAAATGAGTAGAATGAGAGATCAAACAATGATCTTCAATCTGCTACAATCAAATTTGGAAAAGCCTAACTACACCTCTAGATAGAGCGGAGCAAAATCATGAGAAAATGAGGTAAGCAAGCAAGGGGGCTACTTGCTGGAGTTTATCACTTCACTAAACTAAGTGGGAAACTCGTGGAATGCATACAACTCAAGAAACAAAGGCAGGATGATGCTTATATAGACTTTTACTTTTCCTACAATCTAGCTAACCACCCACCAATCAGTTTAGGTGCACTTTTTGGTGGCTAATTTGATGAGATTTGAATTTGATTGAGTTTGGTGGAGCTTCTAACTTTATTCCATGAATTTGGGTCCTTTCTTTTATTGGTCCACTTGCAAAACTCATGGTTGAGACTTTTTGCATGATTGAGACTTGATTTTCAACATTCATGCAATACATCCAAACAAACCTTAAATGTGACAAAAAATCTATTACCTCCAATGGATGGCTCCCTTGTAGGTCCCCATACATCTGCGTCTATGAGATTCAACACTTCATTGCTCACATGTGCTCCCTTCTTGAATGGCAATTTGCTTTGTTTTCTTAATTGACAAGCATGGCACAAATGTTGCATATTCTGAGATGTAAGATCAGGTAGACCACTCACCAAGCCCTTCCTTTGCATGTCCTTCATCCTTTGTAAGTCTATGTGCCCAATTCTTTTATGCCATAAGTCAATTTCTACAATCTGTTTATTTCAATTGACAAGTAGATATTGTGAGGGGTTGATGGCTTTACCTCCATGGTGAAGAGTCTTCCTTGCTTCTTTCCTTTTGCTATGAGCTTGTAGTCCTGCATGGGGTCTTCAACAAAACGTCCTTGCTCATTGAACCTCACCTCATAACCTCTTTCAACCATTTGACCTATCGAAACCAAGTTCTTTGTGATGGTTGGCACATGCAACACATCCTTCAACACCTTGGAGCTTTAAGATCCATTCAATGCAACATCTCCCACATGTGTAATCTTGTGCTCAATGTCATCCCCTATCTCTACATGTCCTTGAGTGATGCGTGAATGTAGCCTAAAGAAAACATCTTTATTGCAACTCATATGGTTGCTACAACCACTATCAATGTACCATGTAAAATTTGAATTGACTCTTTCACTTGAACCATACATCATAAGCAAGTTCTCATTGTCTAAATTTGTTGAAGTACTAGCATAATTACCTTGGTTCCTTTTTTATCCTTGATTACCTCCTCCTTTGGACCAACAATCTCTTACATAATGGCCTCGTTTTCCACAATTGTAGCATTCTCCATTGGATGTTTCTCTTCCATGTGATCTTCCTCCTCTTTCTCTACTCCTTCCTCTTCCTCTTGATCCATATCTTTGGTTGAAGCCTTCTTGGTTGCTTGAGCTTGAGCTTGACCTTCCTCTCCCTCTACCTTGGGAGTTTTTTCCACCTCTTTTGCCTTTGCCTCTACCTGCATAGAAATTAAACTTGGGCTTGGCTGCCCTTTGATTGTGAACCTCCTTGCTTCATCTCCTCAGTCACCATCAATGTGACTAATTGATCACATTCTGGTAGGGAATCCCTCACATAAACTGATGTGGTGAATGCTTTCCACCTTTTATCCTCACTCAAGCCATTGAGAGTGTGCGCAACAAGATCATCGTCTTGGATTGGGCTCCCAATTGAGCCTAAAGCATCTGCAAGCTCCTAAACCTTCAAAATATACTCATTTATGTTAGTACTTGGTGATTTCCTAAGATTATTCAGTTCATTCTTGAGCTGAATCTTCCTTGCCTTGGTTGATGAAGAGTAAAATCTCTCCAAGGTCTCCCAAACCTTCTTGGATGTGTCCAAGTCTTGTATATGCCCTATCATGCTATTGCTTATGTGTTGGGATAGAATGCAAATGACTCTCCTATCCCTTTCTATCCATTCATTAAGTGCCTTAACCTGAGCTTGAAGTGGTGGATCATGTACATGAGGCATTGGCTCCGTACCACTCACTAATCCCCACAATCCTTTGCCCATAAGGTAGTTGCTAACTCTAAATTTCCATGATTGATAATTGCCTTTCTCTAACTTCTCTATTTGTGCATTATACTCAGCCATACTAAGCTCTACGATGCTCCTCTAGCTTCTCCTCAAGTGTTTGTATGCTTTAGAAGGTGATTATATTACCTTTTGATAGCTTCTCCCTTGCTAACCTTCGACTAGTTGAGATCTCAATCAACGTAGCCCCCTTTCGATGTCTTCTTGCTTTGATGAGTCCTCCTTGTGGTTCCATGAGTTTTCTTGATCCCTTCAAGTCTTCAATATGATGCCACTGATGTCTCCAAGCCTTCAAAATGGCTCTGATACCACTAATGGGTGATGATTCTAACACCCCAATGCAAAAATGGAAGATGGCTACCCTCCTCTAGGTCCACAAGCAATGATATATGCTCACTATTTTGATATTTTCTCTGCACCAATATAGAGACTTAAAACGAAATTTTGCCGACTTGTAGTAGACTATAAGAGCTACTCAACAAGCTTTAAATCATCCCAAACAATTATTCCAGCTGGGAGAGCCACCCTCTGCAAGGCATGCTACTTGTTTGCAACACTCTCTGCCTATGTGCTGAGATATACCTTCACAAAGTTGGCAATTTCTCACAACTCACTCAACCAAATAACTTGAAAATTTGGCAAAGTTCAAGGCACAATATGAGAGAACAAATGAACCTTGAAATCAATGAAAATGATTACAATGAGAGAGCAAACAATGCTCTGCAATTTGGTACAATTAGATTTGGAAAAGACTAACTACATCTCTAGATAGAGAGGAGCAAAAGCATGAGAAATGAGGTAAGCAAGCAAGGGGACTGCTTTCTAGAGTTTATGACTTCACTAAACTAAGTGGGAAACTCGTGGAATGCATACAACTCAAAAAAAAAGCCGGGATGATGCTTATATAGAGTTTTACTTTTCCTATAATTTAGCTAACCATCCACCAATCAATGTAGGTGCACTTTTTGGTAGCTGATTTGATGAAATTCGAATTTGATTGAGTTTGGTGAAGCGTTTAACTTTATTCCACAACTTTGGGTCCTCTATTTTGATTGTTCCACTTGCAAAATGCATGCTTGAGCCTTTTTACATGATTGAGACTTGATTTTCAACATTATCCTCTATTTAAATTTTATAATTTACCTCCGTAGGTAAGCTAATGGCTTTGCAATATATCATCCCAATGGGTTAAAGGATTTTTATAGTATATTTTTATTTTGATATGAAAATCCCATTATCCTTTTGTTACACTTCGATGCCAAGGAAATAATAGAGTAGCCTAAGATCAATCATCTCAAACTCATTGCTCAAGCTATCATGAATTTGTTTGATGAAATATGCATGATCTCTTGTAATGATCAAACCAACTACATACAAGATGACAATCACTAGCTACCATAATATAAAAAACTTTGCATCAAAAATACTTTTTTGAAAGCCTAGGTTTTGGAAAAACATGTCAATTCATTGGTACGAAGCTCTTGGAGGTTTCTGAGGAACATATAATGTCATTTAATCTCCTTGATGAGTCTCCTTATTTTGGAATTCACGAACTCAAAATCCAAGGCAAAATGAAGATGATGCACGAGCTACTTTTGAAGAAACGATACATGAAGATTTATGTCTTGAATGGTCCTCCGAGCCACACATCCTAGACTATAATCCTCTAACTTCCATCTTTGATAGACTAGATGGCTTCCCACATGAGTGCCACTTGGCACTCATGTGAGAGCCCATATGGCATATGAGCCAAGGGAGGGTTCACACCTCCCTTTCTCAAAGTTCTCACATAGCATTTCCTTCCTCTTAAGTCCATTTTTGTCCTCAAAAATGGTATTGGATGGGTCTATGGAAGTTGAAGGAATATATACTAGGCAATCTAAAATTGGGAAACCATCTCTGAAGGTTGCTAACCCCCTCCCATGTAGCACTATCATCTCTAGCATTGGTGTTATCAGGATCTTGCTCACACGCACATAGAGGTTATGGATGCAAAAAACACATAGAAAAATAGACACACCAATAGATGAGATAGAACGCAGTATTGGGTGCATCTCCCCCCATGCGCTCTGTTTTGATAGTCCACAGAGTGCATGTATTTATAGGTATTTTTTGTTAGTCAAAAAGAGTGGTTAGATGAGAGCAGCTTCGAAAAGCATGCATGAAAGTAAAAGTTGGTGACTTTTGTAGAAAGCCTTTGCTTTTAATATCAAAAATTGCAATCTACAATGACCCTTATTCTAACCACTACTTTTCTAAACTATTTCTAACAACAGAACCTTCTATGTGGGTTTATTACAAACTAAATTATAAATTGAATTTATTGGATTTATTGATGTCTGCCCTAAACTCAGATTATTGATGTCCACCCTTTCACACCTTTCACGCCCTTACGAACCTTCAGCTGCTATATCAAAAACACCAAAACACATTGATACATTAATAAATTAACACTCCAACAATGCCTTGTTCAACATATTCCATAACTTATAACATGCCCCTCAGTTGAAAAGGCAACTAACCTCAGTTGTAAAAATATACATAAACATGGATGGCCAGTCACATGTTCCATCACTGAATGAAAATAAGCATGTTCCATGTTGAAAAAAAAAACATGCATGGAAATGTTCATGGAGGAATTACATTAATGTGTTTGTGTATGATATGCAGAACTTAAGTGGTCATAAAGAGGTGTTAATTGTGTTTAATGTATCCATTGACATTCTTCAATAGAGTGATTTTTGTACTTAACTAAATATCGATGATATTGAGTACTTGTGCGTGTAGTAGTGACATCATGATCAATTATTTTCTACCAAGATTTCAGATTGGTTCTTCAATTAAAAGAGGGTCATCAAGAAGTGGAGTGAGTGGTAAAGTTCCTTTAAATGGTTTAAGTAAACTAATATGAAAAGAGTTATGTATATTCCAATGAGATGGTATATCTAATCTAAATGAATTATCATTAATTTTTTGTATAATGCGAAGCAGTCCATAATAGTGTGGTGCAAATTTAATTTTAGGATGCTGCAAAATATTTTTGAGATTTCTTTTAATGATACGCAACCACAAAAGATCATTTTCCTTGAATTCCTTAGCTAATCATTTTGTATTGATATTACGTGTGTATCGTTCTTGACTTTTCCCAATGTGCTCGTGAACATCGTGAAGTATAGAAATGTGATCTTGAGCAATAGATTCAGCCATCGGAATGTCGGTTTGGGTGGGTGACATGGGAGTGGGAAGCCTTTTACCATAAACAATTTCAAAAGGTGCACAACCAGTAGTGGTGTATGTGGTTTTATTGTAATCAAATTGAAGCAATGTCAACTTTTCATCCTAGTTAGTCGGACTATCTAATGAATAACAACACAGTAAATCAAGAATAGTACTATTTTTAGCCTCACTTTGTCCATTACTTTCAGGATGAAATGCAGAGCTAAAATCTATTTTAGAACCAAAATGTTGAAATAAAGCAACCCAAAAATGATTACAGAATCTAACATCACGATCAAATAACATTACTTTAGGAAATCCATGATGTGGGAAAATGCATTTAATGAATAATTTTGCAGCCTGAGGTGCAGACAAAGTTGTTCTACATGGAATGAAATATTCATATTTAATAAACTTATCAACTATTGTCCAAATCATATCATTATGTGATGAAGTGAAGGGAAGACCTGTGATAAAATCCATAGAAATCTGTTCCCATGGTTCGTTCGGAATGGGAAGTGGCATTAATAATCTAAATGGTTTACCATGATGACGTTTTACACATTAACATACAATGCATTGAGAAACATAATGTGCAATATCTTTTTCCATGTGTGATCAAAAGAAGAAATCTTTGCAGGCAAAAATGGTGCTTTGTATGCCTCTATGACCCATGTAAGATGGTTCATGCATTTCTTTTGATGACAAAATCTTTAAAAGCGTGGGTTATGCATAATCTATGTTGAAAATAAAGAAAACCATTATGAAATGTATAAATGTTCATCAGATAAAAATGCACCATTGTTGAAGTTATGCCATGCACATGAGAAATACAAGTCAGATGCATAAGTGGAAACCATTTCATGAAAAGAATGTATTTGGAGGGCAGAAATATTATGCAAAACAACAAAATGTGAAGGAAATCGGCTAAGAGCATCAGCTACAACATTAGCTTTACCAGGTTAATATTGGATCATGGGTTGTAAATTTTGAATGAATGATGCCCATTTAAGATAGCGATCAGAGATTAAGGGCTGATTTAATAAATGCTTAATAGCCTGTTGATCAGCTTTGATTAAGACCTCGAAGCCCATAAGATAGTGTTTCTGAATTCGCAAAGCATGCACAACCGCTAACAATTCTTTATCATATGTACTATAATTTGTTTTTGAGGGCTTAAGCTTCCTACTCTCAAATGCAATGGGATGATCATTTTGCATTAAAACAACACCTATCCCTGAACCACCAGCATCAGTAACAACATGAAAGGGTTGTGAAAGATCAAGTAATTGTAAAACAGGTGCATGTGAAAGTGCATGTTTAAGTTTTTCAAAGGATTGTTGTTGGGTAAGTCCCCATGCAAATTTTATTTTCTTTTTCAATAACAAGGTAAGAGGCAATGCTAAATGAGAAACATTTTGAACAAACTTCCTATAGAAACTAGCCAACCCAAGAAAAGAACGAACATCATTGACTGATTGTGGTGTAGGCCATTCTACTATAACTTTAATCATTTTTGGATCCACATGCACACCTTCACTTGAAATAATATGTCCTAGATATTCTAGCTTATGTTGAAAGAAGTAACTCTTTTGAGGATTAGCGTAAAGTGTGTTCTCTCGTAGTAAATGAGAAACTGTTTTAAGATGCTTCTCATGCTCACTATCATTCTTACTATAAACAAGTATATCGTCAAAAACTACAAGAATAAAAGCTTGGTAATCAAGAAAAATGTTTCTCATCATTCGTGCAAATGTAGCAGGGGCATTATTAAGTCCAAAGGGCATTACCATAAATTCATAATGGCCCGTTTGAGCTCTAAATGCAGTCTTTAAAATATCACTTTGCATCATATGAATCTAATGGCATCTCGATTTTAGATCAGTTTTACTAAAGACACGAGCTCCTCGTAATTTATCTAAAAGGTCATCTATTCAAGGAATAGGATATCTATTCTTTATTGTGATCTTGTTAAGGGCTCTATAATCAATGCACATTCGATAAGTTTTATTCTTCTTCTCTATTAAGAGAACTAGTGCTCCAAATGGGGAAGAACTAGGCCTTATAAGTCCTTTTTATAGTAGTTCTTTTACTTGGTTTTCTATTTCCTTTTGGTGTAGTGGGCCATGTCTATAAGGTGCTTTATGAGGAGGAGAACTACGAGGGACTAAGTCTATGCTATGGTCAAAGGATCCTCGAGATGGTGGTAGTTTAGAGGGATACTTAGACATAAAATAATCCTTATAAGTAGTCATGAAAGGTTTATGTGCATCATGAAGTGTATGAGTATAATCATTGATGACATTGATAAAAACAATGCATGAATTGAATCCTTTCCTAAATGCACGTTTTACTTGAGTATGACTAATCAATAAAAATGGCTAGAAATCATGCCGTGCAGACAAAGTAATTATTTGACCTTTAAATTCAAATTTAAAGGTATGTGTATGGTAGTCAATGTGTGGGTTATAATGACGACAAAAAGGCATACCTAGTATAACATCATAAGATTGCAAAGGTGCAATCAAAAATTGTTCGTGAATCAACATATGGGCCTATGCTAATCGTAACATCTTGCACTTCTCGTGTTACATTATAATGATTGCCTTGAAATGCAGCTTTTACTTTATACAAGGAAGGAAACATTTTTAATTTAAGTTCTTATACTAATTTATATGAAATGAAGTCATATGAACTACCATCGTCGTGTAAAATTTTAACGAGTTTGTTGTTTATAGTACCCTGCATGCAAAGTAGAGAATGAAGAGAGATATCGTTACCCAAGGTACTTAAGTCCTTCTCCAATGATTCCCCTATCCAAAGAGGAGGAATTTCTTCATTATGGGCCTCCATGTTATGTAATTGAGCTGCAGCTCATTTCATGTTAAGAGGTCACAATCAGCACTTCATTTTTGTATGTCCAGGTTTACCACATTTCCAATAGGTGATTCGTGGTTGCTTCTGTTGGGCATCCATCACTGAAGTTTGTAGGGTAGGTGGTTTGGTAGGTTGGAGAGATGAAGCAACAGGTGCAGCTGAGTAATTGGATTGCAGTGGACGAGGAAAACTAGCGTAAGATGGGGCATTAAAATTACATTTCATGGGAATATTTGGTTTAACAAAAAGTGGTTGTTGGTGTGGTTGTTGTAGACAGAGTAACTTGGTTATGGAATGGAATTATTTCTCTTCATCATATGGGATAGTATGGTATCTAATTTGGAAGTCCAAATATAGGGATACATTGACTATGTAGTCTTTGAAATTATGAATATGGAGAGGACATACCTTGTTTTAGGAAGAGAGTGGCTATGGGGGTTGGGAGACACACTTAAACATAGTTATCAAAACAACAATCTTGAATTTATAAAGAATGGAAGTAAATTATGTATTCAACGAGAGAGATATGTACCTAGTTCACCTCTCATCTCATCTTTGGAGTTGTATAGTCTTTGTCATTTTGAGCATGTACATGAGATCTTTTTGTTATATAATCAAGATCTTAAGCATTGTATAAACACTTCATCTCATGTATATTTTCATGGTAGTAATGTAAATATGAGTAGGAGTTTCTTTTTTTTATTTGCAAGTGTGTAGTTAAAAGTTTAAGGATTTTATGTTTGCATTTAGAGATTTTTTTCCTGTTGACTTACCTAGAGGGCTACCACTTAAGAGAGGGGACATTGACCATGCTATTGAGGTAGTTACTTACACTAACCCTATTTTTCATTCACCTTATAGGTTTAGTGTTTCTCATTATGAGGAGGTAAAGAAGCAACTCCAAGACTATCTAGATAAAGGCTTCATTAGACCTAGTAACTCACCTTTGTCATCGCCAATGCTCCTAGTTAAGAAGACAGATGGATCTATGAGACTCTACATAGATATATGACATTGAACAAGGTAATTATAAAAAGTATGTTTCGATTGCCTACGTTGGAAGACCTATTTCATCAGTTACATCACTGTAGGTGTTTTACCAAGCTTGATCTTAGGTCAAGATATCATTAGATTAGGATTAGGGAAAAAGAAGTCCCTAAAACTACATTCATGGTCTCACCAATTGTTATAAATTATGGAATATGTTGAACAATGCATTGTTGGAGTGTTAATTTATTCATGTATTAATGTGTTTTGGTGTTTTTGATATAGCAGTTGAAGGTTCGTGAGGGCGTGAAAGGCGTGAAAGGGCGGACATCAATAATCCGACTTTAGGGCAGATATCAATAAATCCGATTTATATTTTAGTTTGTAAAGAAACCCGCGTAGAAGGTTCTATTGTTAGAAATAGTTAGAAAAGTAGTGGTTAGAATAAGGATCATTGTAGACCGCAATTTTTTATATTAAAAGCAAAGGCTTTCTACAAAAGTCACTAACTTTTACTTTCACACATGCTTTTCAAAGCTGCTTTCATGTAACCACTCTTTTCGACATAATCAAAAATTCCTATAAATACATGCACTCTGTGGACTATCGAAACACAGTGCATGGGAATGGTATCCAAGACTTGCATGCATCACTACAGAGGGATCAATTTCTGTTCATTTTGGCGATAGTTCTCTATTTTGTTGTTCTCTGTTCGTGATCCAATTCCGATTCCAATTCCCATTTCGGTTTCTGTTTCCGATTCCGGTTTTCATTTCTGTTTTTGATTCCTGCTTCAGTTTCAGTTTCAGTTTCAGTTTCTATTCCAGTTCTAGAACTACCAAAACCTATGTTTACACCTAAGTTTACTCCTTCGGCTTACTCCAAGGCGTCGATTAAGGCATAGAACTTAGGCATAACTTAAGGCATAACTAAGGCATTACTTTGGCATCTTTGGCACCCAAGGCTCCTTTGGTGACCGTTGGCTACACGTGAACCAATTTCAATTTATGAGCGGCAATAAGGAGTTTTATATTCACCAAGGTGGGAGGATTTGGTACCATACACACTACCATGAAGTTTAACTAAATCATGTGGTCCAAACTTTAGTGACCACATGACTGTGTCAAACAACATGTGTGTTCTATGTCCTCATGCATCACTTCCACTTCCTTGCGGCTAGAGTTGCGATGTATAGGAAGTGCCATTGTGCTAGGTGGACCACCTTCTTGCCCTTATCAGGGGTCCTACTAGTCCCTGATCTTCCCTTCTTTTCTTCCTCCTTATTAAGTGGATAGTTCCATTGTGCATGGCTAGGAGTCAGGCACATAAAACACAAGTTTCCCCTCTTGGCCCTCTCATACAACTCAACGGGTAACTTGGGCCCTTGTGATCTTTGTTTTTTTATATACACTTTGTTTTTCCCCATAGTTACTTTTTCTTTTAACTTAGTTGTACTAATAGGTTTGAGGGGTTGATCCATCTCCATAGGATTGTATTGAGGATGGTTATGGTCCTCATAGATTTGAGCATATTTGATCACCTCGTCAAAGGTATTTAGTGTGTTTCTTCTCACGTCTCTCTTAATGGATTTATCTAAGCCCCTAAAAAACCCTCTAGTCTTCTAAAAGTCATCTAACCCCTTCAACTTTAGTATGTAGTGGGATATGTAGACAAAAAAGGTCTACATCTCTGTGTAATCCTATCCCACTCATCCCAATTCCTCTCCTCCCCATTATTAGGAAGAGAGGAATTGGGATGAGTTCCAAATTCATTCCAGTTTATAGGAATGGAATTCGCCTCCTTAAGACTCATCCACCACTTAAAGGCACGTGAGCCAAGCAAGGGTTTCACTTCTAGCTCACGATACTCAAGTGCCCTTTAGTTGATGCATCATTCCACTTTTTCAATAAAGTGTAGACCGCATCCTTATTCTCTCACAATCATCCCCCATAAAGTTTAGTAGCTTGAGGTCTTTAAGGGGGGTAGTCTCCCTAGAACTCTCTCATTTGTGTTTTCTAGGAAATGGAACATCCTTTCTAGCCATCTCTAATGTAAGAAGACTAGATATCTCTCTTTCCTTCTTAGCTAGGAAAGAGGTAACTTGAGTCTCTAGAGAGATCATCCAAGTCTTAAGTTGTTCAATTAGAGATTTCATGCTATCAATGTCCCTCTCTAACCTAAGGCTTTGATCTTTGAGCTCTATGAATTGTTGTCTGATACAAAATCATCATGAAGCTCTGCATAGGAATACTCCTCTTCTTGCTTGACCTTTTCCTTTACCTCTTGTTCTTACTCTACCTCTTCTATTCTATGGTGAAAATCCTCTATATATTGCTCGCTAGAAGGAGAAGTATGTTCTAATTTTTTTCCCCTAAGCTTCCATATTTACTCCCCCATATACTAACTAGAGTGTTTAAAGCAAATGAAAGTAAATTTTACAAAGCAAGCAAATGTAAAAAATAACACTAGAATAATTCCCTAATACAATTGGAGCTTTGCAAAGCTAATTTCAAGTGATATTCCAAGTGTCAAGGCTCTCATTTGCACTCCTTTCCAGGTCCAAATGAAATGTTGAAATGTCTACTTGGTTGCTAAGGGTTCTTAGTGCCAAAAACTGATGAAAACAATGCCAAAAGCAAGTGGCAATAGCTCAAAACATCAAAATTGAACAAAAATGATGCACTTTTGCTCTTTGTGAGCCAAATATATGTGTTTCAAAACCTGCAAATGAAAGCTATGATGCTAGCCCTAGTGAAAGCATTCAATTTGGACACCAAACGATTAAAAACTAGGCCCTCAAGTGATCGCCTAGTATCTATTGAAGCACTACAAAGGGATTTTGGTCCAACAAAACTTCTCCACCATTAGTTTTTGATACTAAGATAAGATACAAATATAGATTCAAAATGTTACAAAAATTCCTTCGATTGAATCTTGGAGCACCAAGTTATGGTTCAGAGAAGTTCCTCATGTTGGCATGGAAAGGTGAAATGGAATTCTTCAAGAAGGAGCTACTTTGCAAGATTAAAATGATATTCCACTAGGGTATTTTAACCAATTTAGTTACCCTAGTAGCATCTCCACATCCCAAGGTATACATATGTATATGCTTGTATCCCTCCCATTAGCTTGAATCCAACTCGCAAAAATACTCCAAATACCTCCTTATGAAGAGAATGAAGAAGAAATATCCTACGCAACATCTGAGAGCAACGTTATCCCACAAGCAAGATTTTTTGCATGAAACTCATCTACATAAGGATGAGTCTATTCATCCTCCTCTCACCCAAGAGAAGGAGAGGAGGGTAAGGAGAGAGAATCCTCTCCCTTCAGCACATGCGCTCATGGAACCTATGGAAATCTTCCCTTCATGATCTTCTGTCCTTGAGGTTATGCACTTGTGTGTGTGTCTGCCTGCTCCAATACCAAACTACTGAATCTCCCTAAAGAGTCTCCTTATTTTGGAGTTCACATGCTCAAACTTTGAAGACAATGCACTGGCTACTTTTCAGGAAATGATGCATGAAGATTCATGTCTTGAAGTTTCTTCCGAACCACACACCCTGGGCTATAATCCTCTAACTTCCATCTTTGAGAGACTAGATGGCTTCCCACATGAGTGCCACTTGGAACTCATGTGAGAGCCCATATGGCATATGGTCTAAGGGGGGTTTCACACCTCCCTTTCTCAAAGTTCTCACATAACAAATGCCTTCTTAAGTCGACAAACCTTATATTCTGAATGAGGTACTTAAAACCCTAATGGTTGAGATACATATACCTAATCCTTTAGATATCCATTTAGGAATGTTGACTTTACATCCATCAAAAATATAGGCCACATTTTCTATGTAGTAATGGCAAGTATTGTGAAAATTATAGTCATTTGAATTGTTGGTGCAAATGTCTCTTGGACACCAAATCCTTCCACTTGTGAGAGTTCTTGTGCAACAAACGGAGCTTTGTACTTCTCTAAAGCACCGTGTGCTTTGTATTTTTCTTTCCCAATCCACTTAGTTCCAATTACCTTTTTCTTTGGTGGTAAATCAATCAATTCACAGGTGTCATTCTTTCACATGCTATCATACTCAACCTTCATTACTGCTCTCCACTTATGGTCTTTGAGTGCTTTATCTATAGTTGTGGGTTCTTTTATCGCTCCTAATTATTTCAGCCATAAGATCCATATTGAGAGTATGATGTGAGGCTCTTTGTTGCTCCTCAATCCTCTTTGATCTACGTAACTCTAGAACAGGGACTTGAGAGTTACAATCATCGAAAAATTGTTGTGTCCACTTTGCTAAGGGGTTATGCTATGTGGCAAGAAGGAGTTGGCTTTTTGTTGGATGAATGTCTAATGTCTATTCCTCACTTATCTTGACCTATCTATGGGAAGGCACAAGGTGAGTTATTTCTTTAGTTGATGAGATAGTGGGGTCATCTTTGTCATCCACTATATGTGGTTGCTCATCAAATACCACATCATGCCTGACAATGATGTTCTTTACCTCTAGATCCCAGATTCTATATGATTTAGACTCTTCGTTGTATCGTAAGAAGACACATTTTTACTTTTTTATCCTACTTTACTTCTTGTTGGTTTAGGTATATGTGCATTACAAAAACATCAAAAAATTTTGAAATGCATAACTAAATGTGTTGGTTTCCTTTACTTTATGGAACATCTGCCTCATTGTAGCATTAGAGACTTGATGACTCAAAAAAAAAGGAAAGGAATCACTTTAAAATTATCAAACTAAGAACAAGCTTACCCGATTGGTGCTTAGAGACTAATGTATCAAAAACCAAAAATCAATCACTTACAAAGGAT
This sequence comes from Ceratopteris richardii, assembly GCA_020310875.1. Classification (NCBI taxonomy): domain Eukaryota; kingdom Viridiplantae; phylum Streptophyta; class Polypodiopsida; order Polypodiales; family Pteridaceae; genus Ceratopteris; species Ceratopteris richardii. The sequence goes on from CM035411.1 coordinate 140,352,365, forward strand.
GTATACAAGAACTAGTCAAGAAATCCATATTGAGTTGAAGTAAAAAGTAAGATTATAAACACACAAATTTTTGAGAATATGATTTTCTGCACAATCAAAGCTCAAAACTTCAAATGCTCATAACTTCCTCATACAGGCATCCAATTGAGTGATTCAAGTGCCTTTTCCATGCCAATTTTCCTATAGAATTCAAATATAACAAGGAAAAGTACTAATCTTGCATGTATGCACAAAGGTGCTCACTTCATGCTCACGTGACTTTTTGTAAGCTAGGAAAACTTCAAATTACAGCAATAGAGACTCAACATAGACTTCAAAAACATGTTCCAACAACATCCACAGTAGAATGATCAACCAAACTGCACACAACTCCTCATACAAGACGCAATCCAAAGATGCCATGATGAAGAAGAAGGTAGACAACCAAGAGAGCAATCACTTCATCAAGAGAAAAGCTACAAATGACTTAGCCCCCTTTTTTCACTCAAGTTCTTCCTTTTATACTTGATTCCAAAGAATTGCAATTTTCTACCTTAACTTTTGAGCTCATATAAGACACCCTAATTGATTTAGGGAGACTCTAATGTAACTCTAGAAAGACTCTTCTTGAGTTTTTACAAAATTTAGAGTTCATGAAGGTTGTGTACAATGGGGAAGTATGTGCTAAATATCATTTTTCAACATTCTCCCCCTCATAAAACCTTTGATGCCCTCCTCAAAACTCTATGTAAAAATCCTTGGCTATCATTTTCTTGCTAATTTTACTATCTACTATACATCCCTTGGAGCTTCAGATATTTCTATCTTTCTTATGCATTGATATTATTGACCAGCTCCATCATTGCTTTCCTCCAGTTAACTGTGGCTTCTAGATTTTCTACTGTAATGCTCCCCTGATGCTCCAAAAATATGCTCTTGTATGCCGCAATTCTTGCCTTGGCTCTAGAGATACTCTTCCAAAAATCTATGAGTCTGTCTCAAAGAAGCCGGTTGAGAAAGCATCTTCTCCTCCTCTTCCTTGGCAAATCTCTTATTGCTTTTCTTTATCCTCATCTCTCTTTCATCCTCCACTATCTCTTCCTAGAGTTCTTTGTCTTTGATGGGATTGACGAATTTGACTTTTTTTCGGTGCCATCATGTTCCTTTTCTCCTTTGCTAAGGAGAAAATTTCAAAAATCTTCTTGAATTACCTTTCCTTCTTTACAAAAGTTGCCTCTATCTTTGCATGTATCATGCTTTCATGTACTCTTTTGTATACTCAGAGTTCCTCCTCTATCCATTCAATGGCTTTGTTGGAAAAGTCATCCAACATCTTTTGATATTGTTCCTCCTATTTGAGCCTCTTGTACTCATTCCCTTGCAGATAATAAGCATACTATTTTTGCTTGACCATCATAGGAGGGCATGGGGCATTGTTTGCTTTAACTTCCAGTTGAGCAATGACCACTTTGTCTTGAATAGGCTCCTCTAGTTGCACTGCTACCCTCCTTGGATCTTCCTTCACCCTTATTGTGACATGGTATCCTTTAGAATCTTCTATTTCTATTGGGGTGACTTATGAGATCTTCTCTTTATCTTCACTATTCCCATTCAGCTTCAATCTCTTCTTGAGAGGCTTTCCACCCACCACATCCATTACCTTTTGCATTGACTTCCTGGTAGTTTGTCAAGTGGTAGGCTTCAGCGACACCTCTATTTCTTTTCTCTTCTTGTCTGCTACTTTTGGAGACTTTGCATTCTAGGCTTCAACAAAATTCTCAAGTTCCTTGTAGTTGAGCATCTGCTCTAGTTCATCTTCCTCCTCTAAAGCCAAGTATAAATTCTCATCAGCATTTGTGCTCCACCTAGGAACTTTTTATCTTTCCAATCTGTCAAGGCTTCGTAGGTGTTGTTGTATCATTGGTTTTGGAAGCTTCTTCCACCATTCCTTCCAAAGAAACTTCTACCACCTCTACCTCTAAAACTTCCTCTCTGATTTCTTTCACGTCTATCTCTTTGATTGAAATTTTGATTAAAATTACTAATGCCTTGATTATTATTATGCCAACATTCATGAGCTAGATGATTGGTCTTACCACATATCCAACAAGCTTTGATATTTTCCTTGTTGTTTCTGCCTCTTCCTCTACTTTTGCCAATTCCTCTTCCTCTTGGGAACTTTGCTTGACTTGGAATTCCTTCATCTTCAATTGATTGTTGCTTTCCTTTGCTAGCCTTCTTCTTATCCTTGGAATACATTGCTTGACCTGCACTCTTATCAATATCCCCTTTAATATCATTCTCAAAAGTTAGCATATGGCCTAGTAATTGATTCAAATTAGCAGTAAAATGATCCAATGAAAGTTTTGTTGATAATATGAAGGGCTTCCACTTCTCATCTCCTCTTAAACCTGTTAGGATTTGTCTTATCAATTATCCTCTTCAATGTCTTCATCAACTGCACCTAAAGGATCAACCATGTATTTCATCTTTGTCACATAATCAGATATTGATTGTGAGGCCTTCTTCTTGAATGTGGTAAACTCTACCCATAGTGAGACCTTCCTTGACTTGGTTGTATTCTGGAAACACTAGGATCTTTGAATTCTGGCTTTTCTTCTTCTCTTGTGATGTATCCCATCAGATCTTTGCTCATAAGATGAGCTTCCATTCTCATGGACCAAGCTGGATAGTTTTCTCTATCCAATTTCTCAATTTGAATATTGTCTCCCATTCTTTCTTCACCTATACTATAAAAGCTTCAACCTTATGAGTAATGAATGTACCTTTACTTCGAGATTTACTCCTTTTGATCCTTTTGATTACTGTCATGTGTCTTCCTTTACCCTTTTCTTCAAACTTTGTCCTTTTGAATCTTCAAATGTTGAATTTTGTATGCATGCAATAGTCGGGGTCTTCCTTTCCTTCATTTTTGATAAAACCTGCTTTGATACCATTGATGGAGATGTTTTATCTCCAAAAGACAAGCTATACTTGAGTTTAGAACACCTATATATCAAGAATAGCTAAAAACCTTCATCAATTTTGGAAGTCTTTACCAAATTATGAATCCTTATCACTTCTATGAGCTATAGCTTCACTCAAAAAAGTCTCCGTCACAAAACTCATTCATTGATTGATGAAATGATTAAAGTTTTCTATCAGACTTTGACACAACACTCGACTAGTGTTTCTGTAGCTACTACAAGTGAAATGGCTCAAAAAAACTTATAAAACTTCAGATTTACTTCAATAAGTAAACATATGTCTGAAACAGGCTTTCTCTACAAGTAACTTTTACATATGCAACTTTAGACACTTGGTTCTCTCAACCTACAACCCATTTCATCAAATGCCCTTAGACATAGATGGATTACCTTCTAACTTAGATTTTGAGTCTTGATTTGTGTAAAACTTTACACTCTACATTGAGATCTGATCAAATCTTTGATCATCAAGATTGCACCTATTTCAAAAGTCACTTAACACATTTACACATACAAATGCTCCTACTCCCAATTCTCTTAGCCTGATTACAATTGGACTCTCAAAACTTGATCATAGGTACGTTAACTATAGACTTAGACATGTACAAAAGGATTTCTCAATTGGCTATGCACAGAAGGAGAAATTGGAGAAAGATCGATGCGCAATTCTCAAAAAACTTCTTCTATTCTATTGATCTTACATCTTATGGATAATTCTCACTTTTCTTCTCATCTATTCATCATATATTCATCTATATTTCTTCTCTCTTGTAAGACACAACTATATACAAGTATATATATAGGCATTTATATCATGATTCATCATTAATACAAAGTATTTTTGAACTATTTACAAAGTTAATATACATGAATTGGCAAAACATCTCTCTCTGAATCTTCTCTTCACTTTATGCTTCATTATTCCTTCTTTTCTTCATTATTCATTCTTCAAACCTCTTTGTAAAATCATCAATTTATGATTTCCTTGCTCCAACAAGAGAATCTATCATAGTTCCCAAGTAAGAAATAGGCTTGTCTAGAGCACATTTTTGCAAAGACCCTCTCATCTTTGTAATCTTCCATCACCTCCCCACAGTGGTATGAGAGAATCATCATAGAATATACACTATGGGTGATAGTTTCCTTCTTTGATTAATAAATTGGATCAAAGTAACTATTCGGTGGGGTGTCTAAGGATGGATATATATTTGGGGATGCATTGATGCCTATGCTAAGGACCAAAGGACAACCAATAGAAGAAGAGCAAGAAAGGTTGAGCACATGGTACATTTTAAAATCTATTTTTGTTTTCTTACTTCTACGCATTAGGAGTTGTAAGACTTCACAAGAGGCCTGGAATGCATTGGAAGCATTCTTCTCTTCAAACATTAAGGCTAGGAAGAACCAACTATGGGTGGAGTTCACATTTTTCAAGATACAACCCAAGAAAAATGTCATTGAGTTTGTCACAAAGATTAAGGACATCGTTGATCTGCTAGGAAGCATTGGAGAGGCCATTGATGAAGAGGAAATAATCAAAAAAGTCATCAATGGAATCAAAACAAATGACAAAAGGAAAGCATTCACTAGTCCAATGGACTTATACATGGAAATGCAAGTACCAGATTTCAACACACTCATGGGAAAACTCTTCATTCAAGAAGCCAAGCAGAATGGAGATACACAAAAAGTTAATCAATCCTCTAACATATACACAAATAAAGTTAGAAGTAAAGATGTCAAAGGTAAATGTAAGAAGTCTAATGAAGAACCAAGTCCCTCCCAAGCTAACTTTGCAGGTAGAAGGGGAAGTTCAAGAGGAAGAGGCAAACAAGGTAGACAAGGCATGAGGAGATCTCAAAGCTCCTCGCCTTGTCCCATATGTGAATTGAAAAATCATATCATTGAGCATTGCTTAAAGAACCCAAGGAACAAGAGGGAAAGAGGATATAATAGAGGAGGATTTGGCACTCCTAGAGGCAGATGCAATAACAATTATGGCTACAATGGAAACAAAAACTTCAATAAAATTATCGCGATGGCTACAAAGGAATAAGAGATTACCAAAACTACATTAATGATCAACCACAAGAAGACTCGCTTTTGCTCATGAACATTAAAATTAAAGGATGTAAATCAGATGGACATGTATCGTGTATTGTTTCTCGATGTCCAAATCATGTAGCAAAGAATCTAGCACTTCTCTCATATTTGGACATCCCAAGAACAAGCATGAAGTGCAAACAGGATATGACACAAGGCACCCTATGGAGAAATTTGGAAACGTGACAACATCAAATGGTAACATGAATTTTTTGGGCAGAGTTATCTATGCACCTAGCATCACTAGGAATTTGATAAGCGCAGGAGAAACTGTGGAAAAATTTTGGTAGGTGAGGTTCACAAAGTATGGAGCTTATGTAGAAGACCCATACCAAGGATTCGAGAAGATATCTAAAGGTGAAAAAATAGGTAGGCTATTCACCTTTGAACTCCAAGACACAAGGAACATAGCATTGTTCAATTATGGCACACAAACCCTTTTACTAGAGGTTTGGCACAAAAGTTTGGTTCACATTGGAGAGAAAACCTTGAAAAAAATTAGCAAAGATCAAAGAATACTTGGCCTACCTAATATCTCAAAGTAACATATGATTTATAAATGGCATGCATGTCAATTTTCCAAATCTCATAGGAAACCTTTCACAAAGAAGGGATACATACATGGAGACATCTTGGAGCTTGTCCACACTGATAATTGGGAACCAAGAAAGAAACCATCTATCTTAGGGTCAATGTATTATATGTCTTTCATTGATAATGGTAGTAGATGGACTATACTCTATTTAAAGAAGCATAAGGATGAAGTGTTTTCTTGTTTCAGGAAATATCTTGCACTTGTAGAGAATCATACAGGTAAAACATTGAAGAGGCCAAGGTTTGATGGAGGGGAAGAGTATTTCTCCCACATGTTTGCCTCATTCTTGCAAGAAAGAAGAATCAAGAGAGAGATTACAACTAGCTATACACGAGAAAAATGGTGTAGTAGAAAGAAGAAATAGAACCCTTGTGGAGCATCTAGATCATATGCTTAATGAAAAGACACCCAATTATCTATGGTTAGAGGTAGTATCCACTACCATCTATCTTATAACAAGTTACCCTCAAAGTATTTGGAGGATATGACGTCCTAGGAAGCTTGGAATGGAGCAAAATCAAGCTTGGAGCATTATAGAATATTTGGATGCATTGCATACGCACACATCATAAAAAATCAGAGGAAAACTTGCTCCCAAGGTAGAGAAATGTGTGTTCATAGGTTATAACCTAAACCAAAAGGGGTATAATCTTTATAATCTTAGCACTAAAGCATTCATAGTAAGTTGAGATGTAGTATTTGATTAAAAAAAAAGTCTTTTTTTAAGATGATTATTGGAAGATCAAATTGCCCCATGACTTGAGAGAATGATTTTCCAAAACTTTCAAGAAAAACTCCACTCATATTTGAAGATTCAAGTGAATCAAAGGATGATCAAAAGACACCTAAAAGGGAGATCAAGACTTGGAACTCTAAAGCCAAAGCAAAAGTGCAGGAATTAAGAGATGTAGGAGAATCATCTCAACAGACCATCAGAAGATCTACAAGGGAGAAGAAGCCAGAAAGGTATGGAAATGATTTCTCATTATTCATTAAATATTCTATATACATGGCTCAAGACATGAACTCTAAAGAAATTTTATCACATGAGGAAGCCAAGAAGAATCCAGAGTGGAAACATTCCATGGAGGATGAGATTGAAGCATTCCTTGAGAACAACACTTGGGGCTTAAGTCATAAGATATCAACCATGAAGGTCACTAGATCCAGATGGATCTATAGGGTAAAAAATAACTCTTATGGAACCATAAATAGGTAGAAGGCAAGGTTACTAGCCAAGTGATATGCTCCAAAAGAAGGTATTGATTATGTAGAGACCTTTTCTTGTGTAGCAAAGATGACTACAATCAGAGTACTCATGAGCATTGCAGCTATCAAGGATTGGAAGATATGTCACATCGATTTCAAGAATGTCTTTCTCAATGGATGGATCTCAAAAGAGGTATACATGGCTCTGCCCCCTAGTTTTGAAGAATCACAACCTCCAAAGTATGTTTGCAAATTAAGAAGAGCTTTATATGGGTTGAAGAAAGCTCTAAGAGCTTGGAACCATAGACTAGCCACTTACCTAAAGGACAAAGAATTTATGGTGAGTAAGGTAGATCCCTCTTTTAAAATATCACATGCAGAATTCATATATCTATGTGTATATGTGGATGACCTCATAGTAAGAGGTAATGATGTTAAAGGCAATAGAAGAATTAAACATCACATGAAGGAAGAGTTCAAAATAAGTGACTTAGGGAAGCTTTCATACTTCCTTGGATTGGAATTCTTGTATACAGAGCATGGTATGTACCTTACACAAAAAACATAAATCAAAGATATGCTTGAAAATTTCAAGATGGAAAATGCTAAGGTTACAAGTACACTTATGGACGTAAATTCCAAATTAAGTGCTCATTAAGGTTGTCTTATTAAAGATGTGATAGGATATCAAAGCCTAGTAGGGAGTTAAATTATAGTGTGAGTATTCTAAGTCATTTTATGAACTCACCTAGGAAGCCACATATGGAGGCAACCAAAAGGGACCTTAAGTATCTCAAAGGGACAATTAATGAAGGCCTATTCTATTCATACACTTTTGATGTAGATATTAAGATCTTTTTTTATACAGATTAGGAGGGATTAAGAGATGATAGGAGAAGTACCTCTGGTTATCTTTCATTTGTACATTCTAAGATTAATTCTTGGTCATCAAAGAAAGAACATATTGTTGCTCTCTCACCTATAGAAGCTGAATATAGAGGATTGGCTAATGCTACCTAAGAAGCCATGTCAAGACACTATATATTGATTTGGGGATGAAGTTATCTATTCCTCACATATTTGGTGGTAATATGAGTTCTTTGCATCTTGCAGCAAACCCTATCTATCATGCAAGGACCAAGTAATATGAGTTCTTTGTATCTTGCACCAAACCCTATCTATCGTGCAAGGACCAACCATATTGAGGTTCATCATCGCTATGTTAGGGGAGAAGAGTACAAGAAATGAGATTCAACTTTCATACATCTCAACTCAGCACCAATGTGTAGACACGATGACTAAAGCTTTGGATGGAGTAAAGCTAAACATATTCAAATCCATGATTGGAATTCAAGAAATTGCAAAGGAATGAAGACTCAAGCATCTTAGGCTTGAGTGGGAGTTATTAGTGCATATGGCAAGCCTAAGTTCTTGAGCATATCCATGGATTTCATTGAGCTATCAGAAGCAATATGTACACACATATCCTTAGTCCATTTCTAAGGAAAGTAGAAGTCCTTTTTGAGGATAAACATTCAAGAGTTGAATTAGTTCAAAAGAGATAAAAAAATCATGAGTCATATTTAAATTCAAATTCAAATATATACCACATTATGAAGTGGAATCTTTAGGTGGAATCAATCAATAGTTATCTACTAAAATCAAGGAGAAAAGCTTATGTGTACTTTATTGGAAAAGTCATGAGAATGAGTTTAGATTTCACTCACATCAAGAGTCTTCATTGTACTTATCTCATAGTCCTTGAAGTCCTCAAACCTTCCCATGTATTTTACTTTTCATTTCAATACTTATACTTGATGTTTTCATCATCATCTTCATTTCCACTCATTGCTTCTTATGTATGGTCCAAGTCTATCAACTTCACAAAGACATGGAAGTGAAGCTATGGTCTCATTGTCTCATCTAGTTCTTGGCTCATGAATCTAAAACTCTTTTGATTTTGTGTGTGCAATATTCTGGTCATTGGAGCTTTCTGTGTAGAGATATGAATCAATTTCTTTGATGGTGTATGTGAATTTTCTACTTCTTGAAATGTCAAGATCACACATGTGACTTCTTAGGTATATTATTTACTCTCTAGTTACTCTAAATTTGTGAAATAAATGTTGGATTTAAAGGTCTATAGAAGCATACAAATAGCACAAATAAGAGGAAGAATCTTGGAGTAAAACACAATTGATAATGCATTACCAAGTGAATGTACAAAGATTAGGGTTATAGGTGTATATATAAGCTAGGTTAAAAAAACCTTCTAAAAAGGAAAAAAGTGAGATGGTGGTCCTAAGTGTGTTCACACACATTAGTAAAAATATATCAACTAATTTCCCTCGAAGTGATGTGATCAACAAGGAGTTGGCACTCATTTATAAGGAGCTATGTGGAAAGACATCAATCCACAAAAGAAAGTGTAAAGCTATGTGGAAAGACATCAATCCACAAAAGGAAGTAAGCCCAAAACTTTATGAAAAGCTTCAAATTTCTTCTTGGGTAGAGCCGTTGTGAAAAGGTCTTCAAAATCATTATATGTGGGCACATAAGCCAAAGTAATCTCTCCAATATAGAATCTCTCCCTCACATAATCATAGTCTATATAAAAAAACTTTAAATTTATAAACATGCATACACACATATACACATACATACACTTATGTATACATACATACACTTACACATACATGCATACACATACACCTACACATACATACACATACACACACATACACATACACACACATGCATAATAAATACATACACATTTATAAACATACATACACACATACATACACTTACACATACATACATACAGTTACACATACATGTACACATACATACACATACACACACATACATGTTATATTCCAGAGATGTACATGCTTGGAGGAATGAGAAGTTCCTTGCTCAGGGGATAGCCAAGGTCAAAAGCCAGAGATTTCATACGAGGTACCTATTCATGATGGCCAGATGAGTAGAGGGACTTTAGAGAGAACTCTACATGGTGACTAGGCAAGGGCTATAAATAGGTTGGGAGGTGAGTTTCAGGTATGTCATTCTCTACTTCTCGTAATTGGTATCAAAGCCTAGGAAGTAGGCTTGGGCAAGGTGGATGTGCTGCGCGGTGTGGCATGACATGGCACAAGTTACATCCCACCAATGTACATAGTAGCAGGGTACATCATTCTAGGTTACATCCCTCTAGGGTGCATTCTCTAGGGTACCTCCCAATACGAAGCACTACATTGAGGATCCAAGATTCCTTGCATGGGTGAGAACCAGGTTCAAGAGACCAAGGTTGAGAGCAAGGCAAGTCCGTAGGCTAGTGGCCAAGAAGTGGAAAGGCAAGGTTCAAGATACCAAGGTTGAGAGCAAGGCAAGTTCTCTAGGCAAGTTGCCAAGAAGGGGAAAGGCAAGGCTCAAGACACCAAGGTTGAGAGCAAGGCAAGTCCATACTCTAGCGGCCAAGAAGTGGAAGGGCAAGGTTCAAGAGACCAAGGTTGAGAACAAGAAGGTTCAAAAGACTGTGCAAGGGTGAGAGCATCAATTCAAGGGGAATTCTAGGGTTGATCATTGAGGACAATGATCTCTAGAAGGGGAAGAGAGTGTTAGACTCAAGATATGACAGCTAGGAGATGGTTGAACCACACCCTAAGAGGGAGGATTAGGAAGTAATCCTCTACCATGTATTTTGGGGCAAGTGGTTATCCCATCATACTCCTAGCCGGTAGGTCATAAGTTCAAATCCCACAATTGGTATCAGAGCTTAGAGAAACTCTTGGGAAATCTTGTAACTCTCTTTTTTTATGCATTTTTCTCCTTCCTCTTCGCTTGTTGGGCATGGACATGGTGAGGAATGAGTGTGCTAAGGGGGTATTCATACATTGAGAACATTTTTCCATGTATCAATGGCTTCATATGCACATGGTGAGCTCCAGTGTGAAGTAATTATGTTTCCACTGAACTTTTGAAGTCTGTTTTTTCTCTATTTCTTCTCGTTTTTGCATATGTATCCATGATATTTTGTAGAACGTTGAATTCCACACATTTTGATATGCAACAAGGGGGGGGGGGAGGTGTGATCTCTGACGGTTAAAGAGATACTACTTTCTAGAAATTTTGTAGCATGTTCAACTTCGAATTCAGAGAGAGAAAGAGGAAAGATTCTTAAACTCAAGCATACATACATAGAATTGCATATGTTAACACACACATACACACTCATGTTTGCACATGTAACCACACACATACATAATCGAATTATGAATGTACATATGCATTTGATTCTGCATCTACATATATCTAAGATAGAAATAAATAACGAGGAGAAAGAGAAGAGAAGATAAAGAGAGAAGGAAGTAGAAAGAGAGGTAAGAAGAGAGAAATGTAAAGAAAGAAAGAGAGAAAGAGATAGAGAGAGAAGACGAGAATGAAGAAGGGAGAAAGAGAAAAGTACAAAGAGAGAGAAGAGAAAGAGCAAGAGATAGAGAGAAAGGATGAATGATAAATTAGGAAAGAAGAGATAAAGAGAAATAGATGAAAGCATGTGAAGGAGAAAGAGAAAGGATGAAAGAAGAGAAGGAGAGAAGAAGAAGGAAATGCTTAGTGAGATAAAGTGAAGGTAGAGAGAGAAGGAAATGATTAGAAAGAGAGAGAAGAGTAAAGAAAGAGAAAAGCAAGATAAGAAGTAAGAGAAAGAGCAAGGTTAGCATACCTACCTTTACTAAAATGGACATAACTCTCTCAGATGATGTCCAAATTGGATGATTTCACTTGGTATAGAAATTAGACTCCATGAGCTTTTCAATGAGTGGCTGAAACCTATCATTTGATAATTACAAACCACATGTATATAGCATTAAAGTCTCGATATATCTCTTTAAGGAAAGATGTTGCACCCCATCCACCTAGCTCCATTGTTTTGGCCATAACTTCCTCATAGAATATCCAAATCAAGTAATTCAAATTGCTATATCTTCTAAAGTTCAAGTCCTTTCTTATGAAATTAGATGCCATATTTTGATCATTGCAATCCATCTCTGCACAAGCTTTTTGATGTTTTTTGATTGGCAAGAGACTCTTTTTGAGTGACTTGAGTGGCCAATTATGATAATTAGGAGTTCCTAATCATATTTTGAACCATTTTGGATAGGAATGATTTGATTTTAATATCTTTGCATCATACTTTTGCTCTCAACTATGTTCATTTGATTAATTTTTGCATCAAAGTTTAAATTTTGCATTGTATGCTCTTCCAATGTTATGAAAGCAACATTGGAATGTTCATGAAATCTAGTTTGACATGAATTCATTAATGCACATGAAGTTACACTAACTTATGTTGATTCTAAAAAGCATGCATAGGTAGTTGTTGTGTGTTTCAAGGTCTTTATGCAGGTATTGGAGCAAGAAAAGACCTTGTTATGAGGGTGTGTAGTGCCCAAGAACACATATTGGAAAAGTTTCTTATTTGTAGGTTTCTAGAGCTAAGAAAGTGGTTTTCTTAACACTAGACTGATGCCTATCATAGTATCATGGTTCTTATTTTTTCAAGCTTCATTTTCTTGGGGAAGTGCTATCAAAAGTTTTGTAGCCATATGGTGTTATATGTCATGTGAGAACTAGAGTGATGTTGTGATGTAAGAGAGAAGAAGTCTTATGTCTGCAACATAACTAAAAGCATATAAATTAATTGAATTAAAGAAGAAGATGCATGATTGGATGCATGCATACATACATGATATGATTTCCAGAAAGGTGAAGCGCATGATGCATTTTCTGTCTATAAAAGATCATATCATCACGATGAGTTAGGGTGAGCATAAAGTATGTCATAGAAGTACCAGGAATAGGCTAATTTTGCCTTTAGAAGGTAAATGAAAAAAATATATGCCTCAAGAACAACCAAGATATGTTTTCATCCAGTAATTCATAAGCACATGAATTGTTCTTCATGGGAGTCTATGTACTTGATATAGAATTTTATCCCTAGTCAGCACAAGAGTGATATGTCTATGATCATCCATACAAGTACTAGATGGTTGTATATGATTGGTTCTGATGAGGTTAATGAATGTGCAAGAATCACAATGACTAGAATGGCATCCATAGATATTCACTTTCATTGAAAAAGTGGATATTGTAAAGAATCAATTTTCCACGAGATGATCTGGATTGTTAATTGGTTTGCATTGATCTAAATGATCATTATATGCATGGATATGTCTCCATGTCATAATCCATTCAAGAAAATGAATGATTATGTCTAATCATAAGGATTAACATGTCTTGTCATTTTAAAGTTTTTTAAAAAAATAATTGAGCAAATAGTTAGTGAGGGCCTCATAGAGATTTGGATGGTGCTCTTTGACGGAATCCCTAAATTTATTGAACTTTGGAGGGCAAGTAATCTATAGACTTTTCTTTACACTGACAAATTTTCAAGTAATTTGGATACTTTTACAAAGGCCAAATGACATCTACACTTGAAGTGCTACTAATAGAGGTAAATACCTGAAATAGGTGACATAGGCATGTTTGTTTTTGAAGATCATTAGATGGTTCAAATAATCCTTGCACATGAAAGTGCAGCCTCTAGAATTTTTGAAATGACCATAGATCATGTCACCTAGAGGTGATTGATTCCCTTAGCTCATTTACTCAATCTGGATGATTTTTGTTTCTAATCTTAGCTAAACACCTCCAGATGGCCGTTACAAAATATCAAGATGAAATGCCTCTCCATTTAGGAGATATAAAGAAAAGAGTGAAAGTTAGCCTCTGCGAATTCTTAAAATATTATAGGTATAGATGCTTAGTATTTTATTCATTGTGAAAGCCTCAAATGTCCAAATAATATGAAATTTATATCGTAAAATTTGGAAAAAATTGGACATCAATTGGTACGTCAAATGAACTATTCTTCTGAGAGCAATCTGTGGCGAGGATTCGCCAAAGAGTGGTACATGTGTCTGACTAACACATGGTTGTTTCATATTTGAAGCTCCAATTTCAAAAAAATTTCTTGGAGAAGATACTCTAGTTTAGTCCCTATGATATACCTAAAATTCAAAGTTTTTGGAATTTATCTTCATAGTTAGAAGATACTCTAAAAATGCAACTGTATTGTTTTCAGGCTCACCTAAGCACAGGTGTAGTAGAGATAGAATGATACATTTAAATGAGTATTTTATTGAATTTTAAGTTGAAAGTTGGAGAAACCAAACTAGATAAATTGATCTAGGTTTGGGCACAAAGAATATGACCCTGTACATTTCTAGAGTTGCTCGTCAAGTGTTTGACCCTTGCAATGAAATGGTGATAAAAATCTGAGAAAAATGTCCAAATCAAAAGATTTTTGAGCCTAATGAGATCTTGAGAGAAGATATATAAGGCTGGAAAATTTCATATGTTTTGAAGTAGTAAAAGTAAGTTAAAGTGAAGATTTAATCTGCTATTGTTGAAAATTGTTTATGCAAGAGATGTTGTTGAAAGGAAAAGTTTTTCCAAAGGTTTTTATGATACTTTTTGATATGGTGTGATCACTATGGGCTAGCCATGCCCTAGATACTTGTTTATTGATCATTGCTTTATGGTGACCATTTTTAGTAGGACAGAGGAGACTTTGTCGAAATTTTCAATAATATATATAGTGCCATGAGAGCATGGAATAGGAGAACTTTAGTAGTTGTTCTCATTTCATATATTTTGGATTGATACAAGTTGTATTAATTCCAATTTCTTGTGAGTTAATATTTGACTCAAGTCACATGAGTTGATATTTCATGCGAGCCACATCCTTCACAACTCTAGTTGAGTTGATTTATTATATAGTTTCTTATTTCTCAACTCAAGATGAGTTGAATGAGTGATAGAGTCATAGGAATGAATTTGTTCTTTCCATAGAGGGAAGGAAACACTTCATGATTTCATTATTATTATTTATGATCATGAGTATTGACCTACTTATTTTTATCATTTTGAGAGAAGTGTTCTACTTTAATCTCATAGAAAAATCTAGGTGGGCATAAAGTTTGGTGGTATGGGACATCAAACTTTGGATTCTACCTAGGTGTAGGACAAATTGTATGTGAGAGAAGTCTTTGAGATTGTATTTTTATATGATTTGGAGTTCATTCATACGATCTTCTTATTATTAGACAACATAGGGGTAGTTGAGAGAGTCACTCTATATGTGATCGCAAATAAAGCAACTCTGCAGGCAAGTAGCCTAGAAACGGAAAGGCGAGGTTTGCACATAAGAATTGTGAATAAGAAATTGCATTAAGAAGAAATTCATAGAGTACGTACTACTTTATTTGATATGCTTTAGGATAGGCCATGGTATGAGGTAAGCTAGATGATTAGCCTCGTGGGCTATGAGTGTGCACACATCTACTTAATATTTTTTAGTAGTGGACTCATATTATGTCCTCATTATATCTGGAAGTGCCAGGTTATTATAGTAGTTTGTTAAAGATACCTCATTCCTATTTAGGAATTATTTGATCATAGTGATAACAATGGTGGTCAGAGATAAAGCAAGTTTCATCCACTTGAACATTTTGCATGTTATTATTGAGAAGGTGGTGGTAGTTCCACTATTTGATATACTTTCTTAGCACATCTTCACTTGCCATGATGGACTTAGTTCCATAGAGTGGATTGGGATTTACTTTTGATGGGAGATATTTTGATCCATAGTTTGGATTATTATATATGATATATCGAGATTGTGATCCATAGTCTGGGTGTGATAGATTGAGATCTTGGTCCATAGTTTGGATCATTGATAGATTGACATTCTAGTCCATTGCATGGATCATTGATAGATTGTCATCTTGGATTCATAGTTTGGATCATGATGATACTTTCTTGAGTTTCACTTTATTACAGCGAGAAAATCAAGTAAATTTACTTGAGCTTAGAGATAAAGCACTATTTGGAAAAGATTTCCATTTATCTTTAGAATTTTTTCCATAGAGATTGGGACATAGTCACATTGTTTTGGATGAGTATAGTATATTTTGTTGCTCTAGTGGAGTAAGTGATTTTGCATGATTATACCATATGACAAGTTGTCAACGTATTTCAAGGAGACAAGGGTAGGTTGCCAAGGTCTCTATAGTATTTCACACACCTAGCACACTCTACTCTTATTATTTGGAATCATAGATTTTGATTCCCAGGTTATATCTCCTTCTATATCATTGAGGACAATGATCTTTAGAAGGGGGAGAGAGTGTTATATTCCAGAGATGTACATGCGTAGAGGAACGAGAAGTTTCTTCCTTGGGGGATAGCCAAGAGCAAAATCTAGAGAGTTCATACAAGGTACCTATTCATGATGGCCAAATGAGTAGAGGGACCTTAGAGAGAACTCTAGATGGTGACTAGGCAAGGGCTATAAATAGGCTGGGAGGTGAGTCCTAGGTGTTGGGATAGCCAAGACCAAAAGCTAGAGAGTTCATATGAGGTACCTATTCATGATGTCCAAATGAGTAGAGGGACCTTTGAGAGAACTCTAGATGGTGACTAGGCAAGGGCTATAAATAGGCTGGGAGGTGAGAGTTTATACGAGGTACCTATTCATGATGGCCAAATGAGTAGAGGGACCTTAGTGAGAACTCTAAATGGTGACTAGGCAAGGGCTCTTTGGCATCAAATCTTTTTCCATCATTGATTTAGAAACCTTTAGAATGTTCCAAATAGATTTGCTTCTCCCACTTTCTAGACGACCTATACCTACATTGTTAATTGAAACTTGCACTTTGTAGACAAATGTGTAAGTCTTAGTTAGCAAGGCAAGTATTAAGTCTCCTGTAAAATGGGAGACAACCAAGTGATTTGGTAGCCCATTTAGGCAAGCAGCAGCCTGCATGCCTCAATAAAAAAAAAAAAAAATTAGAAATGAAATAGCCTCCATACATGGTTTGGAAACCTCTCATCCTCAAAGCCTTGGGGTTGCTCCATGAATACTACCTCTTCAAACTCTCCATTTAGGAAAGCATTATTCACATCCAATTGGTACATCTTCCAACCTTTTGAGGCTTAAATTGCAATCAAACTTCTTATGGTGGAAATATTAGCTACTAGGTTGAATTTTTCTGCAAATTCTATGCCATAAGTTTGAGAATAACCTTTGGCAACCAACCTTGCTTTATACCTAGAGATGCTCCCATCTGCATGCCTCTTTACATTGTACAACCATTTGTTGCCAATGACTTTCATGTCCTTTGTTCTTGGCACCAATGAAAAAATATCATTTTTTTTAAGTGCCTTGAATTCCACCTCCATGGAATCAATCCATTTCCTATTCTTATTTGCTTCTTCAAAAAATTTAGGTTCTTCATAAGATATAACTTGACCCGTATAGGCATAGTGTCTTGCAATGAATGAATCATAAGTTAACCTTTGAATAGGGTATTTAACCCTATTAGATGACCTTACCTCACCATTAGGTGGTATCAATCTCCTCCTCCTTGGTTTAGATGCTTTAGATCCTAGAGTTTCTAATTTTTCCACATCTTCGTCACTTGTAGGTTCCATGTCTACCCTAGATGGTCTTCATCATTTTCCTTTTCCTTTCCTTTGCTATTTCTATTGGGTGTGTGTAGAAGTGCAAGGGACACACGAGAAGCACACACAAGGAGCACAAATGCAGCAAGACACACGAAGAAGAAGATGGCTGGAATAGCTCTCTCTATTGACGATGAACTGAACTGAAGTAAGAGCTGAATAAATATCCCTAAGTACAAAGTACCACCACATATGAGAGTATCAAGTATGTGGTAACATGGGGAAAAAACCTCTAGCCAGCACTAGAGTAAAAAGTGCCCATGTATAGGGAAAAGGTTCACATCAAAGCTACTCGAGGAACACATAAGTGTAACAAACCCCCCTGGAGCGAATGATGTGAACACATACAAGGAGTGACAGATCAACCCTCACAAGGTAATAAGCCTAAATCTTTGTGAAAAGCTTCAAACTTTTCCTGTGGAAGAGCTTTGGTGAATATGTCTGCCACATTATCTTGTGTAGGCACATATACCAAATCAATATCTCTTGCATAAAGGTGTTCTCTCACATAGTGATAATGCCCCTCAATATGTTTGGTCTGTGCATGAAACATTGGGTTTCGTGCAATAGCCAAAGCACTCTGACTATCAGTGAGAATATGCGTAGCAGCATCAATCTTCATGCAAAGATCCATCAATAGGCATCTCTGCCATATATGCTCCACTGTAGCTATGAAAACTGCCATGTACTCAGCTTCACAACTCGATGTCTCCACTATAAGTTGCTTCTTACTCAACCAAGATATGCATGAGTCTCCAAGGAAAAAGCAATTAACACTAGTGGACATGCGAGTATCATAACAACCAGCCCAATCACTATCTATAAAAGCATGCAAGCATGGTTGAATATCTCTACCATAAAAGAGACCTAAGCTCAAAGTGCCTCGGAGATATCTAAACACATGTTTCACTGCTTGTCAATGCTTAGTGTCAGGGCTATGCATGAATCGACTCAATTGGAAAATTGCATACTGTATATCCGGCCTTGTGTTGCATGCATATATAAGACATCCCATAGCTTATTGATAAAGAGAAGTGTCAAATGCATCACTAGAATCCTCAAGTGAGAACCTGAATCCTATCTCAACTAGTGTGGAAACTGGCTAGCAATCCTCAAAGTCAAAACGGTGAAGTAGTTTTTCAACATACTTTGATTGATGCATAACAATTCCCCCCCTCAACGGATACAAACTGGATGCCAAGATAGTAGCTCAAAAGACCAAGATAAGTGACATCAAAAGTATGATGCAAATCATCCATAAGAATATCAAGTTTTGCATCACATGACCCAGTCAAGAGTATGTCATCTACATAAAGAACAAGCACTATAAGATCAGCCCTATTTTTGCATACATAGAGTGTGCTTTCAATCGGACTACATGTGAAACCAAGAGCAATCAAGTGCTTATGGATTTTTTCATACAATGCACATGGAGCTTGCTTGAGACCATACAAGGCTTTATGCAAGCGACAAACCATATGCTCTTTCCCTTTCATAGCGAATCCAGGAGGTTGCTTCACATAAACCTCTTCTTGCAAATCACCATTCAAGAAGGCTGTTTTTATGTCCAACTGATGCACTTTCCAACCTCGATGGGCAGCCAATGCAACCACGGTACGAATGGTAGACATGTGAGAAGTAGGTGCAAATGTTTCCTCATAATCAATGCCATGTTGTTGCACATATCCTTTGGCAACCAATCTAGCTTTGTAGCGATCAATGCTACCATCAGATTTTCTCTTAATCTTATAAACCCACTTTGTACCAATGGCATTCTTTCCTTTTGGCAATTCACATAACTCCCAAGTACCATTCCTATGTATGGAATCCATTTCTGATTGCATAGCACTCATCCATTGTGGATCATCACATGCATCTTCAAAAGAAAGTGGCTCTTCATTACATGTTGTAGCAATAAGAGAATAATCCACAAAATTACTTGATGCATGGTGAGAGCTTGATCTTGTTCTACCAAGTAAAGGTGCACTCAATTTGTTGTCCTGCAAACTTTGTTTCAGCCACTTTGGCATAGATTGTGCACTCTTGATAGACATGTGTTCATTATGTAAAACATCTTCAACATGTACATCATGCATGGGCTAACTCTCATCTTCAACATTTGTTACACTTATGTGTTCCTCGAGTAGCTTTGATGTGAACCTTTTCCCTATACATGGGCACTTTTTACTCTAGTGATGATGGCTTCATCATCAAACACTGGTCTTGGTGCTTCAGCTAATGTTAATGCTGCACCTATTCGAATTCGCCCACCTACATTCACTGAAGGGAAGCTGGATGAAACCAACTATACACTCTTGAAGTTCAAAAATTTCTACAATTTTGGACTCCTATGAATTACTTGACATTGTCATGGGACCGATGGGATTGGATCCATAGCCTATACTAGTTGAAGATCTAGCAAATTCAAGATTGATGATTCAGCCAGATCCAGATATTCTACGAGCTTGGAAGAGGCAAAATGCTGATGCATTATGTGCGATTGTCACTAGTGTAAGCTGTGATTCTGTGCTTACTTTAGTTCAACATACTACTAAAGCACATGAGGCTTGGGGCATATTGGCTCACCAATATGAGACCAAGAACCACACTAGGATATAGAATTTAGAAAATTAGTTGGTAAATGAAAAGCATTCTAATTCTGAAAAGGCTGAATATTTTATCAAATGGATAAAACATCTTCAAGATCAATTGGCTGCAATTGGTGTTGTTATAACACCAGAAGAGCTGGCTCGAAGATGTGTACGTGTTCTTCCAGCAAAGTATGATGGATTAGTAAAAGCCCTTAACACTCAGGTAAGACCAACTACCCTTACATTTGAAGAGTTTTGTGTGATGCATTTAGAAGAAGAGATGTGGCTGAAGAATCGGCAAAGTACAAGTGATGCAGCATTCTCAGCAAATGCAAAAGGTAAAGGCTCTTTTGATGGATCAAAGAAGAAGCCAAAGAAGAAAAAGTTCACAGGAAGTTGCTTCTATTGTGAAAAGAAAGGCCATGCCATCAAGGATTGCAGAAAGAAGCAAGCTGATGAACGGAATGAGACTGTAAAATCACCATGGAAGAACAAAGAGTCTGCAAACAACACAGAGCTAGAACTTTGGGTAGCTATTGAAGAGGTATGCTCATCTGCTCAAGCTCGTGTTGATGAACCACGGATTTTAGATAGTGGAGCTTCTCGCCATATGACCAGTAAAAAGGATTGGTATAGTTCCCTAGTGCCTCTGTGGGAATCCATCAATGTAGTGGTGGGAAATGACTCCCAAGTGTCTAGCCGAAGGAACTGGAACCATCTCTTTTATCACTTCTCTAGGTGTTGAGAAAAAGTTTTCCGATGTTCTCTATGTACTAGAACTTTGGGTAGCTATTGAAGAGGTATGCTCATCTGCTCAAGCTCGTGTTGATGAACCACGGATTTTAGATAGTGGAGCTTCTCGCCATATGACCAGTAAAAAGGATTGGTATAGTTCCCTAGTGCCTCTGTGGGAATCCATCAATGTAGTGGTGGGAAATGACTCCCAAGTGTCTAGCCAAAGGAACTGGAACCATCTCTTTTATCACTTCTCTAGGTGTTGAGAAAAAGTTTTCCGATGTTCTCTATGTACCTACACTTAAAAGAAATTTGTTGTCAGTTTCTGCAATAACAGATCGTGGACTCGAAGTTCACTTCAATAAGAGTGGTACAGAAATCATGGATTCATCAGGTAATGTTGTAGGTAAAGGCATACAATGGGATAACTTGTATGAGTTAAGTGCTTTAACTGCTACAGAAGATAAAGATGTAAGCAGGTTATGGCACCAACGATTTGGGCATCTCGGATTTGTAGTTTTGAAGGAGATGCAAAGAACAGGGATGGTTGCTCATTTGCCTGCATTTTCAAAGTTGCAGGAACCTTGTGAAGCTTGTATGATGGGCAAGCAACAACAAACGGCATTTCCAAGAGAGACCATTAATCGATCTCAAGCTCCTCTAAACTTGGTACATGCTGATCTCTGTGGTAAAATGTCTACACCTGCTTTAGGAGGATCTTTCTACTTTTTTTTGTTAATCGACTATTATAGTAGAAAGATGTGGGTTTATTTCATTCGAGAGAAGGCTGATGCTTTTGAAAATTTTAAAATGTGGCATAAGTATGTGGAAAATGAATCAGGAAGGAAACTGAAGAAATTCAAAACAGATAGAGGAGGTGAATTCTTGTCAACAAAATTCAATAATTACTGTAAGGAGCATGGTGTGAAAAGGCAACTTACCACAGCTCATACACCTCAACAAAATGGCATTGTTGAGCGCAGGAACAGGATAGTAGTTGAAATGGCTCATTGTTATGTTAAAGGCTCAAGACATGCCTGATTCATTCTGGGCATAAGCAATCAATATAGCAGTCTACATCCTCAATCGAAGCTACACAAAAGCACTGAAGGGGATGACTCCTCAAGAAGCATATTCTGGTAAAAAGCCTTCAGTTTTGCATTTGAGAATTTTCGGTTTTCTGTTATGCATATATTCTTGATTCAACAAGATCAAAGTTGGATTCAAAAAGCAAAAAGTGTGTCTTCCTAGGATATAGTGAAGAGTCTAAAGCATACAGGTTGTGGGATCCTGAGGCAAGGAAGATTTTTGTCATTCGAGATGTGGTGTTTGATGAATGACCACACTAAGTAGAAGATAAACGTAAATCTACTATCTCATCAAACGGAGAAATATCTCACCTTGTGCCTATCAAAAGACAAGTTAAAGTTGAGGAGGATGAAACATCTGGTGAAGAAATTTCCTCAATAAAAATCCAACCAGTTGTAGCTGCACAGCGTAAGCCACTACCGAAGTGGGCACAACAGCTCTTTGATGATCACAATCCACATGTAGATGTACCAGAATAATCCTCGGATGGATTACAAAGATCAAAGAGAATAGAGGAGCAAAGAAGAGCCTCAGAACACATTGTTAACATGGCTCTAATGGCAGATATCATGGGCTCGATGAAGGAACCTAGCACCATTGAAGAAGCCCTTGATGATTCGGGGTGGAGAGCGGCAATGCAGTCTGAGTATGATAGTATACTAAAAAATGATACATGGGATCTAGTCGATTTTCTGCCAAAAAAGAAGGTAATAGGTACTAAATGGATTTGGAAAGCTAAGTATAAAGCAAATGGAACATTAGAAAAGTATAAGGCAAGATTAGTTGCATAGGGTTTTTCACAGATCAAAGGATTTGATGTTCAAGAAACTTTTGCACCAACAACACGCATGACAACTATTCAGATGGTACTTGCAGTTGCTGCACAAAAGGCCTAGCCTATTTTCTAGATGGATGTCAAATCTGCATTTTTGAATGGTCACCTCAAGGAGGAAGTATATGTATCTCAACCACCAGGTTTTGAGGCGCCCAATTCAGAAAATAAAGTTTGGAGGTTGAAGAAAGCTTTGTATGGACTTAAGCAAGCTCCACGGGCTTGGTACCAACGGATAGATAATTTTTTCAAAAATATGGGTTTTGAAAGAAGTACTTCTAATGCTAACTTGTATGTAATGAAAAGGGATAGCAAGCTAGTTGTTGTCATTGTATATGTAGATGATTTGATCATTACAGGAGATCATCAGGAACTCATCAATCAAACTCGGATCAGCTTGGGAACTGAGTTTGAAATGGCAGACTTAGGTCTACTCCATTACTGTCTGGGAATTGAAGTATGGCAAAGGAAGGATGGCATTTTCATCTCACAACAAAAATATGCCAAAGAAATTCTCAAGGCATTTGGAATGATGGATTGCAAGCCAAATAGCACACCTATGGAGGTAAATCATAAGCTATCTATGGATGATAACATGCCTGATGTAGATGCTAAGAAGTATAGGAAGCTCATTGGAAGTCTTATTTTTATGTGCAACACTAGACCAGACATTTGCTATGTTGTTGGAGTATTAAGCAGGTTTTCCAACAAACCTAAGGAGAGTCACTGGAATGCTGGAATGCAAGTTCTAAGGTACATTGTAGGAACCTTGGATTTTGGTATTTTTTATACCACAGGTGTGTGAAGAGAGATGGTGGATGCAATCCAAAGATGAGTTGGTGCTGCTACAACCACCTTCACACCAGCCAACTGAGACTTCAGAGTTGATTAGTAGACCCTTTGAGCTTCCTAAATCCACCAAAATATTAGCCAAGTACTTTGGAACATGTATCCGAAAAGTTTAAGTCAAGACAGACTAGTTGCAAAATGACTAGCTCCCAAAACTTGCTATTTTTGGACATACACCTGCTGGAAAAAATGAACAGTGCTCTCAACCTGGTAGGAACTAGATAAATTCCTTTTGGTCATAGCAAATAGACTTAGCAATCTTCCCAATCCAAGTTAAAACACTTCAAATGATGGATTGAGCACTGAGAAGAAGATTCATCAATTTTTGGAACATGCCCACCATTCTCGGGGCTCTGCAGAGATAGACCAGTGAGCAGTAGAATGCAGATATCTCCAACATTGTAAATCCAATGACCATGAAGATTGATACCCAAAAACTAGACAGTAAGAGCTATCCACCGCACATTAAAACACTAAAAAATTATGAGTAGAACTCGAGATATGACCTTCTGAAGTTACTGCTCTGAGTGAGTATAGCAGAGAACAAAACAGAGAAGTACTTGATGATAAATATATAGATTCACATATGATTACAACCACATTGGCAATGAATGTTTGCACAATGGGAGTAGAATGATAGAGCTATGGAGTAAGCTCTTCAATCTCTACAAAATGACATGAAATGGTCACGTACAAGGCTTGCTAATCACCTCTTCCTTCTTGCTCTTTTTATAGCTATTCTTGGAGGGAGTTTTGAATTCAAATTCAAATGGCTCCACCTAAAAGTGCCCGAAAGTTACGAGATATTCCCTCAGCTCAAAAATTCGTGGTTTTAGGTAGTTATAACCACGACTTTGGTTTTACATCATGCATGAGGTAAGCCATCCTTTTCCTTTTTTCTTTTTTCAAATACAAGAGATAAAAAATGAACTCTTTTACAAGAGGTGTTCACATGACTACACATGTGACTTACAAATGAGGATAATATCAAGCATATCAAGCATGTAGGCTTGGGTAAAATGCACCAACAAGGTGATACACTCCAAGGATACTGTGATTCAGACTAGGCTGGAGATTGTGATTCTACAAAATCAGTTTTTGGATATTGTTTCTCACTTGGTTCAGGAATATTTTCTTGGGTAAGTAGAAAGCAACCAACTCTCGCACTCTCCTCCACTGAAGCAGAGTACAAAGCAGCTTGTTTTGCTGCTTGTGAGGCAGTCCGGTTAAGGAGAATTCTTGCAGATCCAGGTTTTTCATCAAATATGGCGACTGTACTCAAGTGTGATAATCAAAGTTGTATGGCTATTGCAAAGAACCCAGTATTTCATGCTCACACCAAGCACATAGAAGTACATTACCATTACATTCGTGAGCTAATTGAAGATGAAATTGTGGAGCTAGAATATTGCCCAACAGAGGCAAATTGTGATGACATATTCACTAAAGCACTTGGAAGAGAGCAGCTTGCTCATGGTTTTATGCGCATGCTAGATGCATGATTATGTGACAGGTGGTTCACATGGTTTTCTTCTCCAGTGAGACATATGTGATGTGAGTTATGCATATGGATATGCCGGTGTGATCCTATTCAGGATAGAGTATTGTTTCTAGTCTCTTGTTACATTGCTAGTCTATTGGATTACCAGCATGCTATCTTCTCGATTTGATGGCACTGACTTTCCGAGATGGAAAGCTCAGATGTGGCATACATTGGTTCGTGCAGGGTTACATATGTATGTGCATAGAGATGCACAGAGGCCTCGTGACATGCCCGACCACGTATGGATGGATATGGATGCATTGGCCAGCTCCACTATCCGATTACAGCTTGTGGATTCTATATATGAGTCTGTTATGTATGAGGAGACGAGTAGTGCATTATGGCAGAGACTACATGATATGTATGCGAGTCCATTGACTCATGTGAGACATAGATCACATCGACGACTTCGATGTTCGCATTGTGATCGTGAGGGCCATATTCGACGACGTTGCTTCAGGCGGATGCGACGACGACGTCAGAGATATACACATGATGTAGATCAGGTAGTGGTTTCAGGAGAGTCTATGGCAGTTGATTATGCCAGTGATGGTGATATCACTTTCTCCTATGGTTCATCTCAGGATTCCTCTTATTCTTTGGATAGCACACATATGGCTTGGTTACTTGATGCATTAGCCAGTTTTCATATTACTCCACATCGTGAGTGGTTTTGTCGATTCTCAGGTGAGAGTCGTGGATGTGTGCACATGCTTGATGGTACGATATATGACATTGAGGGTGCAGGAGATGTATGCCTTATGCTACCTAGTGGAGCATCACTTATGCTCAGACATGTACGTTATGTGCCTTCATTCCCTATGAGCTTCATTTCAGTTAGCCAGTTACAGCAGAGCAGATGTTATGCATTCCTTGGTGAGCATCATTTTCAGTTGCGATTGGGACAGCTTATGCTTGTCAGAGGTGTCAGGGTTGGGCACAGGTATCCACTACAGGTACTTCATGTGAGAGACAGTCTCGTCTCAGTGGGAGTTCAGCTTTATGTGCGATGTGAGACTCTTCATGTCTCATTCTGTCTACCTATAGATAGGTCTATGGACATTCTTGATGCACATGTATGGCATGATTCTGATGCTCAGATGGACGCACATGTAGAACATGTTTTGGATGATCATGTTGCTTATGTAGAGCATAGTTTGATTGATCATGTGGATGCTCATTTGGAGCATACTTTGGATGATCAGTTGGATGCTTTAGAGCATGATGTGGATGCTCATGTAGAGCATTGTGATGATACTCAGTTAGAGTTTGATCATCAGTTTGATCTTGGTGTTGATGGTGTGCAGACAGCTCATGTGGAGCATGATCATACACTTGGTGTGGTAGAGAAGGATTGCTCTCATGGTACACAGCGTATACAAGAGCATATTAGCTCTCAGGATGCACACCTAGACACATCCTTGGTTGATAGGATGACTGATTTAGATGCTGAGGAGTCAGCTATTATGCAGTCATTCTTGGATTCGCTCATGCGAGATGTTGACAGAGATATGTCAGGACATGTTGGTCTTGATGATGGTGCTTTGGATGCCTTGGATACAGGCATGGCTGACATACTTAGGTTAGCGAGGATAGCACATGTTTCGTCAGTATTCAATAGTCTGATGTACGAGTTGTTATGCTCGAGACCAGACATTGCAATTGCTATTGGAGCATTTGCACTTGGAGTTGTCAGTCGTTCGATGATTGACATAGGCATAGAGTGAGTGGGAGCTTTGCAGGAACTTCATCAGTTCTTGCATCAGTTAGATATGAGCTCGACTCTTATCGATATGAGTCTAGAGCAGTTTGAGGTGCATGGATGCACCTTGTTCGAGGCGGTTGGTGTAGGCTGATCTAGTATGGATAGAGATCCGGACTCTTCCTGTACATTATTGTATAGTCCTACATCATTCTTTGTATATGTTACCAATTATGGTCACATTGACCCTTAAGTGGGAGATTGTTGGGGATGTAAGGGTCATGTGACCTTACCCCCATATTCATATATATACATCATATATAGAGCATTGCCTCAAGAGAGATCATTATGTGGGTTTCGAGGCTCCCACGCATATCCGCGCGTCTTTCCTCTCTTCTCTCTCCCTCCATCTCCTCCTTCCTCCTCTTGTTCTGCACACCAAAGCCCTTCACTTTATTTGTGCCACAGATCAAGAAGAATATGTTATCAGTTTTAGCATTAGCCACGATTGGCTTGGTTGTGAAGTTTATTGATGACAGATATACATTTCATGATCTGCCAAATGGCAATGTGATTATTGCTTCTACCATTTTATGTCGTGGGCTATGTAAGCTTATAGAGTATGAAAAATCTATTAATGATTTGGCACATGTAGTACATGATTCTCAGGATATGTCAGATGCAAAGCTTTGGCATGCATGCTTTGGTCATCTAAATTTCGCGAGTTTGCAATGCCTGCAAAAAATTGAAATGGTGTCCACTCTGCCCAACCTTGAGGCACCTGGTAAACATGTATGTGAACGCTGTATTTTGGGAAAAATTCAGCATTCCTCATTCCCAAAAGATGGTTCAGTTTGAGCTACTCCGAAATTGCAACTTGTTCATAGTGATGTTTGTGGTCCTATGCAGACACCCTCTTTTGGGAACTATCTTTACTTCGTGACTTTAATCGATGATTTTTCCAAGCATGCATGGGTATATCCATTGAAAGCAAAGTCCGAAGTGCTTATGTGCTTCAAACAGCTTTTGTTTTTGGCTAAAAATTTGATAGCATGTAAAATGGGCACCCTCCGTTCTAATCCAAGGGGGGAATATACGTCTTCTGACTTTAATGCATTTCTCATTGAACGTGGGATAAAACATCAGTGTACACTGTCGTATACACCTCAACAAAATGGAATTACTGAACGGAAGAATAGATCACTCATGGAGATGGCAAGGTGTATGGTTAAGAGTTAGGCTTTACTACGTAGTTTCTGGCTTGAGGTTGTCATATCTATAGCATATATACTTAACAGGTGTCCCACTAAAGCATTGCAGTATATCACTCCATATGAGGCTTGGCATGGTCGTAAGCCATATGTTGCTCACCTGCATGTTTTTGGTTTTCTCGCTATGCATTAGTGCATGAACAACAATGCAGAAAATTGGATGATAAAGTAGTGAAATGTATTTTTGTTGGGTACAGTTCAGAAAGCAAAGACTATCGTCTGTGTCATTCATAGACTAAATGCATTTTGGTTAGCAATGATGTTGTTTTCATGGAAGATGCTATTCAGCTATTACTTTCATGTACAAAGGAGACATCTATTAGCTCCAAAGACATGTATGATACTTTGCTACCTCGTTTTATAGGTGGGCAGTCTAGTGTTGGTCATAATGAGGAAACTTCTCAACCTTTACAGGTTTCATGTGATGATGCAGATCATTTCATTTCTTATGTAGATTTGCATGATGCACTTGTTGATGAGAAATTTGATATTGAGGAGGCAAAAACTATGCCAAAATCGATGGTGTAGACTTTGTGTGATAAAAAATTAGATGCACCTCTGTCATATCATACTTGTTCAAGCTCTCATAGTGCCTCTTTTGCATCAGATTTCTATGTTATGTCTACCTCTGATCTCTATGATGAGAATGAGCTTGTTTCGTTTGATGAAGCACAAAATTCTAAAAAATTGGATGGTTGCTATGCAATCAGAATATGATGCTATCATTAAAAATGATACCTAGTCTTTATGTGACTTGCCTCCTCGCAAGAAGACCATTCGCACCAGTTGGGTATACAAGCTAAAGCGTAAGCCTAATGGAACAGTTGACAAATATAATGCTAGGTGTGTTGCAAAGGGTTATGCTCACAAAAGAGGCATTGATTTCGATGAGACCTTTGCCCCTACTTGCCAAATGACTACTGTTCGTAGCATTTGTGCACTTGCAGTTCATCATCGTTGGAATGTACATCAGTTGGACATCGAAATTGCATTTCTGAATGGGTATTTGCATGAAGAAGTGTATGTTTTTCAGCCCCATGGCTTTGTGCAGAAAGGGCATGAAAACCAGGTGTGCTAGTTAAAGAAGGCATTATATGGTTTAAAACAAGCACCACATGCTTGGTATGAAAAGATACATGCCTATCTGATTGCACATGGTTTTGAGAACAATCCAATTGAAAGCACCTTATATGTTAAGGGTGCTAATGATGTGCTTCTGATCATTTTTGTGTATGTTAATGACATGTTGTTGCTCACTGGTCCTCATGAGAAGCATATTGCTGATTTTAAGGCTGATCTGCATGCCTCATCTGAGATGTTTGATTTGGGGCATTTGCATCATTATTTGGGCACCCATGTTATGCAAGTTGATGGTGGAATAGCTTTGTGTCAAACAAAATATATTGACACATTATTGAAGGCTGCAAACCTATTGCCATTCCTATGGGTTTACGATTGAGTCTTCATGATGCTGGAGATGCATTTGATATTGTTCTCTTTCAACATGCTATTGGATGCTTGATTTTTTTATGCATTACTCATCCAGATATTCAATTTTCTATCTCACAGATGGGGAGGTTTATGCATTGCCCAAGTGTCAAGCATTGGTAGGCTATTAAGTGCATCTTTTGCTACTTGAGTGGTACCAGGCTACTTGGATTGTTTTATCCCAAAGGGGGATCACTATCACCATATTTACATGCTTTTTCTGACTTTGACTAGGCTAGTTGCTATAACACTCATGTGTCCACCAGTGGTTTTTGGTTCATGCTTGGTAGAACATGCATATCTTGGTTGAGTAAGAAGCAGCCTACTATGGCCACTTCTAGTTGTGAGGTTGAGTATATGGCTGCTTTCATAGCGAATGTTGAGTGTGTGTGGCTCAAATGCCTTATGGATGATTTGGGTGTTGGTCAGTCTTCTGCCACCACAATCTTCACTAATAGTCATAGCGCATTGGCAGTTGCGAGGAACCCTATGTTCCATGCTCGCACTAAGCACATCGAGGTGCATTATCATTACGTCATGGAGAGGTTCTCTCCTAGAGAGATCAGCTTGGCATATGTGCCCTCGGAGAGAACATTGTAGACCTTTTCACGAAGGATCTGCATAGGAAGAAGTTTGAATCTTTTCACAAAGCTTTGGGCTTACTTCCTTTTGTGGATTGATTCTACATAGCTTGGTACTTCCTTATACATGAGTGTCAGCTCCTTGTTCACCGCATCACTCCCAGGGGGTATTTGGTGATATATTTAGGTAGTGATGTGTGTGAACACACTAGGACTATCGACGCACTTTCTTCCCTCTTTAGGAGGTTTTTTCCCCCCGGCTATATAAACGCCTATTGCCCTAATGGGTTATTTATCTTTGTACATTATAGTGGTAATACATTCAATATTGTGTGTTGTGCTCCAAGCTTCTTATTCTTCCTTGTGTTGTTCGCATACTTCTGCAAACCTCAAACTCCAACATAAATTAGGGTGTTTGTAATCCAAAAAAAAATCCACATTCTATTCTTCATACTAGTAGTTTGTTTTGACTTCTCTATTGTCTCAATACAATCTTCTAGTTGATTATCTAATTAGACAAATATCTACTTTTCATAGATTGAGCTCGATTCATTTTAAATCCTCGAGATCTAATGTAAACTTATTAGATATCCCTTCAATATAGAATTTTACTCGAACACCTTTAGTGATTATCTTTCATCAAATGTAGAAGGAATCGATAATAATTAAAATATTTTCTTATTTATACAAGTGATATTGTTATGCTTTCATGCTCGAATATTTGATATTCTTTATTTCTTCAAATCTATGTCTTGGTACAAAGAAGATGCATCCCACAACCTTTTACAATACCTTTTGATTTTATCATCCCAATTTTGTATTTTTTATCATTTTTATGACATATCCGTGAAAAACCTTCAAGGGTTCTCAAGACTATCGACTCTTCAATAACTTCCTTTTTCACATTCTTATTCTTGTTAATTATCTTGTGACACTCACCAAGATTTTCATGTAAAAAGTTCTCTCTACAAACCTTCTTTGCATTACAATTGTTTCTCCTCATTTTCTTAACGTTTTTGTTGATTATATGACTTTTTCTTAGATGCTTCTCATTATTTTTGTTGTGAAATCTTTATCTTTCTCAAATTGTGAATCCTTAATGTATTTTTAGCATGGATTTCAAGTCATCTACCATGCGACCAACCACACATATTATTGGTTTGTGATAATACATTATCCATTACTTGCATTCTCTTTTATTTTTAATTCGGAAATGCATTTATCATGACTTGATTTTTGTATTTATCCACTAAACCTTTTATTGTTCAATAGTTTGGGTCTTTCCTTATGTCTAACATCATGAGTTTTCTTTTGCATTTTCTTTCTTGCTTTTGTGAATACCTCTCAAAAGTAGTGATATTAATGGCACATTGAGTTATGATCGTTATCCACTCATAGATGGATTCATTACAAGATTCATAAGTTTTGAAGCAACATTATTTCATGAATCTCACGCACAATCCTTGGGCAGAATGAGTGCTTTCATGTTCATAAAAATAATTGTGGCTGCTATTAATGTAATTGCTTCCTTCAAGAAAATTACAAATAAGATAAATTATTTTGCATCAATCATTCATTCCTCTAAGCGCATGTCCTTTTTTTCTTGATATTGACTCTTACATATATTCAAAAAATGGTCTAATTAGAACCCAAAAGGAGCTACCTCTTACAAGTCTTCATTAAAGGATTGCAAACCATTGCTTTTTAGATAGATCATTGGCATAATACAAGTTCATGTATTTGCATATTGCCTTCTTTTTTCTGAATTACATTGACACTACTTATTGTCGAAATTCTTTGATGCATCATATTTACTCCCTCTTTGCACAATGGTTTCATCTCAACTATCAAGGTTGTTAATATATCTTTTCTTGAATGTAATACGTTTTGGATCTTCAATGTTGCCCTTGAAACGCCTTATTCATTTGAATCTTTGAAATTGATGTCAACATTTAACTTCCAAATTGTGATATAAATCTCTCCCTTCAACAACATTTCCCATTGCTACAAGCTTTAAATCTATCATCACAATACTTCTCCATTTTTTACAAGAATAAAAGGCATGACCTAAAAGAAACAATGAACTTTATCATTCATAGTCCCATGGAAATATAGCATCTAACTCATTTACATCTCTTCTATATTCTCGATATCTAGAATCAAAATACAAACATATCTCTCAATGAGCTTGTTAGATATCCATTAATGATGAGGCATCACCCCATCAAAAGGAAATTAGGGAGGAATTTACCTATTCAAAATATAAGGTAGACTGATTGTCAACAAAATGAATATACATCATATTGTTGTTTTAACTACATGTGAAATTCACTTTAGTATTCATGCTTAACAATTGGTTCTACACAATGTTATTGAGTAATAAACATCAATCCAATCTTTTAAATTGAGTCTAAATCCCTTGATTCATTCAAAAATTAGTACTTGCTTCAAGTCCAAAAACCATTTTCTTAGGCGATCATTTCTCATAGAAATCTTTCTTCATGCGCTTCAAAACAAGAAAAAACCTATATGGTTCATTGTCTTTTTCATAAATAACTAGATCAACAATCAATAGTCTATATTTTTGTATTGACTACTAGCTCAACAAATGGCATGCTCACATGTTGAGATTTCACTAATGTCCTCTAACCCATATCAATAAGTCCAAGGCATTTTGTTCACTACCATTGCAATAAAAATATGTCATGCATGTGCTAGTACTTAATTCCCTTCAATGTCTACCTTAAGTTTGGCATTTGAAGACATGGCAAAAAACTAATTTTAATTTATCCATAGTGTGGTATTTTATCTATATCATTGTTGGGCAAAAAATATCCCTTCCCACTACATGAAATAACACAAAATGTAAAAACCAAGTCCCCTGTTTTCATTCAAGAATAACATTGTTTGGAGAGAGGATGTAAAATTGAATTATTGCAAGGAGACATCAAAAGCTCTACAAAGGACTTTTGGTAACATTGTGTGTTTGATTTTTCTAAAATAGGTGAAGCATTCTCGGGTTATTTCTCTACTACATGCAAGATTCCTTGTCGACCATGATAAAAAACTTGAAAATTCTACCAACCAATACTCCTTGCCCTTAGTAATACTCCTTAAAATGGAACAACTCCAACGCAACAACATACATAGTAGTACCTCGATTCATACTCACTTAAAGCATATCCAATATCATATTATTGATTATTTATTTAATGAAATATTCCTCTTTCCAATATTAGGATCTTATAATCTAAGTAACATCTCAACTAGTCACATTTTTAACTTGTTATCACTTACAAATCATGGAGGATCGATTTCTTCAGGTCTAGCATCCATGGACAAGACATTAGATTTATGGTTTTGCACATAAATAACATTGCTAGGCCTACCATGTATTTTCCCTCTCAGTAGGGTCGACTAATCATCACCCTCAAAAGTCCTATTATAACTCAATTTTCTATAGAAATTAGGATTTTAGTACTTAAAGATTTAATCTACAGATTTGTACTCCAATATCATCGAATATAGTTGTAATATAAAGTATTATGCTCACCTAAAGCATATCGAACATCATCTTCTTGCTTATTTATTTAATAAAATCTACCTCTTTCTAATAATAGGACCTTATAATCAAAATAACATCTCAAAAGTCACATTTTTAACTTGATATCACTTACAGATCATGGAGGATCAGTTTTGTGAGGTCTAACATCCATGGATAGGACATTAGGTTTATGGTTTTAAGCATAAATCATATTGCTAGGCCTGACATGTGTTTTTCCTTTGTAAGGGTCGATTAATTATCACCCTCACAGTCCTACCATAACTCAATTTTCTATAGAAACTAGGGTTTTAGTAGTTGAAGATTTACTTTACATAGGTGTACTCCAAGAGCTCATCCACCATAAAGTTGTTCGCTCAAAAATTCAAGCCTAGAGGGCTTTTCAGTGTAATTTCTCTCTTAACAACCCAAAACATTAAGAATGTTCCATGATTTAAGACGAGTTACATAATTGATTCAATGTAGTGGTAAACAATCTTGGACCTTAGATTGAGTGTAGAGTTCGAGACCCACAAATCAACCTGATGCTTGTCCTTGAAAATTGAGGAATAAAGGGGATCCCCAATGCATGTGAGCTACTCTTTCTAAAATTCAAGCCTTACGAAAGAGTACGTCAATGACCCTACTTTCAAAAAAATTAAATATAATTGAAACTTGCCCAAAGGTCATTCTGTTATTCCCACAATCAAGATCTGAAGAAACAACTTTGGCCAATCATGCTACAATGATCATGGACTACCATGATCATGATCATGGAGAATCTCAATAATGTGATTAGCATGACCATGAAACCGTGTGCTCTAGAACCATGTCAAAACAAGGTTCTATTGTCAGACATTGATCTACAGAGACCACTCCATGTGTGTGGGACAAGGACCAGCCATAGCCAAGGTCCCAAGCTCGGGGGATATCCTAAGGTATTCAATGGTAATAGGGATGAGTGTTATATAATTGCAACATAGCAGCACTATATCATTCCATATCATTACCATTTTATATGCAAGAGGATATATTGAATGAGAGGAGAGTGGCACACTCACAAGTGTTCGATTTTCTAGCTTGAGAGATTTTTTGGCCTTCTACTTCTCACAATTGGCAATCAGAGCATGATTTGGAAGATCATCTCGGAAGTTTTAAGAGTCATATTTGGAGAAATTTTGTGTGAATGTTTGGCACCATCTTGAAACACGTTTTGTTTCATGTTTTTTATCATCATCCTCAAGCATGCTACTAATGAGCTGAGCCGAGAGCTTGACTGAGAGAAAGTCTGAAGTAAAAGAAAGTTTTCTTAAGTCCCAAGGGGTGAACTCATGATCTCTAGCCCATGATAATTGCACACAAGATGTCCAACAACACTGCCCATGTGGCCATAGCTGCCCACCAAGACGCCTGGAGAGAGAGCTCGTTCTCAACTCTCTTTTGAGTTGAAGAGCATATTAATTGAAGACTCCATTTATAGGCAACTTTGGTGCTCACAACAGTGCTTATGGGATAAAAACAAAGTCTTGCATGCATTCATTCACTAAAGGAACTCCCATAGGTGAACTCTAACTATCCTCTTTATTACCTTATTTTCAATGCAAGACATCATTAATAAAAGAGTGAGCTAACAGCCCTTGAGCAAACTTGTAAATTCTTGATCACAAAATCATCAAAATGTCATCTAATCTTTTCTATGCATATTGGACAGCTCTCTTTTTCCACTTATTTCATTTTTTATAGCCCAACAAAAAGAGGCTCTACTCTCTTCCATTACATATTGCATGAATCTTCCATCTAATCCCACGTGTAATTTTCAAAGAAAAGAATTCAAAATCATCAATGAAAAAAATAATATTCTGATACATGAGTAAGGCAAAGTTCACCTCTTTGAAAATTGGCCTTCAAAGCTACAGCTCAATGAGTTGAGGATCGTGTTTGTTCTCACATCATACTATCCATGAAGCTAGAGGAAATGATTACAATCAAAATTTCTATTACAAGGTCTTCTAAATATGTCTGATCTATGAAGCTCAATTTGTCCTAGCCTTCATTGAATTCCTTCGGATCATATAGCGCTCTTGTGAGCCTACCAATTTGCCTAATTTATCAAAATCGGCATTTCTAGTGCCCACTTGAGGGAACCTGTGATCTTATATCTTGATGACTCACTTTCTTCATCCAATTCACTGGGATTTTGCATTGAAATGTAATGATGATTTGACCTTCAAAATGATGAAATGTGATCTTTTTCCCTACGTATTGCTTATTTCACCGCATATGCGACCTACAAGTAGCTATTAGAAGTCCCTACAAGAAATAAATCACTAAATATTCAGAAAGTCTGTTTTTTCCATCATACCCATGCAATCTCACATCACTTCCCAAGTGGATGCTTATTTAAGTGGGCATTTAGCCTTGCAAGCATCCTTTTCAAGGTAGTGCATGAAAGGAAACAGAAACTCAAACTAAACAACAGAGACACTAATTGTTGATCCTTGCAAGTCTCTACAAACCCTTTTTTAGTACCTCTAGTTGGTATTTTAATATATTTACCGTTTTTGCTGAAGTTGAACCAAAGACAACATTTCTTCCTCAAACATAGAAGTCTTTTAGGAAATCCTCTTCACTTTGAAATCATATATAGAAGAGGCAAAGAGAATATAGTAGTTGATGCATTTCATGGATAGTGTATCAAATGAGCTTTACACTTCTAGAAAGCTCATTGTTTCAAGAAATAAAGGAAGCACAGGTGGAAGATCCACATTTGTGACAGATCATTAGAGCAATTGGTGATGACATTATCATAGGGGACGAGATAGTTCTAGCTATTTCTTCCCCTAGTAAAGCAAACAAATCAAGTCTGTATTCCAATTTTTGAAAGGAGAATGGAATAGTTAAACAGAAAGAAAAGGTTTACTTACCAAATTCTTAGGATTTGAGAAGATAACAACTAATGTTCCTTGCACAGGACATCCTAGTGTTGACAAGACAATTGAGCTTGTTAGAAGAACATTTTGGTGGTCTTGATTACCTAGAGATGTGCACACATATGTTCAACAATGCTTTATGTGTCAGATCAACAAAGCATAGAGGGTAAAGATACCAAGTCTCTTACATCCTTTAGAGATTCCATGGCATAACTGGGATATTGTGTTGTTGGGGACCTAAAGGAAGCGGGATAGTATCCCTTGAGCAAGATGGCTTTCGTATCCACGTAGGAGACGATAGAAGCTCCACAGGTAGTGGAGTTGTTTATCCAACATGTCTTCATATTGCATAGGTTACCGACATCCATAGTTTCAGATAGGGATGTCAGATTTACAAGACACTTTTTGAAGTTTGCATTTGACAAACTAAAAGTTTCATTGAAAATGAGTAGTGATGATCATCCGCATACAGATGGTCAAACCAAGAGGGTCAACCAAATTCTAAAGGACATGTTGAGGGCATATGTGTCTGAGAGGCAAACATATGGGATAGCTGTTTGCCATAGAGCTTCAGAGTTCTTAGCCAACCTCCAAGCCAATCTAGAAATAGCAAAAGCCAAGATGCAACCAGCAATTGATAAAGAGAAGAATATGCTCAGGAAGAGATCTCCTAGAGACTTTGAAGGAGATAGAGTTTTTCTTCAAGTGCCACTAGGTCTACTTCACTATCCACAAGTGTACTAAGCTTTCACCAAGCTTTAGTGGACTTGGGAAGATAGTTAAGAAGCTTGGTGATATTGCATACCGATTAGAGCTTCCTCCAAATGCAGAGCCCATCCAGTGTTTCATGTTAGCAAACTTAGAAAGTATATTTCCAAGGAGGATAATCTAATAGAGGGTATGTTTCTTACAGGAGAATGATAGCACAGATCATTCTCCATATAGGATTCTAGATCAAAGACAGAAGCAGTTGAGAAACCATGTCATCCAAGAGTATCTAGTAGCCTGTAGAGGATTACCCCTTACAAACTCTACTTGGGAATCAAAAGCTTTGGTTTCCAAAGTACTTTCCCTCGTTGATCATTGAGGACAATGATATTTAAGAGGAGGAGAGCGTTAGACATTGGCCTACAAAGACCACTCCATGTGTCTGTCAGACAAGGACCAACCATAGCCAAGGTCCCAAGCTCGAGGGATATCCTAAGGTATTCAAGGGTAATGGAGATAAGTATTACATGATGGCCACATGGCGGCATTAGACTATTCAA
Source organism: Ceratopteris richardii (assembly GCA_020310875.1). Classification (NCBI taxonomy): domain Eukaryota; kingdom Viridiplantae; phylum Streptophyta; class Polypodiopsida; order Polypodiales; family Pteridaceae; genus Ceratopteris; species Ceratopteris richardii. The sequence goes on from CM035411.1 coordinate 140,390,248, forward strand.
GATCATTACTATTTTGGATGCAAGAGCATATATTGGATGGGAGGAGAGTGACACACACATTGTTCGAAAGTTTTCAACTTTCTAGCTTGAGAGAGTTTTTAGCCTTCTAATTCTCAAATCTATGATTTTCAATGCAAGATATCATTAATCAAAGAGTGAGGTAACCATCTTGCCCATAAGCAAACTTGTAAATTCTTGATCACAAAATCATCAAAATGTCCTCTAATCTTTTCTATGCACATTGGACAACTCTCTTTTTCCACTTATTTCATATTCCGTAGCACAACAAAAAGACGCTAGACTCTCTTCCATTACAATTGGATTAATCTTCCCTCTAACCCCACATGTAATTTCCAAAGCAAAGAATTCAAAATCATCAATGAAAACAATAATAATCGGATACATGAGTAAGGCAAAATTCACCTGTTTGAAAATTGGCCTTCAAAGCTACAGCTCATTAAGTTAAGATGAGAATCGTGTTTGTCCTGGCGTCATACTATCCATGAAAGTTAGACATGATTACAATTGAAATTGCTATTACAAGCTCTTCTAAGATTGTCTGATCTATGAAGCTCGGTATGCCCTGGTCTTCAGCATTGAATTCCTTCGGATCATATAGCACTCTTGTGAGCCTACAATTTGCATTATTTATCAAAATTGGCATTTCTAGTGCCCCTTTGAGGGAACTCATGATCTTATGTCCATATGACTCACTTTCTACATTGAAATGTCATCATAATTTGAACTTCAAAATGATGCAATGTGATCCTGTTCCCTAAGTGATTGCTCATTTCGTGGAACATCGAACATTGAATGACTCCATTTAACACAACTAAAACTTTTCAAAGCGAAGAATTCCATGTCACCAATGAGAAGGATAATATCCAATACATGTTTATGCTAAAATGATTCTTATGACACTCTTTGAAAATTGCCCTTAGAGCTACAGCTCAATGAGTTGATGGTCCTGCCCATTCTCATGCGATACCATTCATTAAAGTTAGAGGAAATGATTACAATCAAATTTGTTATTACAATCGCTCCTAAAAATGTTTGTTCTATGAAGCTTAGTATGTCCGAGACTTCAACATTGAATTCCTTGAGAGCCTGCTGAATTGCCTAGTTTATCAAGATTCGCATTTCCAGTGCCCATTTCAGAGAACCTGTTATCCAATGTCAAGATGACTCACCTTTCTACATCTGTTTCACTTTTAAGGGATTGTGTGATGAAATGTCATGATGATTAATTTGACCTTCAAAATGATGCGATGTGATGTTGTGCCCTGTATCTTGCTTATTTCATCGCACCTGCAACCCTGCAAATAGCTATTAGATGTCGCTACAAGAAATAAATCACTAGACCTTCAGAAAGTCTGTTTTCCCCATCATAGCCATGCAATGTGACATCACTTCCCAAGTGGATGCTTATTTAAGTGGGCATGTAACCATGCAAGCATCTTTTTCAAGACACTGCACGAAAGGAAACACAAACTCAAACTAAACAATAGAGACACTAATTGTTCATCCTTGCACGTCTCTGCAAACCCTTTTTTAGTACCTCTGGTTGGCATTTTAATCTATATATTTACCAATTTTGCTGAAGTTGAACCAAAGACAACATTTCTTCTTCAAACATAGAAGTCTTTTAGGTCCAGGAGCTGCTTCATATTGTGATCTGCTAAAACATGTACTTGGATCAAAAATTAGCATGCATCTAAACATGACTCTAGAAATTTAATTTTTTTTTTTAACAAGTCTATATTCATACTCAGAACTTTCCATCCAACGACTCCCACTGTAGTGGTGCCCCTCCAAGCAACATCAAAGCAACCCATGTTACGTTCATACCATATGTTCTCATCCCACCTCCACCAGCATTCCTCGCAAAGAAGCCTTCCTACATTTCACGTTTTAGAACGAGTTCATGTCATCCCATCTAGACATCATTATTAGATTCCATAATGATAAAAGTCTTTGCAGCCCACAAACTTTCTGGGTATCCACCTCCAGTACAAAATGTGACAGTGTAACTTCTCTGGTAGCTGATTGGCTGCAACTAACATATCGTACAATAAATGCATTGAGCAATTCCCTGCTGTCTAAAAAACACTTGAAGTATTCAACACATCCTCCTGAGGAAGAAAATCTCCTGATAATACGCAATCTTAAGTGAAGTGACTGGTTGTCGGTGGCCCTTTGGAATGCTCTAAAGACATGAGGCTCTGTGGAACATATGGAAAGATAGAACTGCAGTTATCTACGGGAACTCTCCTAAAAGCTATTCCATTAGAAGATCGTCTTCTAGGCAAGACGAATCAAGATCCATGTGTTTCCCCATTCAGAAACTCCATAATATTTATGAAGCAAAATGACAAACAAAAAAGAAAATGGATCCACAATGAAGCGAACGATGGGTTCATAAAACTGCTTTGTTGTGTGCCCCCTGACCGTTTTAAGTTCCTTCTTTTACGTTTTAGAATGAGTTCATGTCATCCCATCTAGACATCATTATTAGATTCCATAATGATAAAAGTCTTTGCAGCCCACAAACTTTCTGGGTATCCACCTCCAGTACAAAATGTGACAGTGTAACTTCTCTGGTAGCTGATTGGCTGCAACTAACATATCGTACAATAAATGCATTGAGCAATTCCCTGCTGTCTAAAAACACTTGGTGAAGTATTCAACACATCCTCCTGAGGAAGAAAATCTCCTGATAATGCGCAATCTTAAGTGAAGCGACTGGTTGTCGGTGGCCCTTTGGAATGCTCTAAGACATGAGGCTCTGTGGAACATATGGAAAGATAGAACTGCAGTTATCTACGGGAACTCTCCTAAAAGCTATTCCATTAGAAGATCGTCTTCTAGGCAAGACGAATCAAGATCCATGTGTTTCCCCATTCAGAAACTCCATAATATTTATGAAGCAAAATGACAAACAAAAAAGAAAATGGATCCACAATGAAGCGAACGATGGGTTCATAAAACTGCTTTGTAGTGTGCCCCCTGACCGTTTTAAGTTCCTTCTTTTAATACAATTCAGGTATTTCTTTTCTTCTTAACCTACTACCTAATCATTCAAACACAATCCCTGCGGTGGGTTTCTCCTCGTTTCCATCTCACATCATCCAAATGCAGACTCCGTGTTCCACTGATGGGTCCAACCACTCACCCAACATGAGACTGGGTTTTACAAGTTCATTCCAGACCAAATGTACTCATTCTTTGTCGACAAGAAGCTAGAGAATTCTCATACACCTAAAGAGTATGTCAAATCAGCAATCTGTCTCAGGTACCATACTATTGAATCCTTCCTTCATACCATAAATGAAGGCCATAAAGGCAAGATTCTTATAATCCTGCTTCAAGGTATCAGAGAGCCACCTTTTTCCATCAATATGACGAGTCAGATGCCAAATGTCAGATGCCAGATTCCAGATGCTAGATGTCAGATGCCAGATGTTAGATATTATATGTTAGATGTCAGATGTCAGACGTCAGATGTCAGATATCAGATGTCAGATGTGCAGTGAACCCACTGTAACCTTCTCTCTCCCCCAGAACCATGGAAAGCCAATCTTTGGTCCTTGCCAGAAATCGCTCAATGGCTGAAAACATATTAATTGTACGAGCTACAGTTCAGATATCCTCAATCATTTACACTTACACACATTCAGACACCTCCAGAGATGACAATATCCCTGAGTGAATAAACTAAACAAATGCACTGGGACTGAGCTTAGTAAACCCAAGATAGCCAATCTAAGCTTAGAAACACAAGCATGAACAATACTTTCAGATAAACAGCTCAGAAATCATGTTAAATGGTTCCGCAAATCTGATACCCATTCATGTTAAATGGTTGCCCAAAATAAGTACTCATTCAGTATACTATAGCTGATTGACGTAAATCTGGAACCACGACCCCAAATATACTAGCATTCCAGCATTCTTGCAATCAGACAAGTTGAGAACGGTCTTCAGTGCAGGATACATCACCGACATGCTTATCCCAGCTTATGCATGTGACCAGAGCAGCTTATCCCAGACATGAGCAGAGCAATGCTTCTGATTTATAAGCACTATGAAACCACAAGCTATGTCATTGGTAGACAGAAAGTATTAGATAGCTTTCAAACTGACTCAATGATAAATCCCTCAAATTAATTAGAACCCAAAATTACATTGGAAAGAATTCAACATACAGTCGTTACGAGTCTGTGGTGCATCTTGGATTGAATTACAATACGCTTAAGCTTGAAATATAAAAATCTGTGTACAACTATCAATAAAGATGTTGACATTGAACCAATATATAGGCATTGTTATATTAATGGAATTAACATTCCAGGATGAATCACTCGCAAATGTTACATTACAAAAACAAACCATTGTGCAACTGACAAAAAAGAGTAGGCATAAATTCTCTGCCTACTCGCATGTACATCAGTGCCCAACCAGATTTAGAAACTCCACTTTCACCAATATTACCATCTGCAGAGCAAGAGATTGACAATTACATGTTGGGACATCCTCAATAGAACCCACAGGTGTGATCATCTTTGTGTAAAGATATTGGGAAACTTCCAATGAGACCCCCTGCCGTGGGCAATGCCATGTATCTTGTCCCAACTTTTGATATATACAAGTACATCTGGGCTGGAAATCTCGCCAGCTTTCTGCAATCTACAGTCTTCTGCTCCTGCATTTTGAGCTGGACATAAACATGATCAGTATTTCTCAAAGTGAACAGAAATTAAACCTCATTAAAAGAAATAATCACCCCGAAAGACTATTGACTCATAACCACATCATAAATGACCACAGTTAAAAGAATGTCTATGACTACAAAACCAAAAAACCAATAAAATAAAATCCCCACATCACAGCATACTATAACTCATCCCAGTGTCAATAGCTGCCCAATCGATGTTAAACCCAAATCCAGATTGTCCCCTTAGAACCAGCAAAACCCTTAATGTAATTATCCTTTAAACTACATGAAAAAGGAAGCGTTCACATGTCTTCAAGGATATTTACTCCATCAGACTGTAAAACATAAGAACCAGATTAATCTATAGCATCTGATCCACAGACAATATACGAGAGGAAACCATGTAACCATAAGGCCAACTAACTCAGTGTGTTCCGAGAGCTCCACTCTCCATAGAAGAATTCCCCTTATGACCACAACAAGACAGCATGGATCTCTGTTCGAAGACATTCATATGTCGACCAGGAGATAATAATCAAGAGCTTATCAGGTTATTGTGAAATGTATATATAACATAGCAAAATACTTGAAAGCCTCCCTAATTTCACATTCTAAATACAATTCGGCAGATTCACTCCCTTCAGCACCAAAGACACAAATATTTTGGAGGAAGAAAAAACAGATGAAGGGAAAGAGAGCTTTGCAACCGGCTGGAAAGTAAAACAAAACAACCCACAAAGAAGTAAAGAAACACCATCCATCCTAGCAAAGTAGACCTAACACACTAGACCCGATGACAAAATTGCTTGACCATGGACTTGTCCTGCTTATCCACATAACCAGAAAAAAAAAAGTTGGAAAGAAAAGAAAGTACCAATATGAAACCAGACAAAAATAAAAATATGAAATACATACTTTCCAGGATTATGATTCTCTTCATCTCTGGCACCCATTGAAGCATTCTTTCTAGATCTGGTTACAAAGCAAGCAAAGAAATTCATTACATTCAAAAAAATGCAGCTTTCTCACGGGCATTTCTCAATTGAATTAGAAAAGTTAGTTGATATCAACAACAGATCAACAAATTTCCCACAGGAAAAAAAGTTGGTTATGCAGACAAGGCAGAGGAGCAGGACAAACAAGTTCATTTCTTTAAAGGCAGGGGTGAGAATTTACAAAATTCAACCAAGAGCCACCATAATTACTCAATCTCGCCATCTTCTCCAAGCTCTCCATCTTCGAGTTCATCAACAACTCTACGATAAGAATCACGATCTTTTCTGTGCCGCTTATGCCGACTTTCACTGTCTGAGTTTGAATCATATGTGTGCTGCTAGCAGAAGAAGAAAGCTCAAGATCCACACGATGATGATACAAGATAAGCAAAACAAAACTCCAAAGAAATTTATTATTGGTATCCAACCTTCCTAGATGACTTTCTCTTATCACTGTGCTTACGAGATCGTTTCACCTCTTCTCTATCTTCCCTTTCTGAACTTCCATCATCACTACTTCGGCTACGGTGACTCTTCCTGTGTTTCCTTTCCTTTTCTCTCTCACGGTCCCGATCTTTTTCCTTCTCTTTCTTTCGTTCCTCCTTCTGCATATGACTTGTAACAACATCAGCCATGTCAACAGTGGCCTCTCGTTCCCGTTTACCTGATTTCTCCTTTTCCTTCTCAAGCAGATCAGGATGAACTTCCTTTCTACTTGGACGCTCTTTATCTTTGTCGCTGGCATCGGCATTCAGTAGGCTTTCCTTCCTACTTTGCTTCTCACGCTCTTTCTCTCTCTCTTTTTCCTTTCTCTCCTTCTCCTTTCTCTTCTCTCTTTCCCTTTCCTTTTCTCTCTCTCTTTCTCTTTCCTTCTTTGCCTGGTAGCATAAGGCCACCAAAAGAAGAATAAAATGATCATTAGTATAGGCAAAAAAAAACTCAGTAATCTACTAAACCTTTCAAGAAAAGAAACATTAATAGTATTAAAAATGAATAAGCTGCAATGTGACAAATCCAAAACACAAGCAGATGACACAGTATGGAGAGTATCGCTTTGTTAGAATTAGGTAAGAAACATTAATAGTATTAAAAATGAATAAGCTGCAATGTGACAAATCCAAAACACAAGCAGATGACACAGTATGGAGAGTATCAGTTTCCTATACATTAGAAATTCATGAAGTTTTGTTCTTTAATGTCACTCTCCAACTGACTATTCTTGTGGAATAAAGGGGGTCCCATGGGTACTATGCCCTTTCTTGTACAGTTGCAATTTCAAAGTTAAAGTCCAGGGGAGTAGGCCTTGGCCGAACCTCCATTTATAAGAAGAAAAAAAAAAAAAAAAAAAAAAAAAAACATGATAAAAGTCCCCATAGCAGACAAATCTTACCTTCTCCTCTTCCCGTTTTTTCTCCTTCTCCTTAGCCTTTTGTTGCAAAAGACCCACATATTCCTCAAACAGCTCTTGGCGGAATGAATCATCTGATAAAGCTCTGCAAAGAGCAACATCAATTTATGTCTTACTACCTAACAGTGGATATAATATGTGATAGACCTAAATTAATCAACCACAAATCATTAAAACTGCACTCTATACATCACAATTCCTTCTTGATAGTATGAACAACAGCAGAAAGAACACCTGAATTCTGGAGCATTCTCTAGCAGCATTTTGCAGTCATCCCAACTTGATGCAGCAGTTATGGACTGAGAAAAAAATAATGTTACTAATATTCAACGGAAGTGAAATCTCTTCAATCTGAAATAATCGTTCCCACCTTTTCAGCATGAAGGAGCTCATTGAACTCATCAATAAGCCTTTTCCTCTTCTTAGCTTCTTTCTCCTCCTTTTCTTTGGCTCTTTCAAGCAAATCATCAAATACTATCTGCAAAGTACATGTCAGAAAATCCAAGGAAAAAATGCATGAGTTGCCTTCATAACATACGCTCAAAAAGAAAACACACTCCGGCTCCCCATGGGCATTCTATAGAGACTGATGCATTGACATTTTTAGACATTCTATAACCAACGTGGTTTTCAGTTTTTCTTCATTATAGCTCCCTGACTAATGAACGACAATCCTATCAATCATATAACATTTTCTATCAATCAGAAAATTAAACAAGCATAAAAACATCATATAACATGACAGCATTTAAATAAACTAACCTTAAGGTTTGATTCATCTATCATATCCAAGTCACCTGCATCAGCAAGAGAATCTTTGAACATGTTGAAAGTCAAGGTTGATGTCACATTGACCTGCTTGATAGAAAGTATTTAAGAAAAATATGGAGGTCACTGAACCAATTACAATACAAGCTTAAATTTCCACATACCTTTGCAGTTTTTACTGCTTCCTTTATTATAATTTTGTCATCTTGATACTGCACAAGATTGAAACAAAAATAAAAACCAATTTCCAAGCATAATGAATGCAAAATAAGCAGCAATTCTCCATCGAACTTAATATCACCCTCCTCCAAAATCAAAAAGTTCATAATGAAAACCCTTTGTATTGATTTACTAGTAGAACCGTTCGCCATCAATGCTCTCTACCCAAGCTCAAGCCACATGAAGGACACAGCCATGGACGGCACCGTCCATTTGATGTGAGCAACATTAATATTTGCAAACACTACCCTTTCATAAATCTTGACTGGGCACACGAATTTCCACTCAATGCTTTGGCAATGACCCTCGACTTGAAAACAGATGCCTGTAGTTCAATTTCAAGGCTTCTCCATTCATCGATTACATTTGCGATTTGTTTGAATTGCATTATAATCAGGTTTTATACCTATTAGTGCTTTACGTGATGGGAATAAGACAGCCCACATGAGCTGAAATAATGTGTGGAGATGTCATGGCTCAAGGTTCATCCTAAAATAAAACATGATACATCATACATTCATACGTGTGTCATCACATGCCAATATGTCATGGTTTACCAATGTGCAATGTTGCCATCATGGAATGAGAAAATATGTCATTGGACAATGCTAATAGAGATTATGAATAATCAAATTGCAGCTTTAGAATTCGACTTCCTACGAAATTACTGAGTATGACTAGCAGTTTATAAATGTTGAATCATAAATGTTTATGCAATGATGCAATTATGCATGCATGACGACTCTATCTTACACAAAGTAAATTTATGAAATTTAACATTTGACACAAGTCATATAATATAATCATCATTAGCCTGCAGCCTTGAATTTTCAATGCATAGACTAATAAGTGCATGCCAAAATTCGAACAAGGTACACCATGGAATCCATTTATTAGATATCTTGCCTTATATGCTTTCATGGGAAACATTATGGCAATGTCTAGATGTAAGGTTCAACTCCTATATAGATTTAAGGTATCTTATAGAGAAAAATCTAGTCATTCTGTTCTATCACCTCAATTCATCATCTCAACCATTTTATCAATCAATCTTTAGTCAAGCATGAGATCGCTAAAATGCTCTTCACCTGCTAGCTTCATCAAAAAGTAGCTCTTAACATTAGGCCTTCTATGCTAACGTTTCGAGAAATTAAAATTTTGCTCCATTTTAAGGTTTTAAAACAAGCTTATCAATGCTGACTGCATGAACAGTAAACTCAGAGACAAGGTGACTTTTGTTGCTCTGATCTCATCAATTCTACCCAGCATTGTCCATAAAAGGTGGCAAAATAAAGTTTTCCAGGTACAATCCTTCTGGTTAAATCCATTAAAAATAAAAATAAAAATTTTAAAAAAAAAACCTCAATATCATCAAAAAAACAAAACAATCCAGTTTCCTGATTTCTTGATTTGAACTTTGAATTCCAAAAACTTAGGGAAAAAAGCAACTCTTCGCCAGGTTTGATGCAAAGTACCAAATCCAAGTCAAGTGCAGTCATCATAACACAATTAAATACAAGCAATCGGTGCAGATCCGAGTGAAAATTTCAGAGATTTCAGCTAGTCAAGGCAGTCCCGTGTGTTCCATGCATTCAATTCGGCGCATGTAGGGTGCATATGGTTTCTGAAGGTAAGGTGTGTAAGCTGCATCATTACAAATACACATATACCCATAAGATATAGTATATACATATGTTATGACCCTTATACTACAAATAGAGAAAGCACATGTCCAGCTTACAAATAACAAATTACAATCGTTGAATGATTATTTAGATTCAAATCTACACTATTTATTAAGATTTACAACAAGCTATCTAATATTAAGTTTTTAACTTTTAAATAACAAGCTGAGAGTTGTCAATTTGTGTGTTCAATATTAGGCTTAAGCTAATAAGCTTTTTCTCTCTATGTGTGTGTCTCTGACTCTCTATTTCTCCCTCTCCATGTATGTGTGGCCACTAGCTATTAGCTAATAATCTCTCTCTCTCTCTCTCTCTCTCTCTCTCTCTCTCTCTCTCTCTCTCTCTCTCTCTCTCTCTCTCTCTCTCTCTCTCTCTCTCTCTCTCTCTCTCTCTCTCTCTCTCTCTCTCTCTCTCTCTCTCTCTCTCTCTCTCTCTCTCTCTCTCTCTCTCTCTCTCTCTCTCTCTCTCTCTCTCTCTCTCTCTCCCCCCCCCCCCCTCCCTCCCTCCCCCTCCCTCCTTTCCAATACTCTTTACAGACACCCCTCATGTACATGACACAGGTGGAGATTACTAGACTCATTCGTCAGGATCTGATCCAGCTGGACACCAGGAGGACATGGATTGAGCCTACACAGGAGTTGGGTACGAAGATGGCTTTCTATAGAGAGGATCTTCTACACCTCACAACGGATGGGTTTGTGACTCGTCCTAGCTATATGGATACACACCTTTCCCATGCCTTGCGTTGTGTCATTGGCCAGTTGCGCACATCCTCACATCAGCTTGAGATTGAGACTGGCAGATTCAGAGGGGTTCCAGCAGATAGCAGGATATGCCGTCTATATCACCTAGAGCCAGAGACAGAGCTACATTACATATGTCATTGCACGGTATACTATGAGATACGGGGCCGTTTTCATTGTCTATTCAGAGAGGGTTTTGGGCCTCTATCTAGAGTCATGAGTTTTGAGGATCAGAGATGTCTTGCACTATATCTACTAGAGGTACACAGACATAGAGACACTCTACTGAGGAGAGCTGGAGGGAGACAGTCCCAGAGACAGATTACGGGTTTCTTTACACCAGACACTGACCAGAGCTCTCTCCACACTCATACAGCCACAACTGGCACTCTCATAGACCGAGCAGTGGAGCTAGGGAGAGCTAGACGACCGAGAGTGAGAGGTGCTACACAGTATCGACGGAGACTACAACGGAGGATTTGAGCTGTACTTTTCAGACGCCCACAGTGCAGATGAGGATAGATCTCGAGACTTGTATATCAGCACATCCCTCCTATGTATCAGCCCTTTGTTGTATTAGTATTGGTGTTAGCCTTTTCTCAGCTATTTTACATCTTTCATTTTCAATACCACTTCCTTTGGTACTCAGATTTTGTATCAGATTCACCAGTTTTGTAACTTTTGGTCTCATAAGTCATTTTGGCCTTCTGAAAACGTAAATATATCATTTCATTTCATTTCTCTCTCTCCCTCCCCCCCCCCCAAACTCGGGAGACATGGGTGGAAGTAGTTCACAAGAGGGTTAAGAAGGAAGTCTATGAGGAGGCACGGAAGGGAGAGCTTTCTAGAGTCCAAGACACCCTCGAGGAAGAGAGGCTTCGACACACACGTCGATTACATGTACGGATTACGGGACTCCCAGAAGGCACGTCACCGGAGGCAGATACCACTGACATTTGCCAACGCTTGGGATACGAGAGCATGCCTTTCACAGAGTCATGGAGGGTTGGTAGAGACACGTCCCGACCACGAGCACTCATCCTTCGTATGAGCTCTGAGGATACACGTATTGTCTTCTTTCGACGACGACCGGTACTACGTGGACTACCCGGAGGAGCTTTATACATGGACGATGATCTCACGAGCATGCAAATAGAGCACCGTCGGACATGTATGCCACAGATTATCCAAGTCCGACGAGAGGGAAAGAAGGCTTTCTACCGAGACGGTAAAGTCTTCATCGACGGAAGCCCTATCAAATAGGGATATGCGGCCTATGAAGCAACACCACATCAGGAGTCACCACTCAGAGGAGTGGTGTGGAACTGGAACGGAGCACTTTGGACACGGCAAGACTGCCTGGAAGAGATCTTAGACACTCATGACTTTGCTTGCATCATAGAGACCCACGAGAGCCCATAGAGAGGCCTACCTAGCATTGCAGGTTTTCATTGGGAATCTGCATTCAGGAACACGACGAGCAAGAGTGAAGCACGAGGGTCGGGGGGTGTCGCCATCATATTTAGACAAGAGATACAGAGCCGGATTCATATCATAGGAAGAGACGAGGAGGCACGATACATGTGGGTCCGCATGGAGATAGCACCGGAGAGCTTGGTTTACATTGCGATATGCTACTTCCATCAGGCGGCTCTCGATATGCAGGACAAGACTTTCGGGGATCGACCCGAGACAAAGACTCATCATACACAGCACTTTCAGATCAGATACTACATTACAGCACCCTAGGTGAAGTCTTCCTTATGGGGGACTTCAATGACCGCACCCAGTCATGTCAACGCGAGGCATATGACATGGGCCATCCACATCTCATGAGCGGCACAGATCCAGATGAGACGAGCACCAGTAGAGTATCAAGAGATATGGGTCAGGATACCACCGGGTATGGAAGACATCTGCTTGAGCTAGGCAGCAGACACCATCTTGTTATATATAACGGGATGCACCGTTGGCAAGGCTCGGGCGGACTTGCTTGCTTCCCTCACAGAAGGGGTGAGAGCACCGTCGACTACATTCTAGGTACCATCTCTGGAGCTTCACTTATCCCCTCACTTAGTATTGGTCCTTGGAAGACGCCCAATTGGTGCTAACCATACGTTTATCACATTCATACTTTCATCTCCTATCCCATTAGACCCTCCCTCATTCATTGAGCCACACACCATGATACACTTCACACATGAGCTCTCACACGTTTATGCACACCACCTACACACAAGGCTACTCTCCCTCGATCTATTCTCACCTTTAGATACACTTACATCACAGATCACCACTATCATTCATGATTCCGCTATCCACAGCTTTCCACATCGCACACATACATATCCTCCACGCACAGGATCCATGCCCCAAAACCGTTGGTATGATGCAGACTGCCGGGAACTAAGGAAGCATCTACGGATTTTAGAGCTTAGAGGGGATATTACACAGAGACAAGCACAGTGTCGCATGCAGAGCCTTACTCGTCGTAAGCAACGGGAATGGGAGGAGAGACAGTATTGGGATATCTACCATTTGCTCGTGAGTCGGGATAGTGCAGTGGCGTGGCGTCATCTGAGGGAGAGGAGACAACCGACACCCATTCGAGATCCGGGCATTTGGCATAGTTATGCACAGAGCTTATAACAGATTCCAGACCAGCCTCCCATTCCTAGGCCAGAGAGCTCACGCCCCACTACATCTTACTTCTTCACACCCACTATGGTGAGCCGTGCTATTTCTCATTTACAGCATGGCAGAGCCCATGACCAGTTTGGTTTACAGGCAGAACACCTCATCTATGGATGTACGACTCTGCACCACTCATTGCCCACCTCTTCAACAGTGCACTGGTTGAAGGGTTCCCTGACTCATGGACGGAGCACACCATAGTACCCATTCACAAGTCAGGAGACGTTATGGATCCAACTACATATCGGACGATCATGATTGGCCCCATATTGGCCAAGTTATATGGGGCAGTGCTAGAGACAAAGTTGAGCACTCTCGCCGAGAGGAAGGGTATCAGAGCTCCAGGATAGGCAGGTTTCAGACGAGACTACTCTACCATTGACCACATCTTCACTCTGAGATGCCTGATCGACCAGGCCAGAGTGAGGAAGAGGAGACTATACTGCTGCTTTGTGGACTTCTGCAAAGCCTTCGACACAGTTCCTAGGGAAAGACTCTTCAGATGTCTACTCGATATCCGAGCCCCATATGAGATGATACGGGGGATCTACGCTTTATATGAGAGAGTATCTGGTAGAGTCAGATGTCTAGGTGGCTTACTAGCACCATCAGGGTAAAGCAAGGGTGCCCTCTTTCACCAACCCTCTTTGGACTATAAATTGATGAGATAGTGGACTTCATACAACAACAGGGAGGGGAGGGCGTTGAGGTACGAGGGACCATTGTTCATATTCTTTTATATGCTGATGATATTGTGCTCGTTTCAGAGTCTGCAGAAGGTCTACAGCACCACCTATGCGGCTTAGACGCCTTTTGCATACATAGAGGGCTTTCTGTGAACCTTGGTAAAACCAAGATTATGATTTTCCATACATCAGCTCATGTTAGGCGACAGAGTTCTTTCACAGCATTAGGCGGACCGATTGAGGTAGTCGGATCATATGTCTGTCTCGGAGTGACATTCACAGCTGCTTCTTGGGTTATCTCTATGTCTCAGGCAGCCCGAGATCGCATCACACCTTGATACGCAGCACTAGCCTTGATGGAGAGAGAGTGCCACCAGGCACACTTTCAGGAGCCCCGCACAAAGGGGTGGCTCTTCGACACGTTGGTCACACCAACGCTCATGTATGGAGCAGCCATATGGGGCCCGGGATTAGCTACATCGGCATGGACAGCATTGGAGAGGCCACAGATTCTAATGATTGCCAGACTAATCCGAAGCAAGCCTTCGGTACCACATGATATTATCAGAGCAGAGCTAGCGGCACCACTGATGCTATTAGAGGCACTATTCCATACAGTATGCCTATTACACAGGATCCGGAGCATGGACGCAGAGTGCATCACTTACCGAGCTTTCCAAGCATCACGCGACATGGCATTAGCAAGAGACACCTCCTCATGGTACGCACAGACACGAGACTGGTTGGCCCATCATGGGTTTGAGATAGACAGACTACCACCATTGCAGTACGACTTACAGGCCCCCACCTATTCGCTCTCACCAAGACAAGAATTGGGTAGTTCGACAAGAGATATGGCATACATACATAGAGGACATGGATTAGTCCCACTCATACATTGCCACCAAAAATGCTCCACTACCGCGAGCATTTTCTACAGATCTCACATCAAGGCTTCATTGAGACTCCGCGATACATGCAGATATACCTACCACACCACCTTCGAGTCATCAATGGGCAGCTTCGAGTTTGGTCACATCAGCTCGAGATTGAGAGTGGTCAGACCAGGGGAGTCCCTAAAGAGGAGAGGTGATGCCCAGTATGCCATACAGAGGTAGAGAGTGAGGAGCACTTTGTTACCAGATGCCGAGCATACTCAGACCTACGTACACAGTTCCACATAGAGGGCTCGCTACAATTGTGCATGACCACATGAGACCAATGGAAGTTCGGACGTTTCCTCACGGAAGCATATGAGAGACGAGAGTATTCGATACAGCCCATGCATCAGATACGGGTGAGTACCCAACAGACCATTACTCGGTTCTTTCAGCGAGATGGGCTACATCAGAGGGGCCTACCTTCTAGAGGCATAGGGCTCACGCTCAAGCAGGCAACAGCACAGAGAGTGGGACGCCGACCACATAGGGCTGGATACGAACGACCACGAGTATACAAGGAGGATATCTCACGTATCAGGATAACCCATGACCACATGATGGAGCACAGGCGCACCACCATCACATGGGTAGCCTTCCTTAAGGACGCACTCAGACCGCCGCCCATGTACCACATACTCCACCCACCTCCACCCATTATCTATAGTTAGGACATATTCACTCATGTCATGGGTGCCACATGTATTAGGTGGCCATTATCTGCAGAGAGAGAGCCACGTCTCCCCACACACCACTACATTATCCCCACTACCTCTCCATCACTTGATACACTATCCTGTGGTTATTTTGCGCCTTTTTCTGCCTACACAGTTTTGTGTAGCGAGTACTACTCCATTTTATTTCTGCACAGGACATACTACAGTTGTACACAGTTTTGTCTCATAGGCCAAGTTTGGCCTTCAAAAGAAATTAATCTCTCTCTCTCTCTCTCTCTCTCTCTCTCTCTCTCTCTCTCTCTCTCTCTCTCTCTCTCTCTCTCTCTCTCTCTCTCTCTCTCTCTCTCTCTCTCTCTCTCTCTCTCTCTCTCTCTCTCTCTCTCTCTCTCTCTCTCTCTCTCTCTCTCTCTCTCTCTCTCTCTCTCTCTCTCTCTCTCTCTCTCTCCCCCCCTCCCTCCCTCCCTCTCTCTAAATCGGTATGGCTCCCATGGACCGGAGGGAAGTGGAAGAACTTATCTCTAAAGCCATCAAAGAGGCAAAAAATGAAGCGGACAACACCCTCAACATGGAGATACGAACAATGATGGAGAAATTCATAGGACTCGAAGAACAGGTAAATGCTAAGGAACGAAAAATGATGGATAAACTTAGAAGACTTGAAGAATAAGTAAAGACCCTCACAGAAGAGGAAGACACTTGGAGGACGGCCTACGAGCACCTCAAAGAAGAGGGGGAGATATCCATCGTAGAGACACTGAAAGGAGAAATAAAGAAGGCAATAAAAACAAAGGTAGAATCCACCCGACAGTCTTGGGTAGAAGTAGTCCACAAAAGGATTAAGAAGGAAGTCCATGAAGATGTGAAGAAGGAAGAGCTCACACAAGTTCAAGATACACTTGAGGAGAGACTTCAACACATCCCAAGACTGCACGTTCAAATCACGGGCCTTCAAGAGGGAACATCACCGAAGGAAGATGCCACCGACATATGTCGTCGACTTGGATATGAGACAATGCCCTTCACAGATGCATGGCAGGCAAGAAGGGATACATCCCGTTCGCGAGCACTCATCCTTCACATGTAGACATGGACACCCTTCATTAGACGTCGATCAGTACTACGTGGACTACCGTGCGGCGCCCTTTACATGGACGAGGTCCTCACGAGGATGCAGGTAGCACACCGACCTGCTTGCATGCCACAGATACTCCAGGCGCGTCGAGAAGGGAGGAAGGCCTTTTACCGTCTTGGTAAGGTCTTCATAGACGGACACCCTATCAAATAGGACCACCCAGCCTATGAGACATCACCACAGTGGGAGGCACCACTCAGAGGAGCAATATGGAACTACAATGGAGCACTTTGGATGGGACCAAACAGACTTGAGGAGATCCTAGAGACACATGACTTTGCTTGCATCATAGAGACGCACAAGAGCCAAGAGAGAGGGCTCCCTCATATAGCAAGCTTCCAGTGGGCATCCACATTCAAGACCACGATGCGACAGAGTCAAGCACAAGGATCAAGAGGTGTGGCCATCATATTCAGACATGAGCTACAAGGTCGGATCCACATTACCAGCCGAGACGAGGAGGCATGATACATGTGGGTACACTTGGAGATAGCAGCAGAGAGGTGGATCTACAAAGCCATAAGCCATTTGCTACTTCCCACAATGAGGATCCCGATACTCTAGACCTTACCGGGAGGAGCCTCCTAGAGATAGTGACTCATCCTACACTGCATCCTCAGAGGAGATATTACACTATAGCACTCTCGATGAGGGAGAGGACCAAAGGAGGCAAGGACCACCCGAATATCTGCAGACATGGGCTAGGACACTACGGGCCACGACAGACACCTACTCGAGCTTGGCAGTCGACACCATCTCGTTATTTACAACGGGATGCACATATGGCCGGGCTCAAGCACATTGACATGCTTTCCACATGGAGGCGGCGAGAGCACAGTTGACTACATCTTAGGCACCCTTTCTGGGGCATCCCCTATCACTTCACTTGGTATTGATAGACGTCTACTCGGAGCCGATCACAGTTTTATCACGCTCACACTCTCATCTCCCCTTCCACTAGACCCTCCCACATACTGTGCCACATACCACGATACACTTCACGCACTAGCTCTCACATGTCTACATACACCATTTACACACCCGCCTACTCTAACTAGATCCACCCTCACCTCTCGACACACTCACCTCACATATCACCACCATCCTACACGACTCAGCTCTACACACTTTCCCCCACCGGGCCACCACACACTCGCACACCCACCACGCAAAGGGTCCATGCCCCAAAACCGATGGTATGATGATGAGTGTCGGGTGCTACAAAAGCAGCTACCAGCAGCAGAGCATACTAGGGAGATTACACACATGCAAGCACAGTGCCGCATGCAGTGCCTCACACGTCGAAAGAGGCGAGAATGGAAGGAGAGACAGTACTGGGACATTTATCACTTGCTAATGAGCCAAGACAGTGCAGTACCATGGCGGCACTTTAGAGAGAGGAACCAACAGACACCCATTCAAGAGCCGGACACATGGCACAGATATGCCCAAAAGGTTCTAGAAAACAATAGCCCTCGATGAGGCCGATTCAGCCTCATGAGGCGTAAATTCCTTTCCAATGCAATGCAATGCGAACTTCCAATGCAATGCTGTTACGAATCACGATGCAACTATGCCTTGGGCAATCAACCTCATACTCAGATTTAGAAAATTTTATGGCACAAATTCATTTTTAACTAAAAAACACAAAAAACTAATTCCAAAGTCTCTTAAATCTATCTAAAGCACCCTTTCAAATGACTGTGCCAAGTTAGCATGACATGTCCTGTGTTGAAAGAACAAATCTAACCACCACAAAGGTTTAACCACTCACAAGTCCTTAATCCATTCAAAAAAGACAGGATAAGAGATGCACCTTCTGCTCCAAATCCTCCCCGAAATCCTCAAACAGATCTTTTGGAGTAGAGCCAGTGAGATTCGTGCAAAGAGACTCATAAGCAGGATTGTCCTTTATCTGCAACAAAAGTTTGATGTCAGAAATCAAGAAACTGCAATTGATTCAGCAGTGAAGCTCAATACTTTAGAGTTCCAAAATGGTTACATTACATGCTGGAAAAAGAGCTTTAAAACTCACTTTCAACACATAATCCTTCCAATTAGTTCGAGCATTGAGAATGCCAGATGCTTTATGGTCTGCAAGCAAGTTCCTGAATTCATCGCGATTTTTTCGCTCTCTCCTCCTCTGCTGTTCCTGAAAAGTGTGATAGAAATGGTAAAGTCAAAAATCTCACTTTTCACCAGAAGAAGAGCTCGTTCACTTTCTCATAGATGTATGGTTCTGATCCTCAAATGTAAAATCCCTTCAAATTTCGCTCAGGCTTTTTAAATGTGAAGATGTACGCTATTATATCCATATAAAATAGTCATTATCCAATGGGAAACAACTCAACTGAGAGTACACTACAGCAATGTGCATTCAGGCTCATAAATATATGCTTTTAATTACACAGTACACACCAAATGGGTGACTGCTTCACTACCTCTGAGTTAAATAATGTAACCCCCTTCAGTCAGTCAGCATGCTATTGGACCTGACAGCAGAACTGTGCAATTAATGTAATGAACCGAATGATTCGAAGTGCTCATTAGTCGGCTTCAGTTTAGGGAAGCACAACCAAAGAATAATTTTAGAAATCCTTAGGAATAATAAGCCAGGAAAAAAACAAAATGTAGCGCGCGAGAGAGAGAGAGAGAGAGAGAGAGAGCTAAACCTTCTGAGTTCTCTTTTCTTCCTCTTCTTGTGCTTCAAGCTCCTTTATGTGCTCCTGAAATATTCAATGTTATGTACAGTCATAGAAGTGCACCACGAAAAAACCCCCAAGTGCATAACTTCCAGCTACATTACAATGAAAATTTCCAACCGATCTATTTTCTCCAGTCGTGAGCATCGTTCATCATCTTCGAGTTTGTCCACAACTTTTCTCCATTGTGTACTAGCCTGAAGCACACATGGTGAAAAAAAAAAACAACATACTCGCAAGGAAATTCTAGTCCATACATAACTGTAAATGGTGCCAGTTTGCTAGCCAAAACATTAAGGCTAATCACTGTAAACACTTGAAAAGGAGACTACTTCATACCTTTATGAAATCACAAGATCCCAGAAAAGCCTTGTATTCAGAAAGAAATCTCTTTCTATCCTCTCGAGCTTTATCTCTCTCCTAATAGGAGAAACTAGTATGAATTTTGTATTGTAGACATATGTTGAGTAGCTGGTATGTAAAAAAGTACCTTTTTTTCCAGATCCTGTAGGTAATCTTCAAAAAGTTCTGCACGGTCACGATCCTTCTCAACTGCAGTAAACCTGGGATCCTCTGAAAATAAACTTGCTGCTTTGCTGCATAGCAAACAAAAAGCAACTCATCTACAGGTTTGATTGTTTTGAATGTGTACTAAAAATGATGAACATCTAGAATAATTACTATTGAACAGACATACTAAAGAACTTCAGAACCTGAATATTAAATAACAAACAAGCTTCTCTCCAAAACATGCAGAATGTACACAGAATCTATTTGCAAATACAGAGATGTCAAATAATGCTGAACCGACATGCAATCCATTTGAAGGACGACAAGGGGTAATACACAAAGGAGGATCTGACACAATGTCTGCATAAGATGACAGAAAGAAAATAAATAATACTACTATGCAGTGAAAGTGCCAATGACATAATGAAAACCCTGGCTCGTTGCCATCCATCTCTGCGCCATCTTCCCTAACACGAAACCCTAGTTCATCATTTGTACCTACCCTAATCACGGAAGCAGAGAAATCCTAGTTCGTCGTTTGTACCTACCCTCATCATGAAAGTAGAGCCCCTCCCGGACTAATAACTCTTACCTGCCTGAAACCCTAGCTCGTCGCCATCCATCTCTCTGCCATCTGCCCTAACCCGAAATCCTAGTTCGTCGTTTGTACCTAACCTAATCATGGAAGAAGAGAAACCCTGGTTTGTCGTTTGTACCTACCCTAATCATGGAAGTAGAGCACCCCTGTCTCGGACTAGTTCGTCTCCATCCATCTTTGGACCCTTTGCCTTAGCCCGAAACCCTAGTTCGTTGTGTGTACCTACCCTAATCATGGAAGTAGAGAAACCCTAGTTCGTCGCTTGAGCCTATCTTAATCATGGAAGTAGACCGCCCCTGAAGTGAAACCCTAGTCCATCGATTGTACCAACCCTAATCATGGAAGTAGAGCGCTCCCGAAGTTGAGAAACCCTAGTTCATTGTTTGTACCTACCCGAGCTAATAATTGTTGCTTACAATCATTAACTACTCACACCCTTGCTTCATCGGACATCACACATGCTCCCGTCTTCATCACAAGTCTTTGGGCCAAGCACATTGAGCATTTCACAATCCTCAACGCCATGACTACGGCTAAGAAGGATGATTTGATGAAAATGGAGGACAAGCTCACAATAGCCATCATAGAAAACAAAAAGATGGCGGACTCCACTATCTTTACTATCATCAACCGCCTCTCAAAGCTCGAAAAAGAAGCACAAACCTAGCTCACGAAGAGGGAAACATTGAAGAAGGCGGAAGAGAAGTGGGAGTGGGAGAGAAAGGAGGAGAAAGAAGAATGGGCTAAAGTAAGAGCAAACATGAGAGAGGAATTGCAGCTCCTCAAAGCTTCAATTGTCTCCCTCTTGTTGGAAGTGGGATGGGCCTCACAAATAGAAGACCTCCTTGAGTTATGATTCATAACAATGATCCAAGGCCCTTGTTTTATAGTAATTAGCTGATCCCACACCTCCAACCACAAAAGGCCTAAAAAGCATTATCGCATGCGAGAAAAATAACTCCAAAAAGCAAGTTCACTAGAATTAGCGATAGGGAAATTTTATGGCCAAAATTTAGCTTTTCAGCTTCAAATGCTGCAATAAGCTGTCTTTTACCATCAGATTAATTGATGAGTATGCTTTCCTTGACCTACTAATTAACAGGAACAAAATGATGTAAAATACCCTTTTTGCATAGAAAAAGGGTATTTTCCATCTTCTAATCTGGGCCTCTGATGACCGAATGCTCTCTTCAAGCTCTAATGATGGGCTAATAAAAAATTTTGACCTATTGTGACCAAAATAGGACTAAGTACCCAAGAATTAGTGTTGCTTGAGATTAGGATTCTGTGCTTATTCTGAGATTGTTTCCAACACCTCACACCCGAAGATGGGGAGATTAATATGAACAAGTGGGAAACTCTCAACGAAGAACTCACCAAAGCCTTGACCACGAGCATGGAAAACAAGCTAGAAGCTACCAAAGAAGGGTGGATCGACGTAGTGAAGAACAACATAAAAAAGGATGCCAAAAAGGCACAAAAGAAAGAAGCCCTCATCGTACACACCACACATGAGAAAGAGAAGATGAGAGAAGCCGGCCGTCTCAATGTACGCATCGGGCATTTCACAAAAAGAGGGCTCCACCCCCGAGTCCGATGGGAAGCCACTATGCAAGATGCTCGGATACAAAGAGGTGTCCCCCTTGTTCATCAAATCTTGCAAAGGGGAGACACCACGAAGAAGAGAGCTCCCATTCTACACTTCCCCTCCGAAGAGGTAAAGTCCACTTTCCTTCGCAAGAGGGTGGTTTTGAGAGCACTTCATCCACCCCCCCCTTTTTCTCCTACCTTCATTGAGTTATACCGCTTGTTAATCAGTATGGAAAGTGTTGCGGCACAGCTTAACTACGAGAGCCACTCCCGGCCACATCAATGGGGGACCCATATACATGGCATGACTATGCTAAGAGATTATATGAGGTACCTGGGCAGCCTCCCATTACTCGACCACCTCAGCCTCGCCCTACTAGTTCTTCTCTTCAAAGCAAGGATGGTTGAGAGGGCCATAGGACGAGTACGACGTGTACGTTCAACAAACCACACAGGATTGCAGAGTGAGCATCTCATATACACGGTCTCAACTATAGCCCCGTTAATTGCATATGTCTTCAACAGGGACTATAGGGGACTGCTTCCAAGAGGAGTGGACTAGGCTCACCATTGTACCACCCTAGACACAGAGAACTAAAAGACCATCATGATTGGCCACACCATGGCCAAACTATATGAAGTCATACATAAGGCACAGCTCAAATCATGTGCAGAGACTTAAGGGCTACAACAAAGAGGCCATGCAAGTTTTCGATGGGCTTTCTCCACTATTGATCACATCTTCAATCCGTGTTGCCTCATTGATGGGGCAAAGATGTGGAAGAGAAGACTATATTGCTTCTTTGTGGACTTCCGCAAAGCTTTTGATACAGTGCCACGAGAGCGGCTCTTCTGATTTATCTGAGGCCATTGCTAACCCCATCGCTGTTAAGAAAGGCTGCCCACTCTTCCCCACTCTATTTGTTCTTTACATCGACGAGATTAAGGACTTCATTCTCTAAGCTCAAGGAGAAGCGACAAACATCACAAATACACATGTCCACATTTTATTATATGTCGATGCCATTGTATTGCTTTCAAAGTCACCCCAAGGATAACAACGCCACCTAGCTGCCCTAGATGCGTTTCGTACACAGAGGGGCTTGACGATAAACCTTGGCAAGACCAACATCATGATCTTCCACACATCCCCCATGGTGAGGAATGCAAAAGGATTCACAACTGCTCACGGACAAATAGACGTGGTCACTTCCTATGTCTACCCCGGAGTCACATTCACGAGCTTGTCGAGCCCTTTTGGCATGAGCCATGAGGCAAGTAGCCACCAATAGACTTACACGCGGATATGCAGCTTTTGCCATGTTAGCGCAGAGATGTTACCAAGCACACTTTGAGAAGCCCCGCACGAAAGGGTGGCTTTTGACTAGTCAAGCAAGCTATGATGTATGATGCCACAGTTTGGGTCCAAGGCCTCATAGTCACCCAATGGAGTGTGATCGAGAGGCCACAAGTATGTATGATCTCGCGACTATTTTGAAGGAAACAAGATGAGCCACATAACATCATCAAGGCAAAGCTGAGTGCACCATCCAAAGGCAAAGCCCATCCTGCGAGAGATCAGTCTAGAGATCAACGACAACTCAGGCGATCCTTACTAGAGATACAAAGTCACACTGATTCTCTACTCCAACCCACCACAATAGCCGAGCCACAAGGGAGAGAGTGTCAACTCACTGACTTCTTTGTTCTGCGACATGCACTCCTCCCCCCTTCGACTCACACACCCAGAGGTGTGACTCTTTAGTAGGCTCAGGCCTCTCGAGCTAGAGGACGACCTTGAGCTATAGGATATCCGGCCATGAGACTTCACCCACACAACATTGCACAGATCCACGCTCATGATCATCGCACCATGAAGAAGAGATGATCCTAGAAGATGGTTGATCCCTTTGCAATCATCAAAGCAGCCCTGACTCCTCTTCCACCTATGTACCACATCTTTCACCCACCCACTAGTCCAAGATGGAGCTAGTTAGCTATTCACATGCATTCTAATGCTCCTGCACCCTTTTGCATACAGACTATTATAGATCCTGCACTCCACACACACCCCACCTCCACTTTCATAGCATCTCCACATGCATACTACGGAGATTTTATATCGGCTTTCCCAATTTTTCCAACACTTTTATCTTTTTCAATTGAGAGAAGACACACCCATGTACATTGATTTGTCTCATCAACCGAGTTCAGACTCTTAATAGACGTAAAATCAATGTACATCAGAGGGCCATAGGAGGACTGCGACATGGACGTTCGACAGACCACACGGGATTGCAGAGCGAGCATCTCATACATGTCTTCAACCGGGCTATAGGGGCGGGCTTCCCAGAGGAGTGGACGAGACACACCATTTGCCTATCCACAAATCTGGGGACACCCTGGATCGAGGGAACTACAGGACCATCATGATTGGCCACACCATGGCCAAACTATACGGTGCCATACTTGAGGCAGAGCTCAGCTCATACGCAGAGACTGAGGGGCTACGAGCACGAGGCCAGGCAGGTTTTCGACGAGCTTTCTCTACTATTGATCACATCTTCATTTGCGTTGCCTCATTGATGGGGCAAGGGTGCGGAAGAAGAGACTATATTGCTGCTTTGTGGACTTCCGCAAAGCTTTTGATACAGTGCCACGAGAGAGGCTCTTCCAATGCCTCCAGAGCTTGGGAGTACCATCAGGGATGATCTGGGCCATCTATGCACTCTATGAGCAGGTGACTCGGAGGGTAGAGTGTCCAGGAGGTATGTCTAAGACCATTGCTAGCACAATCGGTGTTAAGCAAGGCTGCCCACTCTGCCACTCTATTTGGTCTTACATCGACGAGATTGAGGACTACATTCTCCGAGCTGGAGGAGAGGGTGCAAACCTCGCAGGTACACATGTCCACATTTTATTATATGCCGATGACATTGTCTTGTTTTCAGAGTCACCCAAGGCATTAGAGCGCCACGTGGAGGCCCTGGATGAGTTTTGTACACAGAGGGGCTTGACAGTAAACCTTGGCAAGACCAAGGTCATGATCTTCCACACCTCCCCCATGGTGAGGAATGGAGCAAGATTCAGAGCTAGCGGTGGGAAGATTGAGGTGGTCACTTCCTACGTCTACCTCGGAGTCACATTCACGAGCTTGCCTAGCCCCTTCATCATGAGACAGGAAGCCACCGATAGACTCACACGAGGACGCAGCTTTAGCCATGTTAGAGCGGAGATGTCACCAGGCACACTTCTAGGAGCCCCGCACGAAGGGGTGACTATTTGACACACTCGTCGGACAAGCTATGATGTATGCTGCGACGGTTTGGGCCCAAGCCCTCACAGTCACCCAGTGGAGTGCGATCGAGAGGCCACAGGTACGTATGATCTCTCGATTATTTCGAGGGAAACAGTCGGTACCACATGACATCATCAGGACAGAGCTAGCTGCACCACCCATGGTAGTAGATGCACTATTCCAGACTATATGCTTTATTCAGAGGATGAGGGAGCTCCCTGCAGATAGACTCACACACAGAGCTTTTGAGGCATCTATACAGATATCAGAGTCTGGATATGAGAGAGCTTGGTACACTCAGGTTAGAGTCTGGTTTGATAGTCATGGACTTGATATGGACAGATTGCCGCCTTTTCAGTATGACCCAGACTCACCTCACATCCACCTCTCTCGTCGTGAGAGGAATATTGTGCTTAGACAAGATCTCTGGCAGCTCTACATTAGTCAGACACGGCACATCACAAGCAGATACGAGACTCTGTTTGCAAGACAGCCCACCCTCTGAGAGATCATGGGCTTTAGAGACCCGCGACAGCTCGGGCGATTCTTACTAGAGATACAGAGTCACAGAGATTCCCTACTCCAGCCTACTGTAGCACTCCATACAGGAGGGAGACAGAGTCAGCTCACTGACTTCTTTACTCCACGACGTGCTGCAGCCCTCCCCCTCTCAGCCCACACACCGAGAGGGGTGACTCTTCGGCAGGCTCAGAGTTCTCGAGCTAGGAGACGATCCCGTGCTATGGGATATCGGGCCCCGAGACTTTACCGACACCAGATTGCAAAGATCCAGGCTCGTGACCATCGCGACACGGAGGAGAGACGATTCCAAATGATGGCCGATCCCGCTGTAGCCATCAGGGTGGCCCTGACTCCACCTCCACCTATGTATCACATCTTACACCCACCCACTAGCACAGGATGGAGCTAGTTAGTCGTTTCAGATGCATTCTCATGCTTGTTGTACTACCCTTTGCATATAGACTATCATAGATATCACACTCCATACAACCCCCCATTTTCATGGGTATCTCCACATGCATACTACTGAGATCTATACCAGCTTTACCATTTTTTTCTCAGCACTTTGATCTTTTCTGATTGACAGAAGATACACCCATGTACATCGATTTGTCTCATAGGCCGAGTTCGGCCTCCTAATAGACCTAAAAACACTTTCTTTCTTTCTTTCTCCCTCCCTCCCCCCCCCCCCCCCCCTCCCTCCCTCCCTCCCTCCCTCCCTCCCTCCCTCCCTCCCTCCCTCCCTCCCTCCCTCCCTCCCTCCCTCCCTCCCTCCCTCCCTCCCTCCCTCCCTCCCTCCCTCCCTCCCTCCCTCCCTCCCTCTCTCTCTCTCTCTCTCTCTCTCTCTCTCTCTCTCTCTCTCTCTCTCTCTCTCTCTCTCTCTCTCTCTCTCTCTCTCTCTCTCTCTCTCTCTCTCTCTCCCCTCCCTCCCCTCAACATGAAAGACATCTCTACATGGATGCAAATTTGAGGATGTGTGCACTTTGACCTTGGTTTTGCTCGACAAGCCATGGGGGATCACCCATGGTCAAGTGGATTCAATTTCTTGAATTCAAGCATATGATGTGATATCTTTCAAACATATGAGCTGATATGTTGGAGGTAGGGGGCATGAGAGCACTCATTGTTCCATTGAATGTGATGTGGAAGGATGAAATGATGGACGCATATTCACGAGATTTTGAGGATCATGGGCACTGAATATCTGAAATGAATACTCAAGGATCTATCATATCCTCTTGCTCCTCAAATTGAGTGCCGATGTGGAAAGGAACACTTCTTTCATGTACTTTGCAAACCCACTAGGTGTGAGTGCAAACATATGCATAATTGTTCAAGGTGCTTCCTTGAATACAAAAGGTACGTATGGTGATGGCTATGCCTACCAAGGTGAGTGCAAGTCAATAATTGAGACCTAAAGGTTTGGAGCCTTTCTTTAAGGGATTTGCACTTTATGGCTAGTGGTTGATAGAGGCCGAAGGATAAACTAGTGCTTTTAGAGAATTATACAAATGGCTTCCATCATGTTAGGCTTGCTACGAGATGGAGAGAAGAAACCACCTATGTCATGTCGTGACTAGATATTACATGAGAGTTTAGCAGCTCACACATTGCATCATAGATTTGTTGATTATTTTATATCTTTAACATCAAAAAAATACGCATCACCTAAATTAGCTCCTCATGGGACCCATCGCTTAGGGAAAGGATAGTGTCATGGGCTCCTTGAATCCATCTTTGGATAATGTCTTGGAAGTATAACCTATGATTCGCGGTACATGGAACCCTTGTGTCCACTTGAGTCATCTCTTAGGTTTCACCCCTTATATGGGCAACGACTTTTATTGTAATCTTGTGCTACTCGTTGTCTTGTAGTCCATCTCGCAATCTTGTCTAGTGTAGGGGAGCTTCGTTCATTTCTCCCTTGATAATATCAATGGTTCTCATTCTTGGAGGCAAATCATGAAATGATTGTGAGATAAGTAAGACCATCTCCTATAGCAAAAGCATACCTTCAGGTTGTATCAATGGAAAAGATGATTGAACCATGAATAGAGAAGACAACATGTACATTGGTCATGGATGTAGTTCTCACTTCCATGGAAGCACATTTTGTTCTTTTATCATTAAATGGTTCATTATCTTTACAACATCTCTCTTGTAAACTCTAAGCTATAATTTATGGTGCTTCAGAGATACTTGATTGAGAAACTCGAACATGCCTCCTTGATCAAAGATGAATTTTGACCTTTTTCTTTACCTCCTTGTTATCTTCATGATGTGTATGCTCTATATCATTTATGTACTTTATTGGGCTTCCAAGACTAGAGATCCAAAATATTGAAAAAAATTGGTTTCATTATTCAACATGTGTAGCTCTTCAAATGATTCTCACACCAGATTGCTTGATTAATAATCTTGTCCAAGATAACTACTTAAGGATTGCAAGAACTACTTCACTCTTATCTTTGAGGCCACATCAAAATTGATTAGCTAGTCTTCTTAATATGTGGATACCTAAGGCAGAGTGCAACTAATTGACCACCTTGTGATAACATTCTTTTAAAAATTGTCCTTATTCTATGAAAATCTTCAAGGTACACTGAATTCCTTTACGTATATTCAAGCTTTATTCTATTTTCAAGATTCTCCCTCTTTGATATGAACACAGTTCATAAAACTTCTATTAATATATATCCACTTGGGTTTACCATTTGATGCACATATTTAATCATATGTTCCTTATATCAATATTTTTTTTCCTTTAATAGTCAAGAAATGTCTTGTTAACATGATCAACTAAAGTGGACCTATAAATATGTTATATATATTCAAGCTTTAGTCAATTTTAAATGATTCTCCCCCCTTTAAACTTTGATTCATAGATCCACCTAAAATGATCATGTTGGTGTTAAAACCACCAAGATCCTCCCAGTTGGACAACACAAGACACATGCAATATTGACAAACAATACAAGGACAGACATCACACACATCTCCGACCGTAGAGCCCATACG
>CM035411.1:140431644-140571644 GCA_020310875.1 Ceratopteris richardii
CTTATCGCTAAAGCCCTCAAAGAGGCCAAAAAGGAAGCAGACCGCAACCTCAATATGGAGATACGAAAAATGATGGAAAAGTTCAAAGGACTCGAAGAACAAGTAATGGATAAAGTCAAAGGACTCGAAGAACAAGTGAAGACTCTCACAGAAGAACGAGACCATTGGAGGACAGCCTATGAGCACATGAAAGAAGAGGGAGAGATCTCCAACGTGGAGACGCTCAAAGAGGAGATAAAGAAGGAAATCAAATCGGAGGTAGAATCTACTCGAGAGTCGTGGGTGGAAGTAGTTCACAAAAGGGTTAAGAAGGAAGTTAGGGAAGACGTGCAGAAAGAAGAGCTCACACGAGTTGAGGATACACTTGAGGAGGAGAGGCTTCGACACACTCGAAGACTTCACATTCGGATTACAGGCCTACCCGAAGGGGCATCACCGGAGGCGGACGCCACTGACATTTGCCGTCGACTTGGATACGAGAGCATGCCCTTCACAGGCACATGGAGGGTTGGGAAAGATACATCGCGTTTGCGAGCACTCATCCTTAAGATGAGCTCCGAGGAGGCACGGACCGCCTTTTTTAGACGTCGATCAGTACTACGTGGACTACCAGGCGGCACCCTCTACATGGACGAGGACCTCACGCGGATGCAGGTGGCACACCGACGCGCTTGCATGCCACAGATACTCCAGGCACGCCGAGAGGGGAGGAAGGCCTTTTACCGTGATGGTAAGGTCTTCATAGATGGACGCCCTATCAAATAGGGCCACGCGGCCTATGAGACATCACCACACCAGGAGACACCACTCAGAGGAGCAGTGTGGAACTGCAACGGGGCACTCTGGACGCGACCAGACAGACTCGAGGAGATCCTGGGATCACATGACTTTGCGTGCATCACAGAGACACATGAGAGCCCAGAGAGAGGTCTACCACGCATTGCAGGTTTTCATTGGGAATCTGCATTCAGGACCACGACCAGACAGAGTACAGCGCGAGGGTCGGGAGGTGTGGCCATCATATTTAGACAGGAGATACAGAGCCGGATCCATATTATAGGAAGAGATGAGGAGGCACGATACATGTGGGTTCGCATGGAGATAGCACAGGGGAGTTGGGTCTACATTGCTATATGCTACTTCCCTCCAGGCGGATCTCGATACGCAGGACAGGATCTTGGGGGACCGATCCGAGATAGAGACTCACCATACACAGCACTTTCAGATGAGATACTACATTACAGCACGCTAGGTGAAGTCTTCCTTATGGGGGACTTCAATGGCCGCACTCAGTCACATCAGTGCGAGGCATACGACATGGATCAGCCACATCTTATGAGGACCAGAGACCCAAATGAGATGAGCACCAGTAGAGTATCGGCGGATATGGGTCAGGACACCACCGGATATGGCAGACATCTACTTGAGCTAGGCAGCCGACACCACCTCGTTATATATAACGGGATGGATCGTTGGCCAGGTTCGGGCGGACTTACTTGCTTCCCTCACGGGGGAGGTGAGAGCACAGTCGACTACATTTTAGGTACCACCTCTGGAGCTTCACTCATCCCCTCACTTAGTATTGGACGACGCCCACTTGGTGCTGACCATACATTTATCACATTCACACTCTCATCCCCTATTCCATTAGACCCTCCCTCACCCAGTCAGACACACACCACGATACACTTCACACACGAGCTCTCACACGTTTATGCACACCATTTACACACCCGCCTACTCTCCCTCGATCCACTATCACCCTTGGACACACTTACATCACAGTTCACCACCATCCTACAGCACGCAGCTCTCTGTAGCTTTCCACACCGCACCCATATACACCCTCCACGCACAGGTACCATGCCCCAGAACCGCTGGTATGATGCAGATTGTCGTCAGCTACGGAAGCACCTACGGATTTTAGAGCATAGAGGAGATATTACACACACACAGGCACAGCGTCGCATGCAGAGCCTTACTCGCCGCAAACGGCGGCATTGGGAGGAGAGACAATATTGGGATATTTATCATTTGCTCATGAGTCGAGACAGTGTAGTGGCATGGCGACATTTGAGAGAGAGGAGACAAGAGACACCCATCCGAGACCCGAGCACTTGGCATAGCTATACACGGAGCCTATACGAGATCCCAGACAAGCCCCCCATTCCCACTCCACAGAGCTCACGTCCTACTACCTCTGACTTCTTCACACCCACTATGGTGGGACGCGCTATTGCCCGTCTACAGCATGGCAGAGCACATGACCCATTAGGTTTACAGGCAGAGCACCTCATCTACGGAGGCACGACCCTGGCACCGCTCATTGCCCACCTCTTCAACCGTGCATTGGTTGAAGGGTTCCCTGACTCATGGACTGAGCACACCATAGTGCCCATTCATAAGTCAGGTGATACTATGGATCCAGCTACATACCGGACGATCATGATTGGCCCTATATTGGCCAAGTTATATGGGGCGGTACTAGAGACAGAGTTGAGTACTCTCGCTGAGAGGAAGGGCATCAGGGCTCCAGGACAGGCAGGTTTCAGACGAGATTACTCTACCATTGACCACATCTTCACTCTGAGATGCCTGATCGACCAGGCCAGGGTGAGGAAGAGGAGATTATATTGTTGCTTTGTGGACTTCCGCAAAGCATTTGACACTGTTCCCAGGGATCGACTCTTCAAACGACTACTTGACATCGGAGCTCCGGAGGAGATGATATGGGGGATCTACGCCTTATACGAGAGAGTATCTGGTAGAGTCAGATGTCCAGGGGGCTTATCTGATCCACTTGCTAGCACTATCGGGGTGAAGCAAGGATGCCCTCTCTCACCCACCCTCTTTGGTCTCTACATTGATGAGATAGTGGACTTCATACAGCAGCAGGGGGGAGATGGCATTGAGGTACACGGATCCACTGTCCATATTCTTTTATACGCTGATGATATTGTATTGGTCTCAGAGTCTGCAGAAGGTCTACAGCATCATCTACACGGCCTAGATGACTTTTGCAGACACAGAGGGTTATCGGTGAACCTTGGTAAAACCAAGGTCTTGATCTTTCATACATCAGCACAGGTACGCAGACATAGTGTGTTCACAGCAGCAGGTGGACCGATCGAGGTGGTCGGATCATATGTTTACTTGGGGGTGACATTTACAGCCGCATCAGGGATCTTCTCTATGGCTCAGGCAGCCCGTGACCGCATCACACGTGGGTACTCAGCACTAGCTTTGATGGAGAGACAGTGCCACCAGGCATATTTTCAGGAGCCCCGCACAAAGGGGTGGCTCTTTGACACTTTGGTTACGCCAGCGCTCATGTATGGGGCAGCCATATGGGGACCAGGATTAGCTACATCAGTATGGACAGCATTAGAGAGGCCACAGATCCTCATGATTGCCAGACTTATCCGCAGCAAGCCTTCAGTACCACATGATATCATTAGAGCAGAGCTCGCTGCACCACCGATGCTAGTTGAGGCACTATTCCAGACAGTATGCCTATTACACAGACTTCGGAGCATGGATACAGAGCGCATTGCTTATCGAGCTTTCGAGGCATCACGTGATATGGCATTAGCAGGCGACACCTCCTCATGGTATGCACAGACACGAGACTGGCTTGCCCACCATGGCTTTGACATAGACAGGCTACCACCACTACAGTACGACTCACATGCACCCACCTACTCGCTCTCTCATCAAGAGAGGAATAGGATCATTCGTCAGGAGATATGGCATACATACATACAGAGGACATGGGTGAGCCCTAGGGGTACATTGCCACCGAAAATGCTCTACTACCGCGAGCATTTTCTACATATATCGGGCACGGGCTTCATCGAGATTCCGAGATACATGCAGACCTACCTTCCCCACCACCTACGAGTCGTCATTGGGCAGCTCCGGGTTTCATCACATCAGCTCGAGATTGAGAGGGGTCGGTCCAGGGGAGTCCCCCGTGAGGAGAGGTGGTGCCCAGTATGCCAGACAGAGGTAGAGAGTGAGGAGCATTTTGTTATCAGATGTCCAGCATACTTAGACCTACGAGCACAGTTCCAGATCGAGGAGTCATTCCAGATGTGCATGACTATGGGAGACCAGAGACGCTTAGGCCGATTTCTCACAGCAGCATACGAGAGGCGAGAGCGGTCACTACAGCCCATACATCAGCCACGGGTGAGTACCCAGCAGACCATTACGCAGTTCTTTCAGCGCGTTGAGCTACATCAGAGAGGTCCATCTATAGGGCTCACGCTACACCAGGCAGCAGCACAGAGAGCACGGCGCCGACCACGCATGGGCGGATATCGTCGACCACGACTATATCAGGAGGATATCTCACGCATCAGGATTGCCTACGACCACATGATGGAGCATAGGCGTACCACCACCCCCTGGGTTGTCTTCCTTCAGGAGGCACTGAGACCACCACCGATGTACCACATACTACACCCACCTCCACCCATCGCTAGTAGTTAGGGCGTTTTACTCACATTTTGGATTCCCCCCATGTATTAGGTGGCCACTATCTGCAGAGTCAGAGCCACTTCTCCCCAGCCTTTTCCAGCCCTATATAGCTTTGTGTAGCGATATACTTTTTATTTCATTTTATCTTCTACACAGGGTTACTACACTTGTACATGGTTTTTGTCTCATAGGCCAAGTTTGGCCTCTAGAAGACGTTAATATGACTTTCTTTCTTTCTTTCTTTCTCTCTCTCTCTCTCTCTCTCTCTCTCTCTCTCTCTCTCTCTCTCTCTCTCTCTCTCTCTCTCTCTCTCTCTCTCTCTCTCTCTCTCTCTCTCTCTCTCTCTCTCTCTCTCCCCCCTCCTGCGCACATATATGCTTTCAGCTCGCGACTGCACAGTTTAGGATGTAGGCTCAGGGCTGAGGCAACTTGCAAGGAGGCTGGTGCGCACACTTCGAAATAACAAAGAAAAAACTAAACTGATCAGTTAACAAACTACTTTAGGGCACACAAATCGATAAATTTCAGAATTAAAAAAATAATAATTTTTTTGAAAAAAATCATTGCAGCACAAATTAAACGCTAATGACTTTTATGAATTTTTTCTAGCAAAAAATTCGCTAATTTTTTCAACTATGAATGCAATGCTAATAATGAGTGAACTCTAAACTCAACTGTTGAAAAAATACATGAACATGGTATATAAATGCATTCCTTTATAAAAGTGACTAAAGACAAAATATCACACAAATATTCCTTATAGAATCCCCTCAGAACTACCAATCTGTTGCCGAAAGATTCTCCTGAGGCTGAAAAAATGCTACCTAACAAGCGAAACTCTCTATCAAAGTTGCATTCACATATTGATAGAGTTTCCCTTCAAGATGCTTATCACATCACACACACACCCAACAAATTGTATTAATTTTGTTTCACAAATTTCGCAATTGATATGTGTATTTTAGCTTTCTATACACAGAAAACATTAGATGGCTTTGCTAGATTAATACAAGCAGCATTTCTAATTACCATACTTGTAGTACACACCAAAGGCACCGGTATACAAAAGAAAATGTGGAGGAAAAGAACACTCCAGGAAATTGAAGAAATCAATAAAACACAAAACAATATAGCTGTTGCCACCCAACAATCATGACTCATCCATACACAAAAATGCATATGCACATGCATACAAAGTATGAAGGAAAAGATACTGCATAGCGTTTGGTGAAAGTGTGAGATAATGTGTACCTCCATCTCATTGTTGAAGTTAGCTCCTTAGATTCCTAGAGACAAGGAAAAAAATCACATGAATAAAAAGCAACTTGAAATGTAAACTGTACAGATTGACACATGAATCTCCCCAGGAAATTAAAAAAAGCAATTTAAAAATCACACCTGCAACATAATCACAAACTCTTCCCTGGCCTTTTTCTGTTTCAACCTTTTTTCCTCACCCTCTTGTTTCCTTTTCTGGGCCACATACTGAACGTAGATTTCTCCAGTTAATATCAATTAAGGGAAAAGGGGGGAAGGAAATGAGAATGTAGAGAAGACACAAAATCAACTATACAGGGAATCGTTAACAGTGATTTCTTAGACAAAAAATAAGAAAGGCCATTAGAATAGCTCGTCCAGCATATACTGAATTGAATTTCTGTTTCTGAAGTTCATATTGATTAAAAATGGGGGAGTGTAGAGAGAAGATTCCTACCAAGATTCCTACAAGTAACTATTAACAATGAGTTTTGAAAAGGAAAAAAAGAAGGAAGAAATGCCACCACAGTAGCTTCTTTAGCAAATACCTCATTGAATGTTTGTTTACGTTCTCCTGACGTCTTTAAAGCTCCATATCGCTTGTCATTAATTATTGCACGCATGGCCTGTAAAGAATATGCTACAGAACATAAATAGATCATTCAATCATTTGCAGAATCAACCACAATACAACCCATTAACCTGCTCCCAAGACCAATCTGATCCAACATTCTTAGCCTCAAGCAGCTCTTTGAACACAGTTTTCGCTTCCTAGAACGAAGAACATTTTCATGCTGCAATCAACAATATGAAAAACAGAGAGTTACAAATAGATTAATTACTACACTCAATACACTTACAGTCTTGTTTGAGAAAATAGGCGGCTCCTCATCCAATGAAACAGAATTTTCCTCCAAACCAGAAGTTACACCCTTCTCTGAAGCTGTGCTCTTCTGCTTTCCAGCACCACCAAATATCAATGTAAGACAAGTCAAAAAGCAAAATCTCAGATGCAGTCATGTACAATTTTTTTCACATCAATCAATTTCAGCTAAATTTAGACAAATGCAGATGTTATATCATCCTTGCATCTCTAACTCATTTTCATCACAGCAAGTCTCATTCAGAAACATTATTGTCCTTCTGACATATTCTGTTCATATTCATTCTAATCAACTTAGTATGGTAGTACATATCCTTAAAAGACAATTTTACTGTCGATCAATTCTTTATAACTGATGTCACATTTCCCTTCTCGACACCATTTCTGGGGTTGTCCCTTCTCAAACTCCTTATACTTAATGAGTATGTTTTGGAAAACAATTATCTGTTCTACATGAAAAATATTGTCCAACACATACTAACTTCCATAAAAACAAATATAGGGCACCTCTGCTTCTCTTGAATATAATAAAGACAAACAACTATAGAAGCATATATATAAATTAAAATACCATCAGATCTCAAGTCACTATGTGGTCGGCATGCATGATATTATAATGCTCTACTTGTTCAAAACACAAAATACTTACGCATGTGCCTATCTTTGTGTCTTGTGATGGTTGAATTTCACAAATCTCTGGTGGTGAGTAGAATTCTTAGCCGGTCACCCATCTGGGTATTCTTCTTGCATCGGCTCACTTAAGCATGAAATTTCCACGAGCGGGATTGACCACCCCACCCTTCAAATCCATCTGTGACAAGCTTGTGAGCTAAGAACCTCAAGCAAGATGCATAGCCTAGCACCACCGCTATTCACAAGCAGTTACCCCAATTATCTCCCCTTGAAGCAAAACTAGTTATCGAATGCCACTCTCTTGATATTCGACTTGTGTTTGGTATGTTTCTACTCCTTTGGATACATCTTGAAGGATACAATGTTGAATTCATCTAGGTTCACATGGTTCTCCCAAGGGTTCACTATTTGGATACAACTAAGTTCACATCATTCTCACTCTCGAGAGTCTCTATATAGCTGATATCATTTGGAATCTGGATATAACTAAGCTCACATCCTTCCCACTAGGGTCCACTGGAGAGTCTCTTTATAGCTTTTATGAGAGTCCCCATAAGCTAGAATACTTATATACAATAACACCCTAACTCTAATATCACTTGGTGTTGGATTTTACGAGATCTTAATTGGGGAGTAGACTTCCCATGTGGTTAGTCATTTGAGTCTTATCCTTGCATGAGCTAGCTTAACCATGAGGCTTCCACATGCTAGACTACCCACCCCACCCTAAAAACTCGTTGTGAGACTCTCTTGTGAACTAGAGAACTAATGCAATTCTTCTCTTAATTTTTTGAATGGAGATAGGAGCTCAAGGCTATCCCACTCAGAAGCCAAAATCTATCAGCCACCTCGTCTCCCGAAGAAGACTTACACATGGCCTTCCAACTCGCCTTCTCACTCAACCAGCACCCAAAAGACTACAGTGCAATGAGATATGAATGCTCTAGACACAACATTGGAATATGAGGAACTCCTATCCAATCTCATACTGAGACAAGTAAGATTGTCCTAATAGACCTTAAGTACCTGAGCTCTTCACATACAAACTAACTAGAGAGATCTCATCATCTCTATAAAAGGGATCAAAAATAGAGGGAAAATATAGTCACCTCACAAGGGATCAGATGAAGGGGCTTAGTCCCCAAAAAGGATTGTCATATATATAGGTACAACCTCACCTAGGCAAGTCGCAACCAAGATGAGTTTATCTACCTCCCCCCTATAGTGTGGACTGGGCTTCACCCAATGAGTTAAGCACACTGCATGAGCCTCCCCTCCAAGCACCACATTCAAAAGTTGGGCTCATAGACAAGCACCACTTCTATTCAGAAGTTGGGCTTCGCCTCATAGATAAACACCACTTCTATTCACAAGTAGGGCTTACCCAACATGTAAGTGTACACATACACAATGTGCATATATGTTTGAATGCATTTGTACTCATAGTACAAAGTAGAGATTTAAATCATTTAAATTGTAGAGGTTTTTAAAAATAAAAATAAAAATCGAGGTTTTTATTCATCAAGAGAGATTTTTATTTTTTCTTATATTTGAGGTATGCACAATTCCTATTCAACTCATGTATACATTATAGTGCCAAAAACACATAAAATACCTACTCTAGAATCCCTTCCCATTACATCATTACATTGATGAGTCACAATCGTAGTTACTAGTGACACATGTGACATGATACATGTAACACCATACCTTACATCATAGAAATTAAATGAATGATAAATCCTGAACCTTATAAGTTGTATCCACATTGCAAATTGCAATTTACACCATAAATGAGATAGTGATCAATGACATTTCATAACATGAATGATGAAAAGTAAAAACTATACATGAAGCATGAATGTCAATAGTTGATGGCACAAAAACCATATAATAAGTGGCATGTGGCAATGTCATACAAAAAAGCATAGAGTGAATCCTGATCACTATCAAAGACTACAATCTACAGTATAGTGTATCACTAAGTCTACACTATGCATGGATTGGTTTATGAAACCAATCCCATCGTCTCTGGACAGAGTCAAATAACTCGTTTTTCTATTTTAAAAAATCTGAAAAACATATATAAGCATTGAGCAATTATCAACAATCATACATGAATCATGATACATCATATAATATATATGATATATCATGTATGATGTATGAATAATGATATATGTAACATAAAAAATTACATTTGTAGCAAATTGCAATAAACTTACTCTGTCTTTGATAGTCCACCGACTCGCTGGAAATGTACTCGTATACAATGCTAAAAGTGTTACCCTCCATATCTGTAATGCGGAGCACAGTGTATACAGGTTGGATAGCAACTACCAATATCTCTCCCTTCACCCAAAGATCATCCTCTCCCATGACGAGTGATAGAGAACTTTGTGAAGAGAGGATTCTCTGCCCTAACTTTCGATAATTGATACCATTCTTGTTCAACACATGTGCGTAAAAGACCCATCCTCCCTCTCAACTATGCACATTTTTGGAAATCTAAGGAGGAGTGAGCGCAAAAAATATTTAAGACTTTTGGGTGGCTAGTGACAAACTTCACTATGACTTTACTTTGGCTTTATCTAGGATGGTTCTTACCCATGGAATCCCCCTTATGTCTTCCATGAGTAGATCTAAGCTATGATGCACAAGGTGTCCATTTGATTTTGGGATACATATCCTCAATCATACGCCCCATCGACACACAGTTACACCCATTGTCAATCACAACTTGCACCACATTATCACTCCCTACATCCTCAATGGCTTTATGCACATGAGAAAATATGAATTGGCCCGTAATCACTGTGCCAAGTGCATGTGCAGGTATGGCACGTAAGAACATTGTGACCTTGCATGAAAAAACAAGAATGTTGTAAACATTTCTCTTCCTCATCTCTGACCAGCCATCACATAGAATAGAGCAGCCATACTTTTCCCATGAATCCCGTAATGTCAACATCTCTGTCTCAATTAATGTTTTTTGTTTGAAGAGCTCAAAGGTACGTAAGACTTGTCCTGATAGACCCTCCCAAGGATACCCAATCCTACTCTCAACTTTCATGGCCCTCTTCCATGCATGAGTATTTGCCAGATTGAATGGGATACCACATTGAATGAAGATCTTGGTAATTTCTCGGGTTGCTTCATTCATTGATTGTTTTTGTAGTCAAGCCCTCACACTACCTTTCACAAATATATTACCCTCTAGGATCTTGGGTCTAGGATCTCGAGAGATGCTCACTCAGCTAATGCACTCAGTGCGGGGCCTTTTAAATGAACTAGTGATGTAATCAACGGCATCAATGGGATTGGTTTGCTCTTCATTGCTATGTGACAAATTACAATGAAGATGAACCAATTGGCATCTTACCTACCCCTTCGCTCAATTGAAGCTAAGTTGTTAGCTCCTCAACAATCCTTGGAAGAATAGAAGAGCATTTTCCAATGTCTCCATCTTTTAAGCCAAGGAGTTGAGCTTTGATGTCAGATACAATGCTATTGTGAACTCCCATGTAATATTTGCATTTCCATGTATTATTTCCAAGCTCTTTCACATGGCTTCAAATAACATTAGGAGTTCTTCCCATGATGATAAAGTTCAAAGAGTGAAGGATAGAAAAGGGTAGGCTCCAAGCTGAAGTTTGAAGTTTGAACTCTCCCTCTATGCTTTCTCAACTTTCAAGGGGTCTCTCTCTCTCTCTCTCGCTCTCTCTCTCTCTCTCTCTCTCTCTCTCTTTCTCTCTCTCTCTCTCTCTCTCTCTCTCTCTCTCTCTCTCTCTCTCTCTCTCTCTCTCTCTCTCTCTCTCTCTCTCTCTCTCTCTCTCTCTCTCTCTCTCTCTCTCTCTCTCTCTCTCTCTCTCTCTCTCTCTCTCTCTCTCTCTCTCTCTCTCTCTCTCTCTCTCTCTCTCTCTCTCTCTCTCCCCCGTCGCCCCTCTTGCTGCGTCAGCCCCCCCCCCCCGTCGCCCCTCCTGCGTCAGCCCCCCCCCCCCCGTCGCCCCTCCTGCTGCTGCGTCAGCCCCCCCCCCCCCCCCCCCCCCGTCGCCCCTCCTGCTGCTGCGTCATCCCCCCCCCCCGTCGCCCCTCCTGCTGCTGCGTCAGCCCCCCCCCCCGTCGCCCCTCCTGCTGCTGCGTCAGCCCCCCCCCCCCCCCGGTCGCCCCTCCTGCTGCTGCGTCAGCCCCCCCCATCGCCCCTCCTGTTGCAGAAGCCTCCCCTGTCGCCCCCTCTTGCCTGCTGCGTCAACCTCCCCCGAGCCCCTCCTGCTGCATCAGCCTCCTAACATCCTACCATAACCCTAACCCCAGTTCGACTTCGACCCTAACCCTAGCTCGAAATCAACCCTAAACCCTAATCATGAATATGCCTACTTCGCACACTCTAAACCGAACCCTAAATCTTAACCTTAACCCTACATCTAAACCGAACCCTAAATCCTAACCCTCACCCTCACCCTCACCCTAACCCTAACCCTAATTCTAACCCCCCAACTAACCTCAGCCCTCTCTCTCTCTCTCTCTCTCTCTCTCTCTCTCTCTCTCTCTCTCTCTCTCTCTCTCTCTCTCTCTCTCTCTCTCTCTCTCTCTCATGGCTCCCAAGCTGGACGAACAGTTGGCCACCTTAGAGCATGCCCTCCGAGAGTTGATAGGAAAACACAAGAAAGAAGGAGATTCTGCACTGAACGGGGTTACCCGTAGAGTTGTCGCCCTGGAAGCCAAGGTGGCAACCTTGGAGATGGAAAACGAATCCCTTCGGGAAGAGCTTCTCGCTACCCGCAAGCAGCACTCACGGGACCTGGAGGAGTTGCACAGTGCGCTTACTGATATGAAAACGAAACTGGACAGCATGCACGAGGGGAAGATCGCTCCACATCTAGAGGACATTCGGGTGACTATCAAGAAGGAGTGTATGGAGATGGTGCAGAACGAGCTTGAGACTAAGAAAGATGGATGGGTCGAGGTTGTCAAAAAGAACCTTCGACAAGAGGCAAAGAAGAACCACCACCATGAGGAGATCCACATAGTGCATACCACCATTGAGGAGGAGCGGATGCGACAGGCCCGCAGGCTCAATGTTCGCGTCTCCGGCCTCACAGAGACAGACGGATCACCAGAGCAGGACGGGAGTCACTTGTGCACATTACTTGGATACCGCGCGGATGAGCCTCTCCCTTTCACCAGAGTATGAAGAGCAGGACGGGACACCACACGGAGCAGAGCACTTATCCTTCAGTTCTCAAATGAGGCAAGGAGGAGAGACTTTCTCAGACGACGGGCGGTACTACGCACTACACCGGGCACCCCCATCTATTTGGATGACGACCTCACGCAGATGCAGGTAGAGCACAGACGGGCATGCATGCCACGTGTCCTCCAGGCCAAACGAGAGGGACATCGTGCCCTCTACAGAGAGGGTCGGGTCATCATTGATGGACGGCCCATTGACTAGGGATTCGCGGCCTATGAGACAGCACAGCAAGAGGTGCACATTGCAGTCTGGAACTGCAATGGATCTTTATGGACACATCCAGGGCGCCTCGAGGAGGTGATGGAGGGCAGAGACATTATCTTCTTGACAGAGACACACGAGAGCCCGGGGAGGAGCCTACCGAGGATTGAGGGCTATATGTGGGAGTAAGCTCACCGCCGCCAGATGAGACAGCACACCACACGAGGATAAGGAGGAGTAGCCGTGCTCTATAAACAGTCGTTACAACACAGGGTACAGGTGGTAGCCAGAGACCCAGAGGCACGTTTCATGTGGATACGCTTGCAGCTATCAGAGGAGAGAGCAGCGTACTTCGCCGTATGCTATATTGCACCCATTGGTTCACGCTTCACACATTCCCCTGAGCAACTATCAGGAGGGGAGGGACCAGACACCACATCGCCATATGACTGCCTCAGTGACACGATTATGGAGTATACCGGGATGGGTGAAGTCTTCCTTGTAGGAGACTTCAATGCCCGTACTCAGAGCCACCAGTGTGATACCTACGACTTTGACGACCCTGAGATGCTTCGTACCATAGAGGACATGCCTACACTCAGAGCCTCAGCCGACACTGCCACACCCACCTTATATGGCCGACACTTACTCCAGATGGGAGAAGCACACCGTCTCGTTATATATAATGGGATGGGGAGCTGGCCCACCTCGCGCGGTCTCACCTGCATTCCACCCACGACACCACAGGGGGCAGTGTGGTAGACTATGTTATCGGACCCCCAGAGGCGACACATCTGATCACCTCATTCACTATCCCACCCTTACCGATTGGAGCTGATCACGCATATCTTGCCCTATCCATTCGCGGCTCACCATGCATACCCCACCTCGTCACCACACAGCCACGAGCCCGTACCACCATTCACTTTAGACATGAGCTAGCACATATCTATAGCTCCCATGTTCGAGAGCGCATCTACTCTCTTGATCCCTCAGCCTCCTTGGACACCCTCACCGCCCACTTCTCCTCGATCCTCCATACATTTGCTACTCTCAGCTTCCCATACACCACCCACAGCACTGCACATCCGACACGGCTGGGAGATACACCCCAGAATTGATGGTACGATGAGGAGTGTAGGCGACTATATCGACATCTCAGAGCACAGAGTCTTTTGGGATCCATCACAGAGAGGGAGGCACGACGACAGATGCGAGCCCTCACACGCCGGAAGCGGCGAGCTTTCGAGGAGCGAAAGGAGGCAGAGTTGATCGACCTTCTCATGAGTAGGGATTGTGCCACCGCATGGAGGGCACTACGTGAGCCACGTCCACCTACACCCATAGCAGATCCTTCGACCTGGCAGACCTACGCCCAGAGGTTATATGACGTCCAAGGACAGCCACCATTACCGATTCCTTCCACACCGCGTCCGGTGATATCCACCCTCTTCACAGGAGGCATGGTACGACAGGCCATCCATAGGCTACAGCATGGCCGTTCAGCGGACCACACGGGGCTACAGGGAGAGCACTTTATATACGCAGCAGATGTAGTTTCCCACTTGATCGCCCATCTCTTCAACCGTGCTTTGGTTGAGGGATTACCCGACTCATGGACTATGCATACCATTACGCCTATCCATAAGTCCGGCGATATGATGGATTATGATATGCCATGTCCTGGCCAAGATCTATGGGGCAGTACTAGAGGCAGAGCTCAGTACACACGCTGAGGCAGCGGGGATCAGAGCACCCGGCCAGGCAGGCTTCCGCCGCACTTTCTCCA
Organism: Ceratopteris richardii; assembly: GCA_020310875.1. Lineage (NCBI taxonomy): Eukaryota > Viridiplantae > Streptophyta > Polypodiopsida > Polypodiales > Pteridaceae > Ceratopteris > Ceratopteris richardii. The sequence goes on from CM035411.1 coordinate 140,446,144, forward strand.
CCATCGACCACATCTTCGTGCTTCGTTGCTTGATTGAGAGCGCGAAGGCGAGGAAGCAGAGACTATACTGTTGCTTTGTGGATTTCCGCAAAGCCTTCGACATGGTCCCTCGAGAGAGACTACTACGGAGGCTCCAGGAGTTACAGCTTCCATCAGACATGCTATGGGCCATCCACGCTTTGTATGCACGAGTCACAGGCAGGGTACGCTGCCCCGGTGGTCTATCAGACAGCCTTGTTAGCACCATTGGTGTGAAACAAGGTTGCCCCCTCTCACCCACTCTCTTCGGTCTCTACATCGACGAGATCACGGAGTATATACAACGAGCAGGAGGGAGAGGAGGAGACATCAGAGGTACACCAGTCTCAAAGTCACAGGAGGGGTTGCAGTCACAATTACAGGCGCTCGATACCTTTTGCATGGAGAGAGGACTCACAGTGAACCTTGGCAAGACCAAGGTCATGATCTTCCATACCTCCAGGACAGTACACCATCGCGCCTCTTTCACAGCAGCTGGAGGACAGATAGAGGTAGTGGACTCCTACGTCTACCTAGGTATCACCTTCTCGGGCAGCACAGGGGTATTCTCCATGGCACAGGCTGCGAGAGATAGATTGACACGAGGTTATGCGGCACTTGCAGGATTGGAGAGATGCTGCTTTCAGACACATTTTCAGGAGCCCCGGACTAAGGGGTGGCTCTTTGACACTCTAGTGACACCCGCATTGATGTACGCAGCAGCAGTATGGGCATCAGGGATCACAAAGGCGATGTGGACACGGATTGAGAGGCCCCAGCTCACCATGATATCACGCTTGCTGCGCAGCAAGCCCTCCGTTCCACATGACATTATACGAGCTGAGCTTGGCACACCACCGATGCTAGTGGAGGCCCTCTTCCAGTTGGTGACCTTTATTCTGAGAGTCAGAGAGCTCCCCACTAGCCAACTCACCAGGCTTGCATTTGAGAGCTCTAGACAGGGCATGAGAGAGTATGGTATGCACGGACTTACGGATGGTTAGCAGACCATGGCATGAGCATTACGGATCTCCCCCCTTTTCAGTATGACCTCTCTTCCCCCCACATTACCCTCTCTCGTTCGGAGAGGAATAGGATCATCCGTCAGGACCTACTACAGATACACGTCAGGGAGACATGGATAGCACCACGGGAGCCTCTTCCCACAAAGAGGCAACACTACAGAGAGCACTTCCTGACTGTGACAGCGGATGGTTTCATTCAGAGACCACGATACATGGATACATATATGGCACCAGCTGAGAGAGTGGCCATTGGGCAGCTCAGAGTATCATCACACCAGCTCGAGATTGAGATTGGGCGAGCCACACATACCCCCAAGGATGAGCGATTATGCAGGATATGTAGAGAGGAGGTGGAGGACGAGGAGCACTACACATGTAGATGCCAGGCATATGAGGACATCAGAGACCGCTACCCACAGCTCTTCAAGGGGCCTAGAGAGATCAGGGCTTTATTGGGGACAGAGGACCAACGCCCTCTAGGTCGTTTCCTAGTAGAGCTCAAGCACCACCGCGCATCACTCCTCCAGCAGCGGATGGAGATAGACCTTACCCCCCCTCAGACTTATATTACAGATTTTTTCAGACCCACATACACTCGAGGGCCCAGTTCGATGCGGGGTGTCACATTACACAGAGCAGAGGAGCTTAGACGACAGCGTCGACGACCGAGACCCCTTGTCCGGAGAGCTCGTCCACATCAGAGAGAGATTCAAGCGATTCACGCACGCCATGACATGGAGATACAGAGACGTCAGCAGCGCACCCCTATCGATTTGGACACCCAGAGCATTTTGAGGATCGCCATGATGCCTTACCCATCGATGCATTATATCCTACACCCACTCCAGGCATTTAGGGGGTTGTGATACCATCGAGCCTCCCCTCCCTATGCATATCACATTTGTATCTCACCCATTGAGCATATAGAGTGCATACCCATAGCACCCCACACCCTTGATGCCAGCTACTATCCCTCCTTTTATACCCGTTTGCAGTACTCACACTTTATTTTCGTTTTGGATCACAGTGGTTTGGATCATACTGATGTATATGTTTTGTCTCATAGGCCGATTTTGGCCTCTAATAGACGTTAAAAAGTCTTTCTTTCTTTCTCTCTCTCTCTCTCTCTCTCTCTCTCTCTCTCTCTCTCTCTCTCTCTCTCTCTCTCTCTCTCTCTCTCTCTCTCTCTCTCTCTCTCTCTCTCTCTCTCTCTCTCTCTCTCTCTCTCTCTCTCTCTCTCTCTCTCTCTCTCTCTCTCTCTCTCTCTCTCACACACACACACACACAACATCGACGCGCTCAAGCTAGACTCGTCACTCTCCAAAGTTCGAATGAATATCAGCAGCCAATATACAAAACCTAACCAAAAAAAAAGTATTAATGATTTTTTGAATAAAAATTATCCCAACCGATTTAAATCGTTGGGACGATTTTTTACGATTTTCTTTTAATCGAATGATTTTTTTTCTGTGTATACTTGTATTTATTAAAATGCATAATGTATATGTATGTTCATATGTGTGATACAAAACTAAGTCAACCATATATGATATTACCTCATCAAACTTATTCTTCATGCTCACTCTCATATTTAACATATGTGCATATTTGAATGTGTATGTGTGTGTGTATGTGTGCGTATGTGTATGTATACATGTAAGTGTATGTGTATGTGTATGGGTTTGGATAGGGGTATAAGTAGGGGTATGTGTGTGTGTGTATGTGTGTGTATGCGTGTGTGCATGCGTATGTGTATGCGTATGCGTATGCGTATGCGTATGCGTATGCGTATGCGTATGCGTATGCGTATGCGTATGCGTATGCGTATGCGTATGCGTATGCGTATGCGTATGCGTATGTGTTGTGTGTGTATGCGTATGTGTTGTGTGTGTATGCGTATGTGTTGTGGTGTGTGTATGCGTATGTGAATGTGTGTGAATGTGTGTGTATGTGCGTATGCGTATGCGTATGCGTATGCGTATGCGTATGCGTATGCGTATGCGTATGCGTATGCGTATGCGTATGCGTATGCGTATGCGTATGCGTATGCGTGTGTGTATGCGTGTGTATGTGTATGTGTGTGTATGTGTGTGTGTGTATGTGTGTGTGTGTATGTGTGTGTGTGTGTGTGTATGTGTATTTGTATGTATATGTGTGTGCATGTGTGTGTGTATGTGTATGTGTATGTGTATGTGTATGTGTATGTGTATGTGTATGTGTATGTGTATGTGTATGTGTATGTGTATGTGTATGTGTATGTGTATGTGTATGTGTATGTGTATGTGTATGTGTTTGTGTATGTGTATGTGTATGTGTATGTGTATGTGTATGTGTATGTGATAGAACAGTTTGATCATATCTTCTTGCAATTTCCCAGAACTGAGACCATTTCTGACCATTTCCAAGATTTAATGTTATCCAATTTTTAAAACCTGCAAGTGAAGTCCCTAGTGGGAGGTTCCCCGATGACATATTTTTTAACATAGTAGAGGGTGATTACAATGGCTGAGTTGAATGCACTAGGGGAATGAACAGAGTAGAATTGTCACATCCAAAAAAGGAAACAAACTTTACGAAGGTGTTTTGGACAAAATTTTGGGGCCCCAAAAGGGGCAGACTTGCAGGGAACACAGAATCAGCAATTCCTAGGACAGGATTACCTATTCCTGCACTAGAGCACTAGTATAAAGAAGTACATTGCTGTTGGGGGGGAGAGGGTAATGATAAGCATAGCTTCTGTAACAGGCCCCAAAATATACAAAAAAATAAGCCTGAATTTATTTCTAGTACTATATTAAGAGCTCAAGGTAACCAACTCTATGATTATGTACCTAGACGAAGGAAAGGGACACAAGGCATACTCTTTTACTAGCATTCTCATTGAGATAAACTTTTAGGGAAGCCATTTGTAACCTTCTAACTAGAGCCTCTGCAAAGAAACTGAAATTACCTCCATATGCTCAGTCACTTTTTCATCATGTGAACTTTCCCTCTCTGGAGTAGCTTTGGGTTCCACATTGACACTGAAAAACAAGAGAAATTTGCAATTTACCTTCATGCTTGTGTACATTTGTGAAGATGTCCACTCATTAACTATAAGTCTATATGCATATGATACTCCACATATTGCCGAATTATGCATGTGTGATCACAAGCATAATGACATGCAATCGGTTTCTATCTATAGCGGATGCACAAAGGGAATTACAAATGGATTGTCATCACAGCTTGAACAGCAAACACGGACCCACCAATGAAAATAAGCCCTGATTACTTCCACGTTCAAACACCAAAATAAAGATCTTCTTAGCAAAATCACCATCTCGGTGTATATGCTTGCGTGCATTTTTGAATAACATCCACCCATCCATTACACGCACATGGCATTTGATAGAAAAGCAAACTATGCATGCATAAACTAGTGCATAAAGATATGGAGCTGGTAACTCTTTAAAGCAATAAGCATAAAGAGAATTACAGATGATTCATAACATGGCTTAATCTTTAACAACAAAATATGAACACCCTAGAATTGAAGAATTTACCCACTTTTCAGAAACTCCAGTGTTCGTAGTGACTTTGGACGGTGTGGCCGAAGCTGGTAAAACAGTCTCCAATGCAGCATTAGCATCTCCTTCATGTTTGGATACTGATGAAGGCTGATGTTGGGGTACATTATTGGTGCCTGCTGGAATAGGGCTTTTGCTGACTGGAGCCAACGATGGTGACATAGAAGAAACGGGAGGCGTTCCAGCGACATATGAAACTTCCTGACCTTGGGCCGGAGAAGGACTGGGAGCACTCTCTGCCTTTTCCCGGGCAAGCTAAAGGAGGCATAACAATACGATTCCTGTCAGACAAATTATAACGAGAAAACCACCCATCACTCACAACAATCTTTACTAACCTTCATCTCCTCGGGCATGGTCCACTTCGACTGTTTTGTCAGTTTATTATAATAGTACCTGAAAATCCATGTAATCATTCAAGACCAAACTTACAGAAGAACACTATTTGCAATAACCAAGATCCGGCCCTTACTTCCTCCCATCTGCAGCAGTGAATTCTTTCCAAACAGTTGAAGCATCAGCACGCTGCAAAATTAACATAAGCATGAGAGATACCCTAGATAGCTCGTTAGGATAGATAGCTAAACAACACTGCATGTAATCAATATGATAAAAACCAGAAGCTCATGCCAACCTCTGTTGGTGTCATCAATTCTGCAGGTTTCTCCCAGCTTGAAACTTTTGTCTTCTTGTTATAATAATACCTTGAATCAAATCCAGTAGATATCAAATGGAAACTCAATTCAAAAACCGGAAAAAAAGGAGCAGAAGAGAGCCAAACCTCCTACCTCCTCCCATCTGGTGCTGTATGTTCCTGCCAATCTGTTGTACCTGATGAAGATGAAGGTGCAACAGCAGCACTTGCAGTCTGGCAAATACATTATATTATGCAAGCAAAGGCAAAAACATTATCAAATCATGGGAAACTTAAAAAAAAAAAAGATAGAAACCATGCAACGGGATACTCACAGGTCCTGCAGTTGTCATAGTACTATTTATCTGACTAGTCTGTAATGTAGATGCAGGAACTGATGTACTGGGTTGGTTGGCCATGCTGGGCCATGCCTGACCATTGGATTGTACAGTTTGCAACAACTGATTTTGTGCTGATGCATGGTATGTTGCAGGAGAGACACCATAACTGGACTGTGAATATGATATAGATGAATTAAACTGCATAAAAGAAGTGATCAATACGAGTATGTAACTATTGACCATGGTCATAAAGTTCTCAACAAATCCAATATAATGTCATAAAAAACAAGAATTCTCGTGTATAATTTCTATTGTCAATTGTAGTCCAACATTTTTTATTGCTTGTAATCAGACACTTAAGTTCTCCGGAGATCCAATATAATGTCAAAAAAGACGAGAATTCTCGTATATAATTTATATTGTTGAATTGAAGGCCAACATTTTTAACTGCTTGCAATCAAACATTTAAAAAATCTCAGTGCAAATGATCCCTTCTCTTTGGGAACAATCATAGCTATGTACATGTGCACCATCACATGGCATACACACAAATAATTTGATTAAGTTATTAGCAAGTTCAATACTGTGTGTGTGCGTGCGTGTGAGTGTCATAATGCCCAGCACAGTTGGAAATGGACTGGTCGGAAACGGAGTTTCGGAGTTTCCAAAAATTGAAAACAGAAGGAAACAAGAAACGGTAACAAGAAAGTGGAGTCAAACTTTCTCGGCTTCACATCCCAAATAGGGAATAGAAAGAGTGCATTCCACCATCTTTGAATGTGCGGGCATAGCCAGAAGGCATGATGCATATTCTCAACATAAGAAGCACAGTGTAGACACCGTGTGCCTTGGAGTCCATGCTTACAAAGAAATGCCCCAAGGGAAACTGTCCAACAAAAATCCTCAACATGAAAACCTTCATTTTGAAAGTGAACGAGGAATCCTAGATCGCACGAAATCTTGCATGCCACAAGGAAATGCTCTTTTTAAGTTTCCATCTTTGATTACATTGGTGAGCAATACTCTCAGAAGTGATAAGTGAATGGTAATAAATATTTCCTTTACCTATCCACCATCTATTATGCTTTGCAAGCAACCAATACTACTACGGGTCACATGCATCAGTGGAAAGAGGCATTTGGTATTGCTATAACAATGATACTATTTGCAACCATTTAAGACTGTACGTTGGACCCACTGCATAAGTTTTTCGGATAATTGGGAAGGACAAAAGCTCCCATTTAGAATCGTAACATTCTGCAATAGCATCAGTTCCTTTATTATTAAAATATCTTACTCCAGCTCCCAAAGAGTTAGCAATAGGCAGATTTGATAAGAATGACCACTATGGAGACAATGCAGCAAGGGAGTTCCCTACATAACGTTGTCTACCATTCCATTTCAAGGTGGAGACTGCAGTTTGAAGTACCGAAGCAGAAAATTAAGCGTGCGTGAAGAGGTTTGCAGTGGGGCATGAGAAAAAAACTTATTCCATGCATCAAGTTTCCATCTTCCTTTAAAATTCACCTCCACATTTTCTACACATTTGCAGAAAATACGAGTCCATAGAGGTCTATGAGAAAAGGTAATGCGCATAATAAATGCTCTTCTGGCCATTAAGAGAGAGTGCAAATGCGAAATTCCAAGTCTACCAATAGGTCTGGGTTGACATACATACTCCCAAGCTGAAAGGACCAATGCTTGATTATGTTTTTTGTTCCAGAGAAAAGTCTTTAACAAGCTTTCAAAGATATGCAGATGACTCTTCTTCCAGTCTAGCAATAATAAGTAATGCATAATATATGGTTGCAAAAAAGTTTGCACAATTCTTATCATGGCATGCAATGGCCATTGGGAAGCATACCAAGGTTCTCTGTTTTACATTTGATTTTATGTAGTACCCATTCAACTTTGTTCTTGATAGGGACATCCACGCCTAAGGGATACCCCAAGTGTCTAAAGATAGTGCCTATCTCGATTTTAGGGCCTTCCCATTTAAGGGATTGGAATTGTCACGAAGATATATTCACAATCTCTGATTTTTTAAATTAATCGCAAACCCAACTGCAATTTGCTGAATTCCATAAAGGAAGATACCACGAATACATTGCAAATTCATTTTTGCCTCCAACAGATAAAACATTAGCGAAGAGGCTAAAGCATAAAAGAGTGGACTTAAAGGACAGCTTTGAAGCACAGAGCGCTCAATAGGAAAAGGCGCAGAAAGCCTTCCGTTTATCTCTATGTAAGAGGCACTGCCTTGAGCCAAATGTAAATCAATCCATAAAAATTGGTTCCAAAACCTAGTTTTTTGAGCACTACTGTAATAAAATCCCATCGAATCAGATCAAATCTCTGATGTATGAGCCAAATCTACGATGCGTAAGCTACCTTGTGGATAATACATTTGAGCCTTAATGCAAAGATTTTGGCAAATATTTTACAAATAACGCTCGTTATCGTAACAGGTCTCCAATCTCTCATGCGTTTGGGCACATCCCGTTTAGGAATAAGTTTGATTTTTCCTAACTTGAATGTGTAAGACATCTTTTGATCTCTCAATATTTCATTACATACGTCAAGAATGAGATTTTTAAGAAGAGACCAAAAAGCCATCACAAATTCCTTTATGATACCATCCATACCTGGTGCTTTTCCATTTTTAAGAGATTGAAGAGCCATGTGGACCTCTTCTTCTGAAATACTTTTTTCACATGTTGGAGCCATATGAGAACCAAGAAGTTGTAGAGTGTATTTCAAAGATTCGTGAAAAGATGTAAACCATGCATCATCTGATTTATATGAAGCTTCAAATAAACTTTGAAAATGCTCTATACAAATCGTTGCTATGGAATTCCCATCATTGATGATTGAGCCATCTACTTCAAGTTGAGCAATCGCATCCTTAAGATGTTTAGCTCGTATGAAATCAAAGAAACATTTAGAATTTGCATGGAAATCATTGACGTCTGTGCATCTGGCTCTAACTTTGGAGTGCTGAATAGCATGATTTTCCATTAGTTGTAAGCATCTATCCATTAGTTGTAAGCATCTATAAGCCTTACAAAGACGAGTGTACTGCCTCTCAGAAAGTGCCCAAAATCCACCTTTTCAATCATGAGGAAAATAATGTTTTAAGCTTCAACTTTAGCGGATTTAAGAATTTTAGAGAAGAATTTTCCACGGTCTCTAATCACATCTTGCATTTTTGTCACAAAAAAAATCCCATTTCATGCAAGCCGAAACTTTCAAAGAAAGCACTTGCTGAATCAGAATTTGAACTTTACATTTGAACAAATAAGTTTGCAGCCAAGAGTGATTCACTCTCAACGAGATTGTGGGCAAGTTAGTTGGGATACATGAATTCCAATCTACTTCTTTAAGAGATATCACCAAAGGGTTATGATTTGAGAGAAGCATTGTAGCATCAATCCACATTTTGGATGCTACATTCAAAGTAGAAATATGAGAGTAGAAGCATCTGTCTAGCCTCCTCATAGCTTTCTTATGTGATCTTGAATGATATGTATAACGAAGCGTATGCCCTCCAATGTAACCCCATAAATCTTTGCAATTTAGCATATCCAAAATTTCATTCCATATACTATTTTCTTGCGAAGAAATCAAAGAGGAAATAGTTGTACAATAAGCATCTGAATCCACCATGTTGAAGTCCCCACATAATAAAATGTGAGCTCCACCCCAAATTTGAAGCTCCATACAATGTTGAATGGATATAGCCAAGTCTTTCCAAGTCCTAACTCTTTCAGCAAGAGAGTTTAGAGCATATACATTAATACAAATATATGACAGATCGTGTAGTGTAAGATGCAACATAATATACCTACCTTGAGGACCGACAAATGGTACCGTGAAATGAATGCTCTTTCTGATAATGAAGAGACAACCTGAATTCTGATTTTTTATGACATTATAATGTAACTGGAAATCTTTAGTACATAATATATACCTTCATAAGTTCAAAGTTATCTAAACTTACGAACTCAAGATAGAGAACACAAACACATACACATTGGAAAAAACAACATACCTTCAAAAAATAAGTACATAATAGCATTCCCGCATGGTCATGCTTTTTATGCTCTTGTATCGCAACCAAGTCAAGCTCATGTCTAACAATCCACATCCATAATCTTGTCCACTTACCATATTGACCCAAACCTTGAATATTCCACGTTGCTATTTTCATGATCATTGATACCAGTGGAGTAAAAAGAAGAACAAGCACGAGCCAATGCCAGAGCCAAATCTTGTAACACAATGTCCATGTTATCAATATACTCTGCCATGTAATCCTCAGTATGAAATGCAAAATCTTGTAATCTTCAGTATGAGGTGCAAAATTGGCCTCATCTGTAAGGGATGTTGAATACCTAGATTGGAACTTGCCCCTCTCATTGCAAAGCAAAGCTTTCTTATAGCTAAGAGGGGTAAAACCATCGTTATCAACCCCTCTTTTACCAACCTCACCCTCCTTCCTACCTAAAGCCTCTTTGCTCTTTCCTTCACCATCTCTTCGCTTATATACATTTAATTTTACTGGAGTGACATGGGCAACATGATGCACCTGCTTCTCCACCACTACTTCTTTCTCCTTATGGTTAGAGTCTTGAGCTCCATGAGATCTAGGATCTAGCATGGTTTTAGAAGGCATAGTAGCATGAGGAACAACCCTTTGCTTACCAAATATTTGTTCCTTCCGAACCAGTATTTTACTCATAGTGACAGGGGATAGGGGGACGAGGGCCAAAAAGACATGGGACGGCCATCCCCACCATCCCATTCAAATTTTTTTGGGTCGAGGGCGGCTCCCGTCTCGGTTGGGCGTTCCAGACAGGGAACTCGTCCCAGATTTTTGGGGACGGCCCGTTCCTTGTCGGGGACGCCAAACGGGGACGGGGCCCGTCCAAGCCCAAAAATGTGTCCATTTTTTTTATGTGCACAACTTAAGCTTCAACTTTGCGCGCGTTCCGGCCTCTGAAGTTTGCTCACGTCAGCATCGAGAGAGAGAGAGAGAGAGAGATTTTGGAAAGCTTCATTGCTCAGCCCTCAAGCCCTCAACACTGAAGCACTGAAGCCTCAGTTGACACTACTGAGTAAGGTACGTACATTTTTCATTACTATATGCATTGAATAAAATAATCGATTGAGCATCAGCTACTAGCACTGAGCAGAATTCTATCAATAATCAGAATCCTATCATTATATCATAGCAGCGGCCAGCCTTCTGGGCTTTGAAAATCAAAATGTTGCTGACAGCTGTAGCTTGTAGGGCTCCAGACTCCAGAGTCCAGCCTCCAATACCTGCTGTTATACAGCTTCTAGAACCCAAGTTCCCACTAGTGACTACAGTCATGCTACCTTCAAGCTTCTGCTGCTTGTGAATTCTTGAGGTATTCAAATTTGAAGCTGCTAATTGATGATGATGTCATACATGCATACATACAATGTACATTGTACATACACCTGTCAAGACTCAACAGTCGTACATACATACATTGATGATTATACAAACATACATAGATATTAAATACACACAGGTGACAGTGGCAAGTGCACATGCCACACACACACACACACACACATAAATAGTAAATGCACACATACATATGCCATACATACATAATTAATTTACTACATGCATACATATTACATGTCATACTGCATACATACATAGTACATACATGCCAAACCTAAATACATAGTACATACAAACATAAATATTAAATGCATGCAAACATACATACTCAGTGCACACAATGCACATAAATATTAAATACACACACATACATACACACATACATATTAAACACACACACACACATACATAGTGCACACATACATACAAACATAAATACACACACACACAAACACATAAATACACACATATACATACAATGTCATATGACATTGTATGTATGTGTATTTATGTGTGTGTGAGTGTGTCTATTTATGTTTGTATGTATGTATGCACTATGTATGTATGTATGTGTGTGTATTTAATATTTATGTGCATTGTATGCACTCTGTATGTATGTTTGCATGCATTTAATATTTATGTTTGTATGTACTATGTATTTAGGCTTGGCATGTATGTACTATGTATGTATGCAGTATGACATATGTAATATGTATGCATGTAATAAATTAATTATGTATGTATGGCATATGTATGTGTGCATTTACTATTTATGTGTGTGTGTGTGGGGGGCATGTGCACTTGCCACTGTCACCTGTGTGCATTTAATATCTATGTATGTTTGTACAATCATCAATGTATGTATGTACGACTGTTGAGTCTTGACAGGTGTATGTACAATGTACATTGTATGTATGCATGTATGACATCATCATCAATTAGCAGCTTTGAAATTTGAATACCTCACGAACTTAGAATTCACAGGCAGCAGAAGGTAGCATGACTGTAGTGGGGAGCTCTGTAGACTGTAACAGGTTATAGCAGGTATTGGAGGCTGGACTCTGGAGCCCTAGAGGCTAGGGCCTACACTGTGTACATACTGCATACATACATACATACATAAATACACACACACACATAATACGCACAATGCACATATATATTATACATACATATAAATTATAATTTATATACAATGTATGTAATCATTAATGCTTATATCATATGACATATAAATAATTATATATATATATATATATATATATATATATATATATATATATATATATGTGTGTGTGTTCATTAAATTTGTCATTGACAATTGTGCATGTGGTTATATTAAGTATGAGTTGTAAACTTGTAAGTTCTAATTTTTAACTTCAAACTTTTTTTTTCATGACTCAATAGACAAGAGCTAAGACTGAATATTCAATATGGCATCATCGTCGTCTCAAGAAATTTCATCCAAAAAGCATTGTTCATGGTCATGGTGGGATGAAGTTGATGCTCCAAAAGTCGGTGTTGGTGGGGGGCTAGAGCATGGACATGCAAAAGGTGTGGGTATCATAGAAGTGGTGGCATACATAAGGTAAAAGCTCATCTTTTGCATGAAAGCGGTCAACAAGTGAGATTTTGTACCGCAACTTTGTCCATGGCTGAAAGGCAACCTCTTATAGACAAGTGTCGTGTTCTTGAGGCTACTCAAAAAGCAACCCGAGAACGGAATTCAAAATATGTTGTGAATCCGACGGTAATGTCCAAGGCTTCCTCTGTGAGAGTATCCACTTCCCATTCAAATACTTTGCAAGATTCACCATGTGCATCACAATCTGCACATCATACTCGTGAAGAATCCACTCCTCATCATTTTCGTACATCGATTCCCTCTACATCATCATTTCATGTTGGAAAAAAAACAAAGTACATTGGAATCATCTTGGAAACCGATTTTGAAGAGAGAAGTGGATAGAGCGGTGGCAAGATACTTCTACCATGATCACATTCCTTTTCGGAGAGCACGGTAATTATTTCTTCTTTCTTATTTGGAGACTTGAGTATATATGCATGATACATGTACATTGTATTAAATATTTATGTATCATGAATCATGATATAATGCATACATTGTTAGTAACTACATAATACATATGTCATTCATACATATTTAATATTTATATTACATGTGTCTTACAAAGTTACATACATTGATTAATTGCTATATGTTTGCTTTTTAAGTCTCCATACTTCAAGGACATGGTGAAAAAAATTGGTAAGTATGGAGAGGCATATGTGGCTCCCTCTTCAGAGACTTTACACACCACACTATTAGAGAAAGAGAAGAGGGTTGTGGAGGCTGCATGCATTGCAATAAAAAGTTCATGGGAGAAGAATGAAGTATCTCTGATTGTGGACGGATGGAGTGATGTGAGACGGAGATCTATCCATGGAGTATTTTCTTTCTTCCCATGATGCTTCACCCACAGGAAAAAGTGCACGTGTTCTTGCTTCAGAATGGGCCACTTCCATAGAAATTGTTGGTCCATCAAATGTAGTGTGTATTGTGACGGATGGAGTGGCAGCAAATAGGGAAGCAAATAGGGAAGCAAATAGGGAAGCTTCCCATATTATTGAGGATATGTATCCACATATCACCATATCCTTTTGCATTGCCTAAATAATCTATTGAAGGATATTGGTTGCCTCTCTTGGATTTCACCTACCATTGAGAAGGCAAATCAAATGGTTGCATTTATCTTGAATCATCAAAAGGTAATTTATTATTTTACTTTTACTCTTTGATGATTTATCTTCTTATGTTTTTATATCTTCTTATGTTTTCTTAATTTATATCTTCACCTACCATTGAGAAGGCAAATCAAATGGTTGCATTTATCTTGAATCATCAAAAGGTAATTTATTATTTTACTTTTACTCTTTGATGATTTATCTTCTTATGTTTTTATATCTTTTTATGTTTTCTTAATTTTGGCATTTGCAAATTGAAATAGGTGCGGGCTGAATTTTCAAAGCGTTCAAAACTTTCTCTATTGAAGTATTCAGAGACTCGCTTTGCATATAATTTTATTATGCTTCATAGATTATCTATATGCAATGGTGTTGTGCGTGGACTATTGCTTAGTGATGAATTCGGAGGTACGTTGGAGTCACGCACACAAATAGGAAGGGAACTAATTCAATTGGCTGAAAATGGAGCTTGGTGGGAGGAATTACACACCATTGATAAAATGGTGAAACCAATCATACATCTTCTACGGCTTGTAGATTCAATGAACATGTGCATTGGAAAAATCTATGAAGCAATGGATTCTATGACTGAGTCACTCAAAGAAAACATTTCGGATATAGAAAGATATGTTTTACTTTTTATAGATCATTGATATTAAAAATTATATATGTATGTATTACGTATACATATAATAAATTATGTTATTATTAATTTTTAACTTTATGTGTGTCCTTTTTTGTAGGGTTGAAGAAATTTCAGAAATATGCATTTTACGATGGAATTCATATTATTCGCCTCTTCATGCAGCTGCATATGTATTGGATCCCGAGTTTCAATCGAAACAACAATATACCAATAAAGAGGTTATGGGTGGATGGATGAAAGTCTTGGAGCGTTTAGTTCCAAGTGACATAGAAAGAAGAGCCATACGAGACGAGCTAGCCATGTATCGAAATGGAAAGCAAGGCCTCCTTCATTCTTTGGATGCACAAGAAGATCGTTTTCGTGTTGGCGGTGCTCTATGGTGGGAGGATTATGGAGCTAGCACACCAAAGCTACTAGCTTTGGCTATTCGTATCTTAAGCCAAGCATGTAGTTCATCTTGCTTAGAGCAATTATGGAGTGTTTATGCACATGTTGGCTCAAAAAGACACAATAGGCTTAGTGTTCAAAAGGCTAGTGACTTAGTATATGTTAGTTGCAATTTAAAGATGTTATCAAAAGTAGATAAAGCTGATCCATTTACAGAATAGGTGTTGAAAGAAGATGATGTCATCACTCCAAGTTCCAACTAACATTGAAGAGGAGGAGGAAAACATAGAAGAGGCACATGATGATGAGGAGCATTTAACTAATGACATTGACAATCTTTTTTATCATGATGATGCATATGATGAGACTATATAGTATATAGAATCTTTAATTTAAACCTTTAATATGGATTTTCCATTTTGATAATGGACATGGATTTTGACATTTGTACTTCACAATTGATGTTTTATGATTTATCGTTTATGGATATCATTTATCATTTTAATTTTTATGATCATAGATTTTATAACTTACATGTTATATGGATATGAGCATTGAGTAATATGGCATGGCTGAATTTTACATGCTATCATATTATGGTTGAATTTCACATGTATGGACATTGGATATGTATTCTCTGTCATGAATTGATAATAGTAGCCGAATTTTTACATTTTACATGTTATTGACTTATTTGAATTTTGTGCATTAATTATTACTCGATTTTCTATGTATAGAGAATCGAGATGACTTATGAATTTTCAATTATGGCTGAATAGTGAATTTATTATTTACATGTTAAGTGGACTAACTCAATTATGATTGTTTTTATAGCTGAATTTTTAGTTAAATGTTATCTTGGGACGACGGGAGTCGAGACCCCGTCCTGGGCCCTGTCCCAAAACCTCCCTACGGACCGGTCCCGTCAAGGGACCCCGTTCCCGTCCCACCACTTCCCCCCTCCCCGTCCCGAAACCCCCCTTATGGACCGTCCCCGTCCCAGGTAACTATGATTTTACTCCCAAGACATCTCTCTCTCTCTCTCTCTCTCTCTCTCTCTCTCTCTCTCTCTCTCTCTCTCTCTCTCTCTCTCTCTCTCTCTCTCTCTCTCTCTCTCTCTCTCTCTCTCTCTCTTTATCTATCTATCTATCTATCTATCTATCTATCTATCTATCTATCTATCTATCTATATATATATATATATATATATATATATACACACACACACACACACATATATATATATATATATATATATATATATATATATATATATATATATATATATATATATATATACACACACACACACACACACATACATACATACATACATACATACATACATACATATATATATATATATATATATATATATATATATATATATATATATATATATATATATATATATATATATATATATTGGATTCTCAACATATATAAAGTGAGATATGACTATACATACATATATATATATATATATATATATATATATATATATATATATATATATATATATATATATATATATATATATATATATATATATATATATGTATGTATGTATGTATATGTATATATGTATGTATATAAGTATGTATGTATGTATGTATATATATATGTATGTATATATATGTATATATGTATGTATATAAGTATGTATGTATGTATGTATGCATGTATGTATAGTCATATCTCACTTTATATATGTTGAGAATCCAATATATATATATATATATATATATATATATATATATATATATGTATGTATGTATGTGTGTGTGTGTGTATACATATATATATATATATATATATATATATATATATATATATATATATATATATATATATATATATATATATATATATATATATATATATATATATATATATATATATGTGTGTGTGTGTGTGTTTGTGTGTGTGTGTGTTCCTGATATTTTGTATCCTCAACATACATAAAGTGGGATACTACTAGATATACCATAAATATAGTATAGGGCACATATAATATAGATTATAAGTTTAGACTAGTCAATACATGATTCACCATTCACAATGATGTCAATAGTCATATCAATCATCAAAGAAGAGTATCATTGAAGAGTTACCTCACTCTACCTAAGAGCAAAGTGGACATTTATGTGTCTATATTCCCTTTCTTAATGGTTTCCCATATGTCAAAATATACAAGATAAACCTTAACTTTTCCTCTAATGGACTCAAGAGCTCGATAATGATCTGAATAAGACTTAATTTCTTAAGCATAGGCATGCAATTAAACAGATTTAGCCACCACATTATACTTTCCCTTTCTATACCTAAGTTCATCAAACTCTTGAAAGGATCTTTGCCCATATGGCCTTATGACCCTTAAGGTCTATTTGATTACTTGATGCTCTCTTGGTCAAATACTATTGTGACTTTGGTCAAACACTATTGTGACTTTGCATACACTCTTCAAGACAAAGTAATTTCTTTGAGCCGACTCTAGTTTTTTGCTTTCAAAAGCAATTGGTCAACCATCCTAAACTAGAACTACTCCTATGGCAAAATCAGTCGTTTCGGTCTCAACCACAAATGGTCAATTAGGATCCACAATATGCAACAATGGAGATGTAGCAATTGTCAAATTCAACATCTCCATACTTTGGCTATGCTCATCTTCCCCATGAAAGTCTTTCCCTTTCCCTTCAACTTATTTCGTCATGGGAACAACTACCTTGGCATAATTTTTAATGAATCATCTGTAGCATCCTAATAAACCTATGATATATTAAGCTTTTCCAAGTTCATGGGATGCGACCATTCCATGATAGCTCATATTTTATCAAGATCCATATGGATTCCGTGTTTAGAGATGATATGGCCTTGGCAAAGAGCAAATTCTAACACTTAAAATACTTACTAAAAGCGTTCCAAACGTTCTTCTTATGATCTATTAATAAAGACAAGTTGAAAGGTGTAACTAAGATAACATTCAAAGTTGGGCCAGTGGGTAAAAAGCCAACGTGTTAGACATGAATGTTTCAAAGAACAACCCTCGAAAAGTTGCCGACAAGGAGACATGTTGTGTAAAAAGCAAAGTCACGAAGGGACGGGGACGAATCCCGGGGACGGTGGTGTCCCCGGGACAGGGACGATGCATAGGGTGTCCCACGGACGCGTCCCCGGGACGGCACTAAAATAATGCTGATTTTTTCAAAATAATCATATGAAAGTCATGCAGAATGAATTTGCTAACATATTAAATGATTGATAACAAGAAAAACATTAAAAAAAGGATGTTTTTTAAGTATAAACAATACACATGTACGAAGCACATTCGTCGTTGATGGTTGAACATTCAAATTTTAGAGTTACGCAAGAGTCAAAAGTGCAAGTGACAAGTCACATGTATACTATCATGTCAAATAGTGTGAATACATCATCATAATCATACAAAAGAGATGTTACATCATGAGAACAAAAAGATGTTACATCAATGATCATAGTACATATCATCAATCGACAAAAGGACTACATATGACAGCTGACTAGGACATAGATGACAAATGTAGAAACTACAACATAAATGTTAAATGTAATGACTATGGAGAATCCAAGTTGGGAGTGTCATTTTCTGCAACACATTCAGTGGCTTCTACTTCTTCATGTTCTTCATGTGCCACTTGGTCTGACCCTTGCTCTACCTCCCATTCTCTGAAAGGATCTCCTTCCACGCATCGAGTCCCACACAACATCCTCAAATTAGCACTGACAAACACAAGATCACTAGCACGTTGCACACCAAGTCTATTCCTCTTTTTAGAGTATACATGTCCATAAACACTCCATAGTTTCTCAAGGCAACTCATGGTGCAAGCCTGACTAAGTATACGAATGGCCAATTGTTGAAGATCTGGACCATCAAAACCAAAGTCCTCCCACCATAGGGTGGCACCAACACGTAATCTATCCTCCTCGGCATGTGCATATGCATATGAAGCATCTTTCCTGGTCTTGTATTCGGAGTGGTCTTGTATTCGGAGAGCTCATCTCTAATAAGTCTTCTAGTTGCACTATCTAGGATAAGCCTCTCCACTATGATCCTCCATCCATGAGCCATCTCTGGGTCTGCATATTGCTTTTTATCTTGGAATTCTGGATCTAACATGTATGCTGCTGCATGAAGTGGGGAGTAGTAGGCATTCCACCTCCTAACACAAATAGCTGCAATTTCTTCATACCTGTCATTGTCCTTCACCAATGTTTTTAGTGACTTAATTATCCGATCCATAGCCTCACACTTTATCTATGCATGGCTCCATGGAATCCACAACTTTCAATAAGTGCACAAGTGGATAAACAATATCCGCAATGAGAGAAATGTTCTCCTACCATGTTGCATCATTCGCCAATCTTCTAAAATGTTTTCCTGTCGAAGTAGAAGCCTCTGGCATCCTCGCGAATTCATCGCTCAATAAGAGCCCTCGCAAGACACTACTACATTTCACTACTCTGTGTAACATAGTGAAATTGTATGCAAGTCTTGTGTCTGAATACTTGAGCCAAGCAAGAGTAGACCTCTTGCTAAACTCATTCTTCACACTTGTGTGGTTCTTGATGAAACTAACCAATGAATTTGTCTCATTAATGGGAGGTAAAATCCAATCCAAATTCCCAATATCTTTGAGAATATTATTTAAACAATGGGCCATGCAGAAGCAAACAATGATATGATGATATAGATTTTCAATAATTACACTTGAAGCTCTATTTGATGGCTCTCCATCTGCGACAATGCAAACAACATTTGATGGCCCCACAATCTATATGGCACTTTCCCACTCTGCCGCAAGTACATCTGCTGACTCCCTTGTCTCGGATGCATCGTGTGATGAGATGAAGTACATCTCCCCGCGAGAATAAGCCACCACTCCATGGATAGAGCGTCGTTGAATATCACTCCATCCATCTACAAGTAACGAAACTCCATTTCTTTCCCATGACTTTTTTATGCTCTCGCATGCGGCTTCAACAAGCTTCTTCCCTTTCTCCAGTAAAGTGGTCCGCAAGTTCTCAACAAGGCACATAGTGTGGTCCATATTCACCTATCTTCTCGACCATGTCTTTGAAATATGGTGATCTGTGGAAGAAGGATAAATCATAAAACAGATAACATTCATAAGTAATGGTCCATGCCACATGTATAAGCATTTATGATTTATGCCAAACAAATTAAAAATAAAGATTGAAACAAAATAATAGAACCAAGATTCAATATTTACCGTGCCGCATTGAAAGCTACGTGGTCATGGTAAAAAAAAACGTGCCACCGCCGTGTCCACCTCCTTCAATATAGGGTTCCAATTTTCATGGAGTGTTTGTTGACGTGATTGACGTACATAGGGCGTTCCCGATGGTGTGGAAGAGGGAGTAAGAGGAGTAGGAGTAGGAGCACGAACCGGAGCCGATGAAGATGAGGCTCTTGAAATCGATGGCATAGAAGACTTCACAAATGATGCCGCGTCAATGGGAGCTTATGAGGCACGGCGAGCATGAACTTGGGCATCACTAATAGCAAGCTTGTTGAGCAATTCTGGCTTCTTCTCTGAAGTGATTGCGGAACAAAATCTTACTTCATGTCCACGTTCATGAAGTGTGCACGCACCTTGTTTGCTCCACCCGTTCTTTTGTAGCCACATAGCTTGCAACTCCATGGCCTTGCACCACCTCCTTCTCCCGCCGATACGGGAGAGTCCACCTCTTCCCACCATGTCTATTTGCTATATATATATATATATAAAAACTAATAGCAAGCTTGTTGAGCAATTCTGGCTTCTTCTCTGAAGTGATTGCGGAACAAAATCTTACTTCATGTCCACGTTCATGAAGTAAGTGTGCACGCACCTTGTTTGCTCCACCCGTTCTTTTGTAGCCACATAGCTTGCAACTCCATGGCCTTGCACCACCTCCTTCTCCCGCCGATACGGGAGAGTCCACCTCTTCCCACCATGTCTATTTGCTATATATATATATATATATATATATATATATATATATATATATATATATATATATATATATATATATATATATATATATATATATATAAAAACTTATGTGCATACATGCATGTAAAGTGTATACATTCAATGTGCATAGGGTCATTCATGTGCTATGTGTATGTATGTATGTATGTATGTATGTATGTATGTATATATGTATGTATGAGTGTATGTATGAATGTATGCGTGCATATGTGTTCTAATTTTTATCATTTATGTTACATAATAGTACTAAGTACATGTGATGCATAGCACCATAGGTTTTGTGTGTGAGTGTGAATGTACTACTGGACTTTGGAGTGGTCCTGTGAGAGAACGCTCGCAGACTCCTAAGGCAAGCCCCTTTAGAAAAAACCATGGCGTACTATTTTTTTTCATTCGAAGTTCCATACGTTGTTTGGAACGTTGGTGCGGAACCATAAACACCGAACCATAAAAGTTGTTTGGAACGAGTCCCAAACCAACTATGGTTTGGGTATGGACAATCTTAACGATTTCAATTATTAAATCTCGATTTAAATCTCTCGGTCATACTATGGTTTGGAGTAGAATACATATCCCCATGACTCTCTTCTTACAATGCTAGCAAATCATTAAACTTCACTACATTGGGGTTGACTTTCGATGTTTGGCTACCTTATACTTGATCTTGGGATGCTTGTGATGAAAGAGGAATCACACATGAAGCATATAATTTGGTGGAAGGATTGATGCCTTTGACTTGCCCTTTCTTTGATTCCACTATTGCAATCCATTTCAAAGATCTTCTCTCTCATAACAAGTAGCATCGATTAAGTGCAAGGACCAATGCCTGTTCTACCATTCTATGATAAGTGAAGCATGGTCATATCACCCCCTTTGCTCCCTTCGTAACCACATTGATTACATGTCCATCACCCATCCCCCCATGCTAGATTTGGCATGGTTTAGGACAATTTGCTAAAAAAATTCTCTTTCTCTAGGCATTCTCTACTAATAATGGTTTGATATAAAATGTTCTTTATGTTTAAGTCTCAAGAGGCAATCACTCTCTCTATGCCAAGAACCATGATTGCAAGACAAAAATGCTCTCCACACTTAAGATTGAGCCTCTCTCTCTCTCTCTCTCTCTCTCTCTCTCTCTCTCTCTCTCTCTCTCTCTCTCTCTCTCTCTCTCTCTCTCTCTCTCTCTCTCTCTCTCTCTCTCTCTCTCTCTCTCTCTCTCTCTCTCTCTCTCTCCCTCTCTCCTCCCCTCCCTCTCTCTCCCTCTCTCCCCCCCTCCCTCTCTCTCTCTCTCTCTCCCCCCCTCCCTCTCTCTCTCTCCCCCCTCCTCTCACCCACTCTCTCCTGCCCCACTTACCTACCTACCTCCATGTCAATCCATCCATCCACCCATCCATCCACCCATCCATTCATTCATTCATCCATCCATCCATCCACCCACCCATCCATCCATCCATCCACTCTCTTCACCCCTTCCTCTCCCTCTCCCTCTCCCTCTCCCTCACCCTCACCCTCACCCTCTTGCCCCACTTACCTACCTACCTCCATGTCAATCCATCCATCCACCCATCCATTCATTCATCCATCCATCCACCCATCCATCCATTCATCCATTCATTCATCCATCCATCCATCCACCCATCCATCCATTCATCCATACATCCATCCATCCATACACCCATCCATCCATTCATCCATCCATCCATCCATCCATCCATCTATTCTTTCTATCGATCTATTCTTTTTATACATCTATCCATATCTCCCTCATATGAACACACACACACACACCTGAAAGGCTGGTGTGACTCCAACAGCCGTAGTAACTCCAACTGCATTTGACGGAACTGACGGGGGTCCCGGTGTAGGCCTTGGTTGCTGGCTCAAGTTTACTGGTGGCATAGATTGGTTTGGTCTTTGTGCAAACTGTGGGTAATGAGAACCCATTCCTGGTACAATGCCTGGAGGTGGCCCAACTCCTGGCCGAAATTGTTGTGTGTTTGGCTGAGAGAAGGATTGCCCTAATTGTCCAAACTGCGGTGACAACAAACAAACTGAAGTTCAATATACCATATAAACAAGAGATGACACTTCATGCTGTGCATTGGTCTTGACTTGGTGGAATTTATACTAAGCATTTCAGGAATGATGTACATCATCTTTTCCCGTGGAATACTACGAAGTTCAAAGCTTCATCCTCAGAACATGATTAATAAAGCATTCAGATGCCGCCGCACAACTTTCACTTACCCCAGGCGCATTAGGAGGTGGATTATTAGCTGAGGGAACTCCCCCATTGCTCGAAGTGTTAGATCCTGCATAGCAACGAGCCAATTTCAATGAAAAGTGTGATGTCAAAAAATAGACACTCTTAATTGAGCATGAGCAATGATAAATCGTTGAAAAAAGACGAGTAAAGTCAAAAATTTAAAGGGAAACTGAAGTCGAAGAGAATTCAAGGGCAAAGCTCCGTGAAATTTACTCGTCGTACTGTAAACTAGAGAAACTGAACGAAAATGCACGCACAGGCATCGATGATGTTTCAAAAGAGATATGCATGCATGCGCCTGCAAGCCTCAAAGCTTCTGCTTGTAAGTTCATTACACGCGATTAAAAAAAAAAACATTATTTCCCAACAAAGAAAAGGGGGTGGGGGAGCCATAGACCAAACGAGGAAGGACATGAAAAAACATAAAAATGCACGGAGAAGGGAGCCTGAGCAGAACCTCCCATCCACGAAGGAAGAATCGTTCCACGACCACGTCCAGTACCAGAATCTGCAGGCGGAAGCATGCCCGCCATCTTGAAACCCTAGCAGTCACAGAGTAGTACCCTCCAAAAACCTGCTTGAAGCTCAAGAATCTCTGCAATTGATAGTCTGTAGACTGTAGTATGATATCTCATATAGACATCATATTGCAATTTTTTGTCCCCCAATGTGTAATTTTTTGCTTATGTAAGATGATGTGCAGCGAGGACGAGGAACTAACAATGGCGCTCGGAGTCTAGGTTTTTATAATACTTTATGCAAAGATAGGAAGGGCGAAAGACCTGATAAGAAGAGAGTCAAAATTTTGGGTTTACCTTTTTCATTGCTTCTATCCGACACAAAAAAAAACAGCGATCAAGTTCTTCCTAAACCCAATCCCTCAATCTCTTTATCTCTTTTTATGGATGAGTGACTAAGGTTGTAAAGAAATTCAAGAAGGATAATTTTTTTCGATTTTTGGCAATTCTAATGGAATTCAAGGACAAAAGTGGCAACATGCATTGTTACACATTGAGAAGAAGCTTAGTAGATGGAAAGTATTCCAACTAAACCATGTCGAGGATGGCCATCGTGAGTAACACCTTTATTGTCTTTCTATGCTTTGCTTATATCTTATTTGAGGCCATGATATAAAGCCCTTCAAAAATTCGGTTGCAACTTGAAAATCTTGGTTGGAGACGTTGGTAGAAAGCGAACTCCATTTTTTAGATGGGATGTTTGTTGCCTTTTCAAAGAAAAACTATGAATTCTAAACATTGGAAGTGTGATTAAGAGAATGGTAGCTAAGTGTATGATCAAGTGTTAGCTTTAGCCAAATTTAATCATGAGTATGATCAAGTGTCAGCGTTAACCAAATTCATCATGATCGCAAGTGCTTTGTAGACATGTAGATCAATATACTGTCATTGGTCTTGCTAGATGGAGAAATAGCAATCCACTCACCCTTATTTTCATCCCTTGCCAAGTGAATCTTTGAGTATCTAAGTTTATTTTCCTCCTTCTAACATAAATGGAATAAGGTGAATGAACAATGCTTGATTGAAAATCAATGGAAATTGTCTGATGAGGTCAAACAAAGAGATCTATTTCATCACTCATCATGGTTATTTCTACAATTTGAGAGACCAATGTCAATAGTCTAGAAAACTCTTTCAAGTATAAAGATATCATTGGAGCTAGACTAGGTTAGAGATTTGAACTACTTCAAAAATATTGATCCACGACTTGTGTTTGATGTTGATATATTTAGGTAATGATGTGTGTGAACACCCTAGGACCGTCGGGGCACTTTTTTCCCTCTTTAGGACTCCAAGCTTCTTCTTCTTCCTTGTGCTTATCACATGCTTTCGCAGACGTCTAACTCCAACAATTGGTATTAGAGCAGGTCGTCTCTTCATGTAGGGCGTCATCGACACCTCTCCGGTTTCAGTCTCAAAATCGCACGAATTTTGGTGAGCATACCCAGCGTGTTTTCGAGATCAAAACAGCTACGCACTGTCATGCCGAAATCGCGATCTGAGCTCGTTTCGGCCTTCGAACACACTATCATAGCGCTTGTGCAGGCTATTTCATCTTTTTGTGCCAAAGCTATATACCAGTTTCGGTTCGCCATTATAAGTGTCTCAAGTCTACTACAGGTCTAGCAGAATTCATCTAGGCAGTTCTGTTCGACTTTTTGAGATACAGTCAATTTTTTGCATCAAGGTACTTTAGTCACCGGCCATGGCTCAAAGCAGTGATGTATTCCGTATGTTGTCTGTTGAGGATAAGTTGGATGGTACCAACTACCCATTATGGGCTTATATGATGCGACATGTATTGGTTGCAAAAGGACTATGGAACATTGTGCAGGGTGCTGAAAAACGTCCTATCACACCTACAACTGTTACAACTGCAGGTACTGAAGCTGATGCAGAAGGTGTCGAAGATTATGATATTCTGCATATTCTTGTTTGTGCTACGGTTTTTGTTGCACCTATTGCAGAGCAAATTCATTGGGATGGCAGAGATGCCCAGGCACATGCATTGATAGCTTTGTCTGTCAAATGTACCATTATTCATCACATTCGCTCTTGCAGAACAGCTAAGGATGCTTGAGATACACTTACCACATTGTATCAAGCTAGGAATGTTTGTGTTGCTTACCTCCAAAAACAGTTGGAGAGTGAGCACATGAATGAATGTGATTCTATGGATAATTTTCTAACAAAGATCAAAGACTTGAAGGAACACTTGATTTCTGTTGATGAGGTTATACCAGATAGCTCACTTGTGCAGATGCTAGGGATAAAAAAAAAATCTGTTATCAGCTTCTGCATTAGCCAAGATTGGCTTGGTTGTGAAATTTGTTGATGATAGGTGTACAGTTCGTGATCTATCAAATGGCGACGTGATTATTGCTTCTGGCATTTTATGTCGTGGGTTGTATAAGCTCATAGACTATGAAAGATCTACAAGTGATTCGGCATGTGCAGTACATGATTCTCAGGCTATGTCAGATGCAAAGATTTGGCATGCACACTTTGGTCATCTAATTTTTGCTAGTTTGCTATGCCTGTAGAAATCTGAAATGGTGTCCTCTTTGCCCAAACTTGAGGCACCTGGGAAACATGTTTGTGAATGCTGTATTTTGGGCAAAATGCAACATTCGTCCTTTCCAAAAGATGGTTCAGTTCGGGCTGCTCAAAAATTGCAGCTTGTACATAGTGATGTCTGTCGTCCTATGCAGACACCTTCTTTTGGGAGTTATCTTTACTTCGTGACCTTCATCGATGCTTTTTCTAGGCATGCATGGGTATATCCATTGAAGGCAAAGTCTGAAGTGTTCATGTGCTTCAAACAGTTTTTGGTTTTGGCTGAAAATCTGTCAGCATGTAAAATGGGCACCCTCCGTTCTGATCGAGGGGGGGAATATATGTCTTTTGTTTTTAGTGCATTTCTGGCTTAACGTAAAATAAAACACCAGTGTACAGTGTCGTGTACACCTCAACAGAATGGAGTCGCTGAACGAAAGAACATGTCACTCATGGAAATGGCGAGATGTATGGTCAAGAGCTAGGCTTTACCACATAGTTTCTGGCTTGAGGCTATCATGTGTGCAACATATGTACTTAACAGGTGTCCCACCAAAGCGCTGCAGTCTATCACTCCATATGAGGCTTGGCATGACCACAAGCAATATGTTGCTCATCTGTGTGTTTTTTGTTGTTTGGCATATGCATCAGTGCCCAAACAACATCACGGAAATTTGGATGATAAAGTAGTAAAATGTATTTTTGTTGGGTACAGTTCTAAAAGTAAAGGCCATCGTCTGTATCATCCACAGACTAAATGCATTCTGGTTAGCCATGATGTTGTTTTTGTGGAAGATGTTATTCAGCCATTGCTTTCATGCACGAAGGAGACATCTGTTAGCTCCAAAGACATGTATGATACTTTGTTGCCTCTTTTTACAGGTGGACAGTCTAGTGCTAGTCCTAATGAGGCAACCTCTCAGCCTTTGGAGGTTTCATATGATGATGCAGATCATTCCATTTATGATGCAGAAGATGCACTTATTGATGAGAGAACTGATATTGAGCAGGCAAGAACTATGCCAAAATGGTTGGTGCAGACCTTGCATGATAGCAAATTAGATGCACCTCTATCATATTGTACTCGATTAGGCTCTCATAGTGCCTCTTTTGCATTAGATTGCTATGCTATGGCTGCATCTAGTCTCTGTGATGAGACTGAGCTTGTTTCGTTTGATGAAGCACAAAATTCAGAAAATTGGATGGCTGTTATGCAATGTGAATATGATGCAATAATGAAGAATGATACTTGGTCTTTATGTGACTTGCATCCTGGCAAGAAGGCCATTGGCACTAAGTGGGTATACAAGCTCAAGCATAAACCTGATGGTACACTTGACAAGTATAAGGCAAGGCTTGTTGCAAAGGGTTATGCGCAAAAAATGGGCATTGATTTTGATGAAACCTTTGCTCCTACTTGTCAAATGACTACTGTTCGTAGCATTTGTGCACTTGCAGCTCATCATGGTTGGAATGTACATCAATTGGACATTAAAACAACATTTATAAATGGTGACTTTCATGAAGAAGTGTATGTTTTTCAGCCCCGTGGCTTTGTGCAGAAAGGGCATGAAAACCAGGTGTGCAGGTTAAAGAAGGCATTATATGGTTTAAAGCAAGCACCATGTGCTTGGTATGAGAAGATACATGCCTATCTGATTACACATGGTTTTGAGAATAGTCCAACTGAAAGCACCTTATATGTTAAGCGTGCTAATGATGTACTTCTGATCATTGTGGTTTATGTTGATGACATGCTGCTCACTGGTCCTCATGAGAGGCATATTGCTGATTTTAAGGCTGATTTGCATGCCTCTTTTGAGATGTATGATTTGGGGCATTTGCATCATTATTTGGGCCTTCAGTTTATGCATGTTGATGGTGGAATGGCTTTGTGTCAAACGGAATATATTGACACGTTATTGCAGCGTTTTGGCCTTGAAGACTGTAAGCCTATTACCACTCCTATGGAGACAGGTTTACGACTGAGGCTTCATGATGCTCGAGATGCATTTGATGTTGTTCTCTATCAGCAGGCTGTTGGGTGCCTGATTTACTTATGCATTACTCAACCAGATATTCAGTTTGCTATCTCATAGATGAGAAGGTTTATGCATTGCCCAGGAGTCAAGCATTGGTAGGCGGTTAAGCGCATCTTTTGCTACTTGAGTGGTACTCGTCTACTTGGGTTGTTTTATCCCAAGGGGGGATCACTACCGCCAAATTTGCATGGTTTTTCTTACTCTGATTGGGCTGGTTGCTATGATACTCGTGTGTCCACTAGTGCCTTTTGCTTCATGCTTGGTAGCTCATGTATATCTTGGTCGAGCAAGAAGTAGCCTACTGTGGCCACTTCCAGTTGTGAGGCTGAGTATAGGGCAGCTTTCACAGCGACTGTTGAGTGTGTGTGGCTCAGACGCCTTATGGCTGATTTAGGTGTTGGTCAGAATTCTGCCACCACTATCTTCACTGACAGTCAGAGAGCATTGGCAGTTGCGAAGAAGCCTGTGCTCCATGCTCGCACTAAGCACATTGAGGTGCATTATCATTATGTCAGGGAGAGGTTCTCTGCTGGGGAGATCAGCTTGGCATATGTGCCCACGCAGGAGAACATTGTAGACCTTTTCACGAAGGCTCTGCCTAGGGAGAAGTTTGAAGCTTTCCGCAAAGCTTTGGGCTTACTTCCTTTTGTGGAGTGATTTCCACATAGCTTGGCACTTCCTTATACATGAGTGCGAGCTCCTTGTTCACCGCATCACTCCCAGGGGGGATTTGTTGATATATTTAGGTAGTGATGTGTGTGAACACTCTAGGATCGCCAGGGCACTTTTTTCCCTCTTTAGGAGGTTTTTTTTCCTTGGCTTGTATATACGCCTATTGCCCTAGCGGGCTACTTATCTTTGTACATTCTTTTTCTTCTTCCTTGTGTTGTTTGCGTGCTTTCGCAAATGTCTAACTCCAAAATTTGACTACAAAGATTGGAACATGTCACATTTTGAGAGTGCTATTGGAGTTTGAGGTCTACGAAAACACACAAATAGTAAAAGGAAGAAGAAGAAGCTTGGAGCACAACACAACACTAAATGAATTGTCAAGAGAAAGGAGAGAAGGAAGAGAGCTCTCTCAGACTCTCACACACAAAGAGAGGATCACACACAAATTGAGGAAAGGAAGAATTATCTTCTTCTTCTTCTTCTATTACATGAAGAGAACATACAAGAATGACCTAATACAACAATACAACTAGTGCAATATATAAAGAATAGTACATAAGGAAAATCATAATGTTTGCGAATGAGTGAGTTGGCAAGAAACAAATATGCCATCACTCTCGGTAGATAAATCTAGTAAAGTTCAATATAGTATCCCTGACATCTACCGACATGACCACTATAGATGTCAGAGAAATGAAAAGTGATACGTTTCACCTCAATCATCACATGTTGAGCTTGATATCTCAACACTCCCCCTCAAGTTAAACATCATGTCCTACAACCCAAGCATCTTCCAAAACTCCCTAAGCTTCTCTACTCCAAGTACTTTAGTGAAAATATTAGTAGTCTGCTTATCTTCCCTCACATAAACAAGATCAGTATCATCTTCTAATACCTTTTCTCTAATGAAGTGATAATGTACCTCTATATGCTTTGTTCTAACATGAAAAACAAAATTTTATGCTAAGTGGATTATCACAATAAATGATGATAGGATTTTGCATTTCCACACCTAGATCTGCAAGTAGCATCTCTAGCCATGACGCTTCACATGTTGCCATTGCAGCACCTCTATACTCAGCCTCTGTACTCAACAAAGCAATAGTGGGTTGCTTATTATTGTTCCATGTAATAGCTTCACTCCCAAGTAAGAATAGAAAACCACTAGTGGATCTTCTATCTCGAATACTACCAACCCAATTTACATTGGTGTATCCATGAACCCACAATTTTGCACCAACTTCATAGAACAATGCATAATCCAAAGTAGCACCCACATACCATAGAGTGGCTCTCAGAGCATCTGAATGTGGTTTTCTCGGAACCTACATAAATTGACTTTGAATTCCTACATTGTAGCTTAGATAAGATCTTGTAATTGTGAGATATATCAAACTTCCCAAAATTTTCTTATACATAGTAGTATTTTCCAATGCATCACTTGATGTAGTATCCAAATTCAAATTCTGATCTAATGGCATAGAAATTGGTGTACAATCATCCATAGCATACTTTGCAGCACACTCAAGGCATATTGCATTTGCAACATCCACATACCTATTTTTGTATGTTAAAACACAATGCCCAAAAAATAGCGCAGCACACCAAGATCTTTCGTGTCAAAATCTTGCATAATGAGTTGCTTTACCTCTTTAATGCTTTCTTCATTATCACCATCTACAATCAAGTCATCAACATAAATAGGCACAATCGTGGTGCCATCATCATCCTTCCTTGCATATAATAAGGATTTGCATCACGCATAGAAAAACCAGTGGCACTTAGATAATCTGCAATCCTTGCATGCCAAGCACGAGGGGCTTGTTTAAGCCCATACAAAGCCTTTTGCGACCTGTAAACATATTCAGGGTGCTTTGAATCCTCATATCCTTATGTTTGGTCCATGTATAATTCTTCCTGCAACTCACCATGTAAGAAAGCATTCTTCACATCCATTTGGTGGAAAATCCATCCTTTCATTGTAGCCAATGCAAAAAGTGCTTTGACAATAGCCATTTTAGCTACAAGGCTGAATGTTTCTTCTTAAGCAATGCCATATGTTTGTGCATATCCTTTTGTTGCCAATCATGCTTTATGCCTTCTTATGATACCATTTGCATTGTGCTGATGGAGAGTGTTAATCTCCAAAAGAACAAGCTATTCTTGATGTTAGAGCACCTCTATATCAAGAACAACTCAAAACCTTTACCAATTTGGAGGATCAATACTCAGTTATCAATATCTTGAACAAACTGTGAAGAGAGTTAATACTCTGAAAGTCTCCTGCACATAATTCACTCATTGACTGATCAAATGTGTAAAGTTTTTTATAAAACTTTGTAGAAGATGTTGCCTATAAATTGCGCACCTTCTCCAATTTAAATCATCTCAAAAGATTTAGCAGATCTTGAGAAATGATCCTAACATTTCACCTATGTCTAAAATTGTACATTTCTATAGTCGACTTTGACACCTGTAACTTCTAAAGCATGGTTCTCTCAAACTACAACCCGTTTATTCAAATACTTTTAGACATAGGTAGCTCACCTTCCAACTTAAGGAATGAGCGCTTGTTTGCTCAAAACTTTACATTGTGGAAGGATAACTGACCAAAACATTAACATCGAATTTTGCACCTGTTGCAACTTCACTTCTTCACATTTAGACATGTAAATGTTCCTACTCTCAATTCTCTCTATTGGAGATAGACGTCTATGGAAGCACGCGAACAACATAAGGAAGGAGAAGAAGCTTGGAGCACAACACACAATATTGAGTGTATTACTAGAGAATGTACAAATATAAGTAGCCCATTAGGGCAATAGGCATATATACAAGCCGGGGGAAAAAAACCTCCTAAAGAGGGGAAAAAGTGCCTCGGCGGTCCTAGAGTGTTCACACACATCACTACCTAAATATATCAACAAATCCCTCCTGGGAGTGATGCGGTGAACAAGTAGCTGGCACTCATGTATAAGGAAGTGCCAAGCTATGTGTAAATCACTCCACAAAAGGAAGTAAGCCCAAAGCTTTGTGGAAAGCTTCAAAATTCTCCCTAGGCAGAGCCTTCGTGAAAAGGTCTGCAATGTTCTCCTGCGTGGACACATATGCCAAGCTGATCTCCCTAGCAGAGAACCTCTCCCTGACATAGTGATAATGCACCTTAATGTGCTTAGTGCGAGCATGGAACACAGGGTTCCTCGCAACTGCCAATGCGCTCTGACTATCAGTGAAGATGGTGGTAGCAGAAGTCTGACCAACACCCAAATCAGCCATAAGGCGTCTGAGCCACACACACTCAACAGTCGCTGTGAAAGCTTCCCTATACTCAGCCTCACAACTGGAAATGGCCACAGTAGCCTGCTTCTTGCTCAACCAAGATAGACATGAGCTACCAAGCATGAAGCAAAAGCCAGTAGTGGACACACGAGTGTCATAACAACCAGCCCAATCAGAGTCAGAAAAACCATGCAAATATGGCGGTAGTGATCCCCCCTTGGGATAAAACAACCCAAGTAGCCGGTACCACTCAAGTAGCGAAAGATTCGCTTAACCGCCTACCAATGCTTGACTCCTGGGCAATGCATAAATCTACTCATCTGTGAGACAGCAAACTGAATATCTGGCCGAGTAATGCATAAGTAAATCAAGCATCCAATAGCCTACTAAGAGAACAACATCAAATGCATCTCCAGCATCATGAAGACTCAATCCTAAACCTGTCTCCATAGGAGTTTCAATAGGCTTACATTCTTCAAGGCCAAAACACGGCAATAATGTGTTAATATATTTCGTTTGACACAAAGCCATTCCACCATCAACTTGCATAAACTTAATGCCCAAATAGTGATGCAAACGGACCAAATCAGACGTCTCAAATGAGGCATGCAAATCAGCCTTAAAATCAGCAATATGCTTCTCAATAGGACCAGTGAGTAGCATGTCGTCAACATATACCACAATGATCAAAAGCACATCATTAGCACACTTAACATATAAGGTGCTTTCAGTTGGACTATTCTCAAAACCATGTGCAATCAGATAGGCATGTATCTTCTCATACCAAGCACGTGGTGCTTGCTTTAAACCATATAATGCCTTCTTTAACCTGCACACCTGGTTTTCATGCCCTTTCTGCACAAAGCCATGGGGCTGAAAAACAGACACTTCTTCATGCAAGTCACCATTCAGAATTTAATGTCCAACTGACGTACATTCCAACCATGATGAGCTGCAAGTGCACAGATGCTCTAAACAGTAGTCATACGACATGTAGGTGCAAAGGTCTCATCAAAATCAATGCCTCTTGCCTGTGCATAACCCTTTGCAACAAGCCTAGCCTTATACCTGTCAAATGTACCATCCAGTTTATGCTTCAGCTTGTATACCCACTTAGTCCCAATGGCCTTCTTGCCTGGAGGCAAGTCACATAAAGACCAAGTACCATTCTTCATTATAGCATCATATTCATATTGCATAGCAGCCATCCAATTTTTTGAATTTTGTGCTTCATCAAATGAAACAAGATCAGTCTCATCATAGAGACTAGATGCATCCATAGCATAGCAATCTGATGCAAAAGAGGCACTATGAGAGCCTGATCGAGTACAATATGATAGAGGTGCATCTAATTTGCTGTCATGTAAGGTCTGCACCAGCCATTTTGGCATAGTTCTTGCCTGCTCAATATCAGTCTCTCATCAATAAGTGCATCATGTAAATCTGCATCAGAAAACATGTAAATTTGCATCAGAAATCGAATGATCTGCATCATCACATGAAACCTGCAAAGGCTGAGATGTTGCCTCAACTAGGACCAGCACTAGACTATCCACCTGTAAAAAGAGGAAGCAAAGTATCATACATGTCTTTGGAGCTAACAGATGTCTCCTTATTACATGAAAGCAATGGCTGAATAGCATCCTCCACAAAACAACATCATGGCTAACCAGAATGTGTTTAGTCTCTGGATGATACAGACGATAGCCTTTACTTTCAGAACTGTACCCAACAAAAATACATTTTACTGCTTTATCATCCAATTTCCTGCAATGTTGTTCGGACACTAATGCATATGCCAAACAACCAAAAACACGCAGATGAGCAACAGATGGCTTGCGGCCATGCCAAGCCTCATATGGAGTGATAGACTGCAGTGCTCTAGTGGGACACCTGTTCAATACATATGCTGCACACATGACAACCTCAAGCCAGAAACTATGGGGTAAAGCCTGACTCTTGACCATACACCTCGCCATCTCCATGAGAGACTTGTTCTTTCGTGTAGCAACTCCATTCTATTGAGGTGTATATAGCACTGTACACTAGTGTTTTATCCCACGTTCAGCCAGAAATGCATTAAAATCAGAAGACATATATTTCCCCCTCGATCTGAACGGAGGGTGCCCATTTTACATGCTGACAGATTTTCAGCCAAAACCAAAAACTATTTGAAACACATGAACACTTCGGACTTTGCCTTCAATGGATATACCCATGCATGCCTAGAAAAAGCATCAATGAAGGTCACGAAGTAAAGATAATTTCCAAAAGAAGATGTTTGCATAGGACCACAGACATCACTATGTACAAGTTGCAATTTCTGAGTAGCCTGAACTGAACCATCTTTTGGAAATGAGGAACGCTTCATTTTGCCCAAAATACAGCCTTCACAAACATGTTTTCCAAGTGCCTCAAGTTTGGGCAAAGAGGACACCATTTCAGATTTCTGCAGGCGTAGCAAACTAGCAAAATTCAGATTATCAAAGCGTGCGTGCCAAAGCTTTGTATCTGAGATAGCCTGAGAATCATGTACTGCACATGCCGAATCATTCAGAGATCTTTCATAGTCTATGAGCTTATACAGCCAACGACATAAAATGCCAGAAGCAATAATCACATCGCCATTTGATAAATCATGAATTGTACACCTGTCATCAACAAATTTCACAACCAAGCCAATCTTGGCTAATGCAGAAACTGATAACAGGTTCTTCTTGATCCCTAGAACACATAAAGCATCTGACAAAGTGAAAGAACTACCATCAACAGTAGTCAAAATGATCTTACCAACTCCCATAACAGGATAAGAGGAGTTGTTGGTGCATGTAACAGTATTCCCTGTAGGGGCAGGCTCGAGTGAAGAGAAGAAACTGCACTGCGAGGTAATATGTTTCTTTGCCCCACTATCAAGGTATCAAACATCTGAGTCCACTGCAGACATGCACTGCTCATGAGAAGATGGGTCGAAACTGCAAACAGTAGTAAACGTCCATTCTTCTTCCTTCACAAGATTAGCAGACTTCGTTTTTGGTGTAGAGGCTTTTGCAACAACCATTCCAGCCTCTTTCTTCTTTGCCTCTTTTGCAGCCAGTTTTGGACAGTTCTTTATGATATGATCATTTCCTTTATAGTACTTACAAAACAATTTCTGCTTTTTTGATTTTTTCTCATCTTTGTCTTGGTTCTTCGAATGTGCAGCATTTGCAGATTTCTGCTTAGTAGTAGAAGAGCTCCATTTTCCTTTGCCCTTCTGACTAGCCAGGAAAGCTTGATCTGCAAACGCATAATGGACCTATTCTGCCTGGATTGATCTTCCTGCAACAGAATAGAGACTAACTCCTCAAATGACAAGGCATTTGGATTGCCTTTCATCATCAACCGAAGAGTAGAAGCAAAACTCTGATATGAATCAGGAAGACCATCCACAACGGTCTGCATAAGTGAGCTATCTGGTATAACCTCATCATCAGAAATCAATTGTTCCATAGAATCACCTTCATTCATGTGCTCACTCTCCAACTGTTTTCGGAGATAAGCAACACAAGCCTCATTCCTAGCTTGGTACAACGTGCTAAGTATATCCCAAGCATCCTTAGCTGTTCTGCAAGAGTGAATATGAGGAATAATGGCACATTTGACAGACTATGCTATCAATGCATGTGCCTGGGCATCTCTACCATCCCAACGAACCTTCTCTGTAGTAGGTGCAGCAAAAACCGCAGCACGAACAAGAATATGCAGACTATCATCATCTTCGACACCTTCTGCATCAGCTTTAGTACCTACAATTGTAATAGTTACAGGTGGATAGGACGTTTTTTGACACCCCACACAATGTTCCACAGTCATTTTGCAACCACCACATGTTGCATCATATAAGCCCATAACGGGTAGTTGGTACCATCCAACTTGTCCTCAACAACCAACATACGGAATACATCACTGCTTTCAGCCATGGCCGGTGACTAAAATACCTTCATGCAGAAAATTGACTGTATCTCAAAAAGTTGAACAGAACTGCCCAGACGAATTCTGCTAGACCTGTAGTAGATTTCGAGATGCTTATAGTGGCAAACAAAAACTGGTATATACCTTTGGCACAAAAAGATGAAATAGCCTGCACAAGCGTTGCGATAGTGATCTGAGTATGCTCACCAAATTTCGTGCGAATGTGAGACTGCAAATGGAGGAGTGTCGACGACACCCTAGATGAAGCAACGACCTACTCTGATACCAATCGTTGGAGATAGATGTCTGTAGAAGCACGCGAACATCACAAGGAAGGAGAAGAAGCTTGGAGCACAACACACAATACTGAGTGTATTACTAGAGAATGTACAAAGATAAGTAGCCCATTAGGGCAATAGGCGTATATGCAAGGGGGGGAACCCTCCTAAAGAGGGAAAAAAGTGCCCCGACGGTCCTAGAGTGTTCACACACATCACTGCCTAAATATATCAACACTCTCAGCCTGATCACAATTAGGAACAGAAAACTTGTACAGAGGTCAATCAACTATAGACTTAGACATACAAAAGCATTTCACAAAAGATTAAACACAGAAGGAGTACTCAGCAAAAGATCGGGTGCAATATTTTTTCATCTCTGAAAATTTTTACATCTGAATGATGAGAGAGATCTCCTACACTTCTAAGGTGTCTAAAGACTATTACAACTTCTAATTCTTCTCTTCACATGCTCTCTCATACTTGCCTCGTCTTTTTTACTTGTATATATAGGCATAAATGTACAAGCTCATGACCATACAAAAGGTATAAGTGAGCTAACTATAAATTAATGTACATATGTATACAAGTCTTCATTTCCTGAACATGCTTTATCTTCGATCTTCAATTGTTGATCTTTTCTTCATTCTTTGACTTCAAGTCTTTATCCAAAACATCAATTGGTGATTGACTTGCACCGACATGTGCTTCACGTTCACTACTAGAGATGGGGAGGCGTAGTGATGCCCTCCATTGAAAAAAAGTGAGTCTCGTCGCTTATGCAATGCTGACTCCACAGAGTGTCGCATAAGCGACGGGACTATTTTTATTTAAAAGAAAAAAAGAAGGACCATCCCATAAGCGATGCATTAGTGTCGCTTATGCGACGCTTATTGGGCACCTTTGCAAATAGCATCGTTAATTAGTGACACTACAAGTGATGTTCGCACACTACTTGCGACGCTTGAGCGTCGCATAAGCAACACTCTGGAATGTTAAAAAAGAAAATCGATTTCTCTCGGCACATTTGTGTCGGGATTGAGATGAGAGAGAGAGAGAGAGAGCATGTGCACGCACGCACATCCAACAGGATGATCGGAGAGAGAGAGAGAGAGAGAGAGAGAGAGAGAGAGAGAGAGAGAGAGAGAGAGAGAGAGAGAGAGAAAGAGAGAGAGAGAGAGAGAGGTAAAGGTATGTGCACATACACACATAGACACACAGATTTACACACACACATACAGATGCATACACACACACATAGAAACACATAGACACACACACATAGACACACACACATAGACACACATACACACACATACACACATAGACACATACTCACATACACACACACATACACACATTTACACACATGCATACACACACATATATACACACATACACACACACATACACACACATAGACACACACATACACACACACATACACACACACATACACACAGATATACACATAGATACACACATAGACACATAGACACACACATACACACATATACACATAGAGACACATGCATACACACACATATATACACATACACATGTATATACACACATAGACACACACATAGACACACACACACATACACACACACATACACACAGACACATACACACACATACACAGATTTACACACACACATATATACACACATAGACACACACATACACACATAGACACACACACATACACACGTAGACACACACACATACACACATAGACACATACACACACATTTACACATACACACACATATATACACATACATATATACACATACACACGTATATACACACATAGACACACATACACACAAACACACACACACATACACACATAGACACATACACATACACATAGATTTACACACACACATATACACTTACACACGTATATACACACATAGACACACACATACACACATAGACACACACACATACACACATAGACAGACACACACACATACACAGATTTACACACATACACATATACACATGCATACACACACATACACATATTTACACACATGCACACATACACATGCATACACACACATATATATACACACATAGACACACACATAGACACACGCACATACACACATAGACACATAGACACATACAGACTTACACACACATATATACACACACACATACACACACATACACACACATTTACACACATATTTACACACACATACACATGCATACACACACATATATACACCTACACATGTATATACACACATACACACATAGACACACACACACATACACACATACACATACACACATACACACACACAGATGTACACATACACAGATTTACACACATACATACACATGCATACACACACATATATATAGATACACATATACGGACATACACACACATACACGCATAGAAAAACACACACACATACACACACACATACACACATAGACACACACAAATTTACACACACACATAGACACACACAAATTTACACACACACATACACATGCATACACACACATATATACACATACACACGTATATACACACATAGATACACACACATACACACATAGACACACACACACACACATAGACACATACACAAATTTACACACACACATACACATGCATACACACACATACACATGCATACACACACATATATACACATACACATGTATATATAGACATAGACACACACATACACACAGACACACACATACACACATAGACATACACACATATACACACACACATACACACATAGAAACATACACGCACATACACACCCACATACACACATATTTACACACACACACACACATATATACACACATAGACACACACACATAAACACATAGACACACATGTTGAATATAAATGTACAAGCTCATTTTCATATGAGCTATGCTTGGATAAATTTACCAAATATAAAGATAAAGGAAAAGAAGAGAAAAAAGAAAAAAAATAAAAGAAAAAATTATAGTCAAAATTCATGATGAGTAAGCGATACAATATCTTGCCTTGTAGTTAGTGGCATGTAGTGGGAAAGTGGTGAGTTAAGAAGGAGGCACAAACTTCTTCACATGCTCATTGGTTATAAAAGTGAAGTGGGAGCACGTTCAAAACAAGGAAAGAAAGAGGCAAGAGCTCCCAGTAGTCCGATCTGGCCATTTTGTCATTTTGTCTTCCCTTAGACTCCTTCCAGCTGCACGTCAGTTTGTACATAGCTCTATTATGAAGCTCATATCTCAGTGTACATGTAATCATTTCTTCCATTTAAACATTTATTGGAAAGATTAGCTTGTGCAGTTTCTGCATACCAAATATCTCCTTCAAAGCTTATATATTCTGTGAGATATCAGTGAAAGAGTGAAGTCCAGTTTTTCAGTATACCTATGTAGACAAGTAGTCTATTTTGGTTGGTTAATTTTCCTGACCAAAACATATCCAAATTGCTTGGTTTTTGTCTTGTTGAAAAGCTCTTGGCATGCACCTTCTCTGTCCTAAATATCTTATCCAGAAGATTTATATTCTGTCACATATCTTTCAGAGAGTGAAGTCCAGTTTTATAGTGTACTTATGTGTGCAGGTGGTCTATTTTGGTCAGTTGAGTTTACTAACCAAAACTCATCCAAATTATTGTTTTTTAGCTTATTGGAAAGCTATTTTTGTCTACTTTCTCTATACCAAATATCTTTTTCAAAAGGTATATATTCAGGGAGTAATCAGTCCGAGAGTGAAGTTCAGTTCTTCAGCATACTTATGTGGATAGGTAGTTCATCTTTGTCAGTTGCATTTCCTAATCAAAACTTGTCCAAATTAAGTTATTTATAGCTTTTTAGAAAGCTCCCTTTGTCTTTGATTGACTAAAGGCACAAGTCCATTTGAGTTTTGTATTGGTAGCTTGCTAAGGTGCAGTTGTTTGTCCGAGTGTTGGGCATACAAGGGTTCACTACACATTTCCGTTGCGCATAGGAGAACTCATTCTCCACAATTGGTATCATAGCAAACTTGGTGTTGAAGCTTCATCAATAGAGCTGGAGATAAAGCAAAGTAAAAGAGGAGTTATAAAACAAGGAGGAGCTTCACAAACGCAAGAGCAAAGGACAATATAACTATTTGAGATAACTCTCAAAGTTTTTGATACTTTTCAATGGTTGACTTGGGTCAACAAGTAGAGAACTTGGATAAGGATAACTATCCTGTGTGGAAGTTTAGAATGAGCAACTACCCAATGGGCAAAGGCTTATGGGGTATTGTGAGCGGCGATGATGGTCAACCTCAAATCAATCAAGCTATAGCCACCGAAGTCCAAAGGAGGCAAGCAAAAGAATGGGAAGAGAGGAATAGGAGAGTCATGTTCCTCATTTTGCAAGTCATTACTAATGCCATGGTAGGGCATATTCAACATCTAGAGAAAGATAAGGATGCTTGGGAAGCTCTTGAAAGGATGTATTGAACAAATACCAAAGCTAGGAAACTTCAACTCAAGAATGAGTTGAACACAATCAAGAAAAGTTCGAGTCAATCCATAGCTGAATATACTTTGAAGATTAAGAAGCTAAGCGATGCTTTAGCTTCTATTGGCATAACGGTTGAAGACGAAGATCTTGTGTGTTATACTCTCAATGGATTGAGAGAAGATGAAAGATGGAAGCCTTTTATAACTTCCATTAACTTGAAAGATGCATATCTAGGTTTTGAACAACTAATCCCTCATATTGTCACAGAAGAGCTTAGCTTTGGTGGCCCCAAAGGGAAGGACAACCACAACCAAATGTTATATGCATGTCAAGGTAAAGGAAGAAACTCAAGAGGAGGCTCAAGAGGAAAAGGAAGAGGTCACAACAACTCTAACTACAATCAAAACAATTCAGAAGACAACAAGGATGCATCAAATGGCAACACACAAGGAAGAGGTTGAGGTAGAAGTAGAGGAAGAGGTCGAGGCTTCTACAATTCTCATAAAGGTATAACATGCTATCATTGTGGTAAAGTAGGACACTATGCTAGTGATTGTTGGCTGAAGAATGGAAGACCAAATGGAGGCAATCAAAGGAACCAAAGCAACTATGCAAGCACCTCAAGTGAAGGAAGCAAGGACACACTACTTACAATGAGACATGAGTAGTAACCATATGTCATGTCAAGGAAGTTTGTTCACTAATGTACATGTACCACATGGAAAAGGATGTGTTGAAACAGATGATGATACTCAACACATGATTGAACATATTGGAGATATAAAGCTTGGAGATACAAGTGGAGCAAAGGTACTATCTAACGTTCTTCATGTTCCTACAATTTCAAAGGACTTGATTTCAGTAGGACAAATGGTAGAGAAGGGTTACCATGTCATATTCAATGAGAATGGGTGCTTCATAAAGAATCCAAAGGAAGGCTTCAAGGTCATTGCTCGAGGTAGAAGAGAAGGAAGGATGTTCACTTTGGACGTCCAACATCCACGTGGAAAGGTCATGTACATTCAATGCGTTAACAAGAAGATTTCAGAGCTGGACTTATGGCACAAAAGAATAGGACAAATCAACATTACGAAGCTGAAGGACATGAGCAAACATGAAGTGGTAAGAGGTCTTCCAAAATTTAATAGCATTGGACTACATGAGTTATGTGAAGCTTGTCAACTAGGAAAGCAAATGAGGAAGCCATTCAAGAGGAGCAATTATGTGGCCCCAAATGTCTTTGACTTGATACATACAGATGTATGGGAACCAACCCAAGAGGCATCAATGGCTGGTAATAGATTTTTTGTCACCTTCATTGATGATCACTCAAGAAAGGTATGGCTGTTTTGTATGAAGCAAAATCAGAGGTGTTTTCTATATTCAAAAGATTCAAAGTTGAAGTTGAAAAAGAAACATGAAGGTCTATCAAAACCTTAAGGTCCGATGGTGGAGGAGAATACTTCTCCAAAGAATTTTCAGATTTTCTACAAGAGAATGGGATCAAAAGGCAGTTCACTTGTAGGTATACACCACAACAAAATGGAGTAGCTGAGAGGAAAAATAGGCAAATTCCTGAAATTGCAAGATGCATGCTCAATGAAATGAAGGTACCATTGTACTATTGGGTTGAAGCTACCACAACTGCCATCTACTTGATGAATAGGTGCACAACATCGTGAATACATCACTTGACTCCAGAGGAGGTATAGTCCGGTAAGAAACCTGATCTTACACACCTCAAAGTGTCTGGATGTGTTTGCTTTGTTCACATTCCACAAGAAGTTAGAACAAAGATGGAACCAAGGTCAGAAAAATGCATTTTCATCGGCTACTCGACGGAGCAAAAAGGATACAAGTGTTACAACCATAGAACAAAGGAATTAAAAGTCTAGCGAGATGTGGTCTTTGATGAACTAAGACCATGGTATGCAGATAAAGGAAAGGAAAAGATTATTGAGGAAGATTGTGATGATTATGCAGGAACAAATCAAATAGAAGTTCAACAATCAAGCACAAAGGTTTCAGGTCCAGAGGCATCTACATCGAATGAAGAATGTTCAACATGGAGGGGGAGTCATTCTGTGTCTCCAAATTCAGCTCATAGTAGAATCGAAGAAGCAAGTGCCACTCCAAATAGTGAGATAAGTGCAAATGAAGAAGAATATGAAGAGGTAATCACTCCAATGGTAAAGCTAAATAGGTTAAAGAAGCAACTTTCTAAAGGCAATGAAAGAAGATCTTCAAGGACAAGGTATCCAACTCAAAGGTTGAGCTATGATAGTTTTATGGTGACACATTTTGCATACATGATGCAGGTTATCAAAAACAAAGAGCCTGAGACATATGAAGAAGCTTGCACACAAAAGGAATGGAAGCAACCTACGAAAGAGAAGATCAAATCTCTCAAAGATAATCACATATGGGAGCTAGTGCCAAAGAAGGAAGGTATGAAGATTGTTCCAAACAAATGGGTGTTTAAAGTAAAGAGGAATGCTGATGGTTCACTAGCTAGATATAAAGCTAGATTAGTTGCAAAAGGATTTAGACAAACACAAGGCATAGATTATGATGAAGTTTTCAGCCCTGTTGCAAAGATGGGAACTATTTAGAACATTAATCGCAATTGGTGCTTCAAGGAGATGGCCATTATATCAAATCGACAGGAATTGAAGTTATTTATGGAAAGAGTGGCATCTACTTGATGCAAAGGAAGTACTTGTTGGATGTTCTTTTTAGATTTGGAATGAGGGGATGCAAACCACTCACTCAACCCATGGACACATCCAAAGATTTGTTAAAATGATGGAGAACCATTGGAAGATGTAATGACATACAAAAGCGTTGTAGGAATCTATGCAAACATTACAAGACCTCATTTATCTTATGTTGTTGGTGTAACTTTCTCAGTTTATGCAAGCCCCGACAAGTGAACACTTAAATTCAGCCAA
The DNA here is from genome assembly GCA_020310875.1 of Ceratopteris richardii. NCBI lineage: Eukaryota > Viridiplantae > Streptophyta > Polypodiopsida > Polypodiales > Pteridaceae > Ceratopteris > Ceratopteris richardii. The sequence continues at coordinate 140,489,982 of CM035411.1, forward strand.
GAGAGTGTTGAGATACATAAAGCATACAATTAATCATGCTTTGTTTTACAAGTTTGATGAAGAATTGCAAGTCAAAGGCTTTAGCGATGCTGATTGGGCAGGTTCAAAGGAAGATAGGAGATCAACCTCAGGTTATGTGTTCATGATAGGAAGCAAACCTATCACATGGAGCTCAAAGAAACAACCTACTATTGCACTTTCATCTATGGAGGCTGAATATAGAGGATTAGCATTTGCCACATGTGAAGCAATGTGGATTAAAAGGATTTTGGCTGATCTTGGAGCGCAAGTTGGAACCATCCCTATATACGGTGATAACATGTCAAGTATTTACTTGGCAAGAAATCCTATGTTTCATGCAAGGAGCAAGCACATAGAGGTTCACTACCATTATGTAAGGGAGAAGGTATTGAGCAAAGATGTGGAGATAAAGTTCATCAAAACCAAAGAGCAGGTTGCAGATATGTTTACAAAGTTCTTGGATGCTTCTAAACTCAAAGGTTTCAAGGATGTGATAAATTTGCAGGACATGGTTGAAGATAACTCTCAAATGAGCTTGAGGGGGAGCGTTGAAGATAAATGCACAAGCTCATTTTCATATGAGCTATGCTTGGATAAATTTACCAAATATAAAGATAAAGGAAAAGAAGAGAAAAGAGGAAAAAAATAAAAGAAAAAATTCTAGTCAAAATTCATGATGAGTAAGAGATACAATATCTTGCCTTGTAGTTAGTGGCATGTAGTGGGAAAGTGGTAAGTTAAGAAGGAGGCACAAAATTATTCACATTTTCATTGGTTATAAAAGTGAAGTGGGAGCACATTCAAAACAAGGAGAGAAGAGGCAAGAGCTCCCAGTAGTCGGATCTGGCCATTTTGCCATTTTGTCTTCCCTTAGACTCCTTCCAACCGCACATCAATTTGTACATAGCTCTGTTGTGAAGCTCATATCTCAGTGTACATGTAACCATTTCTTGTGTTTAAACATTCATTGGAAAGCTTATCTTGTGCACTTTTTGCATACCAAATATCTCCTTCAAAGCTTATATATTCTATGAGTCTATTTTGGTCAGTTAAATTTCCTAACCAAAACATATCCAAATTGCTTGATTTTTGTCTTTTTGGAAAGCTCTTGGCATGTACTTTCTCTGACTAAATATCTTATTCAGAAGATTTATATTCTGTGAGATATCTATCAGAGAGTGAAGTCGCGTTTTGCAGTGTACTTATGTGTGCAGGTGGTCTATTTTGGTGAGTTGAGTTTCCTGACCAAGACTCATCCAAATTACCAGTTTTTTAGCTTGTTGGAAATCTATTTGTGTCTAGTTTCTCTCTACCAAATATCTTTCTCAAAAGATATATATTCAGGGAGTTATCAATTCGAGAGTGAAGTTCAATTCTTCAGCATACTTATGTGGACAAGTAGTTCATCTTTGTCAGTTGCATTTCCTAATCAAAACTTGTCCAAATTAAGTTATTTATAGCTTGTTAGAAAGCTCCATTTGTCTACTTTGATTGACCAAAGTCACAAGTCTATTTGAGTTTTGTATTGAGAGCAACAATCTATCTAAGGTGAAGTTATTTGTCCAAGTGTTGAACATACAAGGGCTCATTACACATTTCTGTTGCGCATAGGAGAACTCATTCTCCACAACACACACATACACACATAGTCACACACACACACACATTTTCACATACACATACACATGCATACAAACACATATATACACATACACTTGTACATGCACTTGTACATACACACATAGACACACACATACATACACACATACACACATAGACACACACACATAGACACACACACATACACACACATACATGCATATTTACACACACATACACATGCATACAGACACATATATACACATACACACATATATACACACATATATACACACATACACACACATACACACATAGACACACACATATACACACATACACACACATATATGCATACACACACATAGAGACACACATTCACACACATGCATACATATGCATACATACATACTTACATGCATATGCATACATACATACTTACATGCATACACACACATACACACATGCATACATATGCATACATAATGCACATGCATATGCATACATACATACTTACATGCATACACACACATACACATCCACATACACATATACACCTTTGCATATATACCTACATACACATACACACTCATATACATACTTACATACACATACACACATATACATACATGCATATGCACACACATACACATACATACAAACATGCATACACACATACACATGCATACACATATACATATACAGATAGAGACACATACTCACACATACACATGCATACACATATACATACACACATACACACATATGAAAAAACACATACACTAAACATAAGTATGCATACACACACATAGAGAAACATACATACACGTACACACTCATGCATACATAATGCACATGCATATGCATACATAAATACATGCATACATGCATACATGCATACATACATGCATACACCCACATACACAGACTCACATATACACTTACATACACATACAAACACATATACGTAGTTGCATATACATACACACATATAGATACACTCACATATACACACATACACACTCACATATACACCTACATACACATACACACACATATACATACTTACATATACATACACACATATAGATACACACATATAGATACACACATATACACACATGCATATACACATACACATGCATACACACACACATACATATACATACATATACATATATGCACATCAGGTCACATACATACCTTCCTACAAACATACACACATACATACACATGCATATATACGTACACATGCATACATAGTGCACAAATACACATGCATACACATATACATATACATATACATAGACATACATATACACATACATACATATACATGCATACATATGTACACGTACATATATTGATTTCTAACCCATTTTGTTTTATATGTACAAATATTATGGATCCTAGTAGAGAGAGAAAGGTGAAACTCACTCTCATAAAAAGTCTTATGAGAGCAAGAGTTCCGCCTGATACCTTAGGGATCATCATGCACGAGTCGAGATGCATGATGGTGAGTTGGATTTTACGATCTAGATGCTTACCCAACGACCAGAGGAGGGCTCTTCTGTGACTCCACATGCAGGAAGAGAACTATCTGCTCATAGGTATGTTTTTTTTTTTCACAATTTTTTTTAATGATATTATAACACATATTTTTATATATTTTTATCTATGTATTTTCAGGACACCTATACCACCTCCAGATCATGAGAGCAGAGCAGAGGTGCATATGAGAACATGCATAGGCACCCTAGGGTTGGAGTGCGATATAAAGCCAGAGGGCAATATAGTGTAAATAGGGAATGGATTGGAGTTCAAGAGAAGCATGCGAGCATTATGCGACTCCTACCTACTCCTTGTACACTTGCAGTGGAAGTAATTATAAGTTTTACATATAAATTGAAATAAATATCTTATGTTTTATTTGCATGATTTTTTGAAATTTTTGTAGTGAGCATGATGAGAGGGATAAAAAATATGTACTTACTTCACTTGAGATAGAATTTGGGACTGGGTGGTCGCCTAAATGGTGTCTAAAAGAGATGCGAACACTTATGGCTCATTGTCATGATAATGCACGGTATGCATTGCTTTTATTTAATATATTTATATGTGTAACTATATATACACGCACACACATAATATGCACATATATATACACATATATTTACATATAAATATATTTATACACATCTTTATATACACACACATATATACACAAACGTACATGCACATTAGGTCACATGCATACATGTGTATGTGTGTATGTATATATATATGGATATGTGTATGTGTGTTTATATATGTATGTATGTATATGAGAGAGTGAGAAAGGAGTGCGACCGGAGGTACACATACACGCATACACACATACACATCATACACACACATACATGCACATTTACACACACACATGCACATTTACACATACACACACATACATGCACATTTACACACATACACATGCATGCATATACACACATATAATGAATACACACATAGACACATACACATACATAATCATATGTACACACACACATACACATGCATACACACACATGCACAGTGTGTGTGTGTGTGTGTGTGTATATATATATATATATATATATATATATATATATATATATATATATATATATATATATATATATATATATATATACATATTTGTGTATATATATATATATATATATATATATATATATATGTGTGTGTGTGTGTGTGTGTATGTATATGTATATATTATCTGCACACACACACACATATATATATATATAGATACACACATATATGTACACACACACGCACACACACACACATACATACATACATACATACATACATACATACATACATACATACATACATACATACATACATACATACATACATACATATATATATATATATATATATATATATATATATATATATATATATATATATATATATATATATATATATATATATATATATATATATATATATATGTGTGTGTGTGTGTGTGTGTACGTACACATACACACACACACACACACACACACACACACACATATATATATATATATATATATATATATATATATATATATATATATATATATATATATATATATATATATATATATATATATATATATATATATATATACATATATATGTATATATATGTATGTGTATATACATATATATATATGTGTGTGTGTGTATACGTACATATATATATATATATATATATATATATATATATATATATATATATATATATATATATATATATGTGTGTGTGTGTGTGTGTGTGTGTGTGTGTGTACATACACACACACACACATATATATATTATATGTGTGTGTGTGTATACATATCCTAATTCAGAAACCCTATTTCAAAAACCTTGATTCATAAAAACTAATTTTGATTTAAGGGTTTTTACAAACCCTAATTTAGAAACCCGAATTCATCATTTTAGCCATATGGTTGAAGCATATGTAGACATTGCATCTATTCCTACAGCCACCTACTAGAGAGATGTCTCTCCTTCCAACCTTATGCCTCTATATATAGCTACTCGAATGAACGAGGATCATAATATATATAAAGATACATACATATCATGTAGATACACATACATAAATATAAAATGATGGAGTAGATACATATGCATCACACATACATGCCTATATGCACACATATATACATATACATGCATACATATTTACATGTACACATTTACACATATACACATATACATATATACACATCACATATACATGACTTCATGCACACATGTATGCTTATACATGCATACACAATTATAAACACACTTGCATATATTACACAAATGCATATGCATACATACACGTGTGCATATTAACACATGTATACATATCACACACATGCACACACATACATATACATGAAACACACATATGTGCATACTAACACATGTATACATATAATACACATGAATAGACACATATGCATACATACATTGACAAAAATTTGCTCCTCAAAAATAAATCTATTTATAAAATTTTAGGCATACCCGCGAGCTTCCTGTTCTAACTTAAAAGAACATCGTTTCATCTCTCTAGTAGGATTCACTAATATTCTAGTTGAATAAAGAAGAATCTATTATCTAAAATGCATTCAAATGATTCAAGTTATTGATTGATAACTAGACTAGGATTTACTATCTAATCTACTCATATGTTTTCATTATTGTTGTCACTTTGGTAAGACATCAATATAGTCTCATCTTCATTATCCTTATTGATTTCATTTATTTCTTCTATTGTTAAATTTGTGTTCTCATGAATGATATGATCTATTGATGGACTAATATCGATTTTTGGTAATTCCTCTTCATCATCAGTAGAATCAGCATGTAGAGTATTATCCTCTTCATCAAGAAGATTAGTATCATTGTCATGTACAATGATTCTAATTTCTCTTTTAGATGTTGGTGTATCAGTATCTGATGGTGAATCATCTAGAAGACTTTCTTCGATCTCTATAACAATAAACTCTTCAAACAATGACTACCTCTAGGTTGAACATGAATGACTTGCCACCAAGAATGAGCATCAGGGTTTTTATAAAAAAATGCTTGTTCAATATGCCTAGGAAGAATATATGGTTCTCTAGTAGATCACATTACCTTGGAAGAATCAATTGCCCAAAACCCAAATAATTCCTTTCTCAATGTGGAATTACTAGATTTTTACTCGGCTCAAAACCGTCAACCTTCAAAATGACCTATCAAATTATATAAAAACAAAATTATTAGGTGCTTAAAAAATAATAAACTCTATCATAAAAAATATAAACTTTTTTCTACCTGTTTGAATGTATGAAAGGATATTTCGTAGATACCAACAAGAGTTCCCACGTAACCAAGTTGCCATCTATAAGGCTCGTGTCTTTTGAGCTAGCATGCGATAGTTGCTTGAAAGAAGCAACAATGCTAGAATCCTCTGTTTTACATAAAGAATCAATAGCTTTGATTCTAATATGCTTTGACTCTGCTTCATGTTCAATACATTCCAATCGTGGTCTTTGATACATGCCATAGCAAGACTTACACCAACATATAATATGCTCTTGATAGTAAAATTCATCATAATTCCTATTGGAGGACACATGTGAAGTCGTTGCATGGGTAGGAGGTGATGGAGTGCCCTCTAATTGATCAGAATCTGATTATAACAAGACAAAAACATATATCAATTATATATCTATCAAATATATTTAAAATTAAGATTTTCATATACTTACAATATATAGTCCTTGCACGATTAGGAGACGGTGGTCGAGCTCCATCTGATTGATCAGAATCTACAAGTAATGGTATTAGATATTAATAAATTATCGTGATGATGATGATGATGATGATGATTTTTTATTATGACATTGGATATGTATTTACATTGATATATATATATATATATATATATATATATATATATATATATATATATATATATATATATATATATATATATATATATATATATATATATATATATATATAATCTATCTATTGTTCATTCCAATTATGTTTGGATTGTGTGTATGGTATTAGGTAATGAAAAGTCTTGTTCTATAGATTTTTATTATTGTTTATATTTAGCATGTATTTTATTACTTTAATTATATAATTTAATTCATATTTATGTGTGCTTGTGTGTGTATAACATGTATATATGCACACGTAGGTATATATCTATATTTGTGTAAGTGTGTCTATATGCATGTATATGTATGTATCTATGCATATATATGTGCATGTATGTATGTGGATATGTATATGTGTATATGCATGTATCTACATGTGCATGTGTAAGTGTATGTGTGTATGTATGTGTATGTGCATGTGCATGTGTATGTGTGTATATGTATGTGTGTATATGTATGTATATGCATGTATGTATGTAAGTGTATGTGTATATGTGTGTATGTGCATGTAGATGTGTGTATATGTATCTATGTGCATGTGTATCTATGTATATGTATGTATGTGCATGTGTATGTGTGTGTATGTGTGTATGTGTGTACATATGTGCATATATGTGTGTATGTGTGTGTATATGTATGTATGTACATATGTATATGTGTATATGCATGTATGTGCATGTGAATGTGTAACTGTACATGCATATGTATGTGCATGTGCATGTGCATGTGTATGTGTGTGTATATGTATGTATGTGCATGCGCATGTGTAAGTGTATATGCGTATGTATGTGTATGTGCATGTGCATGTGTATGTGTGTGTATATGTATGTATGTGCATGTATATGTGTAAGTGTATGTGTATATGTGTGTATGTGCATGTATATGTGTATATGTATGTATGTGCATGTGTGTGTGTATGTGCATGTGTGTGTACATATGTGCATATGTGTATATATGTGTATGTGTGTGTATATGTATGTATGTGCATATGTATGTGTATGTGTATAAACATATAGAAGTGTATGTATATGCATGTGTATATGTATGAAACATGCATGTGCATGTGGATGCATTTCCATTTGCATCCATGTGTATATGCATGCATGTGAATGTGCATGCATGTGGATGTGCATATACATGTATTTAAGTATGTGTTAATGTGTGTATGTGTATGCATATATGCAATAATGCATGCGTGCAAGTCTTTTTATGTGTTTGTAGAAATGTTTGTGCATATGCATGTGTATGTATGTGTATATGTGTATGTGTGTGTATATGTGTATGTGTGTGTATGTGTAAGTGTATGTGCACATGTATGTGTGTGTATGTGCATGTGTATATGTGTATATGTGTGAACGTGCATCATCTTCATGTATAAGTGTATATGTGCATATCAATAAATGTGAGTATGCTAATTAATGAAATAACACAATTCAAATGATATACAAAGAATGGAAATTGTACTTACAATAGTTAGCCATATTTTTTGCTTTGTTAACTTCTTGAATAACCTGGAATAGAGAGAGAGAGAGAGAGAGAGAGAGAATTCAAAGAGAGAAAGAGGTAGAAAGGAGAGAAACAGAGAGAGAGAGACAATAAGATAGAGATTAGACAGAACAATAGTTCAGCAAGTGATTGTTTCAGCTCATAAGCGCAGCGCAATTGTGAACGTTGGAGAGCTCTTCGATCAGATGCATGTAGATGCTGATGGAAAAGCCTCCAACACTTTTATTTTTATCGTCAAAAATTCATCTTGTAACTGATGCTAAACTATCATAAACTGGTCTCTAGATAGCATCGCATAAGCGATGCTAATTAGCGTTGCTTATGTGACTCTTTTTATGCCGTCGCTTTAGCGACACTCAATGTAAACATCGCTATGCCCGTCGCTTCACACGTCGATAATAACGTCAAAGTTTTCATCATTTAACCGATGTTGCACGCTCGACGCTTGTTTCGATGCTTTATGCAATTATATAGCGACAAAATTGTGTCATGTTAACTGTCACTATGCGCCCGTATTCCTTGTACTGCTTTTAAACCCACTTGCAGCCTGTGGGTTTCTTTCCTTGCAGCAATGGAACTAACTTCCATGTTTCATTTACATAAAGTGAAGGCATCTCCTCATATTTATCTTTCTCCAAATTTGCATTTCCAATTGTCAAAACAAGCAGTGTTGATATATTTAAGAAGTGATTTGTGTGAACACATCCTATTATACCTACAAACAGAGCTATCAAAGGTGATGTAGATGGTGTTGAAGATGGAAATATTCTTAATGTTCGTGTTCGTGTTGTGGTTCCTATTGCACCTACTGTAGAGCAAATTTGTTGGGATGGTAGAGATGCTTTGGCACATGCATTGATAGCCTTGTCTATCAAACATGCCATTATTCCTCACATTCACTCTTGTAGAATAGCTAAGGATGCTTGGCATACACTTACCACTTTATATCATGCAAGGAATGAGGCTCATGCTGCTTACCTCCAAAAGCAGTTGCAGAGTGAGCACATGAATGAAGGAGATTCCATGGATATATTTCTAACAAAGATCAAAGATTTGAAGGAACAATCGATTTCTGTTGATGAACTCTTGCCTGACAGTTCACTTGTGTAGAATGTTCTGAATGGACTTCTTGATTCATATCAGAGTTTACTTCTACTCTTCGTTTGATGATGAAAGGAAATCCAAATGCCTTAACATTTGAGGAGTTAGTCTTTGTTCTATTGCAGGATGATCAATCTAGGCAGAACAAGTCCATCATGTGTGTTGCAGGTCAAGCTTTCCTAGCTAGTCAGAAGGGCAAAGGTAAATGGACTCTTCTACTAGTAAGCAAAAATCTACTAATTTTGCACAATCAAAGAAGGATAACAGAGACGAGAAGAAAATAGAAAAGCGGAAATTGTTTTGAAAATACTATAAAGGAAATGATCATGTCATAAAGAGTTGTCCAAAACTAGTTGTTAAAGAGGCAAGGAAGAAAGCGGTTGGAATGGTTGTTGCAGAGGCCTCTACACCCAAAACAAAGTCTGCTAATCTTGTGAAGAATAAAGAATGGGCATTTACCGTTGTTTGCAATTATGGCCCATCTTCTCATGAACAATGTATGTCTGTATACAGTAGACTCAAATGTTTGGTACTTTGATACTGGGCAACCAAACATATTGCCTCGCAGTGCAGTTTGTTCACTTCACTCGAGCTTGCCCCTACATGGAATACTGTCACATGTGCCAACAATTCCTCTTATCCTGTCATGGGAGTCAGTAAGATCATTTTGACTATTGTTGATGGTACTTCTTTTACATTGTCACATGCTTTATTTGTGCCAAGGATAAAGAAGAATTTGTTATCAGTTTCAGCTTTAGTCAAGATTGGCTTGCTTATGAAATTTGTTAATGACAGATGTACAATTCATGATTAGTCAAATGGTGATGTCATTATTTCTTCTGGCATTTTATGTTGTGGGATGTATAAGCTCATAGACAATGAAAAATCTATGAATGATTCAGCATGTGGAGTACATGATTCTCAGGCTTTTTCAGATGCAAAGCTTTGGCATGCATGCTTTGGTCATCTGAATTTTGCTAGTTTGCTATGCCTGCAGAAATCTGAAATGGTGTCCTCTTTGCCCAAACTTGGGGCACTTGGTGAACAAGTCTGTGAAGGCTATATTTTGGGCAAAATGCAGCGTTCCTCATTTGCAAAAGATGGTTCAATTTGAGCTACTAAAAGATTGCAGGTTGTTCATAGTGATGTGTGTGGTCCTATGCAGATACCCTCTTTTGGAAATTGTCTTTACTTCATGACTTTCATTGATGATTTTTCTAGGCATGCATGGATATATCCATTGAAAGCAAAGTCCAAAGTGTTTATGTGCTTCAAACAGATTTTGGTTTTGGCTGAAAATCTGTCAGCGTGTAAAATGGGCACCAATTTCTCTGTTCTCTGTCTCGTATTTTTTGAAGTTCTCTCGTACTTCAAACAATGATTCCTCTTCTATTTGTGCTGATGGGCCATTTTTATGTTTCTTCTTCTTGGAATTAGGTTCAAGTTAAGTGGTTAGCAATACATTGATCTTGCACTTATTTTGCTCATGGGCCTTTGCATCTACTAAGCACAAGTAGTCTTCCTCTGAATCATAAAATGGATCCATCATGATGGACTATAGATCCTCATCATTCTCCTATTCAAGTCTGATCATACTAGAGTCACATTGTTCCACTATTGCTTTGCAACTAGATACAAATATTTCATAGCCATGCTCATCACAATGAGGGATCCATTGTTCTTCATTCACAACTATATCCATCATTGCTAAGATTTTTGCCCAAATGTGAGCTTCAAACTCCTTGTCTAGAATAATATAGGTGCATAGCTTGGGTCCTGTACTGATATAGTGTTTTCAAATGCTCCTACTTCTAATCATTACTCTTTTTCTTCCACAATCTTACACATCCACATGTGCGTGTCCTTATGCTTCCATGAAGGATCTGACAACCCTATGGAGTGTATTGAATTTGTATCCTCTTGAGTCTTGTGAATGGGATTCCTTTGTAAGGGGGGGGGGACATCTCTATGGATGTAATCCGTAAGATTAACTCTAGTAGATACCCCTAGGGAGAAGTTTGAAGTTTTCCATGAAACTTTGGGCTTACTTCCTTTTGTGGATTGATTCCACATAGCTTGGCACTTCCTTATGCTTGAGTGCCAGCTCCTTCTTCACCACATCACTCCTAGGGGGGATTTGTTGATATATTTAGGTAGTGATGTGTGTGAACATACTAGGACCTTAGAGGCACTTTTTCCCCTCTTTAGGTGGTTTGCCCCCCTTGTATATATGCCTATAGCCCTAATGTGTCATTTATTACATTCTAGTGGTAATACATTTAGTATTGTGTGTTGTGCTCCAACCTTCTTCTTCTTCCTTGTGTTGTTTGTGTGCTTTCGTAGACCTCAAAGTCCAACAAGAAGGTTCAACATATTGTATTACCTTGGTCATCTAAGAACAATGATGAGTCATGTAGCTATCATATGTTAATCCTCACAATGAATTACGCATCCTTCCATATCTTCTTGGTCTTGGGTCACTTCTTCTTGTTGTATTAATTACATATGTATTTCTTACTCGAGGAGTCTTCATTGAGGGCAATCCAAGTTCCTCATGAAGGCTCTTTTTGAACTGCTTGATTCTCCATCAATGTCTTCAAAATATGTACATGTTTTATTACCATAAGAAACCTTTTCTTTACCTTTCTTGGATGTAGTTGATAAATTTGTTGGACTGAAATTTCCACGCAATCTTCCATTCCATGGGTTTGAGTTGGAACTATTACTTGGTGACACATACGGTCCACTCAAGTCTTCAAGTTTTGCACTTGATTTTTCAACATTTCCTTTATCATTTGAGTCAAGATTAAGTCCTTCTTTGGCATTTGCATAAAAGCTCGACATTTCATAAAAAACCACATCTTTAGTTACTTCCACCTATCGGGTAAGTGGGTTGTAGAATTTATGTCCCTTTTGCTCAAGGGAGTACCCAATGAAGATAATTCTTTTTTGCTTTTGAATCAAGCTTCATCCTCAGCTCCTCTAGAACATGTACATATGCAATACAACCAAATACTTTCATATATGATAAATTTGGCTTTTTACCTGTAAACTTCTCTTCATGTGTAACTTGATGTATAGTAGCAGAGTTTTATTCATGATATATACAATAGTATGCACAAATTTTGCCCAATAACAATGAGGCATATTTTTCTCTTCCATCAAGGGTCTTGCTATTTCTGTAGTATGTTTATTTTTGCATTCAACAACGACATTCTATTGTGGCGTGTAGTTGCATGAAAGCTATTTTCAAATTCCATGACTTTTTAGAAAGCTACTAAAATCATTCGACATGTATTTACCTCCTCCATCAGATCTTAAAGTCTGAATATACTTCCCTATCTACTTTTCCACCATAGCCTAAAAATTTTGAAAGTGAATAAACACCTCACTCTTCTCTTTCATGAAGTATACCCATACTTTTCGTGTATGGTCATCAATGAAAGTGACATAAAACTTGCATTCTCCCATAGATTTGGTCTTTGCAAGACCCCAAAAATCTATATGTATTGTTTCTAGCACATTCTCACTAACATGCTTAGTCCATTGAAAATCTCCTTTGACTGCATCAACTTTAGCCTCTACAAATTTGCATGTCTAGTTCACTTGTGCCAAATTCATATGTCAAGAATAACACCTACAACTTTTCCAAACATGGCTGCATTCATTTCAAGAATTTTCACATTAAGGTGAACATCCTATCCACTTTGTTTCCTTTAGCGATCAACCTTCCATTATTTTTGTACTCTTCTACCTATAAACCATCAACGTTAGACATAACTTATAATCCCTGGCCAACCATTTGTCCAAGAGAAACCAAATTATTTGTTATATTTGGAACATACAATACATCAGCATTATGTTTTACCTTCCCATCCTCCATGGATAATGTTATGTTTCATGTATGCTCGATAAGATATGATGTATCATCACCTATTTCAATAAATCTAGAAACTTGCAATTTCTTCAAAACATTAAACCATCCAACATGACTGGTCATGTGATTTGAAGCATCTGAATCAACATAACATACATTACCATTCGATTTTGAAACATCAATGGACATTGTATTCATCATGTGATGTTGGACCATGGACAACTTCTCTAAGTTATGTGCACTAGTTGATGCATAGTTGTTTTGTTTTGTTCTATTATTTTGATTATTCAACCTGCAATCAAGTTCAAAGTGACTAGGTTTACCACAATTCCAACACCCTTTACAGTCATTACCTAAATCATTTCTTTGGAAATTTCTACGACCTCTTTGACTCCCCCTACCTCGAAACGGTCCTATACCTCTTGCATGATTCTATTGTTGACCTTGATCTTGGTTATTGTTTCCTCTTCCACTTCTAAAGCCTCTACCTCTTCCTCTTTCATAGTAGAATACCTACTCAAAACCACGTTTTCCTTAGGATTTTAAGTCCTCACCGAGGTTCTGTTCTTCAACTGCGAGCATGGATACCATATCAACAAAATTTGGAATATTTTCCCTATTCTGAATAAAATTTCCTAACTACTTATATGCAGTTTCTAAAGTACGAAGGCACACTTCCACCTCATCATCATTATCTACATTGATGCCAATAGATGCAAGCGACTCACATATGTGTTTGAGTTTTAATGTGCAGTCACTTACTGACATGCTCTTTTTCTCTAGTGTATGTAGTTCATTATTGAGTTGCAATTTTTGCACCTTTGTATAGGTCTCATACAATGTGACCAAATTGTTCCAAGCCTCTTTCAGAGTTTTGGAATCCTATAAGTGCCCAATCATGTTATCCTATATGCTAATAGATAGCACTCTTCATATGCTCTTAACTGATTTGTAGTCCGATTCCTCTTTGGTAATTGTAGAGTGTTTTCATTCTCTCCTTTGATGTAGTTCCAATAGCCTTTTCCCATCATGAAAGTTTTCATTCTCAATCTCAAGCATGAAAGTTGTTCTTGTCCAACTTATCACTCATAAGTTGATTCATTCCTTTAGCATTTGCCATTTTTGCAGCAATTCACAACACTGCAAAAACACTAGAAGTAGCACCTCTGCTTGAACACTATCACACTATGAGGTGACAATTTGATCTCAGAAAACACAGTTTTTGCATATCAACATTACATGGGATCGCTTGAAATTCTAGATGTAGAATATCTGAGTGTTGTAAAATAGAATGCAACTTACAATTTTGCAAACTAACCTTTTTTCTTTGTGGGCTCCACCTTGGGGCCTCGAAACTGAGGTTGAGATGCCTCCAAAGCCTTCACACCAAATGTCATAGCAATCTAAGATTGTTTGTGAAGCATACATTCTCCAAGCCTTCTCACATACTCTTTACTGTCGACCTTCTCTAAGAGCTCTCTATAGCCACAATAGCTCGGATACCATGTCAAGAGAAAGGAGATAAGGAAGAGAGCTCTCTCACATTCTCACACACAAAGAGAGGAGCACACACAAATTGAGGCAAGGAAGAATGATCTTCTTCTTCTTTTATTACATAAAGAAAATATAGAATGACCTAATACAACAATACAACTAGTGCAATATATAAAGAACAATAAATAAGGAAAATATTAATGTCCATGAATGAGTGAGCTGGCAAGAAACAAATGTGCCATCACTCTCGGTAGATAAATCTAGTAAAGCTCACTAAAGTGTCCCTGACATATACATGCATGACCACTATACATGCCAAAGAAATGAAAAGTGATACGTGTCATCCTCGATCATCACATGTTGAGCTTGATATCTCTGCATGAATTACCAAGTGAATGTACAAAGATAACTAACCCATTAGGGTTATAGGCATATATACAAGATCAGAGGGAAAAAACTCCTACAGAGGAAAAAAAGTGTGTCGACAATCCTAAGTGTGTTCACAACACATCATTACCAAAATATATCAACAAATCTCCCTTGGGAGTGATGCGGTGAACAAGGAGCTTGCACTCATCTATGAGGAAGTGATAATCTGCATGGAAAGAGATCAATCCACAAAAGGAACTAAGCCCAAAGCTTTGCAAAAAGTTTCAAACTTCTCCCTAGGTAGAGCCTTTCTAAAAAGATCTACAATGTTATCTTGTGTGGGCACATTGCTAGAACGATCTCTCTAGCAGAGAACCTCTCCATGACATAATGCTATTGCATCTTAATGTGCTTTATGAGAGCATGGAACACATGGTTCCTCACAATTACCATTGTGATATGACTATTAGTGAAGATGGTGGTCGCAAAAGACATAAAAACTCCCAAATAAGCCAAAAGGCATGTAAGCCACACACACTCAACAATTGTTGTGAGCCACACTCATCCTCACAACTAGAAGTGTCCATAGTAGGCTATGTTTTGCTCAAGCAAGATATGCATGAGTTTCCAAGCATGAAGAAGAGACCATTGGTGGACACATAAGTGTCATAACAACTAGTCGATTTAGAGTGAGAAGAAACATGTAAATGTGGTGGTAATGATGGTCCCTTGGGATAAAACTATCCAAGAAATCGGGTACCACTCAAGTAGCAAAAGATGCACTTAACTGCCTACCAATGCTTAACATTTGGGCAATGCATAAACCTACTCATCTTCGAGACAACAAACTAAATATAAGGCCAATTTATGCATAAGTAAATAAGGTATCCAATAGCTTGTTGATAGAGAACAACATCAAACATTGCAATAATGTGTCAATATATTTTGTTTGACATAAAGTTATTCCCCCATCAACTTGCATAAATTGAATGCCCAAATAATGATGCAAACGCCCCAAATTCGACATCTCAAAAGAGGCATGCAAATCATCCTTGAATATATGCTTCTCATTAGGACCAATGAGCAGCATGTCATCAAAATACACAACAATGATCAGAAGTATGACATCTACATGCTTATAAGGTGCTCTTAGTTGGATTGTTCTCAAAACCATGTGCACTCAAGTAGGCATGTATCTTTTCACACCAAGCACGTGGTGCTTGCTTCAAACTATATAATACCTTTTTCAACCTGCACACTTTGTTTTCATGCCTTTTCTACACAAAACCATGAGGTTGAAATACATACACTTTTTCATACAAGTCACTATTTAGAAATGCAGTTTTAATGTCCAAATTATGTACATTTGAACCATGATGAGCTTCAAGGGAACAAATGCTATGAACAGTGATCATTTAGCATGTGGTGCAAAGGTCTCATCAACATTGATGCCTCTCTCTTGAGCATAACCTTTTGCAACAAGACTAACCTTATACATGTCAATTATTCCATTGGGCTTATATTTCAGTTTGTATACCCATTTAGTGCCAATGGAGTTTTTTCTTGGAGGTAAATCACACAAAGACCAAGTACCCATTGGACTTTTAGGTCTACAAAAGCACACGAATAGCACAAGGAAGAAGAAGAAGAAGAAGAAGAAGAAGAAGAAGAAGAAGAAGAAGAAGAAGAAGAAGAAGAAGAAGAAGAAGAAGAAGAAGAAGAAGAAGAAGAAGAAGAAGAAGAAGAAGAAGAAGCAGAAGAAGAAGAACCTTGGAGCATGACATACGATATTGGATGTATTACCAAGTGAATGTAATGTTAGTAACCCATTAGGGTTATAGGCATATATACAAGCCAAAGGAACAAACCTCCTAAAGAGGAAAAATGTATCCCAATAGTCCTAAGTGTGTTCACACACATCACTATCAAAATATATCAACAAATTCCCCTGGGAGTGATGCAATGAACAAGGATTCGGCACTCATGCATAAGGAAGTGTCGAGATATGTGGAAAGAGAACAATCCAAAAAAGGAAGTAAGTCCAAAGCTTTGCATAAAGCTTCAAACTTCTCTCGCGGCAAAGCCTTTGTGAAAAAATATCCAATGTTATCATGTGCGGGAACATATGCCAAACTTATCTATGTAACAAAGAACCTCTCCCTAACACAATGATAATGCACCTCAATGTGCTTTGTGCAAGCATGGAACATAGGGTTCCACACAACTACCTATGCGCTATGACTATAAATGAAGATGGTGGTGGCAAAAGACTAACCAAAACCCAAATCAAACAAAAGGTGTCTAAGCTACACACTCAACAGTCTCTACGAAAGCTTCCCTATACTCAACCTCACAACTAGAAGTAGCCACAATAGACCGCTTCTTGCTGAGCCAAGATATGCATGAGCTACCAAGCATGAAGCAAAAACCACTAGTGGACACATAAGTGTCATATCAACCACCCCAATAATAGTAAGAAAAATCATGTAAATGTGGTGGTAGTGATCCCCCCTTGGGATAAAACAATCCAAGTAGCTGGATACCAATCAAGTAGAGAAAGATGCGCTTACCTGGCAATGCATAAACGTGCTCATATGAGACAACAAATTGAATATCAAACTGAGTTATGCATAACTAAATAAAGCATCCAATAGCCTTCTAATAGAGAAAAACATCAAATGCATCTCCAACATCATGAAGACTCAACCATAAAATTGTTTCCATAGGAGTGGCAATAGGTTTACAATCTTCAACGCCAAAACACTGCAATATTATGTCAATATATTTCGTTTGACAGAAAGCTATTCCCCCATCGACTTGCATAAAATGAATGCCCAAATAATGATGCAAATGGCTCAAATATGAAACATGGAAAGAGGCATGCAAATCAGCCTTAAATTCAAAAATATGTTTCTCATTAGGACCAATGAGAAGCATGTCATCAACATACACAATCTCAAAACCAAGTGCAATCAAGTAGCCATGTATCTTTTCATACCAAGCACGTAGTGATTGCTTCAAACCATATAATGCCTTCTTGAACCTGCATACTTTGTTTTTATGCACTTTCTACACAAAACCATGGATCTATAATACATAAACTTCTTCATGTAATTCACCTTTCAGAAATGTAGTTTCAATGTCCAACTGATGTACACTCTAACCATGATGAGCTGCAAGTGCACAAATGCTATGAATGGTGATCATTTGGCAGAAACAAGCATTGTGAGACCCTACATGTTTATGATATGGAAAATTTGCATCTAAATTGCTATATCTCAAAGTTTGCATCAACCATTTTGGCATAGTGTTAGGCTCTTCAATGTTACACTTATGTGTTCCTCGAGTAGCTTTGATGTGAACCTTTTCCCTATGCATGGGAACTTTTACACTAGTGCTGGCTAGAGGTTTTTCCCATGTTACCACATACTTGATACTCTCATATGTGGTGGTACTTTGTACTTAGGGATATTATTCAGCTCTTACTTCAGTTTAGTTCATTGTCAATAGAAAGAGCTATTTCAGCCATTGTCTTCTCCATGTGTCTTGCTACGTTTGTGCTCCTTGTGTGTGCTTCTCGTGTGTCTCTTGCACTTCTACACATACCCAACAGTGGTATCAGAGCAGGTTCAGCTCCCTCTCAAGTTTTGATTTTTCGTGTCGCGGCGCATGTGCACTTTTAACAATGCAAATCGACTTCGGAGCATAGAACAATGAGTTTCAGTAGCCAAAAAACATTTCCACCAAGAGCCTTGGGGCTTTACCCCCATTTAAAAGCCATTCATGCAGTTAGAATTGCCATCATAGTCACGGTTTGTGAGCTAAAATTTCAGCATTCATTTCAACTTTCGTCAAAGTAAAGATTTTGTCACATTCTTGTTCTTTTGTGAAATGGCGGGTAGCAATGACTTGTTTGGCATGCTTCAAGCTGAAGATAAACTTGATGGGACCAACTATCCGATGTGGTCTTACATGATTGTTGCAGAGTAAAGAAGCACAAAAGAGGAGTCCCAAAATTTTCAAAATTATGGGCACAATTTTCATTCTTCAAATGCTTATGAAAACCTCATAAAGCATTGTAAATGCACTAGAGGAGTCCTCTAGATGCATAAATCCAAGCAGTGTATTATAATCCTTGTAAATATTAGGAAATTAGGGTTTTTATAATAAAGTGCCGATCTCTTGTGTGAAAGGACCATTTTTAGGGCACATGTATATAAATCATATGATGACACTTTGTAAAAACTTTTTGCCATGGTGAGTAGGAGAGATCTGATTTTTGAATTTACTTCTTCTTCCTCTTGTATATCCTTGCTTGTGAGCTTGCATGTGTGTTTGTAGCTTGGATGAGTGCATGGAAGTGTTTTCTACCCAATTCATTGCTTTTCTGAATTGTGTAATGTGTGTGTGAGATGTCAGGAGGTGTGTGGTGAAAACAGGTGAGTTGCACAACTCTATTTTTGCCCATATCTTGAAATAGATTTGTCAAAATCGGACAAGAGTACAACCATTGGATGCGGCTCATTGAGAGCTTCAAAATAACATGCTATTGACCATATTCCAAGTTTGGAGCAGAGAGAAAAGTCCGTCTTTGACCTTACTATTGTTTCATGTATCGCGACACCATTTCCACCTGTGAGAGTGATGAATGTGCATGATAATACTAATTTTCATTCCATAAAAACTATCTCACTTCATAGACCATTGTGCAAATGCATGTCTTGACACACTCGGTTAGGTTCAAGATACTTCTAGGATTGATAATTTAAATGTGTAATCCCCGCTATATGCACTTTATGGTGATAGAGGAATAAACTCTTTCATCACAAGTCCCTAAGTTTGTGCTTAGGTACACACATTTTTTGGCACTGTTGTCGGGGAAGTACGGGTCCAACCAAGGTACTCGCATGATGATAAGAGCTCTTAGGAGAAGATACAAGTTGTGAAGAGGTGAATACTCTGGTTTGGTAAGTCAAATCTTTTTGCACTTATTACTTTGCACTTGGAAAGTGTGTGAAGTAAGTTAGTAGACTTAGGAAAGTGAGCGAGTAGGAGTAGAGAGTAGGAAGTGGAGAGGAGGAATAGAGTAGGTAGGTAGATTTCCCAAAATCACAAAAATTTCCTTTATTTCTGTACCATTCAGCCTTGGGTATAAAAGCCAGGAAGCTCATTTGCAAAAACCACTTGTCTATGCAAGTATCATGGAGATAAGACGATGAGTATTGTGGCCAAGAGATCACATGCATTTGCTGCCTTAGAGAGAAGCTAAGCAAGGAGAGAATCAAGAGAGAGCATCAGTGAGGTGAGAATACCTAAAATCTACAGTGGAAATCAAATTAAAATCTCTGAAAATGTGATCGTGGGTGCAATCGATATCGTGGGGTAGATATCATGGGATAGAGTGAGATTTTGCTTTCTACAACACACACAGGGAAAGAGGAGTGCACAAGGATCACATAGGCACAAAAAGTTTTAAAAAATTCTTTTATTTGAGTGATTTAAGCCCAAGTATCGTGAATTCAAGTATCGTGATACTTGAATTCCTGTGTATCGCGATACTTGGTAAGTATCATGTATCACCCCGATACCTTTTACTCCCCGCGTATCGCAATACCCTGGTATTGTTTATCGTCAGTTTGAATATCGCGATACTGAAGTATTGTGTATCACGACACTCCATGTATCATGTATCATCGATCACTTAGTATCGTGTATCGCGAGATTCTGGTATCGTGTATCGTGATTGTCGTGTATCACGATATTGAAGTATCATGTATCATGACAATCATGTATCATGTATCGTTGTTGTTGTGGTATCGTGTATCGTGACGAGTTGTGTATCATGATACGTAAGTATCGTGTGTCACACACCTAAAGTGTCGTGTATCATCTATCGTGCATTCCCCACGTATCGTGTATTGTGGTAGTGGAAGTATCGTGTATCATCTATCAGCCTATGTATAGTGTATCGTTTGGTCATCTAGTATCGTGTATCATCGAAACCCTGTATCGTGACTCGAGAGATATTGTGTATCGTCAGAGGTCAAGTATCATGTATCATGGACATCTCAGGGAAGGAGAACCTAAATTAGGCTAAGCCAATTCCTAGAATAAACATAAGCTTGAGAGACCTGCAAAATTGACTGAGGTATTTAGTGGATGAACCTTTGCTCAAGATGTGTACTAGGAAGCGGACGTAGTGTCATATCTTCAGTCGGGAGTGTAAACTTACCTAGTGCCAATTCCTAGTATTCTGACACCTCTAGTGAATCAGACAAAGAAGCTAGGATGGCATTGAAAGACATGCATAGTTTAGTGCCTTTGACAGGATTTATGACCTCTCTGGAGTATGCAAACACCGACCAACATGACCTACCAATCGATATAGATGGACTAAATAGAACCGTATCACGAATGAAGAAGGCAAATGAATCGGAGATAGTTCCTCGACCTGCATTAAAATATGAAGGAGGAATCTATATGGATAAAAGAAGAATAATTTATGTGGTGACTAACTGTCCGGAGACTATAAGTGAACCACGGGATAGTGGAAATGTGGAACAAACTAATGGGGAAGGCACTAAAGGTCGGGTTTCTACACCCCGAGGCAAGTCTAAAGTAACCAGAGTTTGGAGAGGTGACAAATTTCCTCAGGATGATGCGTTGGCTGATGTGTATATGGTAGTCGGGATGGAGAAATTACTACAAACCCCTTCATCTTTGTGGGGAGAAAGTAGTAACCCAATCATCATCTATGAGCTACAAGACCCGGAGGATCTTTCTAGAATCTCCTTTCTTGATGTGAATATGAGGAATTACTGGCCCATC
Organism: Ceratopteris richardii; assembly: GCA_020310875.1. Taxonomy (NCBI): domain Eukaryota; kingdom Viridiplantae; phylum Streptophyta; class Polypodiopsida; order Polypodiales; family Pteridaceae; genus Ceratopteris; species Ceratopteris richardii. The sequence goes on from CM035411.1 coordinate 140,512,240, forward strand.
TCAGATCTAGAAAGAGCCCGATTGAGATATCAAGGTATTCCAGTGTTTCCTCCGAGAGACTCACGAACTACTTCCCAGAATCCTCAAGGAACATACCAAAGCTATGCTCATCACAACTCAAGGCAGGACCAACAACAAAGTATTCCTACAAGGACCAATGTTTAGTTTCCCAGAATCCTCATGGAAAATACCAAAGCTATGCTCATCACAACTCAGGGCAGGACCAACAACAAAGTATTCCTAGAAGGACCAATGTTCCCCAACCAATAGAGAGCCTAGGAATAGAAATCATGTGCTTGAGAGACCACCCTTAGGTAGGGGAGTTGGAGTTCAAGTAAGACATCAAACAATTCTTGTTATGCCTAGAACACCAGAACCAGGAAGAAGATTACGAACAATTCAAGTGGGCAAGTGTATGAGAAACCACTATGATGGGTCCGGTGAACCTTATAATCACATAGTTGAATTCAAGCAAGTGATTCGTGCCGAATAAGTGGAAGATTTTATGATCCAATATGAGTCATTTGGGTTGACCCTTACAAATACCGTTTTGGCCTAGTTCCAACCACTTGAACCCAATGGTTTTCTAAATATGGAACTAGTATTTTAGGAAATTATTGAAGAATTCACTAAGGCGGGCATTAAGAATAATTCTTCATCATTGATCCACAATTTCAAACAGTCCCCTACAGAGTCAGTATGATTTGGCGACTCGAAGATTTAAGCAATATGTGGATAGATGCCCCACGGAAGAGAGGCCCACCCAACAAAAAATGATTTCCTTATTCTTAGAAGGACTAGTCAATGGATCCTTGAGAGCACTAGTATACGTAAAAAGATTCCAAAAATTAAGTGAATTCTTGAAGGAATGCATAGATTTGGAAGATAATTTATCAGAAGACTTGAAGATTCCCCAAACTAAGAGTAAGAACGAAGATAGTTCCAGCAGTGTCACTAGCACAAGCAGTAACGTAGAAGAAATTGCTCACTTAGTGGCCAAAAAGTTAGGAGTGCAAGGGCAAAAGAACTACCCCAACCCCCCTTACGAATGCCGATGTTAAGAAGGTGTGCACACTGTGGAGGGGATCATTGAAAGAACTTGGAGAAGCTTGTCGAAGGTAGAAAAGTGCGTTTCGAAGTGATGAAGTTTGGTCAAGCCAACCGGCACAAGACCAGCCCTTGAGCTTTTGGAGACTCAAATAGACCTTATAGGCATGCTATAAGTGCAAAGAAACACACTATGTACCTTGGAGCATCAAGGAGAATGAGTCGATACAAAACAGATAGGTTCGCGGGTCGACTAGCTCAAAAAACTTACTATCTTTGGAAGAGACAATGAACTTCAAATGCCCATAGCGACCAGCGTGATTACAATTAGAAAAAATCCTTTTATGGGAGTGATACACATAGGGTTGAGTGTATGGAATGCACAAAAGTATAAGGAATAAGCAAAATATGCTACAGGAATGAATGCGACATTCACCGGTTGTACCTCCTATTTTTCAGGAATACGCAGAGATTGACCCCAAGGCCGAAAAACTGAGATTTCTCCAAATCTGCTGAACCAAATGCTTTGAAAATTTACAGGCATAAACTAGACACTAATACCTTTCCAATGAGTCCTCTTGCACTCAATTTGGAGCTCTGAGGAGAGAGCAGCAGCCTCTGCAAGATTACTGTTGGCGAAGAAGATGATGCAGAAATTGAAGGAGCAAGACAATGATGGTCACAAGTGTATGTATATTGCTTCCATGTATTTTACAAGTGATTACAAGTCTTTATATAGACTCTAAGAGTGTTCCACGACTTTTACAACTTGCATTTGAATTCAATGAAGGTAGGAATGGTTGTTGGAGGGAATCAAATCACTTTCCTACAATCAAGGAAAAAAGTCAAGATCTTGATTGATCTATTTTTAGGTGATTGATTGCTTGATTGATTGCTTGATTGAATGCAACCTCAACCACCACAAATTTGTGGAATATGGGCTCTATATTTGTACCTTTACATGTGTAAAGCTCAAGGCTTTTACAATGGTAAATGAGCCATCAAAAATCTCTCAAAAAAATACAATAAATGAGCATATGAAAAAAAACTCTCCAACGGATATTCTTTCGATGCGATATCCTTTGATGTAGATCAAATCCACCTCAAGCATAGTGTAAGCTTGATGTTCCAACAGCTCCCCCTCAAGCTAAAGTATGCTTGAGTCTTCATTCTCTGATAGGTTGAATACCTGCCATAGCTTTGAATCTACAAAGCTTTATTCCATCAAGTGCCTTCGTCATCATATCTGCTACTTGCTTTTCAGTCGGAACAAAAGAAATGTCAATCTCCTTTGCCATGAGCTTCTCCCTGATGAAGTGATAATGGACTTCTATATGCTTGGTTCTCGCATGAAAAATAGGATTTGCCGCTAGATGCATGGAACTTACATTATCTCCAAATATGTGAGGTTTGGAACTCACAAGTCCCAAATCTGTATACAATGCTTTTAACCATATTGCCTCTTTAGTTGCTATGGTCAAGCCTTTATACTCTGCTTCAGTTGAGGATAAAGCAACTGTTGGTTGCTTCTTGGAACTCCATGACACTAGCTTCGAACCTGCAAATGCTAAGTAACCAGATGTACTTTTTCTATCATCCTTAGCTCCTGCCCAATCTGCATCTGAGTAGATTTTGATATCCAAATCGGAAGAGTAAGGATAGAATATACCTTCGTTGATTGTACCTTTGAGATACTTAAGTACTCTCTTAGCCGCATCCATGTGTGGTCTTCTCGGTGAGTGCATGAACTGACTAAGCACTCCCACACTATATGAGATGTCTGCCCTTGTGTGAGTAGCATATATCAAGCTACCTACCAAGCTTTGATACTCTTTTATGTCTTCAATTTTCTCACCTTCATAAACACTAAGTTTATGATTCATCTCCAAAGGTGTACCTGCAGGTTTAGTGTTCTCCATTTTGAACTTGAGAAGAAGATTCTGAATGTATCTTCTTTGAGTCAAATACATTCCTTCATCTGTGTATATCACCTACATACCTAGGAAATATGTGAGCTCACCTAGGTCACTGATTTTGAACTCCTCTTGCATGTGTCTCTTGATCCTTTGAATGCCATTTAGATCATCACCTGTCACAATAATATCATCTACATATACACATAGATAGATAACCTCATTGTGATCCCTTTTGATGTATAGAGAAGGATCGGAGCTGCTAGCTTTGAACCCTTGGTCTTGAAGATATGTAACCAACCTGTAATTCCAAGCTCTTGGAGCTTGTTTCAATCCATACAATGCTTTCTTAAGTCTGCAAACATAAGATGGATGATTAGGGTTTTCAAAACCTGGTGGTTGTGACATGTATACCTCTTCACTTATCCAACCATTTAAGAATGCATTTTTCACATCAAGTTGGAGGAGTCTCCAATTCCTTGCAGCAGCTACACTTATCAATGCCCTGATTGTAGTCATCTTTGCAACTGGTGAGAATGTTTCCTCATACTCTATACCATGAGTTTGTGAGCATCCTTTGGCAACTAATCTTGCCTTGTACCTGCAAACTGATCCATCTGAATTTCTTTTAACTTTGTATACCCATCTGCAACCAATTACCTTTTGATTCGGCGACATTGGAACCAAATCCCAAGTGTCCATTTCCTTCAATGCATCTATCTCTTCGTTCATGGCCTTTTCCCAATTAGGGTTTCCCTTTGCCTCTTCATAGGTTGAGGGTTCCTCTGAAATAGAGTCTTTTGCCAAGTAGATTGAATGCTTTGTAACAAATGTGGAATCATATCCATACCTTTCTGGTTGTTTCTCCTCTCTTGCTGATCTTCTAGGTACTTGTTTGGAGCATTCTCCAACCTCTTGCATCTTTGCTTTGCCTCTTGACTTCCATAGCTTGTAATCCCTTTCTCTTTCATCTTGGTCATCGTCTGTATCACTTCTTGGATCCTGGACCTGTGTATCATGCTTCCTTCCTAATTGATGAGAGTCAGAATCAAGATCATATGGTAGTGTTACCTTTTGTTTGTCTTCATCATACCAAGACCTGTGTTCTTCAAACACAACATCTCTACTTGTAGTGAATTGCTTGGTTGAAGGATTGAAGAGCCTGTAACCCATCTGAGTTGAATCATATCCAATAAACACTGCCTTTGTTGCCCTTTCATCTAGCTTACCTCTTATTTGTGATGGTACATGAACATAAGCTAAACAACCAAAAACCTTGCAATGTCCAAGACTAGGTTTTCTTCCATGCCATGCTTCATAAGGAGTCATACCTTGAAGTGATTTGGATGGTAGTCGATTGACAAGGTACACTGCAGTTGAAATAGCTTCTGCCCATAGATAATGTAGCAACTTCTTCTCTTCAAGCATTGTTCGGGCTGATCCAACCAATGTCTTGTTTCTCCTCTCTGCAATTCCATTTAGTTGAGGAGAGTACCTGGTAGTCACTTCCCTTTTGATACCTTTATCCTGCAAGAACTCATCAAAATCTTTGGAGAAGTATTCTCCCCCTCCATCAGATCTGAGCTTCTTTAGTGATCTACCTGTATGATTCTCCACATGCGCAAGATACTTCTTGAAGCAATCAAACACTTCATTCTTACTCTTGATAAAGTATAGAATAGTCCACCTACTATGGTCGTCAATAAATGAGACATAGTACCTTGATCCTGCCAATGAAGGTTCTTGACTTGGTCCCCATACATCTGTATGTACTAAGTCCAATAAGTTGTTGTGGATGTAGCCTTTGTGGTTGAATGGTTGTCTTTGTGCCTTCCCAATCTGACATGCATCACACCTGTTGATCATGTGTTGCTTTGATATGTTCGGCAGTCCTAGAACACTTTGATCCCTGCATATATCCTTCAAGGTTCTTTCATTCACATGAGCAAGTCTCTTATGCCACACTTCAAGCTCACTTAGGGTTTGAGACCCAAAGTTGAATAGAGCAATGTTCCTGGTTTCTCCTACTTCAAAAGTAAAGAGCCTACCATGCTTCTCACCTCGGGCTATCTTCTTGAAGCCTTGACATGGATCTTCCACAAAAGCTCCATGTTGGGTGAACCTAACTTGCAAGCCTTTTTCAACTATTTGGCCTACACTTATTAGGTTTTTAGTGATAGTGGGTACATAGAGAACCTTACTCAGAATGTTTGTCCTGCCATTGGAAGCTTTGACATTGCCAATCTTCTCCACATTGTGCTTCGTGTCATCCCCTGTTTGCACTTCATGTCTATGCTTTGGACTTTCCAAATCAGATAGAAGAGCAATGTTGCCTGCAACATCATTCGAACATCCTGAATCTATGTAGAACAAATGATCATCTTCTTTACCTTCTTTGTGGCTTAGATTCATGAGAAGCAAAGAGTCTTCATGTGGTTGATCTTCTGAATAATTGTTGTAGTCCCTTCTATTATAGCTTCTATTGTTGTTGTTGAAGTTGTGTCCACCTCGGCCTCTATTGCTGCCATATCCACCTCTTCCACTTCCTTTCTGGGTCTTCCCATTGAACCAACAATTCTGAGTGGTGTGGTTGGTCTTATCGCATAAGGCACAAGGTTGAACATTCTGACCTTTCGCTTTGTCTTGCTTCGGTCCTTTCTTCTTCCCTTTCCACTTGCTCTTGCTTGCGAAGTTAGCTTGGGAAGTCTCTTCTTCATCTTCTTCCTTCTTCTTGCCTTTCTGCTTCTTATCCTTCTTATCTGCATATAGAGCACTAGATGAATTTCCATGATAAGAGTTACCTTCCTTTATGCTATTGTTGGCTTCTTGATTGAAGAGTTGTCCAAGAAAGATGTTGAAGTCTGGAGTCTGCACATCCATGATGAGATCATAAGCCGTCGTGAAGGATTGCCATTGCTTATCACTTCGAATGCCGTTGAGAATTTGCCTCATGATGAACTCTTCTTCAATTAGCTCTCCAATGGATGCTAACTGATCCGCAACCTCCTTGACCTTGGTAACAAACTCTGTGATGGTTTGTTTGGGTGTCTTCTTCATTTGGTTGAACTCGTTCCAAAGATGATTCTTTCTTGCTTTGGTACTAGCGGAAAAGAAAGTCTCCAGGGCATCTCAAGTCTCTTGAGATGTCTTGCATCCTCTAATATGTGGTAATAGAAAGTCAGAGATAGAGTTTAGTATGTACGACCTTGCTTGAGCATCCCGTGCACACCAAAGTGTGAGCTTATCTGTCTCCTCTTGTGTAGGTCCTCCCATGGATCTCGGAATAGGCATAGCTTCATCACCTGCTACAATTCCATAAAGATTTCTACCTTGCAAGTAGGCCTCCATTCTGATTTGCCAAGCCGCGTAGTTGTGTCGATCAAGCTTCTCGATCATTGAGGGAAAGCCGTCACCCATCTTGAACTAGCTCTGATACCACTGAAAGAACTTGGAGAAGCTTGTCGAAGGTAGAAAAGTGCGTTTCGAAGTGATGAAGTTTGGTCAAGCCAACCGGCACAAGACCAGCCCTTGAGCTTTTGGAGACTCAAATAGACCTTATAGGCATGCTATAAGTGCAAAGAAACACACTATGTACCTTGGAGCATCAAGGAGAATGAGTCGATACAAAACAGATAGGTTCGCGGGTCGACTAGCTCAAAAAACTTACTATCTTTGGAAGAGACAATGAACTTCAAATGCCCATAGCGACCAGCGTGATTACAATTAGAAAAAATCCTTTTATGGGAGTGATACACATAGGGTTGAGTGTATGGAATGCACAAAAGTATAAGGAATAAGCAAAATATGCTACAGGAATGAATGCGACATTCACCGGTGGTACCTCCTATTTTTCAGGAATACACAGAGATTGACCCCGAGGCCGAAAAACTGAGATTTCTCCAAATCTGCTGAACCAAATGCTTTGAAAATTTACAGGCATAAACTAGACACTAATACCTTTCCAATGAGTCCTCTTGCACTCAATTTGGAGCTCTGAGGAGAGAGCAGCAGCCTCTGCAAGATTACTGTTGGCGAAGAAGATGATGCAGAAATTGAAGGAGCAAGACAATGATGGTCACAAGTGTATGTATATTGCTTCCATGTATTTTACAAGTGATTCCAAGTCTTTATATAGACTCTAAGAGTGTTCCACACCTTTTACAACTTGCATTTGAATTCAATGAAGGTAGGAATGGTTGTTGGAGGGAATCAAATCACTTTCCTACAATCAAGGAAAAAAGTCAAGATCTTGATTGATCTATTTTTAGGTGATTGATTGCTTGATTGATTGCTTGATTGAATGCAACCTCAACCACCACAAATTCATGGAATATGGGCTCTATATTTGTACCTTTACATGTGTAAAGCTCAAGGCTTTTACAATGGTAAATGAGCCATCAAAAATCTCTCAAAAAAATACAATAAATGAGCATATGAAAAAAAACTCTCCAACGGATATTCTTTCGATGCGATATCCTTTGATGTAGATCAAATCCACCTCAAGCATAGTGTAAGCTTGATGTTCCAACAATCATCCCTCTCACGTGTGCAATAGGGGAATCGTTCCATCGAACCCCTACATATATAATCATCCACCAGTACAGAGTCAAGCCCAGTACTGCAGTATTGAACAGAAATATACCTATCACAAAGCTGATAATTTTCCTTACAATAGACAGCCTAGACCATTCCAACCACCACAATTCAGGCCATATGGATACCCAACTAGAGATCTAGGCAGGGAGTTTCCCAGGTACCCTCAGTACCAGAATCCACCTCCGAATCAACATCCTTATGAATACCTTGGTTACAACCCACCACCGCCGGTCTTGGGACAACAATCACCCCATCCTCATAATGTAGTTCTGGTGAAATTGGCCCAAGCCGAAGAAATCACAAAGAGAGCCCTAGTACCAACTACTCCTTTGACTGGCACAGACAACCATAACCAATCCTATGACTAGCATTGGGGAGATTACTATACGTATGAAACTGACTCAATGAATTACGAGCAAACCTACGAGAAAAACTCATATGGGCAAACATCTATGATCAATCATATGGATATGCAGCTGAATATGCGACTCTAATGTACACCAACCCTAGAGCCTAGGCACCTTCTAGACCTATGATTAGGCCCCCTATCCCTCGAGGACCATGCTACCGATGTGGAGGAGACCATTTCATTAGGGAATGCACTTTGCCCTATCAACCACCAGATAAGGTTTGGGAAGGATATTGTAGCGATTGTGGAAAAGAACATTTGTTTAGGGATTGTCTGAAAAACCCTAACAAGATGAACTACACCACCCAAGTGAACGCGGTAGAAGTGGTAGATCCCTCAAGAAGTGACAAAGAATACATGGAGCCCTTGAAGGCAATTATAAGAGCAAGAGCTAAAGAAGTACCAAAAGAGTTAGACTCTACTAGACATGAAACCAACAAACCAAAAACTCCAATACCTCAAGTAGTGCCTGAATCCGAAGACAATTCAAAGGTAAAATGGACTCAAAGATGGAAAGCTTGACGAGAGAAGCTAAGAAGCAAGTGGACTCAACAAAGGGAGGAAGAGAAGAGCAAAGAGGAGTCAAATCACACTGCAACCCCAACAACTAGAAAGGATTTTAATACCATAGAGAAAGAGCAATGTAAACAACAAGCCGAGCGAGTTCTAGCTGATCCCATTCCTGAGGACCTATCCATGTGGATAAACACCAATCAATCTAGGATCAAAGCAGGGCCAAGTGTGGAACGACACAGAGTGAGTTACCCGAGAGGGGATTCAAAAAGAGAAAGGCTAGAAATCTGTAAAAAAATTGATCGAATAAGCTCAAAATACCTTGGAGAAATCTATACAAGACCTTCCGAAAATGCTGATAGAGAATTTCAAGATGGATTAGGAGCTCATGATCCTCCAGAAGGCAGGAGGATTGTAGAGAAAGTTGAAAGCATAACCACTAAAAATCATGTAAGAAGTTCGATAATCCCCGAAGTAGAAGCTAATTGGCTGGAGGATTTATGGGCTAAAGTCCAAGAAGAGAGATGGAGAAAAACCGAGGACATTAACCCACCTTTCGAAGAGTTGGATGCAGATGAGAACCCAAGAATGATGAATCATGAAATGAATTGTGAGGAAGGTGTAGAGGGAATGGAAAGCATGGACACACTACCAAACTACATGGGGGAATATGAGCAAAATTCTGAACTTTATCATGCCCCAACAATAAGAACAAAAGGGAATGGACTTTGTAGCAAGACATCAGATATAGCACGAAAGTTGAAGGAGACTAAAGTGCAATGTTCGATAACCCTAGAAGAATTACTAAAAATCAAACCACAAGTATGGAGCAAATTAGCTAAGCAACTCATGTAGAGAGAAGTAAAAGTAGTTAACAAGGAAGCCAATGAAGATACACATACAATTCAAATCCCTATAGATAAAGAGGGAGATTTCAGTGAAGGCAATGAAGGTAATACATGTCTACCCATCACTTTTTGAGGTTACACTAGATAGGCAATCCTAGACACGGGAGCTAGAGTAGGAATAGAAACAAAAGAAATATGGGAGAAGTGGGGAAAACCAGCGTTACGACCCACAAGAATGAAATTACAATTAGCTGATGGCCACACTAAAAAACCCCTGGGATTGCTAGAGAATGTAGTGCTGAAAACATGTGGAGTAGACTTTGAGCACACTTTAGATATTTGGCAATTTTAGAGAGCCAGTAATTATGAAATGATCTTGGGAAGGCCATTTATGAGACAACTAAGGGTAGTGCAAGATTAGGGTAGAGATGTTGTATATCTGCAACATAGGGGCACAACTACAAGAATAAACCTCCATACATACACTTATCAAGATGTTCTAGTACCTTTACAGTGGAACTCTATACATAAAGAAGAGGATGACCTATTAGTCCATAGTGCGGGATCTGAAGACCAATCCTGGATGCATGAGGACACCCAACTATGGATGTGTAAGATAGCTAAGAGGGAAGAATAAAGAAGACGAACATGGCAACAGGGTTGTGGAATCTCTAGGCCAGTAGAGGATCCAACTGTTGACCTAAGCTTCAACTTAGGGACTTGCGGAGAAAGAGACTATACCTCAATCCCCTCACAAGTGCATATAGTGGGGATACACGCTTTTAATTATCAATCCAAAGAGTATGCAAACCTAGCCGAGTGTATGAAGACATGCAATCACGTAATGGTCAATGCAAATGCACTACTCAAGAATGAAAATGAGGTAAATACTTATCCTAACAAGCTCTAACTGTAGGTCAAGATGAAACGATACTTGGTGCAGCAGCCGTCAGTATTTTGGACTTTTTTCCTAGCTCCGAGCTCCAAACATAGCGAATAGCATATGCGTTTCGAAGCTCTCGAGAAGACGCATCCAATGGCAGTGGTTTCACTCAATTCCGACGCTCCTACTTCAAGTTATGACAGAAATACTGAATCGAGAAAATACTTTCCTACTCTTCAGCACTTCCTACACCTCGCACACACCTTTCCTACAACAAAGAAACACTCTCAAGGATAGACAACACTCACAAGCACTCTTTCCAAGCAATACACATGCATACAAGCTCGCGAAGAAGAAGATGAAGAGGGAAGAAGACACAAATTCGAATTTCTGTGCTCTCTCTTCTCACAATGGCAAAAAGTCTTTTACAAAGAGTCACATTTGACTTATATACTAGTGCCCTAAAAATGGTCCTTTCACACAAGTGACCGGCACTTTATTCACTAAAAGCTAATTTCCTACTATTTTACATGGGTAAGCTTCTATTCTTCTGTGGGTATGCATCTAGAGGACTCCTCTATTGCCTTTACAAAGGGAAATATATTACAAAAATAAATATGTTACAAAAATATGTGGTCCAAATCGGAAAAATTTTGGGGCCCATCTTTTTCTCTGCTTTGTGCGCTCTTTGGCTCTGCAACACTCTCCCCCTCTTCGCCTCTGTCGTCCCTTGACAGACTTTGCTTCATGCACGCGCCTTTGACAGACTTTGCTTCGCGCACGCGCCCTGTGGTCAGTGTTGTCTGATTCTTGATCTTGCATTACGTTTTAGAGGCGCTCTGATTTGTCCTGGTTGCACACGTTGGACCTGGTTGATTCGGTTTGCCACGCACGCCATTAGTGCACATATGCGGATGTAGCTCGTAAGCCTTGATCTGAAACCTCTGCAACTCAAGAGGTTGAAACATCCGCATAGGTGATACATGTTGGCCCTGATTCCTTCTTCCGGCTGCGTGCTTTTCCTTGGTGTGTGCGCCCCTGCGGGGCTTCCTGCAGAGATGCATCTTCAGATTTGTCTTTTAGTGAAGCTGTTTCTTTCGTTGCTTTCTTTTTTTCCTCTTCTTACTTGTCTCGCCCTCGACACTGCCCCCCTCCTGAACTCTGTCGTCCCTGACAGGCTTTGATAAGCGACGGGCATATGTACGATATACTTGTTGCTCTGTATCATTTAGCAGATTGGCTTCACGTATCATGAGCTGTTTCCATTGTTCAGCTTTTACTCCATCGTTGGGCGGTTGTCGGTGATCTGCGAAGAAGCTTAATTCATATGCCACAAGTCTGGCATTCAGATTAGATGACATCTTCAGAAATATCTCAGGATCAATCTCAAAAAATCCTGTAAAAAACGCTTCTTCGAATGTCTGCATATATGGACTTGGCAAAAACATTAATCTGGAATAATATGCCATTATAGTTGGTCTGCTGGGCATCACTGATAGATCAAAAATAAGTATGTCGGTGCCCTGATTAATTCCAATAAAATTCAAAAAGGTGTATGCCGCGTGTTTGAAGACTTTTAGCACAGTGAGCAGCATACTAAGTATTTTATTTGTCATTTTGACAGCTAAATCCGGTACTGTCGCATAATTGTGTAGCCAAAATTCTATTGTCTTGACCATATAATCTTCTGTTGGCAAATAGTTATGTGGCAGGCTAGGTAACATAGGATAATTTAGCCACTGTTTATTAATAGTGCCGCTGCGTTGTAAATCCAAAAATTCTGTTGTATCCCTTCTGCGTGGTATTGGACAAAACGAAGGGTTTACCTGTAATAAATAAGGTGCGGCTTGCCAGTGCACCCGTAGTGTGGGATGTTTCTCCAAAAATTTTCTCCGCCACACTGGTTGTGCAGCCTCGAACTCTGCTTGAGTGTACGTGAATGTGTCATTCTTGAAATTGAGCTGCTCATCTGGACTTTTTTGTGTCACCTTCTTTATATATTGTCTTGTTTTCTCTTTCAACAATCCATATGGAATGTTGAAAGGCTTCATGATCTTTTCCAAGTCTTTACCTTTGATTTTTGCTTCCTTCATGACCTTTATGACTTCATTCTCAAAATTTTCCGTCAATCGGGACACCACTAGTGCCCGTTCCTTCTGACTTATTTCTGCAGTGTATGGCATCGGATGATCATCATGTATGTCGGCCAACTGCTCATGTATTGGAGAATGATAGATCGGTTGAGATAGAGGGCTTACCTCTACCTCGTCAGTAGGATGTTTCTTTTCTGGCACTACTGATGTCCCGATCGGGTCTTCGTCTTTCTTCTGATTCTTTAGCAATTCAATGCATTCATCTTTTTCCTTTATCTGTTGTATGGCTTCCCCGAGTTTTTCTTTGGTTGCTAGGAGCTCCTTACCTATGTCAGCTACGTGATCCATGTTTTCACTGTAGCTCTGTACCAGTTTTGCCTGTGCTGAATTCAGCTGCTTTTTGAGCTCACTCATTTCCTGAGTGTGTTTACGTTCTTCTTCTTCTCTTACTGCGCGCTCTTGTTTTAGCAAAGCTTCATATTGTGCAAGTTGGTTTCTTAATTCGTTTTCTTTACTTTCGGTTGATTCTTGTTGCTCGATTGGTTGGTCATATAATAATGATTTCATCAACTCTTTATTTCTGCTGCGTAAAGTATCATTCTCATCCAGATATAACTTCAGCTGTGTCTCTAGTAGAGTACTTCTGGTCTTCATTCTTTCTTTTTCTGCTGCAGTAGCATCATATAATTTCTGTAGATCCTCGAGCTGGTTTCGCAGTTGGTGATGCTGATTGCTTAATGATTCATATTGCGTTTTTGTTTCCAGCAGCTCAGTGCTTTTGGCGGCTATCACTTTTTGTGCCTGAATTATTTGTGCAGACAACTGTTCACTCATAATTTGAAACTGATTCTTCTCCTTCATGGCTTTGTCATAGTCTGCATCTATGTCCATCATTTGTTGTTGCGTATCCATGGCCGTCTGGATCATCTGCTTTACCACAGGCTTCAGTTGAGCCACATCCACGTTGAGCCATGTTTTAGGTATTGTGGGTTCTTCTCCGGTAGTCACGTCTTTGCCTTGAGCAATGTGTAAGGTGGTATCATGGGGTTTCCTGATCTGAAGCTGGATCCTTGGCTCAGCCCCCATGTCTTCGTCATGTCCTTGAGGTGTGTCATCAGGCACCTCGATTATGGTTTGTTCTTTTTGTTGGAGCTCTCCCGTTTCCTTATTCACTGGGGTTTGTTCTTCCTCTTTAATAGGTGCTTTGACATGTGTAACCCCAGTGGTCGTATCTTCCTTGATGCTTATTTTTGTAGTGTCATTCAACTGAATGACGTGCTTCTGTTCCTTAGCATCATCCAGCTTCTTTTCTTTTTCCTTTTGGTTGTCCGGTGTCACTTCCATTTGATTGATTTCTGGTCCTTCTTCTTCATAAGTTTCTGTCCTGATATCAGTATCTAGCGTGTCTTTCTCAGGACTGGATTCCGTATTCGTACTAGAATCATCGATGCCCAATTCTTGGTATCTTCCAGGTTGTTTTGGAGTCTTTTCTGTACTCTGTTTTTGTTTTACTTGGCTCGCTTGTCTATAATGATGTCCTTGGACATTTAGATTCACCTGCCCTTGCATATATTGGTGAGTCTCCTCTAGGGCAGCAGACAAATCTCTTTTTGAAATCGGCATTTGTACTACGGGGATTGTGGGTAGCACATGTGTTCTCTTTGATTGTGGCGTAATTTGGGCTTCCTCCTCCCGTAAGCGTTTTGTACCCCTCATTGGTTTTTGCGAGCTGGTTTCAGCTTGTTCAGCCACTACAACTGCTTTCTTTTTCTTCGAGATCGTAGCGGATTTGGCATACTTTGCTAGCCCTTCTGATGTCGGCATCTCCCGTAAGCAGTGTTTCATATCCAAAGCTTCATATATCAGTAATGTCAAAGCTGAACCACCATTCAGGAACTTTTTGTGCCCCCATTTCTTCTGGGCTTCAAATAATCGTTCTTGTACATACCCTGTCAGGTTCACTTTGTTGCCTATCTATCGCATGGCATGGGAGAGTAACTGAACTACTATCTTCTGAGGTGCAGTGTATCTGTTCATGCCAGGAAAACAAAAGTGTTGATGGACCAAACGTACCGCGTCTTCAATATCTACTCTGTTAATCTCCAGGAATGATCTTTTCTTGGGGTCATGGCATTCCTCTTTGACATTAGTAATTCCTTCTTGATTCCATCCAAAGGCTTTATTGATCAATTCATGAGTGAATTGAATTGTCTTCCATGTGCCCACCTTGTCCAATACCTTTGCTTCTGGGACCGAAATCTTCGTAGCAGCCGGCTGCATAGTATTCATTACCTGCGTACATCTTTGGAAGTCTGGTACGCATATAGGTATCTTCAAAAATGCTTCAATTCCAGCTTGAGTCCATACTTCCTCGATATGTGGTAACCCTTGTATTATGGTCTTGAAATCTTGTGACATGATAGGGAAGTAGTGATCCCTGTCCATAATCTTGATGGTTGCCATAAAGAGAAGTTCCGAGATAGGTTGGTCATCTCGAAACCAATGTCCTCTGACCTTGGTTATTGATCCCAATGGAAGCAGTAGTACCTCTTCCTGCTGCGTAGCTTCTGAGTCAGAAGATGTCATCTGCACTCAATATAGAGTATGAATTAGTATCCATATGTTTTTTTTTCAGAAATCCTCCTCCATATGTTGATTAATAATTCGATGTTGCTCCGAGTGCAATGTGCTGTCCCTTTCCCGTGGGTGTGAGAAAGGTAATACCTGAATTTTTTTTTCATGTATTTTTATATTTCTTGCTGAAAGGAAAACATAAAAGTTAGTCCATAGCCGAAGCGGTTAGTGAATTTGTTGGAGTAATATTTTTATGTATGTACAAGTGCTCTCCTATTTCCAAAGGGAAAATGTGCGTGACTATCCGAAAGTAGAAGAAGGACGTGCCGAATGCTTGGCCTTGTAATGTGGCCCTATCATGCATACTTTGGCTCTCGACAATTCCTCATGTGTGCAATTGGAAGTAGTTGCTTGATGTATGCAGCTTGTCTTGTCTTTCGGCATCCAAACTTGCTTCACTTGGATGGAACGTACTGTATTTTCCACCTTTTTGGTGAATGCGGTTCTTCTTCGGTAGTATGTCTGCTGATTCTGTTTTAGGAATCTCAAGTCGGTTTGTATTGCATTTGGAGATTCCTTCTTCCTCCAATATGTCCTCTTTCTCGGCTGATGTGCCTGTTGACCATGTTGAGTATGATAGCCCTTCTGAGGATGTTCCTTGTTTGGGATGGTCGTCTTTTGGGTACATGACTTTGGGATCCATATTTTTGTTCGATCAGGTTGTGCAGTTATCAGTTTCTTTGGGATCCATATGCTCTTTAGTCGTGGTTGACTGAAGTGTTCGAAATTCTTTGTCTTCCTATTCAATTGGACACGCTGATGTCGAAGACTTTTTTGTTGCTGAAGGTATGCCTTCTTTTGATCCTTCCTTATCCAAGCCAGTGTAGAATGTGGAATAGGGTACACTTTCACAGGTGTAGACTTCAATTCTTGCAGAGGAATATTCTCTCTTGTGCCTTGTGGCTCTTTGGGTTGGATTTCATGTTTCTGTGCACTCTTGTGACTCTCTATACTCAAAGATGGAGTGCACACCGGACTCTCGGTATTTTCACATGAAGTACTTGATGATGGGGTTTCTATAGTGCTAGTTAACATACAATCCTGACTTTGTTCCTTGGGAAGAACTTCTGTCTCTATAGTAGCGGCTTTGGGTGGTCGTTCGTCTAGCAAACTAAATACCTCACGAGGTCCTATTCTGGCAGATATGTATCCTAAAGCCAATTGAATGGTTACCTCATATTCGTAGATCCAATCTTGACCTAACACCACATCTTCAAGCAGATCCTGGTCCTGACATACTAAGAGTCTCTGCTCCATTGTGTTGTTCCCCATATGTAAAGGTAAAGTTATCTCACCTATGCATTGAGTAATTTTTCCTCCTATTCCAATTAGCTGTGCCTTCGATGGGTGTATCTCCTCTTTAAGTCTCTGAGACAAAGAAAATCTAATGCAGCTTATGGCTGCTCCTGTGTCTATGAGAGCATCCACTAAATGGTACTCTTTTCGTCCTGCTCCCAGATTCAAGTAAGGCTGTCTTCTTTGTTGTTCGGAGTTCTCAGTGGCTCTAAAGTTAGCCATAGGGATGAGTTCTTCTCCTACTCGATATCTCTCGTCTCTTTCTCTCATCCACTCTTTTCGTTTTCTGATACGTTCTAGGGCTTCCTGTCTCGCTTCTTCTCGTATGCGTTCTTCTTCCTTTTTCCTACTTTGAGCTCCTAATAGTCGTGCTAGCATTTGATCCGTCAAAGGCTCCATGAATCTTTTCACTCTGCATCCACTGATGTAGTTGGGAAGAACATTTCCGTCTAGTGTGGCGAGATTGACTGCACCACTAGTAGAGATTCGATTTAGAATCAGTGGTCCATATCCGCGTTTTTGGAGCTTCTTTGCATGTTGTTTGAGGGTGTACACTAGGACTAAGTCACCTTCTTTTAGTCCCTTGTCTTTTATATGTGCATCATAATAAGCCTTTTGTCTCCGTTTGGCTGCATAAATGCCCGCTACCGCTTGCAATCTAGTCTCATGTAGCTTTTCAATTTGATCTAATTGCTGAGATAATTCATGACCGTTCCACTCATATTGCTGGGCCACTTTCAATGTAGGTACTAAGAAGTCAATTGGCAAAATTGCATTCTGCCCGTACACTAGGTTGAAAGGTGTAGTTCCAATGGCCGTTTTATATGCCACTCGGAAGGCCCAAATTGCGTGATGCAATTGTTTGTCCCAATCTGACCTTCCATTATTGACAATCTTTGTCAATATAGTACATAGTACCTTGTTGGAACTTTCAGCTTGCCCACTAGCTTGAGGGTGGTATGGGGCTGATTTTTTATGAATCACCAGAAAGTCATTCATTAGTGACTCAATGACCTCGTTTAAGAAATGTGTTCCTCGATCACTCACTATCTCAATTGGTAGTCCAAAGCGTGTGAAAATGTGCTCAAAAAGAAATTTTGCTGTGGTTTGAGCATCATTCTTTCTAGTGGCTTTTGCTTCTACCCACTTAGTCAAGTAGTCGGTGGCTACTATGATGTACTCCGCATGTGATCCTTTCGCAGGTGGATTGATAGGTCCTATGAAATCAATACCCCACTTGGTAAATGCTCTCGCACAAACCATGGGTCTTAAAGGCATGTCATCTCTTCTAATGGGATATTTTGCTCTCTGGCATGTTTCGCAACTTCTCACATATGTCTCTGCGTCCATATGTAGAGTTGGCCACCACAAGCCTGCAAAGAGAATCATCTTGACCGTTCTGTCTGCTGAGAAATGTCCTCCCGCAACTCCTGCATGTGCCATTTCTAAGACGGAGAGATATTCATTTTCATGAATGCACAATCTTAGCTGGTTATCCTTCCCGCGCTTAAAGAGTTGTTTTCCTAAGATGACGTAATCCTTGCTCTGTTCTTCAAGAGCTCGTTTTCTTGCTAGAGTAGCTCCGTCAGGGTACTCTCGAGTTTTCAAGAACTTTACTAAAGGCATGCTCCACCTTGGTGCTATTGTAGAATAGCATAACGTAGAGTTCTCATCTGGGATTTGTTCTTGACAGGTTGGATAGGTTGACACATAATGATGTGCATCTCGTTGCATGGTTGGCCAATATATGCCGAATCTCTTGAGTGTTTGCCACGTTCTAATTGCGTTCAAGTGAGTGTTCCATTGATTTATGTGTGCTTTCTGAAGCCACATTTTTTGTTCATCTTCTTCCACGCATCTCATCAGTAGTCCGCTTGAATCCTGGTGGTATAAACTTCCAGCAATAATGTGAAGGTTTTTAGTCCTCCAAAGATCTTGCTTTCGGTTTGGCGTGATCCCATCTTTAGGTCCATGTGTAAGTATAGGGATCAACTTTTCGGCCCATTGAGGACATACTTCCAGGTTAAAAAGATAGGTGTCTGGCAGATCATCAGGAACTCCGCTAGGTGGCTCTCCGTGTTTTAACCTAGAAAGGTGGTCTGCTCTCACATGTGTGTTTCCTTTTTTGACTATTACCTCAAAGTCAAACTCCATTAGTAACAAGAACCATCGCACCAACCTTCCCGTGTTACAAGGTTTATTGACTAAATACAACAAAGCTTGATGGTCTATGAAGAATTTGAATTTGTTGGCTAAGAGGTAATGTCTAAACTTCTTTACTGCATAAACCATCCCTAAGCCTTCTCTCTCCGTAGTAGTATAATTACGTTCAGCTTGATTTAACTGTCTACTGGCATAGGCTATCGGGTGGTCTAATTTACCTGTATCAGCTGGTTGAGTTAAGATGCAACTAATGGCAAACTTGGAAGCATCAACATGAATATGAAACGGTTTATTCCAGTTAGGGACTCGAAGAATGGGTGCTGAACTCAATCGATTCTTCAACTCATTAAAAGCTCTTTCGCATTCTTCGGTCCAATTGAATTGATTTATCAATGCATAAAGAGGTCTAGCAATTATGGCATACATGTGTATGAATCTTCGATAGTAACCGCAATGTCCCATAAATGCTTGAACTTCTTTAGCAGTTTTCGGTCTCGGTAAATCCAAAATAACTTTGATTTTGTCTTCGTCCGTGGAAATTCCATTCTTAGAAACAATATGTCCTAAGATTTTCCCTTGTCGCACCATGAAGACACATTTTTCCGGGTTGAGGCATACTCGATATTGTCGACATTTGGCAAAAATCTTTTCTAGTTCAGGGATGTGCTCTGATCGTATAGCTGAATATGTACACAGGTCATCCACGTATACCTCCATGCTTTTTCTTAAAAATTCTTTGAATACATGACACATCAGTCTTTGGAATGTAGCTGGGGCATTCGTTAAACCAAAAGGCATGACTCTAAAGGCGTATACTCCCCATTCAGTTGCAAATGCAGTCTTGTGTTGGTCCTCAGGAGCAATAGCTACCTGATTATACCCTGAAAAGCCATCCAAAAAACTATAAACTTCCTTCCCTGCTACCCTTTCCAAGAGATGGTCAGTGATCGGTAAGGGATAGCTATCCCTTATGGTTGCGGCGTTTACTTTTTTCAAATTGATGCACACTCTTAACTTCCCATTTTTCTTTGGTACAACCACTAAGGGTGACACCCATTCCGTGTGCTCAATTTCATAGATGAATCCAACATCCAACAACTTATCTATTTCTTCTTTTATCTTGGCTGAATACACATCATTATAAGTATAAGGTCTCTGTTTGGAAGGTTTGGCTTCGGATGTCATGGGGATTCTATGCGCACATATAGATGGATCTACTCCTTTTAAGTCCTTATAAGTCCAAGCAAAGACATCCCGGTATTCTCTTATGAGTCGAATCAACTCTTGCTCTTCTTCCGCTGAGACATCCTGTCCTATGAAAGTACATCGTTCCTCTCCTCCTTCCATGGTTACCACTATTTTTTTGGTTTGTTCTTTATTATCATATGCTATTCTAGGTTGTGCTTCTCTTTTAGGCATTTGAATAGCAATCTTCCTCTCTTCTACTTCGTATTTTTTGAAATGAGCTGGTACCTCAAATTGGTCTTGAAGCTTGTTATCTTCATCTTCTAACTCCCTTTCAACTTCTAATTCTTCCTTTTGTGTGAGATCCTTATGTTGTTCATTGGCAGTGATATCCATGTTGGTGGTACTAATCCCTAGATCCATGGGTTATGGTTCCATTTCAATGCTCTCGTAGTCCTCCTTCCAGTCTTTCTCAATTACTTCTCCTTCTTCTGCCTCCTGAAGGACTACCATATACAGACTAACGTCATAACCCTCCTCGTCAATACATTCGTTCATAGTTACCACTTCTTCGTTTACACAAACATCGAGGGTGGCTAAGATTTCCATCCAACCGTGAGGTTCGAATTCTTCGTCTGGAAATACTTGTGGCATATAAGCTGGATCTTGTACCGATCTCACTACACCTTGTTTCTGCTGCCAACTTTTTCTTCTCTCTTCTTCCCTTTTTGCAGCTTGGCATATCCATAGATGAGTGTCCTCGTTCATCCAGGATTGGTCACTAGAACCTGCACTATGAATCGATTGATCGTCTTCCTCTTTATGGACTTGATTCCATTGCAGAGGTGGTACATCTTGATATGTGTACGTATGTAGGTTGATCCTAGTGGTGACCCCTGCGTGTTGTAGGTACACTGCATCCTTTCCCCAATCTTGTACGACCTTTAACTGTCTCATGAATGGCCTTCCCAAGATCATTTCATAATTGCTTGGCCTTTCAAAGTGACATATTGCTAAAGTATGTTCGAATTCCACTCCGCACGTAGTGAAGACTACTCGTTCCAACAATCCTAAGGGTCTTTCCGTATGTCCATTTGCCATTTGAATTTTCATACGTGTTGGTCTCAATGCTGGTTTTCCCCATTTTCTCCCAAATTTCTTTGGTAGCAATGCCAACACCAGCTCCTGAATCTAGTATGGCTTTGGTTGTGTAACCCCTATAGGTGATTGGAAGACAGGTATTTCCTTCATCTCCTTCACTAAAGTCTCCTACTTTATCCACTGGAATTCTCACCGTTTTTAATTCGTCATCTACCTCCTTCTTTTCCTCCTTGACTTCCCATTGATCGATCAATTTCTCTTTTAAATGTGGTTTTACCTTTAACAGTTCTTCAAATGTTAAGGTACATGGGATTTTCACCTCTCTAAGGCGTTGTATGATCTCCGATGTTTGAACTGATGGATTCGTTTCTCGTCTCTTTATTGATGGAATGCGATACAATTCTGAGTTGTGCTCGTATTCCCCGATGTAATTGGGTAGTTCTTTTACATCGTCTTCCACTTCTTTGTCACTTGCATCCATTGGAAAAATTTCTTCTGAATTAAGTTCAGGTATTGAACCTTCCATTTCGTTTTCTGCTTCTAATTCTTCAAAGGGCGGTTCCATTCCCTCTACCTTTTTCCACTTGTCCTCTTGAACTCGTGCCCATAAATCCTTAGTCC
The DNA here is from genome assembly GCA_020310875.1 of Ceratopteris richardii. NCBI lineage: Eukaryota > Viridiplantae > Streptophyta > Polypodiopsida > Polypodiales > Pteridaceae > Ceratopteris > Ceratopteris richardii. The sequence continues at coordinate 140,533,542 of CM035411.1, forward strand.
AATCTCCTTCTGTTTCAGGGACTATGGATCCTTCCTTTCTCTCAATACCAATTTCATCATCCAGAGGTCTATTTACGTTAGGCTTTTCCTGATTGTTTAGACACTCTTGGAATTTTTCTCCGCAAATTCGGTTGTTTGGTAAAGGTGATGCGGGTTTTTCTAATGTTTGTTGGGCAACTTCTATTAATTTTTTGCAGATTTCCAATCTTTCTTTATCTAAGTCACCTCTCGGATACTCTCTCTCATGTTGTTCTATGGTAGGTCCTGCTTTTATTCTCGCCTTGTATGCCTGAATCCACATGGCTAAGTCTTCAGGCATTGGGTCCGCTAATACCGATCCTACCTCCTCCCTTTTATTCTCCTTTTCATTTTCTTCTTCTACTTGTGATTTTTCTGTTGATTTTGGTTTTCTCTTTTCATTTTCCTTCTTTTGCAATAACTTTTTTTCTTTTATCCTGTCTCTCCTTTGCTTCCATCTTTGGGATCGTTTACTGGTGATACTTTTTTCTGGTTCTTCGGAATCTTCCACTCTGTGAGGGATGGGTGTATTTCCCTCTTTGTCACTTTGATTATTTCCGTCTGATTTATCAGGGTTTTCTCTTGCCTTTGCTCTTGTTATGGCTTTTAAAGGTATAGTGTACTCTCTGTCGCTCCCTGATGATTCAATTACTTCTATCACGTTAATCTGTACGTTAGATGTGACTTTGTTTGGATTCTTAGGACAGTCTCTAAAAAGATGTTCCTTTCCACAATCGCTACAGTAACCTTCCCAAATTCGTTGTGGTGGTGGTGGGTTTGGCAATGTACATTCTCTAATATAGTGGTCACCTCCACATCTGTAGCATGGTCCTCTGGGTACAGGCTGTCTATTCATTGGTCGAGGTGGCATGGTTGCTCTAGGAGCTGTGTACATTAATGGTACATAATCTTGCTCGTAGTTATATGAACTCTCTGGTGTCTCCATGCCATAAGCATATGGGTCATATTGTTGCCCATATTCCATTATTGAGCTCTCATAACCAGGGTATGTTCCTTGACTAGATTCGTAAAATGAGTCATATGGTTCACTGCTAGTCAAAGGTGTGGCTGGCACTATAGCCCTTTCTAGGTTTTCCTCTGGTTGCGCCATCTTAACTGGGACAACGTTCTGAGGGTGGGGCGGTTGTTGTCCTAGCACTGGTTGAGGCTGTGTATATCCCTGGTATGCGTATGGTCGTGGTATTGGTGCCTGCGGCTGATATGAGGGATATCTAAAGGTTTCTCCTCCTTGCTGGTTCTGCGGATATCCATATGGTCTCACATAAGGCTGTGTGGGTCTGGTTTGCCTATTGTAAGGGCAGTTCTCAGTGCTATGGTTTGTGTATCTCTGCTCTATACTGCAATATTGTAGTGGTCCGGGGACAGAGGGTCTATGAGGAGCATAGGCAGGTGGTGGGACTACTCCCCTAGTACACAAGTGAGAAGGATGATCTCCTCCGCACTGCATACATCTTCTAAGCATAGGCATTCTCATAGGGTTGGTGGGATAATTCCTCTGTCCTTGAACATTCAGTTTTTTAGCTAACAAGTCGGCAATTTCCTCTACATTGTTTTTAGGGTTTGATGTGCTACTTGATGACTCTTCACTTTTCACACTACCTTGGGGTATTTTCAAATCTTCTGCAAGATTATCTTCTAGGTCTATACATTCCTTCATACACTCTTGCAAAGTTTGAACTCTCTTCACGTACACTAATGACCTCAAGGTTCCGTTCAATAGTCCTTCTAAGAACAATGATACCATTTTGTTTTGTGTAGGTCTCTCTTCTACGGGACATCTATCCACATACTGCTTGAATCTCCTGGCAGCCAATCTGACTGACTCAGTCGGGACTTGTTTGAAGCTGTGGATTAATGACGAAGAATTGTTTTTAATTCCAGATTTGGTAAATTCTTCAATCATTTCTTGATAAACCTGATCCATGTTCTGAAAGGTATTTGGATCCAATGGCTGAAACCAGGCCAGAGCTGTGTCTGACAAGGTAAGGTCAAAAGACTCATATTGAATCATGAAGTCATCTACCTGCTCGGCTCTGACTACTTGTTTAAATTCTGCTATGTGATTATAGGGTTCACTCGAGCCATCATAATGATTTCTCATGCACTTGGCCACTTGAATCGGCCTTAGTCTCCTTCCTGCTTCAGGTTGTCTCGGCATTACAGGGTAATTGGGTCTTCCTATTGGTATGCCTGGTCCTCGTACTACCTGTGGTCTGACTGGAGCATGAACTCCATGTCTTGTGTCAATGGCTGGTTGTGGCCGGTAGTTAGGATTAGTGGTAGGCATTGCGAATTGTACATGTGGTCTGACAGGGATCTGGGTGTGATGCGTTTGTTGTGTTTGTCCCGATTGTTGAATTGAATCATTTTGAGAAGTTCCATGTGGGTTCCGTGAAGTAGTGGCTTGGTCCCTAGGGGGGAACACTGGAATGTTCTGATATTTCAGCTCAGCTCTCTCTAATTCTGTGACTGGCCAATACCTTCTGTGATTTTTGTCCAAATATGTGATGATGGTGGAGAATTCGGGATCTTGTAACTCATAGATGGTAACTGGATTAGGAGCAGCTTCCCATATCGAGGAATGGGCTCTGAGCAGGTGCTCCATTCCGTTGATCAAATACACATCTACCAGAGTATCATCCTGGGGAACTAGGTCTCCTCTCCAAAGTTTAGTAATTGTTGATCTCCCTCTAGGAGTAGTTAATTGCTCTTCGTTTCCACTTCCATTTAAGCTTGAAGCATTATTTTCCTCACCACGCTCATTGATGATTTCGGGGTGTTCTGTGACTACATATTGAATGTCTTGTTTATCCATGTACAGTCCTCCTATGTACTTAACTGCTGGTCTTGGCACTATGTAGGCCTCTGAAGCCTTCCTCAGTCTGGCCACTGATCTGTTTAGACCATCCAAATAGATAGGGATCTCATTGTGGTTGGTGCTCACATACTCTAAGGAAGTTCTGTATTCGCCCTCAATGATGGACATCTGGCCAATCATGGGCACAGTGTTTTGCATATCCTCTGAAGCCATGGGGATTTCTCCTTCTGACTCACTAGAGGTCTCAGAATAGTGTGAATGGTTGCTTGGTTCAGCTACACTCCCTACGGAGGAAATTACACTTCTTCGACTTCCTAGGGTTCTTCCTGATCTCAGGTTCATTCACTTAAGAGCTCTGATCAATTCTTGTCCACCTCTAGCCTCTAGAGTTCTAAGTTATGGCTTAGAAGTCTAGGGAAAACTTAGGCTGGAAAGTGACTGAAAGAAAATTTCAAGTCACGATACTTGACTCTCACGATCTCTGAGAAAACGATCGCTGACAGACGATACTTGGATGAAACGATCGCTGGAAAACGATCTTTCCCTAAACGATCTTTGACTTGGAACGATACACGACTTCTCAGTGAAACGATCTTCGACCTTCGACCAAAACGATCGCTGACAAACGATACTTGGATGAAACGATCGCTGGAAAACGATCTTTGACTACACGATCTCTGGGTAAAACGATCTCTCGCAAAGCGATCTCTGGCTGAAAACGATACACGACCGACGATCTCTGGTAGAAACGATCGGCGATACTTGAGTTGAAACGACACACGATCTCTCACCAGACGATACACGATACTCGAATAGAAACGATCTACGATCTTCACCAGAAACGATCGGCGATATCTAACTGAAACGATACCGATCTGTAACAAGTGTCGCGATCTCTACCAAACTATCTTTGCAGTGAGACGACCGACGATACTTGTGACAAAACGACACGCGACCTTTGACAAGTGTCGCGATCTCTGGATAACGATACTTGGCAAACGATACGCGATCGACGACCTCTGATCAAAACGATCTCTAACGAAACGATACCGATCTCTATCTGAAACGATCTACGATCTCTCACGAAACGATCGACGACCTTTGGGAAATATCGCGATACTCAACCGCAGGAGTAAAACGATACTCGACCGCGGGAACAAAGCGATACTTGACCCTTAGACAATTTTTGACAAAAATTTTTTAAGTTTTTGATTCAATGCACTTTTGTAATGCACTATCCTCCCCCTTCTCCACTCTCTGGATCACTCAAAACTCACCTTTTCACCTCACTCCGACCCAAACGATCTCTGACGCAGGTCGTTTCACACTGAAATTGATTTTTTTGGATGATATAAATGGATTAGGACTTGCTAGGCTCACCTCTGATGCTCTTTCAACACCTTGCTCCCTTTCCCTTGCTTTGTAATGCTCCAGGTCGCCTAAAAACTCGCCCACGATCGCTGGAACTCACACGACACTCGACACTGCTCTCCACGACACTTGTTCAACAAGTAATTTGAAAAATGACATTTTTTGGCTTTTATACTTGGCAGTTCCTAGCTTATAAAAAAGGAAAATTTTTGAACCTCACTAAAGCCTACTCTACTCTCCACTCACTCCTACTCTACTTCTTCTACTCACCTCCCTAATCTATCAACTCACTACACACACTCCAAGAATGAGAAGTAGCAAGTGCGGCTGAAATTGACTTACCAAAGAAGAGAAGATTTCCGCCCCTCCAAGTTCTTCAAAGCAAAAAGCTACTTACCATCACACGAATGCCTCGGTTTGATTCGTCACTCCCCGGCAACGGCGCCAAAAAGTGTGTTGACCTAAGCTTCAACTTAGGGACTTGCGGAGAAAGAGATTATACCTCAATCCCCTCACAAGTGCATATAGTGGGGATACACGCTTTTAATTATCAATCCAAAGAGTATGCAAACCTAGCCGAGTGTATGAAGACATGCAATCACGTAATGGTCAATGCAAATGCACTACTCAAGAATGAAAATGAGGTAAATACTTATCCTAACAAGCTCTAACTGTAGGTCAAGATGAAACGATACTTGGTGCAGCAGCCGTCAGTATTTTGGACTTTTTTCCTAGCTCCGAGCTCCAAACATAGCGAATAGCATATGCGTTTCGAAGCTCTCGAGAAGACGCATCCAATGGCAGTAGTTTCACTCAATTCCGACACTCCTACTTCAAGTTATGACAGAAATACTGAATCGAGAAAATACTTTCCTACTCTTCAGCACTTCCTACACCTCGCACACACCTTTCCTACAGCAAAGAAACACTCTCAAGGATAGACAACACTCACAAGCACTCTTTCCAAGCAATACACATGCATACAAGCTCGCGAAGAAGAAGATGAAGAGGGAAGAAGACACAAATTCGAATTTCTGTGCTCTCTCTTCTCACAATGGCAAAAAGTCTTTTACAAAGAGTCACATTTGACTTATATACTAGTGCCCTAAAAATGGTCCTTTCACACAAGTGACCGGCACTTTATTCACTAAAAGCTAATTTCCTACTATTTTACATGGGTAAGCTTCTATTCTTCTGTGGGTATGCATCTAGAGGACTCCTCTATTGCCTTTACAAAGGGAAATATATTACAAAAATGAATATGTTACAAAAATATGTGGTCCAAATCGGAAAAATTTTGGGGCCCATCTTTTTCTCTGCTTTGTGCGCTCTTTGGCTCTGCAACACCAACGTATATGCCACAAGTGTTCTTGGATGAAGAGTTCGAACCCACAGATGGATGGAAATATTGGCCACATTAGATGTGTGTGTCGATGAAGAAGTTCTGACCCTAAGCGAGTGCACAGATAAGGAAGGGTACGATGTAAATCTATACATGGTGGTGCTACAAGAGACAGAGGAAGAAGAGTGGATAGAAAAGGAGTGGATAGAGGATCATGAAAGCATAGAAATGGAACCTGAAACTCAAGAAGGACTTTAGTTAGAAAAAGAACACAAAGAAACAGGTATTGGAAACAACTCTTCCCAAGAACAAAAAGAGAGTCCAGAAAATATCCATTTAGAAGGGACCATCGGAGAAGAGAATATAGCACAGGAGCAGTTCGAGGTCCTCGAACATTTTAAAAAGTATGAAGTGGAGGAAAGGAAAATTGCCATCCAAATGCCTAAACGATAAGCACAAGAAGGAATAGCATATGATAATAAAGAATAGACTAAAAAAGTTATGATGACCATAGAAGGAGAAGAGGAAATATGTACCTACATAGGGAAAGATGTATCAGAAAGCAAAGAAAGAGATCTTCTAGAGTTGATTCGAAACTATCGAGACGTATTTGCTTGGACATACAAGGATTTAAAAGGAGTGGATCCCTCTATTTTTTCCCATCGTATTCCCATGACTTCTGATGCTAAACCGTCCAAACAACGACCATACACATACAATGCTGTGTACTCAGCCAAAATTAAGGAAGAAATAGACAAATTATTGGCAATAGGATTCATTTACAAAATCGAACACACCGAATGGGTATAGCCTTTGGTAGTAGTACCAAAGAAAAATGGGAAACTTAGGGTGTGCATCAACCTCAAAAAGGTTAATGCAGCCACCATTCGAGAAAGTTACCCCTTACCCATTATAGACCACCTCTTGGAGAGGTGTTGGAGTTAGACGTCTGCGGAAGCACGTGAACAACACAAGGAAGAAGAAGAAGCTTGGAGCACAACACACAATACTGAATGTATTACCAGAGAATGTACAAAGATAAGCAGCCCATTAGGGCAATAGGCGTATATACAAGCCGGGGGAAAAAAACCTCCTAAAGAGGGAAAAAAGTGCCCCGATGGTCCTAGAGTGTTCACACACATCACTACCTAAATATATCAACAAATCCCCCCTAGGAGTGATGCGGTGAACAAGTAGCTGGCACTCATGTATAAGGAAGTGCCAAGCTATGTGGAAATCACTCCACACTGATCTCCCCAGCAAAGAACCTCTCCCTGACATAATGATAATGCACCTCAATGTGCTTAGTGCGAGCATGGAACACAGGGTTCCTCGCAACTGCCAATGCGCTCTGACTATCAGTGAAGATGGTGGTGGCAAAAGATTGACCAACACCCAAATCAGCCATAAGGCATCTGAGCCACACACACTCAACAGTAGCTGTGAAAGATGCCCTATACTCAGCCTCGCAATTGGAAGTGGCCACAGTAGGCTGCTTCTTGCTCAACCAAGATATACATGAGCTACCAAGCATGAAGCAAAAGCCACTAGTGGACACACGAGTGTCATAGCAACCAACCCAATCAGAGTCAGAAAAATCATGCAAATCTGGCGGTAGTGATCCCCCCTTGGGATAAAAAACAACCCAAGTAGCCGAGTACCACTCAAGTAGCAAAAGATGCGCTTAACCGCCTGCCAATGCTTGACTCCTGGGCAATGCATAAACCTGCTCATTTGTGAGACAACAAACTGAATATCTGGCCGAGTAATGCATAAGTAAATCAAGCACCCAATAGCCTGCTGATAGAGAACAGCATCAAATGCATCTCCAGCATCATGAAGACTCAATCGTAAACCTGTCTCCATAGGAGTGGCAATAGGCTTACAGTCTTCAAGGCCAAAACACTGCAATAATGTGTCAATACATTTCATTTGACACAAAGCCATTCCACCATCAACTTGCATAAACTGAATGCCCAAATAGTGATGCAAATGCCCCAAATCAGACATCTCAAATGAGGCATGCAAATCAGCCTTAAAATCAACAATATGCTTCTCAATAGGAGCAGTGAGCAGCATGTCGTCAACATAGACAACAATGATCAGAAGCACATCATTAGCACGCTTAACATATAAGGTGCTTTAAGTTGGACTCTTCTCAAAACCATGTGAAATCAGATAGGCATGTATCTTCTCATACCAAGCACGTGGTGCTTGCTTTAAACCATATAATGCCTTCTTTAACCTGCACACTTGGTTTTCATGCCCTTTCTGCACAAAGCCACGGGGCTGAAAAACATACACTTCTTCATGCAAGTCACCATTCAGAAATGTTGTTTTAATGTCCAAGTGATGTACATTCCAACCATGATGGGCTGCAAGTGCACAAATGCTTCGAACAGTAGTCATACGCCATGTAGGTGCAAAGGTCTCATCAAAATCAATGCCTCTTTCCTATGCATAACCTTTTGCAACAAGCCTAGCCTTATACCTGTCAACTGTACCATCAGGTTTACGCTTTAGCTTGTATACCCACTTAGTGCCAATGGCCTTCTTGCCTGTAGGCAAGTCACATAAAGACCAAGTACCATTCTTCATTATTACATCATATTCATATTGCATAGCAACCATCCAATTTTCTGAATTTTGTGCTTCATCAAACAAAACAAGCTCATTCTCATCACAGAGACTAGATGAAACCATAGCATAGCAATCTGATGCAAAAGAGGCACTATGAGAGCCTGATCGAGTACGATATGAGAGAGGTGCATCTAATTTACTATCACGCAACGTCTGCACCAGCCATTTTGGCATAGTTCTTGCCTCTTCAATATCAGCTCTCTCATCAATAAGTGCATCATGTACATTTGCATTAGAAATGGAATTATCTGCATCATCACATGAAATCTGCAAAGGCTGAGAAGTTGCCTCATTGGGACATACACTAGACTGTCCACCTGTAAAAAGAGGCAGCAAAGTATCATATATGTCTTTGGAGCTAACAGATGTCTCCTTAGTACATGAACGCAATGGCTGAATAGCATCTTCCACAAAAAGAACATCACGGCTAACCAGAATGCGTTTAGTTTGTGGATGATATAGACGATAGCCTTTACTTTCAGAACTATACCCAACAAATTTATCATCCAATTTTCTGCGATGTTGTTCAGGCACTAATGCATATGCCAAACAACCAAAAACACACAGATGAGCAACAGATGGCTTGCGGTCATGCCAAGCCTCATATGGAGTGATACACTACAGAGCTTTAGTGGGACACCTATTCAGTACATATGCTGCACACATGACAACCTCAAGCCAGAAACTATGTGGTAAAGCCTGACTCTTGACCATACACCTCACCATCTCCATGAGTGACCTGTTCTTTCGTTCAGCAACTCCATTCTGTTGAGGTGTATACGACACTGTACACTAGTGTTTTATCCCACGTTTAGCCAGAAATGCATTAAAATCAGAAGACATATATTCCCCCCCCTCGATCTGAACTGAGGGTGCCCATTTTACATGCTGATAGATTTTCAGCCAAAACCAAAAACTGTTTGAAGCACATGAACACTTCGGACTTTGCCTTCAATGGATATACCCATGCATGCTTGGAAAAATAATCGATGAAAGTCATGAAGTAAAGATAATTCCCAAAAGAAGGTGTTTGCATAGGACCACATACATCACTATGTACAAGCTGCAATTTCTGAGTAGCCCGAACTGAACCATCTTTTGGAAAGGATGAATGCTGCATTTTGCCCAAAAATAGCCTTCACAAACATGTTTTCTAGGTGCCTCAAGTTTGGGCAAAGAGGACACCATTTCAGATTTTTGCAAGTGTAGCAAACTAGCAAAATTCAGATGACCAAAGCGTGCATGCCAAAGCTTTGCATCTCATATAGCCTGAGAATCATTTACTGCACATGCCTAATCATTTACAGATCTTTCATAGTCTATGAGCTTATACAACCCATGACATAAAATGCCAGAAGCAATAATCACATCGCCATTTGACAGATCATGAATTGTACACCTGTCATCAACAAATTTCACAACCAAGCCAATCTTGGCTAATGCAAAAACTAATAACACGTTCTTCTTGATCCCTGGCACAAATAAAGCATCTGACAAAGTGAAAGAACTACCATCAGCAGTAGTCAAAATGATCTTACCAACTCCCATAACAGGATAAGAGGAGTTGTTGGCGCATGTAATAGTATTCCTTGTAGGGGCAGGCTCGAGTGAAGAGAAGAAACTGCGCTGCGAGGTAATATGTTTGGTCGCCCCACTGTCAAAGTACCAAACATCTGAGTCTACTGCAGACATGCACTGCTCATGAGAAGATGGGTCAAAACTACAAAGAGTAGTAAATGCCCATTCTTCTTCCTACACAAGATTAGCAGACTCCGTTTTTGGTGTAGAGGCTTTTGCAACAACCATTCCAGCCTCTTTCTCCTTTGCCTCTTTTGCAGCCAGTTTTGGACAGCTTTATGATATGATCATTCCCTTTAGAGTACTTACAAAACAATTTCTACTTTTCTGATTTTTTCTCATCTTTGTCTTGGTTCTTCAAATGTGTAGCATTTGCAGATTTCTGCTTACTAGTAGAAGAGCTCCATTTTCCTTTGCCCTTCTAACTAGCCAGGAAAGCTTGATCTACAACACGCATGATGGACCTGTTCTGCCTGGACTGATCTTTCTGCAACAGAATAGAGACTAACTCCTCAAATGACAAGGCATTTGGATTGCCTTTCATCATCAACCAAAGAGTAGAAGCAAAACTCTGATATGAATCAGGAAGACCATTCAGAACGGTCTGCACAAGTTAGCTATCTGGTATAACCTCATCAACAGAAATCAACTATTCCTTCAAGTCTTTGATCTTTCTTAGGAATTTGTCCATAGAATCACCTTCATTCATGTGCTCACTCTTCAACTGTTTTCGGAGGTAAGCAACACGAGCCTCATTCCTAGCTTGGTACAATGTGGTAAGTGTATCCCAAGCATCCTTAACTGTTCTGCAAGAGCGAATATGAGGAATAATGGCACGTTTGACAGACAAAGCTATCAATGCATGTGCCTGGGCATCTCTGCCATCGCAATGAATCTACTCTGCAGTAGGTGGAGTAGAAACTACAGCACGAACAGGAATATGCAGAATACCATCATCTTCGACACCTTCTGCATTAGCTTCAGTACCTGCAGTTGTAACAGTTGCAGGTGTGATATGACATTTTTCGACACCCTGCACAATGTTCCACAGTCCTTTTGCAACCAACACATGTCGCATCATATAAGCCCATAACAGGTAGTTGGTACCATCCAACTTGTCCTCAACAACCAACATACAGAATACATCACTGCTTTCAGCCATGGCCGGTGAATAAAATACCTTGATGCAGAAAATTGACTGTATCTCAAAAAGTTGAATAGAACTGCCTTGACAAATTCTGCTAAACCTATAGCAGACTTCGAGATGTTTATACTGGCGAACAGAAACTAGTATATACCTTTGGCACAAAAAGACAAAATAGCCTACACAAGCGCTGTGATAGTGCGTTCGGAGGCCGAAACGAGATCAGATCGCGATTTCGGCACCACATAGCGAAGCTGTTTTGATCTCTGAAACACCTTGAGTACGCTCACCAAATTTCGTGCGATTCTGAGACTGCAAACGGAGGAGTGTTGACGGCGCCCTAGATGAAGCGACGACCTGCTCTGATACCAAGTGTTGGAGTTAGACGTCTGCGGAAGCACGCAAACAACACAAGGAAGAAGAAGAAGAAGAAGCTTGGAGCACAACACACAATACTGAATGTATTACTAGAGAATGTACAAAGGTAAGTAGCCCATTAGGGCAATAGGCGCATATACAAGCCGGGGAAAAAACCTCCTAAAGAGGGAAAAAAGTGCCCTGGCGGTCCTAGAGTGTTCACACACATCACTACCTATATATATTAACAAGAGGGTGGCAGGCAAGGAAGTGTATAGCTTCTTTGATGGATTCTCTAGCTACAACCAAGTTGCAATTGCCCTACAAGATCAACACAAAACTGCATTTGCCACAGAATGGGGAGTGTATGCTTTTAGGGTTATGCCATTTGGATTAACCAATGTGCCAGCTACCTTCCATAGATTAATGTGTCATGTATTTAAAGAATTTCTCAGGAAGAGTATGGAAGTGTACGTAGACGATTTGTGCACATATTCGGAACAACGAGCGGACCACATACCCGAGTTGAGGAGGATTTTTGAGAAGTGTAGACAATATAGACTCTGTTTAAATCCAGAAAAATGTGTCTTCATGGTAAGACAAGGAAAAATTTTAGGGCATATAGTATCTAAGAATGGAATATCCACCGATGAAGACAAGATCAAAGTCATTTTAGAACTACCCCGACCAAAAAATGCAAAGGAAGTACAAGCATTTATGGGACATTGTGGATACTATCGTAGATTTATCCACATGTATGCCATAATTGCCCGACCTCTATATGGCTTACTCGCATAGTTTATGGACTGAAGATTGCGAGAAAGCGTTTAATGAGGTAAAAAGTAAACTGAGTTCAGCACTATTCTAAAGGTACAAAATTGGAAGAAACCATTTCGTATCCATGTGGATGCTTCCAAATTTGCCATAGGATGCATCTTAGCACAACCGGCAGATGAAGGAAAACTTGATCACCCTATAGCCTACACTAGCAGGCAACTCAATCAAGCCGAACACAATTACACTACCACTGAACGAGAAGTATTAGGAATGGTATACACAGTAATGAAATTTTGGCATTACTTATTAGCGAACAAATTCAAATTCTTTATTGATAATCAAGCCCTACTATACCTAGTCAATAAACCTTGTAATACAGGAAGGCTAGTGAGACGGTTCCTCTTATTGATGGAATTTGATTTTGAAGTCGTGGTCAAGAAAGGAAAAACGCATGTCAGAGCTGATCATCTCTCTCAAATGACACATGGAGAATGCCTAACTGGAGTAGCAGATGACTTGCCTGACACCTATCTCTTCAACTTAGAAGCTTTCCCACAGTGGGCTAAAAAATTGATACCTATACTCACACCCATGGACCTAGTCGTCAGATTAATTCAAGTAAAGCCCAACAATTATGGAAGACTAGGAATCCTCACATTGTAGTGGGAAGCCTATACCACCAAGATTCTAACGGACTTATACTGAGGTGTGTAGATGAGGAAGAACAAGAAAATTGGTTGAAACACACACACATAAACCCCTGGAGGAAACATAGAAGTATCAGTGGTACAATACAAGAATTAAAAAGATTAGGGGTGTATTGGCCGAGGATGCAAAAGGATGTTCACATGCAAGTAACGAGTTGTCTCAAGTGCCAAGAAGAATGACCTGAGGAGAACTCGACACTATGCTATTCCACAATAGCACCTAGATGGAGTTTGCCTTTAGTGAAATTCTTCAAGACACATGAATACCCGGAAGGAGCAAGCCTAGCAAGAAAACGATCTCTTGAGAAGTAGAGTAAAGATTATACCCTCATAGGGAGACAACTATTTAGACGCACTCAAGACAACCAATTACGATTGTGTGTGCATGAAGATGAGTATATCTATGTGTTGGAGATGGCCCATACTGGAGCAGCAGGAGGTCATTTTTCGACTGATAAAATAACAAAAAGGATTCTCTTTGCTGGATTATAGTAGCCAACTTTATACCAGGATGCTACGATGTATGTTCAAAGATGTGATGTATATGAAAGAACAAAATATCCTATACGAAGAGATGAGATGCCATTGCGACCTATGATCAATGCTAGAGCTTTCACTAAATGGGGTATAGATTTCATTGGACCAATTAGCCCTCCAGCTAAAGGGTCTCATGCTGAGTATATAATCGTAGCCATGGATTATTTAACCAAATGGGTAAAAGCAAAGGCCACAAGGAAGAATGATGCAAGAACTACAACCAAGTTCCTCTTCGAGAATATATTCACAAGGTTTGGGCTACCCATTGAAATTGTGAGTGATCATGGCACACACTTCATTAATGAAGTGATAGAGACTTTGATGAATGAGTTCCTAGTAATTCATAAGAAATCAGCCCCTTAACATCCACAAGCCAATGGACAAGCCGAAAGTTCCAATAAAGTGCTTTGTACCATTTTATCCAAGATAGTAAATAATAAACGATCAGATTAGGATAAGCAATTACACCATGCCGTTTGGCCCTTCCGAGTTGCATATAAGATTGCTATAGGCATCACAACTTTCAATCTTGTGTATAGACAAAATGAAATCTTACCAATTGATTTCCTAATTCCTACTCTTCAAGCAGCTGAAAGATATGAGTGGACTGGACATGAATTGTCCCAACAATCGGATCAGATGGAAAGATTGCATGAGACTAGAATACAAGCTGTAGCAGGTATTTATGCATCCAAGAGGCGACAAAAACCCTACTATGACGCCCATATTAAAGATAAGGGACTCAAAGAGGGTGACTTAGTCTTGGTGTACACCTTGAAACAACACGCTAAGAAGTTGCAAAAGTGAGGACATGAAATTACATAAGTGGTTGTCGTGTGAAGAAATACTCAGAACCCTTAACGGATGAGATGAGGAGTAGATTACTTAAAGCAAGGCATCGAAAGGAAGAGAATGAGAGAATACGAGAAGAAGCAAGGCTTGAAGCATTGTAACACATAAGAAAACAAAAAGAATGGATGAGAGATATCGCCAAGGAGAGGAACCGATTCCCATGGCCAACTATAGGGCAGCAGAACCTACGACCATAAGACGACATGCCAGACAACCCTGCCTAAATCTGGGAATCGAAAAGGAGGAATACCAATTGGTAGATGTGTTGATTGATACCGGGGCAACATTAAGTTGCGTACGCTTATATTTAGCTAAACAATTAAGTGTGTCACTTAGTCCGACTAAGGCCTACATGGTGGGCATAGGAGGAAACACCATTGAATGTGTAGGGGAGGTCAGCCTATCTTTACACCTAGGTAACAACTCAATGCATAAAAAAATTTTAGTGTGCAAAGATGATGACTTAGTGGAAGAACTAGTGTTAGGTCAAGGCTAGATATACGAATTTCAAGTAACAATCTTGTTAGCCTTAGGCTACATATCTACGAAGATTGGACAAAAGAAGTCTTTAGTCTATTAGATGAAAAGCCTCTAAAGACGATTGAAGTGAAGTATAACAATGTTGAATGTGTGTCTGCATGTGACCCTCCACCAATCTTGAACCTTGATATCCTAGTGTCCACTCCTATCTCAAGTCCTGAAACCCCTACTCTTCTTATTCATGACACTCGACTCATCCCTTCATCTCTACCTAACCAATCAGAGAGAACAAGTCAGGATCTTACTATAGATAAGCTACAAGAAACCCTATGAACAAACACGAATTTAACACGAATACAGGCAACTATGAGGAAACGCATGTGACAAATATGGCTCCGCAAGGATCAGTTAGACATCTACCAGTCTCAAGAAAAGGAGAATCAAAAGGAATCCACTCGAAGGTGGCACCAACCTAAAGTGTTGATCAAAGATAGGCCCACACACATAGTGCAAATATGGATACCGAAAGTATTGAAGGCAGCTCAAGCCTGAAGGAATCGAATATGGATACCAAAGACAGCTATCAAGATCATCACAGAGCAACCCACAAGTCTACAAAGAGATGAAAAGCAATGCAGAAAACTATTTGGAAGAGAAGGCACTTCCATGAAGCAGATGCCGCGAAGGGAACAAGTAGAAAAATGACTGAAAATCGACATGAAAAGAGAGTGAAAGTACAGCAAAACCAAACACTTTAAGCAAAGATAAGAAGTTTCCAAAAGGATCTTGAAAGCCCCAAAGCTAGAAACATGTGGATTCCTAAGTCCAAAATACCATCACAAATGATCCGAGCAAGACATTCCTCTTGCACTCATGATGAGTCCTATGCACCCCGAGTGAGCATACTAGGGCCACATTACATGGCCAGACATTAGCCACAACAGTACTATTGTACTGACAAGTGAGCACATTTCCCTCATTGGGAATAGGAGATACCATGTACAATAAATAATAAACACAATTGCTTCAGCTATGTCATTAATATTTTCTGTTGTCATTGCAACTTAAAAAATATATATATATGTATATATAATGACAAGACTAGGTACTATGTTCCTTACACACTCTATGAGTGGGGATGCAACACACGGAGTGAATGATCGACACACCATCACAACTTACTTCAATTTTGATACTAATCATTAAATCCTTCAATTACAGATGGCTTCCTCAAGCTCTAAAGCTATCAAGGATGCATCATTTGATTCGGAAGCTACACATGAGGCTGAAGTATTAGAGTTTCCTCTTGAATCTGCTATAAAGGCTTGAGGAGACTGGTTCAGAGATGACAAGCCTACAAGTGAGCACTTGTTTCTCATCACTATAAAGATCGTGGACAGAGAACATCTATTCCTAGCAATGACTCAAGATTAGAATCTTGCACGATATGCCAAGCATAGTGAATGTGTGGACTCAAGTTGGAGTTGAGGCATATTTGAATCTTCCCATATATAAACCGGACTTTCAACGATGCACACAAGTCATGAACACTTTACATCATGCCCTTGATAAGCCAACAATCCCTAAAGCCGTGGTATTAGATCGCAACGGGGAATCTCAAACTATCTGATTCACACATGAGTTGATCAAGACAACATTCGACTGGACCATGGATGGTCTTACAGATATGAAGGATGAATGCCATGAGGCCAAGAAAAGGACTTTCTTTGAAATTA
The DNA here is from genome assembly GCA_020310875.1 of Ceratopteris richardii. Lineage (NCBI taxonomy): Eukaryota > Viridiplantae > Streptophyta > Polypodiopsida > Polypodiales > Pteridaceae > Ceratopteris > Ceratopteris richardii. The sequence continues at coordinate 140,549,920 of CM035411.1, forward strand.
ATAGAATAGACATTGAAGAGGAAGTCAGACTAGTGCATCAAAACTTTTGTTTTCCAAATATGCATAGATATACAGCTCCGCAAAAAGTTGTAGTACAATTGTTATCTTATGCTATCAAGCAAGTTGGGAATCAGATCAATATGACACCCTACATCCAAGAGCGGATATTTGAAGCCAAAAAGCAATCGGGAAATAAAAAGTTCTTAAGTGGAAGCTTGGCTTTGACATTGCTCATATATCAAGCATTGAACATGAAAGAGTGGTTATGGCCTATAATCTCCACCGTGGAAATGGTGGAATATGTGAAGGCTGCTATAGTACCGAAGAAAAGGAAGGGTGTAACCCTCGTGGAGGAAGTTGGTACGAGTTCCAAAACAACTATGCACAGTGCCAAATGAGCTCGAATGCCTGAAGTATCACCAACCCCTCAGTCCAAAAGAACAGATGAACTTCCTAAGGTGCCATTAACAACATCTTCAACCATTACAAGAAGAGATCTCTCCACCACATTAGAAGCCATGCATGTTCACATGAGATGTCAAATCAACCTTACGTTACTGGGCCACCAATACCATCAGGCAAGTACCCAAAAAACCTCACAAGCAGTAAGGAATGTATCTCACCAAGATCGGTATAAAGCATTGGGACTAGACGATTCTAGTTCAGATGATGAGTCATCACATGATCATGACACCCTTAACACTAATATCCAATTTCACCCAATGCCATATACTACAGAGCTAAGTCAGAAAAGAACGAGCACTACTAGTGTCTCACCTTACCGAAAATTTTGAAAATGAAGTAGTAAAAGTCATGAAGGAGGCTCAAATCAAGAGTAAAGATCTAGATGCAATAATGAAGCCCTTCAACCTTTCGTATGGAATCATGAAAGAACAAACCCGAAGATACATCAAGACGACTATGGGAAAGGATCCAGACGAGTACCTGAATTTTACGGCCACCACTTTTCAGTATACTCAATAGGAGTTTGAAGCTGCAGATCCCATCTGGAGGAGAAAATTTTTGGAGAGAAATCCAACATTACAAGTGCACTGGTAGGAGGCACCATATTTATTACAAGTTACTCCAGCATTTTGTCATGTGCCACGTCGATGCTACTGGCCAAAATTTTGGGAATTGCAAAGTCAAGGTAAACTAAATAAGCAGTGGCTCAATTTTCCATTACTCTTGAGCCCACCGCATAATTATTTGCCTACGAAAGAGTACATGATCAAGACAATCAATTTTTGGTTATCTCGGTATGCAAGAGTTCCTTATCTCACCATCAAACTAACTAACAAAATACTCAGCATGATTCTAACCGTACTCAGAGTATTGAAGCATGTAGAGTATACATTTTTGAACTTTATTGGCATCAATCAAGGCACATACATTTTGGTATTTGATCTTTCTGTCATGCCGAGCAGACTAACCATTATGGCCTACTACTCACGAATAATGTTTTTAACTAGTACATATATGCAAACTTTTGAAGAAGCCTTCTTCACCAATTTTTTTGACATCGATTCAAAAATCTTCCTCAAGATGTCTGCAAATCTAAATGCAAGACTAGTCGCTTATGAACTAAGCTTTTTTGCTGACCATTGCCAACCACCACACGATGGTGTCAAGTCCGAACAGTGGAAGCAACTCATGATACATGTAGCTAATCTACGAAACGAAACAGAGCAAAAGGTATATAAGACGTACTCCCGCAGAAATCCAAAGCCTGTCGGGGATGATAGAGTTCAGGAGGAGGGACATGTAGCAGCAGAGACAGGAGAACCCAACAAAAGAAGAAGAAGATGAAAATCAAAACAAAAGAGTGTGCAATAAGAAGTATCACTCTTTGCCCAAAGCCCTGCAGGGGTACACATCAGGCTACAACACCAAAGAACAAGGTCCCAAGTAATGGTCAGTCCCTTAAAGGAGTAATACATTGCCTCCGGACCTTTGAGGCCTCGACAGGTGCGTGTAGTGGAAAGAAATAAACATGCTAAAGAGGATGCATCAAGTCCCAAAGAATGTAAAAGAAGATTTAAGAATGGGCCCTTTGAAACGCAATGCCATCCTAAAAGCGATGCAAGGCCTATTGAAGAATGCACGCATGGTAGCCCGAATTAACACAACAAATGAAGACATGAAGCAAAGCATGTCAAGGGACGACAGAGCCTAAGAGGGGAAGAGTGTTGCAGAGTAAAGAAGCACAAAAGAGGAGCACCAAAATTTTCAAAATTATGGGCACAATTTTTCTTCTTCAAATGCTTATGAAAACTCATAAGGCCTTGTAAATGCACTAGAGGAGTCCTCTAGATGCATAGATCCCAAACAATGTATTATAATCCTTTTAAATAGTAGGAAATTAGGGTTTCTATAATAAAGTGCTGGTCTCTTGTGTGAAAGGACCATTTTTAGGGCACATGTATATAAGTCATTTGATGACACTTTGTAAATACTTTTTGCCATGGTGAGTAGGAGAGCTCTGATTTTTGAATTTGCTTCTTCTTATTCTTGTACCTCCTTGCTTGTGAGCTTGCATTGGTGTTTGTATTTTGGAATGAGTGCATGGAAGTGTTGTCTACCCGATTCATTGCTGTTTTGAAGTGTGTAATGTGTGTGTGAGGTGTGAGCAAGTGTGTGGTGAAACTAAGTGAGTTGCACTGCTCTATTTTTGCCCAAATTTTGAAGTACATTTGTCAAAATCGGACAAGAATGCTACCATTGGAGGCGGCTCATCGAGAGCTTCAAAATGAATCCAGTATTCACCATATTCCAAGTTTGGAGCTAAGAGAAAAGTCCATTTTTGTGCTTACTGTTGTTTCATGTATTGCGACACCATTTCCACCTGTGAGAGTGATGAATGTGCATGATAATACCTATTTGCATTCCATAGAAGCTATCTCACTTCATGGACCATTGTGCAAGTGCATCTCTTCACACACTCGGTTAGGTTCAAGATACTTCTAGGATTGATAATTTAAATGTGTAATCCCCACTATATGCACTTGTTGGTGATAGAGGAATAGTCTCTTTTGTCACAAGTCCCTAAGTTTGTGCTTAGGTACACAATGATGAAGCATGTTCTTGTTGCTTTGGAACATAGTGGCAGATGTAGATCGAAGACCTTCACGTTCTTCTACTTCATAGTCTACAGTCATAGATGGAGCTTCTTCTTCGAGTACAGTGGTTTCTCCCTCTCCACCTACACAGGAGTAGCTTAGATGGGATGGAAAAGATGCTCTAGCTCATGCTTTGATTGCACTTTTTGTGAAGCGTCAAGGACTGGAAAGAGCGATTGGCAAACATAGATAAGATTATTCCGGATGCATCACTCATTTCTACATTATTGAAAGGATTAGGAAAATCTTTTCAAAGCTTTGCTACTACACTCCGTTTGGTTGCAAAAGGGAATCCTAATATGTATGCATTTGATGAGCTTGTGTCTCTTGTTTTGCAAGAAGAGAAATCTAGAGAGAATAGGAGTGGTTTGAGGGAACGCAAGCACTTACTATCTCACAAAAGGGGAAAAGCAAGTATGGTTCAGCTTTGGGTTCATCAAAACCAAAGCGTCAACCTTCCTCTTCCACTCATTCCTCTAATGATGGTGATTTGCAAAAGAAGAAGAGATGCAAAATTTATCAAAAGGCTGCTCATATTATTGATGAGTGTAGAAAGCTTGCTAAACACAATGAAAAGAAGAAGGAATCCGGCATGTCTATTGCTGAAAATTCAGCAAATGCAAAGAATGATGAAGCTAACATGGCTCAAGATTTTTGGGCATGTGTTGTTACATGTCATTATGATGCATATTTGCATTCTAAATGTATGGTTGTGAGTGAGGCTGATTCAGGTTGGTTCTTTGATAGTGGTGCTTCAAAGCACATAACATCATGCAAAAGATTTTTTGCCTCTTTGAAAGATGCACCCAAAGGAGGACATGTGGTGTGTGCAAACAATGCCTCTTATCCTATCATTGGAGTAGGAGAAATTGAGCTTATGGCTATGAATGGAGGTGTGATTCGCTTGAAAAATGCATTGTATGGGCCCAATAAGAACTCAATTTTCGTCCCATTGATTGCCAAAACTGGACTTCATGTACAGTTTGTTGATGATAAATGTATGGTTCATGAATTCAGCAAGGGCGATGTTATCGTGATGTCTGGTACATTATGTAATGGTGTGTATCACATGGATACATACAAGAGGGCTACCTTGAATGCCTTGGTTGCTCATACTTCTTCCATGGCTGAAATGGAGCTTTGGCATGCTCATTTTGGTCACTTAAACTTCAATAGTTTGCTTTACTTGCAAAAGAAGGACATGGTTATTGGTTTGCCTACACTTGAGTCCATTGAAACGCATGCATGTGAAGGTTGCATTCTTGGAAGAATGCATCATGCCTCTTTTCCAAAAGATAATCATACACACACTACAAGAAAATTGCAGCTTGTTCATAGTGATGTATGTGGTCCCGTCAAGACTCCATCTTTTGGGAAGCATGTATATTTTGTTACCTTCATTGATGATGCTACTCACCATACATGGGTGTATCCTATGAAAGCAAAGAATGAGGTGTTTTCTTGCTTCAAAGTAATTTTAGCTATGGCTGAAAATTTTTCTTCACAAAAGCTTTTGACTCTACCCAGAGATTGTGGTGGTGAATACATGCCACATGACTTTAATGCTTTTCTTTGTGAAAGACGTATTTCACACCAATGTACGGTTCCATATACACCTAAGCAAAATGGTGTTGCCGAGCATAAAAATAGAAGTCTACTTGAAATGGCACGATGTATGGTTAAAGGAAAGCATCTTTCTGATAAGTTTTGGATGGAAGTGGTCATGTGTGCAAACTATGTGTTGAATCACTGCCCTACAAAAGCATTGAGAGTCGTCACTCCTTATGAGGCTTGGAATGGTCATAAGCCTATGGTTAGTCACATGCGTGTGTTTGGTTGTTTGGCACATGCTCTTGTGCCATCACAACAATGTCACAAACTTGATGACAAGGCAAAGAAATGTATATTTGTTGGTTATAGTGCTGAAAGTAAGGGATATCGTTTGTACCATCCATTGGCGAACACAATTATTGTGAGTTGAGATGTGTTATTTGCTGAAAATTCAGTTTTCCCTCTACTTGAATGCAAAAAATAGCCAACAATTAGCTCACAAGATGTGTTCGATACACTCATGCCTTTGTTCCAAAATGGTGCGCTTGATTATGGCCATGTAGGCCAGGCAACTAAGGCTCAAAGGGCTAAAAAATTCCAGCAAAATAGAGATGAAAATGCAGAGAAATTCCAGCCATCATCTTCTCCATGTGTCTTGTTGCGTTTGTGCTCCTTGTGTGTGCTTCTCATGCGTCTCTCACACTTCTATACACACCCAACAACATGGCTGAATTTTTTCAGCCAAAAAATGTTGAAACTTCTAGAAATTTCTAGCCACATATGGCTGAACATATGCATCAAAATATGGTTGAAAATGAGCATGAAATTCAGCCCATGCATGATGTACATGTTGATGATGTATTACATAATGAACGCATGTCTATCAAGAGTGCACAAACTATGAAAAAGTGGCTGAAACAAACTTTGTAGGACAATGAATTGAGTGCACCTTTACTTGATAGAACAAGATCAAGCTCTCACCATGCATCAAGTAATTTTGTGGATTAGTCTCTTATTGCAATAGCATGTAATGAATAGCCACTTTCTTTTGAAGATGCATGTGATGATCCACAATGGATGAGTGCTATGCAATCAGAAATGTATTCCATACATAGGAATGCTACCTAGGAGTTATATGAATTGCCAAAAGGAAAGAATGACATTGGTACAAAGTGGGTTTATATGATTAAGAGAAAATCTTATCTAGATTGGTTGCCAATGGATACGTGCAACAATATGGCATTGGTTATGAGGAAACATTTGCACCTACTTCATGCATGACTACGATTCATACCCTCATTGCATTGGCTTCCCATCGAGGTTGGAAAGTGCATCAGTTGGACATAAAAACAGCCTTCTTGAATGGTGATTTTCAAGAAGTAATTGATTTTTCCTTGGAGACTCATGCATATCTTGGTTGAGTAAGAAGCAACCTATAGTGGCAAGATCGAGTTGTGAAGCTGAGTACAGGGTAGTTTTCATAGTTACAGTGGTGCGTATATGGCTGAGACACCTATTGATGGATCTTTGCATGGAGATTGATGCTGCTATGCATATTCTCATGATAGTCAGAGTGCTTTCACTGTTGCATGAAACCCAATGTTTCATGCACGGGCCAAACATATTGAGGTGCATTATCAGTATGTGAGAGAGAACCTTCATGCAGGAGATGTTGATTTGGTATATGTGCCTACACAAGATAATGTGGCAGACATATTCACCAAAGCTCTTCCACGAGAAAAGTTTGAAGCTTTTTGCAAAGCTTTAGGCTTATTACCTTGTGGGGGCTGATCTGTCACTCCCTGTATGTGTTCACATCATTTGCTCCAGGGGGGTTTGTTACACTTATGTGTTCCTCGAGTAGCTTTGATGTGAACCTTTTCCCTATACATGGGCACTTTTTACTCTAGTGTTGGCTAGAGGTTTTTTCCCCATGTTACCACATACTTGATACTCTCATATGTGGTGGTACTTTGTACTTAGGGATATTATTCAGCTCTTACTTTAGTTTAGTTCATTATCAATAGAAAGAGCTATTCCAGCCCTCATCTTCTCTGTGTATCTTGCTACGTTTGTGCTCCTTGTGTGTGCTTCTCGTGTGTCTCTTGCACTTCTACACACACCCAACATTCAATGTCATCTCTCTTGTCAACAAGTGCATCATGTATATCAACATAAAAAATAGAATTATTTGTATGTTCATTGGAAACTTGCATAGGCTAAGAAATTGCCTCATTGGAAGATACCCTTAACTACCCGCCAATGAACAAAGGCTATAGTGTGTGATACTCATCTTTTGAGCTCACTAATGTCTCCTTTATACATGAGAGTACGGGTTAAAATGCATCCTCCATAAATACTACATCTAAACTAACCAAAATCCTTTGGATGAATGATACAAATAATATCCCTTACTTTCATTACTATACCCAACAAAAATAGATTTCACAACCTTATCATCCAAAGTTTCTATGTTATTGCACATGCACATGCTATAAATCTTGACTTTTGCCCATACACCTAGCCATTTGTATGAGGAACTTGATTTTCCTCCTAGCAACTATATTCCATTGAGGTTTATATAAAGTTGTAAATGGATGTTTTATTCCATGCTCAACCAAAAATGCATTAAACTCATAAGACATATACCCCCCCTTGATTAGCATGAAGGGTACCCATCTTACATGCTGATGAATTTTCAACCATAACAAGGAATTGTTTAAAGCACATAAACACTTAAATCTATGAAAGTCACAAAGTACAGGTAATCCAAAAGGAAGGTTTCTACATGGGACCATGAATAATGTTGCATTTTACCCAAAATACAGTCATCACAAACATGCTTAAAGGGTTCCTCCAATTTGTATGGGCGACACCATTTGAGATTTTTTTAGTTGAAGAAAACTAGAACTCAAATGTCCAAAGTGTACATGCAAAAATTTTGCATCTAAAATAGCTTGAGAATCTTCAACTTCACATGCAATATCATTCACAAATTTTCTATATTCTATGATCTTATACAACCCATGACATAACATTCTAGATACAATGATTTTATCACCATCAAAGAGATCATGAACTATAGATCTGTCAACAACAATCACTATTAATCCAATTTTTGCTAATTTGAAATTGCCAATAGATTCTTTTTTATCCTTGGTACATATAAAGCATATGGTAAAGTTAATATGCTTCCAGTTGCAATAGTAAGATTAAACTTCCCAACTCCCATAACAAGGTAAGAGGATTTTTTAGTACATGTGAAAATATTCCCTATAGGAGCATACTCAAGTGAAGTGAAGAAATAATACTACAAGGTAATAAGCTTGGTTGCACCACTGTCAAGCACCAAACATCTCACTTCATCATAGACATACATTATTCATGAGAAGATAGATCATAACTGTAACATGTGATAATTTCTCATTCTTCATTATGATCAAGATTCGTAGTCTCAAATTCATTATCCTTGGATGGATTTCTTAAGCACTTGAAAACACAATGCATGTTTGAAAGAATGCATATATTTGGAAGATGAAGTGTCAAAAGACCTGAAGCTCTTGCAGGTACACACTACATCAGACTTTTCTATGAGTAGTGGGTTGCATTGATCTTCTGTTGATGAACTTTTTGACATGGTAGCTAAGAAGTTGGGAACTCAACAACCATCTATCAATTGACTATACTAAAGTGCATCTCAACGTGTGTAATCACTTAGAAGACATTAGTGTGGAGGAGATCATTCAACATAAAGTCATGCTTTTGGGAAAGATCAACCACATGAGGATATAACGGAATCTCAATACTGTCAATATTGCCAAATGCTCATAAATCATACCCCTACTAATTGTCATTACAATTAACAACATGTGAGACAACCTCTTTCTTATCAACCAAGTCCATATCCATATGGGGCTTGTGATTGGCTAGGATATTACAATTTTTGAAAATATTATCAAGTTCGTAAGCCAAAAATGGGTCAACAAGATCCTAACTTGCTATAGCCTATCCTAGAACAACAACCTCCTCCACCAAAAAATATTGCTCCTATGAAATACACCAATCCAGAAGAAAACAAATAACAACCCATTATGCCCTTTTCATCTGCACCACCTCCGAACATGCAAGAACCTACTTATCAATATCTTGGAGGAGAGCAATATTGTTACAAGGAGCCACAAAAGGACTAGTTCTCTTCTTATGATGCTCCATACTATGACCAAGATTATATTTAGAATTGTAGACTGAAAGGAGGTTATTCTAATACCGGATAAACTACTATTAGATCTTCATTCAGGTAAAATAGAGAACCACTTGCAAGAAGGCCTTTTTACAGATGTAACAGAGACCACTTCATTCTTAATTGTCCTCATATATCCCACTATTATCCTAGTACTAGAATTGAGTGTTTTGCAAAGAGCAGAGGAAAGAGCATCTCTTCAAGGATTTCCCTAAAATCCAAACAAAGGAAAGACCACTCAAATAAACATCATAGAGATATCAGGACTTGCTTATACATGATAATAAAGTTCAGTGCAAGCTTTGATTGAGCTCAAGTGAAACATAGATAAGTTCAAATTGTTTGAAAATTTCAACTGCTCTCACAAAAACAAAGAAGAGCTCAACCCTAGGATTGTAGAAAACACCATAGATAAGTGTGAAAGTCTATTGACGTAGAAAACTCAAGCTTGGAAAGCTAGAAAATAGAAACTTAAGATGAAATGGAAACAAAGAATGATGGACTTACAAGAGAACTTACAAGAAGAACAATAAAAGAACCAAATCCTTAGTGAATCTCTCATAAACCATGTGCAAAAGACCAATTCCAAACGAACCTAGGAGGAGTCACACAAAGCATCAAGTAGGATCAATTCTAATAGAACCTATGTAGAAAGACTTACAAATGTTCTTAGAGGCATATCAAATGAGAATAGCCACCTTGAACAGTGCTATCCTAAGGAGGACCTAAAAAGAGAAATGTTAGCAAAAATGGAAGAGGTTGCTCAAAGTATTCTAAAAAGAGTGCCTATAATGGTGCCCATTACTGGGATTCTAGAACCTCACTTCTTGGAATTCAACCAACAAGTGGCACGTAAAGATCTACCACAAGTACATACTAGATCATATTAAGAAAGTCCTCATATAACATGAGTTCCAAGAACAAAAGTAGACATCAAGAAAACCATCACAAATATGGATGAAGGTTGGCCTCAAAAACTTTAGCAAAGAGTTCATGGAACCATATAGAAGAAAGAGCAATAGGCCAAACCACCTATCCTTAAGATTGCCTTGGGACCTCAGAGTTTGCACACTCTTCCTAACCATTACCATTAGTGCCCATGTGAAAGGTCAAATGATTGTTGGACACTTTTTTTAATGTTTTTGAATAAAACATATGGTGGCCTGGTTAGCCATAGACTAAGGTTTTGATCTCATTTTGTGAAACCCAAGGAATTTATGGAATTTAATCCCTCAGATTTGCACAGTAGAAGTGAAATGAACCCAATACCTAGGTCCCTTCATACAACTTTTCTGCTATTCTATAGCAAAACTATGATTCACCTACCCTACACTGATTTAAATCACCTAAGATTTTAGCCACACTTAGTATGGTTCATAAGCTTTCCAACAAGCTATCGAACACCTCAAATGGATTTCTTTAGATTAGTAAACAACTATGCACAATGCAAAGTATGCATAGATGTAGGATATGTAGAAGTTATGGTTATAGAGATACACCAATTTCTTCGCACACAAAATTGATTTCAAGAAGCCCTCTTAGGGAAAGTAAGACACATATAAGCTACATAATGCACTTCAAAAATCTTGAATTGGATGTACACAAAGAGTTACAACTATTATAAGAAGACTATATCTATACCTACAAGAGACTAGAGGGGGTGTGGGCTTGATAGATCCTCCTTACTCCTCCTTTGTGCATGTAATTTGCTCCTCTACATTTTTCCTACCTTGGAATGCTCCATTTCAGCTCCTTGAGCCTTGGATGACTCCATCCTTGAGCCTCCTTGAGTATATGTCTCCTAGTCTTCAATGACCTACAATACTGCCATATAATTGATGACTCTTCACCTCCTTTTATAGCTTTTGGATGCCTCTCCTGACTTTTCCACTGTTGTAGGACTACCTCGCCTGACCTTCCCCGACCTTGAGACCACCCTAAGTGATTTGAGTCGTGACTTTTGTACACATTAAGGTTTTTTGACCCCTTTTCCCACCTAAAGCTTGCATAGTTCACATTTTCAACACTCCCCCCCCCCCCAAGTTTAAGGTGGTAGTGTCCATATCAAGCAATATCATAGCCTTTGAAAACTTTGTTAACTTGGTCACATCCAAGATTCTGGTGAAGATATCTGCAACTCGGTCCTTTGTACCTAGAAAATGAACATTAATGTTTCCACTTGCAACCTTTTCCTTACATAATGGTAATGCACCTCAATGTGCTTGCTCCTTGCATGATACATGGGATTGTTAGCAAGATGTAGGCTTGCCATGTTATCTCCATAAATTGGAGTTGGTCCAAGTTGTACATCAAGATATTTGAAGAGCTTCTTAAGCCACATTTCTTCACATGTAGTGGGGGCTAAAAGCTCTATATTGAGCCTCTGTTGAACTCAATGCAACTATGGGTTGCTGTTTGCTCATCCATGAAATTGCTTTTGTACTTAACATGAAAACATAGCCAAAGTTGACCTTCCATCATCAACACTCCCTGCCCAATCTGCATCACTTCATGCTCTTACTTGAAGTTCTTCATCATAACTATATAGAAACCCATGATTAATTGTACTCTCCACATATCTTAACACTCTCTTTGCATGATTGAGATGTGTATCTATGGTTGCATGCATGAACTGACATAGAACTCCAACTATGTAGCACAAGTCAAGGCCTTCTGAGTGTAGCATAGATCAATGATCCCATAATTCTCCTGTATCGTGTAAGGCCTTCTAGCTTCTTACTATCTTCCTTGCCTAACTTGACATTTGAATCCATAGGTTGAGCTATTGGTTTGCAATTTGTCATGCCAAACCTAAACAACACATCTAGAAGATACTTCTTTTGAGAGAGATAGATACCTTCTTTCCCATAGATCACCACAATGCCAAGAAAGTACCTCAACACACCTAAATATGAAATTTTGAACTCTCTTCCAAGCTTCTCTTTGATGGTCCTTATCCCCACATCATCATCGCCTATCACAAGGAGATCATCTACATATATGCATATCAAACATATCTACATCACTTGGAGAGAAACCACATCTCTTCAAGAAGTCCACTAGCCCCTGATTCCAAGCCCTTAGGGCTTGCTTTAGGACATACAAGGCCTTCTTCAACTTGCAAACATAGGTAGGATGCTATGGATCTACATACCCTTGAGGTTGTTCCATGAACATTCTTCTTGTAACTCACCATTCAAGAAAGCATTCTTTATGACCATCTAGTAGATAGGCCACCTCTTTGCTGGACATATTGCTATGAGAGCTCTAATGGTAGCCTTGTTTTCCACAGGGCCATAATTCTCCTCCTAATCCACACCTTGTATCTGTGTGAAGCCTTTGGTTACTAGTCTAGCCTTGCACCTTGCCAACGTGCCATCTACATTCCTCTTGATTTTGTACACTCACCTGTTTTGGACTATCTTCATGCCTTCCTTCTTGGGTACTAGTTCCCAAGTGTTGGTCTCCTTAAGAGCTTTGAACTCTTCATACATAGCCTCCCTCCACTCTGGTTTGGACTTTGCCTCCTCATAAGAATCTGGCTCTTGATCTGCAATGACATTCATCATGTATGCATAGTGCTTTTCCATGAAAGAACCATATGTATACCTTTGTGGGGGTGCCCTCTTCCTTGTAGACCTCCCTTGACCTTTGGGATATTGATTCTTGATTCTATTGAGCTTTACATTAGGAGTAATTTCCTCCTCAAGATCTTCCTCTTCTGACTCCTCTTGAGCTTCCCTAGTGTCCTAGTCTGTCTCTTGTAGCCTTCTACAATTTGAAGTAGGGGATGATCTTTCATAATCATAAGTGTAAGAGTGATCATATGAATGTAACTTAAATGTAGAAGCCTCTGGTCCACTAATTGTGATTGACTCTTGAGGTTGAATCTGCACATCAAAGTCTACATACTCCTCTTGATCCTCTTCATCCAACTTTGCCTTGCCCTTGTCTCCATACCATGACCTTGACTCATCAAACACAACATATCTTGACACATATAGCTTCCTTGAGAGAGGGTTGTAGCACTTGTAGCCTTTTTCCTCATTTGAGTAGCCAATGAACACACAATTTCTCACTCTTGGGCTCTAACTTTGTTCTCACTTCATTAGGAACATAAAAAAAGCATACATATCCAAATACCTTGAGGTGCTCCATGGTTGGTTTCTTGCCATAATAGACTGTGTGGAGTCAAGTTGTGCATGCCACCATTGGAAGCCTATTTATCAAGTAACAAGCTGTATTCAAAGCCTCAACCCAATAAGAGAATGGTGACATATCTTCATTTAAGAGACATCTAGCTATCTCAACCAAATGCTTATTCTTCCTCTCTGCAACACCATTTTGTTGAGGAGTGTACCTGCATGTAAAGTGCCTCTTTATGCCATTTTCTTGCAAGTACTTTGTGAATTCCTTGGAGAGATACTCTACCCCTCCATCTGACCTCAATGTCTTGATGTATGTCACATTCTTTCTCAATAAGGGACCTAAAGTTTTGAGAGCATGAAAACACATATGATTTTTTGTTGACAACATATAGCCATACCTTTCTTGAGTGGTCATCAATGAAAGTGACGAAGTACCTAGCTCCTCCCAATGAAGCCTCTCTGTTAGGGCCCCATATATTTAGAGGATCTGTACTCACTCTTTGGAAATGGCTTCCTTGCTTGCTTGCCTAGCTGACAAGCATCACAAAGCTCATGTAAACCTTGGCCTTCAAGATTTGGTATTGCCTACACTAAATCTACTTTGCACATGCTTTTTAACTTGGGAATATTGATATGTCCTATCCTCTTGTGCCAAACATCAATCTTTGCAATCCTTTTGTTACTAATCATCACATAACATACCTTTTTGTGTGTAGGAGCTGAACAATCTGCCTTCTTTCCTTCCCTTGGCAATGATCTTGCTTCCTTGCTTCACCACACACCCTTTTGCATCAAATATAACATGCATACCTCTCTCTATCATCTATCCTAGAGAAATAAAGTTCTTGGAAATAGATGGAACATGGAGCACTTCTTTAAGAGTCTTGAGATATTTACCCTCACCTAGCTTCACATAACCTTTTGAGCATATGAACAAAAAATTCCTCCATACATGACATGTGATTAGAGCATCCAAAGTCTATGTACCACTTTGTATCCTTGGGATTGCTAGTGTCATGGCTAGGAGGGTCTCCTTGTCATCATCCTTCTTGGAATTGTTAGCATAGTTCCCTTGATCCTTCTTCTTGCCTTTGTCATCCTTGAACCAACGATTTGAAGAAATATGATTATGCTTACCACATATAAAACAAGTTTTACCTTGATGAGGGTTGTTCTTCCTTTTGCCATTCTTGCCCTTCCTTGATGATGATGCCTTGCTATCTCCTTCTGAAGCTGAATCTTTTTGATTGGACTGCTTAAACTTGCTTTTTCCTCCTTTCCCCTTCTTGTCACTCTTGCCTTTGCCTTTGCTAGCATAAAGGACCTGTGAGTGACCATCCTTCTTTGATGTGTCTCCTATGGCAACCTCTTCTATCACTAGGTATGGGATCAAATCCTCAAGAGTTAGTAGAGGATCTCTATACAAGATGGTAGTAATGAGGGGTTTCCACTTGTCTTCCCCTCTCAGCCTATTGAGAGTAATTTGCACAAGGTCCTCCTCATCTACTTTGCAACCAATGGATGACAATTGCTCCCTCAACTCCTTCACCTTCAAGGTGTAGTCAACAATAGATTGACCACTATCCTTCTTCAATGAATGGAGTTCATTCTTACCCTACATCTTTTTGATTCTTGTGGAAGTGGCATATATATTATGTAGGGCCTTCCAAACATATTTAGCATGATCAAAATATGATATATGAACAATCATAATGTTATAAATTACCTGTGATATGTAGAGGATAACTCTTCTATTCCTTTCCTCCCAATCCTTCAACATCTTCAATTCTTGATTAGTGATCTTTGGATCTTTGGGATCCACATCAGGCTTATCTTCATCTCCACACACAATAGGCCATAAGCCTTTGCTCATGAAATAGTTCATGACTCTGAACCTCCATGGTTGGTAGTTATCTTTCTCAAGCAACTCCACTTTTTGACCTAGATCCACCATAATGAACGGGAAATTAGTGTTACATTGAAACGTAACTCTTAGCCTTGATCTCCAAGCTTGTATGTCCTTATCCTAGAGTCTTCAAAGAATGTTTCCTACTCTGATACCAACTGATGGAATATAATCCTTCAGATTTGCACACTAGAAGTGAAATGAACCCAATGCCTAGGTCCCTTCATACACCTTTTCTGCTACCTACAACAAAACTTTGATTCACTTATGTTACATTGATCCAAATCACCTAACATCTTGACCACATTAGTATGATTCATAAGCTTTCCAACAAGCTATTGAACAGCTCAAATGGATCTCTTTAGGTCAGTCAACAAAGTAAAGATTCAACTTTATCACTAAATTTTCAAATCTTGGGTCTTTTTTGGAAGGTTTTCAGTTGTGCTAGGAGCAATTATCATAACTTCATTCAAGTTCCTTGGTTCAGAAGAATGGAGTTGATAGACACTTGTAGGTGTTGTTGCTTAGTGTTTGTATTCTAAATTCAGTGTTTTAGTTCCATTTTATTCCATGTACTGAGCACATACACAGTATGTATGCTTTTGTGGATACCGCTCATGTACGTTAATGTGGTCATTGATACAATGATTATGTTTTTGCATAAAGCCTTAAATGTTGATAAAGAGGTTGTGCTAAGGTTTTCTTAATTGGGAGACACCCAGATGTCGGGGTCTCTTCGATGATGTAGGTGGAAGACTTACCTAACCTCACTATAGGAGATGTATGCTAGTTGTTCATAGGTGCAATAAGCCTAGTTGACTTTTTTCGGTTAAGTGCTCATATGCAATGGAGTTAGTGATTCACTATGCAAGTTTACATGTCAATATTCACAATTTTGTGAGTTTTTTGCATTGCTCATATGCTTGTTTTGCAAAGAAGAGTGGCAAAAAAATTTGATATTTTCAACTATATAGTGGTTGACTTTACTCCTTGATACACTTATTGGTGTGAGCACATACAGTCTCACATAATCTCTTTGGTTAATTATTGCCATTAATTGATCCATTTTTTGGGGGGGGGGGGATTCTTTCAAAATTATCCCAAAATTTGACAATTGGTCACATTTTTTTAGCCTTAGTGGTGTTTGGACTCTTTTAACTACATTATCATTCTAGCCAATTCCCTATCATCATGCCATTAGAGATCTTAGGCATACCTGGTGGATTAGGGTCTCGTGTGAGTGTTCCCAAGAGGAATTGTAATTTTAGGGAAAAGACAATTTTGAGATTAAAAAATTTGATGGTATAAACTTTTCTTTATGGAACAACAAGATTAAAGATGTGCCGATTCAGAGGAGGTAGTGGAAGACAGTGAATGGGATCTCAAAGAAGCATGCTGATATGAATGATGATGATTGGGATGAGCTGGATGAAATCGATAGGTCTACCATTCAACTACAGTTGGTAGCTAATGTTTCTTTTATAGTATTGGACTATGAAATTGTAGAGGATATTTAGAAGTTATGCATCACGTGTGAAAAAGAAACCACATCAAATGAAGTAAATCTGATGAGAATGTTTTATGGCCTTCGCATGAGATCCATAGAAACTATAGGATTGGAACTCAGAATGGAGATGCATAGAGTGTTCATGATTCTTAGGAGTGAAAGAATCAACAATGTGGAAGGATCAAGAACAAGGAAAAGAATGTTCAAAAGAATAAGAGTGGAAGTAAATCAAGGAAGAGGGATATTGAGTGTTATTGTTGCCACAAGAAAGGACATATGAAGAAAGATTGCTATGCGTTAAAGAATGCTAAAGGTAAAGGACAACATGTTGATGGGCATATTGAAAAATTACCTACACCATCTGCTTTGACTGTGAAGGTAAAAAAAAATAGTGTTATTTTTAATGACATGCCTAGTGAGGCTCTTATGGCTAATTCTCTTTTCCACATGTGGCTGGTAGATTTTGGTGCTTCTTTCCATTTGACACCACATAGAGAACGGCTTTCTATTTATGCAAAAAAGTCTATTGATACCATGAGGGCTGATGATTCTTATCAATGTGATGATAATGAGATTTGAGATGTGGTTGTGCAGTTTACTAATGGTTCAAAATTCACTATGCATAATGTACACCATGTGCCTCAATTATTAAAAAGTTTAATGCCAATTGGTCAAATTGATGACCTTGGTTACATTGTGTTTTTTAATGCTCAACACATTCACATATCAAATGGAAATATGGTTATTACAAAAGGAAAAAAAGTTGGCTCACTTTATCCTTTATTTGTATCACAGAAAGAGCACTTATTAGTTATCACTGAACAACCTATGGCTTGTATATGGCATGTTCTTCTGGCCACATATCTCATAGTGGAATGGAAAACCTTTCTCATTCTAGCTACTTATGTGTGTTGTCTTTCTCTAGTTTTTCATTTTGTGAGCATTGTCAATATGGAAGGAAAATTACAAATGTGCATAAAATGCACATGGAATCTTCAATTTAGCCTTTAGATCTCGTTCATGTAGGTGTGTGTGCTTCTATGCTCATAAGGTCATTAGCTGGTTCTCTTTACCTTGTCACTTTCACAAATGATGCTACTAGAAAAAGTCTAGGTACAACCTATCAAATCCAAGGATGAGGTATTCCATAATTTCAAAAAATAGCTTGCTTTCAATTGAGATTGAAAAAGGAACTATGCTCAAGGCTTTATGTTCAAATAATGGTGATCAGTATACCTCACTTTAATTTAGCCTTTTTTGTTAGTCTAGAGGAATTTGTAGAGAGTCCACAACTCTTTATACCCTAGTACAAAATGGCATAGCTGAGAGGATGAATAGAACTACTTAGGATAAAGTAGCTTCTATGTTGCATCATGCAAATCTTTCACAAGGCTTTTAAGCAAAAGTAGTGTTGATTGCAATTCATGCCATTAACCTTTAACTTAGTATTGTGAAAGGTATAACAATGACACAACAACCAAGGAATCCACCATATTATGATCATCTTAAAGTTTTTGGATGTGAAACATATGTTCATATACCCAAGAATCTTAGAAAAAAGCTAGACAATAAGTCAAAGAAGTGCATTTTTCTTAGATATGGTCAAGATGGTCAATTTAGATATCACTTAGGGGATCCTCAAACACAATCAATGATTAGAAGTAGTGATGTAATTTTCAATGAGTCTAAGATGCATAAACAACTCATTAAGGAGGTTGAATTTATAAGAGTGGTGTTTTAGGATACTAGTACTATAGCTAGCATGCATAAGAATGCTACACATAGGGATGTTCAAGAGAATATCCGATGAGATCAGTATGCAAATGTTCTTGTTCAACAACCATTGAGATGTTTTGCACATGTTTCACATCCACCTGATAGATAGGTTCCAAGTTTGGCTTTTGTTATGTTGACAAATGTTGGTGAGGCTTCTTGTTACAAAGAGGTTATGCAAACAAAGGATCATTGCAAGTGGGAGCATGCCATGAAGATTGAATCGGATTATATTCACAAGAATGATACTTGGGACTTGGTACCTTTGCCAAAGGGTAGGAAAGCTATTGTAAGGATCTTAAATACACACGTACATAGAGGATATAGAAACTAAAAACAAACAAAAAGTAGAGATGCAAATAGAGGAGATAATACACAGATTGGGTGCAATCTCCTCCCATGCACTCTATTTGATGGGTCTATAGAAAGAAAGAAAGAAAGGTATATTAATGTCTTCCAAAGGCCAAGCTTGGCCTATGAGATTTTTATGATGTTGAAAATAGAGATTACAATGAGGGCATCTTTGAAAAGCAAGTGTGAAAGTAAAAAGTTGCTCTCTTTTACAAAGAGCATTTGCTTTTATTTACATAGATTGTGATCTTTGCTTTTATTTGCATAGATTGTGATCTACAGTGATCTTTATCCTAACCACTATTTTTACTAATTTTTATAGAAAGAACCCTCAACATGGGTCTTTATTTACAAACTATATATAAAATATAAGTCAAATTATTTGTGTCTAGACACATACAAAATGTCCACACCCATTCATAGCTCATGAACCTTCAACTACTATATCAAAACACCAAAACACATTAATAACTCGATAAATTAAACTCCTAAAATCTTTACCATGTAAATGGGTATATAAGATGAAATTCGCATTGGCTAGTGCTTCTCCAAAGTATAAAGCAATTGGTCGAAAAGGGTTTTAAGCAACAACATGATGTCGATTTTGATGAAATTTTCTTTTTAGTATTCAAGATGACTACACTCCACATTGCTTGAATTCGTTGCAATGGAGGACTTAGAGTTGGTCCAAATGGATGCGAAACTACTTTCTTGCATGGAGATCTTATAGATGGGATCTATATGGAACAACCAAAAGGTTATGTACTTCTTGCAAAGAGAGTCTATTTTGTAAGTTGAAGAAGAGCTTATATGGAATTAAACACTCCCTTAGACAATGGTACCAAAAACCTCATACTTTTATGAAGTCTCAAGGCTATTCTGGAAGCAATGAGGATTATTGTCTCTACACTAAGAGATGCTAAGATGGCAACTTGATATGCTTAGTACTTTGTGTTGATGATATGTTGATTGTTAGGAGGCCCTCTGATGACTTGGTTATTGCTATAGAAATAAGCTAAATGATACATTTGATATGAAGGATTTGGGGGATGCCAAACATATTCTTGGCATGCACATTACTTGTGATAGGAGCTAAATATATACCTATCTCAAAGTGAGTATATACCCAGACACTTCATACTTTCAATATGTAGGGGCTGGAGAGGCATTGAATACACCTTTACCTACATATGTGAAATTGAGCAAGAATGATTGCCCCAAATCAAACAAGAAAAAGGAATTCATGAACAAAATTCCTTACCGATTTGTTGTTGGTAGTCTCATGTATGCTATGGTAGATATGAGGCCAGACATCACATTTGTAATGGGAGTTGTGAGCAGATATATGTCCAATTGTGGCAAGAAGCATTGGGAAGCAATCAAGATGTTTTTGAGATATCTGAGTGGCACTAAGGACAAGTGTTTATGCTTCGGTAGAGGAGAGGCATCCATTATTGGTTACACAAATTTTGATTATGTTGGCTACAAAGACAATCGAAGGTCTACATCAGGGTACATTTTTCACTTTTTTTGAGGTGCTATCTCTTGGAGATCTTGTCTTCAAGAGTGTATAGCTTTTTTCACTACAAAAGTAGAGTATGTTGCAACTAATGACACATGTAGAAAAGCATTGTGGCTTTCTTTTGTTGTTTTTCACGTGGGTCTACCTCAACATGTACCTTGTTTGGTTAGTGATAGTCAGAGTTCCATTGCTTTGGCTAAGAATATGGTATATCATGCAAAGACCAAGCACATTGAGGTGAGGTATCACTTCATTAGAGACTACTTAGGCACTTAGTGCATTGTTCTTGAGAAAGTTCATATTGAAGATAATGTTGTAGATGCTTTGAATAAAGCTCTAATATAAGATAACTTTTGACAGTGTTATACTTGATGGGAGTTACTTGATTCATGATCTTGCAGAGTTACTTGTACACTTTGTAACGTGACCATCAAGACGGAGTTATAATTTGTATACTTATACTTAGGTATTCTTTATCATTCTGTTTTTTTATACCATAGTCACTTTTGCCATAATGTCCTTTACTCACCTAAGGCTTTCTCCAAGGCTTATGACTAAGATAACAATCAAGGCATAGACCTTGGCATACCCTATCATCTGAGTCAACAAAGTCATCGTTGGCATAGTTGGCTCCACGTGAGGGAGGAAATCAATGAACAAGGAAGATAGTTCTCGGTACTTCACGAGAGGTCATCCACCCCAATACCATTCTCATTGCAACTCACTTAACTAGCAATGTCTTGCCACTAAGTGACAATCTTGTGGTGTTTGAGGAGGGGGAAAGACTAAGGTTCACATTATCCTGAACATGATTGGGCCCTCTATTGGCAGAAGTGGTCCGCATCAAAGAAGAGGCATTATGTGAAGAGAGAGAAAGCAAGATTGAAGGGGTTCCCACTAACAAATTTTCTACATCAATTCCATCTTAACGTATCAAAATAATCACAATGGACAACAACAATTCTAAACACTATAGTTAGTATGATAAAAAACCCAAATTTACAACTTAGTGCTCCATTTTGTGCAAGCTTAGGAGTCATCAAGCTTGATGAGCTTAATGTTGATATATTTAGGTAGTGATGTGTGTGAACACTCTAGGACCGCCGGGGCACTTTTTCCCTCTTTAGGAGGTTTTTTTCCCCCGGCTTGTATATATGCCTATTGCCCTAATGGGCTACTTATCTTTGTACATTCTCTAGTAATACATTCAGTATTGTGTGTTTGTGCTCCAAGCTTCTTCTTCTTCCTTGTGTTGTTCGCGTGCTTCCACAGACATCTATCTCCAACACTTAAGTAGAATGTACTAATCAAATTTCATATTTTTTGGAGATTTTTAGATGCCACAAAAACTATAAAATGATCTAGGGAGCTCATTTTTTAGGTTTGTTGGGTTCAGATAGCTTGTATGTGAATAGACCATGAATAGAAGTATTTCTCCTTCCATTATCTTTCCTATTGTCCCTTCCATGTGCATGTGTGTGTATGTGTGTGTGCATTAGTGTGCTTCTCACATCCACTTTCATGCACATAACTTGTTCACAATCGTCATATCATCTTCACATCTTCGTGGATTGAAAATCAAGGAGGCGAAGCTCAACAACACATCCT